>BTPG01000003.1:229752471-229764971 GCA_036245525.1 Semisulcospira habei
TGTTAGTATTTCATTTGTACGGTGGCTAGAGCTTTTTATTGTAGAATGTAAGGTACATATTGTGTTAGTATTTCATTAATTGTACGGTGCCTAGAGCTTTATACTATAGAATGTAAGGTACATATTATGTTAGTATTTCATTTGTACGGCTCCCAGAGCTTTTTACTGTAGAATGTAAGGTACATATTGTGTTAGTATTTCATTTGTACGGTGCCTAGAGCTTTTTACTGTAGAATGTAATGTGCATATTATGTTAGTATTTCATTTGTACGGCGCCTAGAGCTTTTTACTGTAGAATGTAAGGTACATATTGTGTTAGTATTTCATTTGTACGGCGCCTAGAGCTTTTTACTGTAGAATGTAAGGTACATATTGTGTTAGTATTTCATTTGTACGGCGCCTAGAGCTTTTTACTGTAGAATGTAAGGTACAGATTGTGTTAGTATTTTATTTGTACGGCGCCTAGAGCTTTTTACTGTAGAATGTAAGGTAATATAGTGTTAGTATTTCATTTGTACGGTGTCTAGAGCTTTTTATTGAAAGTAAAAGCGCCTTAAACGAATACATTAAGATTATTATTATTATTATTATTATTATTATTATTATTATTATTATTATTATTATTATTATTATTATTATTATTATTATTTGTATTATTATTATTAGATACATGAGACTCTCTCTCACATAAATTAGATAATGATAGTTTGTCACGCTGTCAACCGCTGTAGAATTGTGTTAGAAAACGTTAAACGCTTAGGGCTTTACGTCTTTTGTCTACCACGAAGGGGATTTCAAAGACGGGGCACCAAAAGAGGCCTGTACAAATTTTGACCCAAACTCGGTTCGACCTTTTGGACGAGAGTCGAACGCTCTACCACCGTGCCACCCAGCTCCCTAGAATTGCATTCGGATGTGTAAACCCGCGGCAATGAAAAACAAAATCGGTGACAATAAATCAGCAGACCCAGTGAGCAAAAGGTCCTCCATTGGCCGACATCGGTTCCAAGGACCTTTTGCTTACTGAACGTACGTCTCGTTTCGTTCATACCTGGGATGGTCTCCACTGGAGAGCAGGCCTCCCGCGAGAACCTCCTGATCCGCCCGTCAACATCGGTCGTCACTTTCAGCAGCGACTCCCGCGAGAAAATCGGCTGTGTCGGCGAAGACGCGTCCGAGTAGACCTCGCTCTCGTAGCCGGAACCGGAACCTGCGTCACCGTTGACTTCACGCGAGCGCTTCCGGTATCGTGGAGACGGGCAGCGTGGAGCTTCAGCGGCGTTGGCCAGACCGTTCTGGTTCTGCTGCCTGTCCTTCGAACGCTTCCTGTAAAGAATTGATGAGGTGCGCTGGCGAATGATTTTGCAACTTACTGCTGTAGAGATGAAAAGTCCTAATTCACAGCCCAACACAAGGAATAGACGGATGGCAGGCTAATTTTTCATGCCTGACTAGACTCTTCAACCTAAGTTTTTTTGCTTGTATGTGGAACCACGAGAAAGAAATCTTACTTGACAGGGCCATGCCCGCTGCTAAAGCAGGCATGTCCCTATTCCGATGCGCAAAAGGCCATGGCCGCCGTCGACCGCCATTGCTCACGTACGGTGGTCTTTTGCGCATTGGGTATCAAGTTAGATATCTTTCTTGCGGCTTCCTTTACAATTAAAACAACATTTGCTTACCTTGAAGAGGCGCCTCAGTTATGCCGCCACAATTATAGTTTCACGCACTTTCATTGTGTGACGGCCGACCTCAATGCTCAATTGATCTGTACTGTCAGCAAGTTACCTGTATCTAGGAGAAGCCTCCCCAACTTCGACATGAAGGAGACCAGGTGGACTTCTTTCCTGCTCGCCCAGTCGCGCTGCAGTCGGTCTCTCGGACGTGTATCCGTCTTGGTAGAACGTGAGGCCTCTAGGCGAATGGACCTGAGGAAGCTCGAGGTTTCTCTCCTGGGAGGTCCTCTTCTTGTGGGAAAGGGGCTTGTCATGTGAGATTTCTTTCTCGTGGTTCCACCCATCCAGGGTCTTTCCCCTTTCGACGTCCTCGATCGTCACTGCTACGTCATTCACTGGGCGCCTCGATTCTTCTATCGCAGGTGCTCGATGTGGAACCTGCACATACAAATCACACTCTTGACAAAGTCCGTATGACTGTGCGTGCTTAAAACCATTGCCCTTTTCAGCGGTTGTCACAATGAAGACTTGTATGGCTTTGGTAGAGAGCTGTTTCAAGACAGCAAGGAAAAGTATGCATGCAAAAATTGCTTAACCCATTCAGCCCTGACGCACTACAGTAGGAGATGGGTGGACCATGATAATTCAAAGGCAGTGCCAGATTAGCTTGGCGCCTGTCGGCACTGCCCTTGAATTATTATGGTCGATCCATCTCCTGCAACTGGTGAATAGTCATTAGATGACCCTCCCAAATTTGGGAAATACGGCCGTCGGGTTGAATGAGTTAAAGATGGTGTTAGTGTTGGCTATTTATTACGGTTTTACGCCGACTTACTTACGCCTGTCACCCCTACCCGGGTATAGGCCGTCGACGAGAGACCTCCAGCAACTCCTGTTCTGTGCTTCTCCTTCGATAATACTCCAGGTGGTTCCCAGTCTCTTGATGTCTGCTTGGAGGTCTCGACGCCAGGAGTTTCTCGGCCTACCTCTTTTCCTCTTTCCCTGGGGGTTCCATGACAATGCCTGCCTAGTGATACTGGAAGCTGGCTTTCTCAGACTGTGACCAATCCATCCCCATCTTCTTCGCCCAATTTCATTCTCTGCTGTTATCTGCTCTGTTCTCTCCCAGAGTCTGACGTTGTTGATCTTCTCTGGCCAGTGGATTTTCAAAATTCTTCTAAGGCAACTATTTATGAAGGTCTGTACTCTGTTGACTGTGGTTTTTGTCAATCTCCAAGTCTCTGCTCCTTATAGGAGAACTGCTTTTACGTTGGAGTTGAAAATCCGGACTTTGGTGTGTTGTGACAGCTCTCTGGAACTCCACACTTTTTTAAACTGGAGAAAGGCTACTCTGGCTTTACCGATTCGTGCTCTGACATCTGCATCAGTGCCTCTGTATTTGGAACACTTGCTGAGGTCGCCTTTCTTGGGAAGCTTGATTAGTTACCCCTCCTTCAAGTCAGCCAGCATCACCTCCTCTTCCCAGATCTTTTCAAACAGTGGGTACAGCATCTCCACTGTTGTCTCTAGGTCTGCTTTCAGAGACTCCGCTGGGATGCCATCTGGCCCTGCTGCTTTGCCGTTCTTCAAAAATGCCACTGCTCTTCGGATCTCTTCCCGGCTGGGTCTGTCACAGCTGATGGGTAGGTCGGTCTCTGCCGGCTGGATGTCTGGAGGGTCGGGTGAGCTAGGTCTGTTCAGTAACTCTTCAAAATACTCGGCCCATCTGTCGAGTTGGTCTGCTCTGTCTGCAATAGGCTTGCCTTCTTTGTCTTTTACTGGTCTTTTTGTATGGCCATACTTGCCCGACAATCTTATGGTAATGTCGTAGAGCTGTTTCATGTTGCCGCTGCCTGCTGCCTTTTTTGCCTCTGCTGCCAGGCTGTCTGTGTAGGCCCTCTTGTCTGCCCTGATACTCCTCTTCACCTCGCGGTTGGCTTCCAAGTATTCCTCCTGTGCCCTGGCTTTGGCTGCTCTCGTGCGACTGTTGTTGACAACTGCTTTCTTCTGCTTCCTCACTTCTATCTTCTTCTAGGTCTGTGTCGACAGCCAGTCCTTGTGATGGTGTTTCCTGAACCCTACAGTGTCTTTGCAGGTTGAGTTCAGCGTCTCTCTAACTGCCTTCCACTGCTGCTCTGTGGTGACCGCCTTCTCTTCATTTCTTGTAGCGCTTGAAACCGGTTGGACAGCACTAGTCTGAACTCTTCTCTCACTCCAGTTTCTCTCAGGAGGCCTACATTATAGCGCTGTCTTCTTGTTGTCTCTGTGCGGCTTTTCGTTAACTTGAGTTTTATTCTTAAGGTAAGCAGATGGTGGTCTGAGGCGACATCTGCTCCCCTCCTCACTCGAACATCTTGAAGGGATCTTCTAAATTTCTTGCTAATGCAGATATGGTCTATTTGGTTCTCTGTTGTATGGTCAGGTGAGACCCAAGTTGCTTTGTGTATTCTTCTGTGTGGGAAGATGCTGCCTCCAATGACAAGTCTGTTTAGAGCACAAAAGTCTACAAACCTCTCCCCGTTCTCACTCATCTCCGAGCCTAGTCCCTGTCTCCCCATCACCTCTTCGTATCCGGTGTTGTCCTCCCCTAATTTGGCATTAAAATCGCCCATGACGATGGTGATGTCTCGCTCCGCACATTTGTCCAGGGCACTCTGGAGTCTGTCGTAGAACTCTTGTTTCTCTTCCTCGTCACTGTCATTAGTGGGCGCATAACACTGGATGAGGCTCAGCTTGAGCTTTTTCTTGGTTCTAATGGCTGCTGCGATAATTCTTGGCCCAAGAGGTTCCCAGCCCATCAGCGCTCTCTGAGCCACTGGTGACAGCATGAATGCTACTCCTTCTGTTTGGGGGGCATTGTTTTACGCCGAGCAGATTACTAAAACCAGCTCACGCCGGAGAGTTGTTCAAATATATCTTGATCTGATGACTAAGATGACTAAATTAACCCTTTTACTGCCAGTGATCGCAGATTTTATTTCTGAAATATTTGTGAAATAACCGCCATAGAGCCCACGTCGTCCAACGAACATAGATACAAAGTGCTGTCAGCAAGAGGCATAGATCCTCATGAACCCCCACAACTGCAAGGGACTCATGAGGACCCAAGCCTCTTGCATTAGGAGCTTATTCATCTTTTCCCAGCCGTGAAAAGGGTTAGGCACAAAACACCAGCAACCAAAACATCAGCTACCAACGCCTCGTAGAAAAGTACATGCAGAATTCACTAGCAGATCATATCAAATAATGACAATGGGACACACACACACACATACACACACACATACACACACACACACGCACACACACACACACACACACACACACACACACACACACACACACACGCACACACGCACACACACACACACACACACACACACACACACACACACACACACACACACACACACACAATCGATTTTGTACCACAGCAGGCTCCTTAGTTCTTGGAGAACCAGGGTCATCTTCCCCCTTGTTGGCCCCGATCTGGCGACGCCTGTTGCGCCGGTTTCTTGACACCCACGTCGACGTGTCGGAGTCAGTGGAATCAGAACCGTCCTCCGCGACTGTCCCCTCCTTTTCGCTGGTTCTTGGTGCTGTTGATAATGACGATCACCAGCATTACTTTTATAGCAGAATTCGTTCTGAGCGACGATCCCTATGAGAGGTCACCTGTCATTAAAGACCATCATTTAGGTGGCTGCAGCCACCTAAATGATGGTCTTTAATGACAGACGACAATTTCAATAATGTTTGTATCCCTTCAAACACACACTTAGTTTTCAGGACGCAGACAGGAGAGACTGTTCTGGCAAAACACAATAATACTAATCAATACTTACAGTAACAAGTGTTGGGAGAACTTTGGCGGGATGGGCATTGTGTCTAGTAAAGGGCTGGGACCTTGGATAACTTAAAGTAGTCGTTCCTAAAGCTTGGATTTGAAGTCACAGTGTTATCACCTTAAAGCAAAAGAGTCACAAAAGTTCAAGGAACATTGATGCAAAAGCTTGCCAGCCAGAGGCATAGATCCACATGAGCCCCCGTAACTGCGGGGCTCATGTGGATCTATGCCTCTTGCAGTTGGATCATTTTCACTTTTTCTCGGGAATTTTAAGGGATAGTATGTTATTAATTGACTCTGAATATGACCTGATGCCGCGGCCTGTTCACTTCCATATTCTGCTGCCTCGGGCGATAGAGATGTTGGTGACCTGGGTTTGGCAGCGTTGGTCTTGGGTTCGATTCCTGGGTTTGGTGACGTGGGGGAGTAGGGGGATAGGGGAGGGGAGGTGCTGGGGGGAGTAGGGAGGACGCTAATCCCTCCTTCGTCCTCAATGGCTTCGTCGGAACCTCCAAGCACAAACTTCAGCCCTCGGGCCGTGCTCATACTGCAACAATAAATAAGAAATGAATGAATGAATGAATGAATGAATGAATGGACAAACGGAAAAAACAAACAAATGAAAGTATGAGCGTATGAACAAACGAACGAACGAACAAGCGGACGAACGAACGAACGAGCGAACGTATGAATGAACAAAAGTGCGAACGAGCGAACGAACGAACGAAAATAAATAAATAAATAAATAAATAAATAAATAAATAAATAAATAAATAAATAACGTGAAACATGATAACACACTGAACCATGAGGTCCAAACTGGCACATGCGAAGTTGCGGAGATGGGTCGACCATGATAGTTCAAGGGCGGTGCCAGAATAGCTTGGCGCCTTCAGGCGCCAAGCTATTTTGACACCTCCCTTGAACTATCATGGTCAATCCATCTCCTGTTTCGAAGTGTCAGACTAAATGGGATATTCTGTGATGATGAATGCTCACTCATGGCGGCCCTCGGAGGGTATCAAGAGCATTAATGTTGCATTTGTCTGATTAATAATTGCAGTGGCGATAACACGTATGGCGATGGCGATGACAATTAAAAAACAAAACAGTGTGTATTATGTGCGCTTGGAGAAAGGGGGTGGGGGTGGGGTGGGGGTAGGGGTTTGGGGGGGGGGAGGAGGTGAAGGTGACCTCAGGTAGCTCGGGTAATACGAGCGCCTGACTTCATCCAGAATTCTGATGAGGTGCAGTATGAAAGGACCTTTTCCTTCCAGTGCCCTGTCACATTCATTTTTGGTTACTAATTATTAATTTCACGTACCACTTACAATAGTTTATAACAGACTCACGCACGCACAAAAAAAGTGTTAACCCGTTTAGTGCCGAGAAAATTTGAACACCACCCAACGCAGTTGCGGGGGCTCATGAGGATCTATGTCTCTTGATGACACCGCTTTCAATCCATGTTCCTGTGATATTTTGGATGTTGAGTCTTGAATAAACTTATTCAGCCCGAAAGGCCGTATTTCCCAAATTTTGGAGGCGTCATCTAATGACTATGCACCAGTTGCAGGAGATGGATTGACCATGATAATTCAAAGGCAGTGCCAGATTAGCTTGGCGCCGACAGGCGCCAAGCTAATCTGGCACTACCTTTGAATTATCATGGTCGATCCATCTCCTGCTGAAGTGCGTCAGGGCTGAATGGGTTAACGAGGATTGCAGTCACACAGTCTGCGGTAGCTGACATTGTACGCGTTAATCCTCGTAATATGTGTGTGTTAATGGATAGCTTTCGCCTGCACCCGACCGTCATTTCGCTGGCTCGGAGATCGGGCATAAGCGAATTTGTGCTGGTTCACAGTTTCTTGCAGGAGTATTTGTTCAAGAATGAGTCAGCAGAATTGAAATTCTATGTGAGTATGTGTCCGCTTGCGCGCGCCGGCGTGCGCGCGCGTGCGCGTGCACACAGGTCGGAGTCAGTTGTGTGTACTTGTTACTGGATGCAACCAGCGACCGCATTCCCATCAGGTGATTGGCAGTGACGTCATCCGGGCGTGTGGTCACACAATAGCAAACCAGCACACACTCTCTCACACAACGCAACGCAACAGATCAATACCCAGTGGGCAGCAGGTCACAGGGCCGGCGCTGGCCGCAGTTGACCCGCGCACAGCTGTGCGCGGGTCAACTGCGGCCAACATCGGCCCGCCGACGATATGTAACTTACTGGAGAGTCGGTGACACCTCACAACCTGGTTCTGCAGTAATATAATTAAACCCTTTAAATCCATTGACCTGCAAGTGGCATAGATCCTCATGTGCCCCTGCAGGAGCAGAAGCTCATGAATATCTGTGCCACTTGCTAGCGTAGACAAGGCTCATGTTCTTCCTCATATCGAGATACACGTACTATCCTTTGTCGGTTCCGGATCTAAGTAAATTGTATTATTCCTCAGAATCCCTCGATACGTAAGTGGCAAATTCTATGTGAGTATGTGTCCGCATATCCTCATAAGCCCTACCAGAGCAAGGCGCTCGTGAGAATTCATTCCTCTTACTAGCGTCGGCAAGCCTCATCTACGTCCTCATATCGAGGTAAATTGTATTATTTGTGGGTCTCTTTTTTTATTTACTTGTCGTCTGGTAATCCGAGTGACTGAGCGGTAATGGAATGCTGACTGATTAACTTCAGACGGTAATTGAACGCGAGTAGATGTTGTGACTGGCGGTCGGGTGGACATCTTGTTGTCGTGATCCACTACAGTATCAACGGCATCAAGGGAAACAGCATCTTCGTGGTCAACAACCTGACGGCACAGTAAGAGTTTAATGTATCGATGTAGTTGTAATTTATCTTTTATTTTAATATATCGCTTAACCCATTCAATCCCAGTGCTGTATTTCCCAAATTTCGGACGAGTAACCTAACGTGTTTACCACGTGTTGCCGAGATGGTTCGAACGCGATAATGCAAGGGTAGTGCCAGATTAGCTTGGTGCCTGATAATGCCAAATCATCGCTAATCTGGCACTACCCTAAATTATCGTCGTCGATCTATCTCCTGCAACTGACAATATATATGGGTCGACCGTGATAATTCAAGGGTAGTGTCATGCTAATCTGGCGCTACCCCTTAAATTATCGTTGTCGATCTATCTTCTGCTGTAGTGCGTCAGGGCTAAATGGGTTAGCCCTTATCATTTGGAATACACCAGTGTGTGAAATAAGTTTGACTAAAATAGTTCAATGGTAGTGCCAGATTAGCTTGGCGCCTCTAGGCGTCAAGCTATTCTGGCACCACCCTTGAACTAAAGCCATTGGTCTATATCCTTATCTGTAAGTACTGTAATGTAGTTTGGATATGGCAATGTACAAATTTGAAGCGCTTAGCCTCAGTATGATATGGGTTAAACTTTGCTATAGAAGGTAGATACTAAATCACTGTGCCCACATATCTTGTATTGTGTTTTGTTTCCACACCCCAACAAAAGGCAGCAACAAACAAACAAACAATCAAACAAACAAACTCAAACAAACAGACAAACAAACAAACACCCGGGGTAGTCTTTGTATAATTTGCAGTTAGAATATTACGTAGCTTGGACTCTGGCCGAAATTACACTGACATTCACCCAGTCTCGAAGCATTTGTGGCCCCTTTTTCTATCTGTCACAGTGCTTCCTGAACAGACGTGTACTTTGGCGTTGAATTGACAATGACTCGAGAAAGACAAACTCGTGTCCACTGTCAGTGAAGGGGTTGAAGGCCCACTACCGCTGTAACAGTTCACAGAAGTGTATTTCTGTAACAGATTGTTACGAAACGCTGCACACAGGTCCAGCTATGGTTCATTTAGACACAGGGCAATCCAGTTCAGCACACGTCGTCTTTATATCAAGTAACCTGACAATGACTCCACTCCGTTCTATAAATACAACACTATCAGTACGAGAAAGAGCTAAAAATAGATTGAAGCGCTAATAAATAAGCGCTATTATGCGTGTGCTATTGCTGCGTGTGTCGAAACTGCTGTCATATGTGAAGTTCATTAGGTGTGTCGACAAGGCATAAGAAACACAAATGGTGCTGAAATGTGTCTTCCGATTTATGCGTAATGTGTCTTCCGACTTATGCGTAATGTGTCTTCCGATTTATGCGTAATGTGTCTTCCGACTTATGCGTAATGGTACTTTAAACCCTGGAGCTTCTGCAGGGCGGTATAATATTATTATTAGGCGTCTTCATTTCGTATTCTGCGCCAGTCTCCGCGTGACACAACGAATTCGTAACGAAGATGGATTATGGGACTTTGATGCACCTTTGTGACTCTGTTATCAATCAACCTTCTATCGTTAGATTTTGGAAGGCATGTGCACACGCACGGAATATAGACAAGCGCTGAGCTTTTGAGCCATACCTGCTTTACCTGTTTAGCCCCAACGCACTACAGTAGGAGATGGATCGACCATAATAATTCAAGGGTAGTGCCAGATTAGCTTTTCACCATCAGGCGCCACGCTAATCTGGCACTATAGTGCCAGATTAGCGTGGCGCCTGATGGTGAAACGCTAAGCGCATGCAGCTGATACGCAGACGTTAGGTGACACCTCCCAAATTTGTGAAATGTGGCTCTGGGGTTAAATGGGTTAAGAGTACAGCAGAACAAGTTCTGAACGACCATCCTTACAAGAGACCACATGTCATGAAAGACCACCATTTAGGTGGCTATCTATAACCACATAAATGGTGGTCTTTAATGACAGGTGTTACTTATTGCTATTTACTAACTTCTACTGAAAAAGCACCTGTTTTTTTTTTTAAGACGACTTCTTTCTTGAAAAGAAAATGGCTGCTCCACACAGGGTCCACTGTTCTGATGAGAACACGCGATAGAAAAGATAAACACCACCCAACTGCAAGAGGTATTGATCCTCATGAGCCCCCGCAACTGCGGGGGCTCATGAGGATCAATGCCTCTTGCTTGCACTACTTTGAATTTGTTTTGCTGGGAAAGTTATTTTGTTGAGATGGAGGGGGGGGGGGGCCGGTGGGGAGGGGGAGGGAGGAGGGGGGGGGAATTAGTAGTGGGTGGGTATTGAATTAACGAAGGTTTCAGAAAGACAGTCTGCGTCAATTAATGACGGGTTAATTAATGACAGGCAGAGGGTGACCCAACAGTCAGGTGAAATTCGAAACTGCGTTCACCTGACCTTCCGTCTAACTTCCATGAAAGTCGCACACAACCTAAGACAAGTCATTAAGTCCCTTCTATTTATAGAAGGGACTTTTTAGGACGGCTCGCGGTGCATAAAGTCAAAGGCGGGCAGGCCTAAACCTCTCACAATTGAAGTAACAAGTAAAACATTACGTCATGTCTAGTTACGCTAACCTCGCTGCTGAACGTACATTTGGCGCGAAGCGGCGCCGTATGTGCGTATGTGTGTGTGTGTGTGTGTGTGTGTGTGTGTGTGTGTGTGTGTGTGTGTGTGTGTGTGTGTGTGTGTGTGTGTGTATGTATTATGTATGTATGTGTGTGCGCATTTATGTAAACAAGAGAATCTCCGATATTTGTGTACACACAAGCTTGAAACTTGGCGAAATACTTTCTTAAAGGGGTGGCTACGAGAGCCTCCGAGCATATTGTAATTGATGTCTCATTTAACACATAAACAACCGTTTATAGGAAGTCGATTGACCCAGATTAGAGTCCATACTTCTTGTGATATTTACTTGAAATTTTGGATATAGCTAGTTTTGATAGAAACATTAGATGAGTTCGTTAGCCAGCTTTGTATCCTTTCAATTTGTTACCTGTTGAGTCGTAGTGGTAGTATGATATCACACCAGACGCACGCACGTAAGGTTCTTTTTAAAGAAACTTCATTCGGCGGCAACCCGTCACACGTGGTTTAAGGATGTAGACTACACTGGAGTAACAGTTCCAACAATATTTTATTTCAGCGATGCGATCTCCACACAATGCATTCCCAAATGCACCGATACAATGTCTCCTCTGCAAAATGTCAATACTGGCGACACAATGCGTTTCTCATACAACGTACCAACAATTCACGCGTTATGCTGCGTCTCTCACAATGTACACCCTATACGGGAAAGTACCGACGATAAACTGTGTGTCCCTACAACTGACAATGCATGACAATGTATAAACGTGCTTCCCAGCACAATCTTTTTATAGTATAAAAACTTTCCAGAATAATCAAAGGAATTCACACAACGCAACCAATCAGAACGGAACACGTAACCGAAACTCATAAATATTAAATAAAAAGAACTTTCTAGAATGAACTACAATAGTCTACAAAAATTCAACTGCTAATTTCAGCCTCTATGTTGGGAAATCCCGGAGCGTTATGACGTCTCACAAAAGTATGGTAGGCAGTCGGAATTTTCCAGAAATTTCACTATCTTTCAAAAACCATACTGACCGGCTGCTAAATTCACGCGTACAGAAAACAACTATGACCATGAATATTAGAGTGGTTTTACTACTGTGTTGCAAAATGTTGCCTACAATTTGACGTCACACATGTGAGGTCACTAGACAGCGCGATTTTGCTCGAACGTTCTGGTTTATCTCAGCAAATCTACGCATCACAAAAATCGACCGCTCTTCTCCGTGCGACTTTGCTAGAAGCTTCCGGACTAAACTTAGCGTATCATAACAAAGCCAATTCCGCTCTACGCGCGAACGATAAAGAATCTTACTGAAAAGGTACGTGATTCGTAATCGTGATAGCTCAAATAAATATCGGATCGTTTCCTACGATCAATACATGCACGCTCTCACGAAACAACACAACCACAATCGTAACACAATTTCTTTAGTAAAATTTAATTCTTTTCAGAAGAGTTAAAACAGTAAAAAAAATTTTTTTTAAAGTGACGTAAAAGAGACAACTCCGTCACCACGCAGATGTTGACATAATACTCTAAATATGACGTAATTT
>BTPG01000003.1:229767471-229804971 GCA_036245525.1 Semisulcospira habei
TTTTATCTATAGTTTGCGGGAAAAAGACATGCATTTTTTTTTTAAATCATAAAAAAAATCATCTGTTGGCTGAGGCACTTAGTTGGCAGTCGAATACACGAACTTAAAACGCTTATGAGTCGCATGAAACCTGTTAACCCCATAACAGCCGACGCTACCCAGCTTGCAAGAGATATAAATCCTCATGAGCCCCCGCGAATGCGGGGGCTCATGAGGATTTATGTCTCTTGTTACCTCTATGTTCTTTTTTGCCTATGTTTACCCCTATTTACATCAGTGTTCTTCACGCGAGTTTCAGTCAGTGTGCAGTCGCTTCAGACGCGAAATTCGTGACCACTGGCAGTAAAAGGATTAAACAATCAATAACAAATGATAAATCGTGTACAAGCTCATTACTCAATTACCGATATGGAGGGATCTTCAACAACTCAAGAAGACAAAACAACGTCCTATGCAGAAGCCAAGACGATCATCAAAAACAAGCAGAAAACAAAGTGGCTGCGAGAACACCCCAGCTATAACAAAAGCGATGGCCATCACCTACTGACCAGACCGGAGCAGGTAGTCATCTTCCGACTACGCACCGGCCATAACAAACTGAACTGGCATCTCCACATCAAGTTTGGAATTGGCCAGTCAGACCAGTGCATATGCAACTCTGGTGGCATGACAACAGACCACGTGCTACAAACCTGCCCCACGTTCACAACCCTCAGACGGGGACACTGGCCGGAGGAGACAGAGGTGTCCGCAAGCTCTATGGAAGCCTAGAGGACCTGCGGTGCACGGCAGCGTTTATAGAGGAGACCATGCACCATATAAGAGTATTCGAGGAAGAAGAATTACCGATGTTCTCAGTTTCGCCAAAACCAACCGAAATATTCATCCACGTGCATTACTATAGTGCGGGTAAGAGTGTGCTTATTCACAGCAATTATTGCAGCGATCGACCAATCCGTTATTCATGTGTACTGCGTCATTTTTTAACCAGTTTCCGGTCCATTACGGCGGGCGAGATGAGCCGGTTAACACCTGAGACGAGCCGCATTCGGTTACGCAGCTATTCGCCGAACTCGTCTCGAAATTGTTAACCCTTTTAGCCTGGATCCCTACAGCAGGAGATGGATTGACCATGATTATTCAAGGGTTGTGCCGGATTAGCTTGGCACATTCAGGTGCCAAGCTAATCTGGCACTATCCTTGTATTATCATGGTCAATCCATCTCCTGCAACTGGTACATAGTCATTAGGCAACACCTCCAAAATTTGAGAAATGGGACCTTGGGCTAAAAGGGTTAACAGTGTTTGCACCCAGTCAGCAAAAGACTATCAGGCCGCCGTCGGGCACAGCGCGGGCCCACAGCGGCCTGATAGTCTTTTGCTGACTTGCCGGGGGCTGTGTTTGGGCCTTCAGCGTGGGATGATCGTTTGGTAGTTGGTCACTTCTCAACACGGTGAAGTAGATGCGGTGTAGTAAATGGTGTTATCTTTACTACTACGGTTGTGAAAGAGGTGACCGGTTATCAAGGATCACCCCATGCCTGTATTGTGTGATTCAGTCTAGGTTGAACGTCGAGAACGTGTTCGGTTTCTGACTTTACGTAAGTGCTGGGCTGCAATTATTATTATTATTAATATTATTATTATTATTATTATTATTATTATTATTATTATTATTATTATTATTATTATTATTATTATTATTATCATTAGATTTTTTGAACTATTATTATCATTATTGTTCTATTAATATTTCCCCACCCGGGTCTGTCCTGGGGGACGGGTGGGGTTCACTACTTTTTAGTTCCCAGGGTCACCCTGGTCAGCCCTACGGGGTGGATTTTCCCCTCTATTCTGGGGCATGTGCTTCTGCCTACCCTTGGTCCATTCACCTGTATTTTCCTTTTTTAAACTCTCACTACTGTCTGCGCTGTCTGTAGCTCTTGATAGTGGATGTGTGTTGCTAAATGGTCTTAGGTTTATTTAGCGTATTAGACCGGCTGGCGACATACATTTAATGCTCTGTTTAGTTGTTTTTTTCACAAGCAGTTGCTGTCGGGATATTAAGCAATGTGCAACCAACCAACCAATCTATTAATATTATTATTTTATTTTAATTTGAGGAAGATTACAAAGAAAAGTAGTAAAAGCACTGTCAGGGGAGAGAATTGTGCAGTATCGACCAATGATCATAGATCAAGTTGATCGAAGCACACATATGGAAGCCCCCCCCCCCCCACTGCCCCCCCTCCCCCCCCCCCCGAAGAGGGCGTATCGCATATTGACTAGATTTCCAGCCCCTTGATAAATGGAAATTTAGATCTAGGTCCCCCAAGGGGAGTCCAGATGGTTTAGGCGGTGTGGACAGCTGTTTCGGTCTTGGCGACCTCGTCAGTACACCATTTGGCATACTGGTGGAAGACAGGAACTTTTAGCTACCTGCAAAGATAGCCACATTTATCTGTGGTGTCTGCAGGGCATACATTCCATGCCTCCATCTAGAGTTAAAGTTCTGACAGTCTTTTACCTACTTTACTTTGTAATCTTCCTGCACTGGCAGTCTCACCTTTTCTTTTCATTTATTACTACAATATCGAGTGCAACCCCTTCCCCACTTTTAGGAGGCTCTCTCTTTGGGTTTACCTGCTTTATGGAGTGGAAAGACTATAGCTGTTTTCCATTGATCTGGGAATTCCCCTTGTGTGTAAATGTCATTGTAGAGGTTTACTAGCCGCCTCATCCCATTCTGAGCCGATCTGCGTGAGTTCATAGTAATTTTCTCAGTTCGTTTTGGTCGTATTTTATCCTAGAGGGTCTTTTAATGGTCTCTTGGGGTGATTCGTTCTGTCGCCCGATGGTAATAAGGGTGGGGAAATGATCGCTCCCTAGGTTGACGCTATTTACCTGCCACTGGGCCTTTTTAGCGATGGTGCTAGTGGCTATGTCCCGGGTGTTTATGTTATCTGAGTTCCCTTGTGTGTGGCTTCACCCGTACTTAAAATACACATGTGTGTCTCGTCTACGGCATTTTTTAATTTGGCCCCAGCCGAGTCAGGTGTTAGCTGGCTTTCGTCTTTCGTCCCATTGGGGGCTTTTGGCGTTCAAGTCGTCTACTATTATATCTCCCGCTTGTAGCAGTGCCTTAAGATCCTCCACTGGGAGTGCTTCGCAGATTCGGCTGTTTGGGATGTAGGCGCTTTCTACTTTAATTTTGTTTTTGGTTTGGAGGATGAGCCTCTTCAGGACTCGGGCCCTGATGTGCAATTTTCTGATCTCATCCCCGACGAATCAAAGATCTTCTTCCCTAACTTTTGCCTTGGGAGTGGGGGGGTGGTGGGGGGTATGGGATTGTGTAGGTCACGTTGATCGTGCCTACGCGTTTGCGGTTAAGCGCCCTTGTTGGAATTTCGCTAGTCGCGCAGCTTACAATGACCATTACATGCGCGACTCGTTTGGTGTCCACTGGGGCGACCGAGGGTATCTGAGATAGCTTCGTGCAGTTTCTTAACACTCATGTTCTCATGTTAAAGAGTTCGGGGGAGTTATCGTCCGGTGTAATGAGTACCGGGAATGGGAACATCTCTTGTTCCCTTTTCATTGTTTTCCGGCTTAGACCCTGCGCTTCACTTTTTCGAACTGCTGGTTCCGTATCTCCGGGGAGATACGGAACCAGCAGATAGCTGCTAGCTATGGACTTGGTCTCCGATTCCTCCTCGGAGATACTGGCTACAGGATACACTTTGTCCTCGACAAGGCGGCGGGTCACTCGCCCTTCGCCCCCACGATTCCTCTGTTCCTTTTCTGGCGTGGCCTTCCCGCCTTTATGGCCGCTAATCAGGCCTTCCACTGGGGTGACCATCTTACTTTAGGCCAAGGGTCGACCCTAGTCTGCCCGCTCTCTATGAAGAAAAAAAGAAAATCGGCGAGTAATTAGCCCTAAATGGGCCTTACCTTTTTGATAGTTTTACCGCTCGGTTGGTGGTGTTGACGTCCTCGAAAAACACATCTGTACTTGTCCTATCTAATCTATTCTATGGCCAAGGACCACCACCTTAACGGACTAAGGATCCATACAGCCCCTTTTTCCTATCACAGCCCATCTATCCTTGTGGATCTATGCTACCTAGCCTATGCGCTAAGTGTTGGTGACTGGAACTACCATCATCTCACAAACCAGATAGGTGAGGCTAGCGCTGGCAGAATTGTATGCAAACCAAGGGGAATCACAGCGCTGGACAGACAACAGTTAGATCCCCTGCCCCCACCTATCAGGCACCCAATCGCCAGCCCACAGAGAAATACGCAGGTATAGAATAAGACGATCATTTCCATCCTTACCATCAGCCCAGTCACCTGTTAACGACTACACTGCACTGAACGTTTCGCTTCGCTGCTTGTTGGAGCTCGTCCGTCATTTGTTGCTGCGCTGGAGCGAATGCGATCCCCCCCCCCCCCCCCCCCACCCCACCCCCCACCCCCACCCTGGACGCAGTGACCGCTCCAGAGAGAAAGATAATAACTAAGGTGAATTCATCAGTTGCAAGTACGTCAGTCCTCAATGCCGTAGCATGCACGACACTGACACTGTACTGTATAGTTAGTCAAGGCCATACAGTTCTACACTCAGACAGGAAACGTTTGTGAGAATTCTATAACTCGAGGCAAAATTTGCATTGCTGTGTATTGTCTTTGTGCATCTGCTGTGGGCTTTCAGGGTATTTACTGACCCGACCACAGTTATTAGTGCACCTTCTTGTTTGTGTACGTGTGTTTCCCTGCCTACTTCCTAAGTTCCAGAAAAAGACATGGGTTAAAGGCTTGACCTGATGCATCCTTTTAGGCATGTATATGATCGTCTTGTTCTTTAACTGTGTCTTTTTCTGTGGGCTAGCGATATGATATGAGTGGGCACTGAGGGGATCTAGCTGTGTGTATGTCTAGCGCTGAGTAATTCCCCTTGGTATGTGTAGTGAATATTTATAGCGGCGTTTTATTAGTAGCAAGGAGAGGAGTGTCAATCGAGCACACCCAGGGTTGTGTAATTTGTGATAAGAGCTAGAGTAAGGTTGGCCAACAACCTCTTAACTGCCAGTGGACGCCGATTGTGTGTCTGAAATATTCAATTGTGTGTCTTAACTCATTCTACCCCAACACCGAAATCCCCAAATGTTGCCGTTGTCCCCTTAAGACTGCACTCTAGTGCAGGACATAGATCGACCATGATAGTTCAAGGGTGATGCCAGAATAGCTTGGCGCCCATAGGCGCCAAGCTATTCTGGCATCACCCTTGAACTATCATGGTCGATCATTATCTTGCTGTGGTGTGTCTGGGGTAGAATGAGTTTTAACTGAATAATTATTTGTGCCGTAAATGTTTATGTGTCTGACGGAAATATTTGCAAATTCAACGATAAACAGCCCGGCCATCCGTCTAAGAAACATGGCTACAAAGTCGTGTCCGCAAGAGGCATAGATCCTCATGAGCCCCCGCAACTGCGTCGGCTCATGAGGATCTATGCCTCTTGCAGTAGTGGATCATGTTTGCTTTTTCAAGTCTCGGCAGCCAAGACAATAACACTGTACATTATAAGTAGTGCCAGATTAGCTGATCAATCTCCCACAGCTAGTAGTATCTCATTCGAGACGTGCCGCACACCGATATGCGGCTGTTCGCCGCATATCCGTGCGCGGCACGTCACGAGCGAGTTCTATGGACGCCCCACGAAGTTGCGAAAGTCACGAAGGGCTTTACGAAATGAGTTCACAATGTGTTCCGCACCCGGAGGAGGTCTCCCGGCGTTCGGTCTACCTACACGCAACTGGGTGTTCCCTTTTCAGGTGACTTAATCGGGTCAACAGAGTCCCAAATAGTCAGGCGGTTAAGCGTCGGAGCAAGATAGCAAAGGGAATCGCTGGGTCGTGGGTTCGAGTCCCAGTCCCGGCCCCAGTAGCTGGACTCGCAATCCAGTGAAAAAAGACGGGCTTGTTCCATAGCATGTCTGTTGGAAGGTCCTGGTAAATCAAAGTGGCACAGTTGCAGTGCGCCTGAATTGATCAGTGTTCAGGTCGTACTCCATAGGCAATAGATTTCCCTGTTCCCCACAACCCGCCCGTCAGGGCCGTACATTATCACTTCGGTGCCGTGAACGTTAAACCCCAAACTAACCAATCAATCGGGTCAGCGTGACCGTGGCCGTAATCTGGGTACAGACCGAACTAAAATCTGAATGACAGTGCAGTCTCGGGACGATAACTGACGGTCTTTTTCAGACAGCATGTCCGCTATAAGGTCGTGGTATATCACAGTGGCAAAGCTGCAGTGCGGGAGAATTGATTAGTGTTCAGGTCGTCCTACACAGGTAATAGATGTCCCTGTCTCCCATAACAGTGACCCGCCCGTTAGGGCCGAACATCATCACTCCGGACGTTAACCCTTTCCATCCTGATGCACCCACTGCTTGATATAAATCTGACTAATAGTTCAAGGGTGGTGCCAGAATAGCTTGGCGCCTAAGGCGCCAAGCTATAGTCTGGCACCACTCTTGAACTAAAACAGCTGATCTATCTCCTAATCAGTAATGCTGCCTTCGTAGAAACAATAAGCAAATTTCACAAAATCAGCCACAGCCTTAACTAGTCTCGGGACGAGAACGCTATCGTTCAGCTAGTAATGTGTCATAGCAGGAGCTCGAAAAGTAAGTTGAAATTTTTCTTCTACATGAAACTGTTTTGTCCCAGATAATGCAGTCTGTGCTTACCACAGCGAAATCCAACCATGCAAAAACATACGTATAGTCCATGAACCAGCCCTGTCTACCGTGCACTCCCCCCCCCCTTCCCCCTCCCCCTCCAGCCCCCTTCAGTACTCAATAAGATGGCTTCAAAATGCACCTTAGTATATAATGCGATGTTTAAGCCATGTTCCCATAAATTCCTGTAAAACGCACTAGAGATATAGCAGATGGCTAAAGGGCACCCCCATTTGCACTCTTCGCGGAGGTTGCTGAGCTTCAGAAACACTTCAGAAACAAATAAATCAGAATTCAACCCAGAAGCCAAAATCAGGGCATGATTGTGTTAATGGACATCCTTTGCATCTTCTGAAGAAAAAAAAAAGAGACTTAAAAATATTGCTCACAACGGCGTTATTTGCTCACCCAGTGCACGGCCAATTTCGAGAAATCGCAAAAAAGACAAAAATAATGTATTATATACCTTAAGATATTTTCTATAGATCTGACAGTCCATTTTTAGGCCGCTTGCATCACTAGAACAGGATGTTAGAATTGCTATGAACGTGACAGATCCGGACCCAGAGGGTGAATAAAATTACAATGTACATCATTTCTCAGTATCGCCAGACCTCAACTCTTGGCACTGAAAGGAGCATGACCTCGCCCACTATGTTTTTTTGACTGAAAACGTCTTTTTTTTTTATTAGCCATTTATTATAGTATTTCACTCAAAGTGTAAGGTAAGATGCATATGTATCACATTTCTCTTAAAAGTGGAAAGATTTTTTTTCCATGATATAAATTACTTGTAATTATCTGTAGTAATTTTTTTAAATACAATTTTAACTCATTCAGACCCGACACACCACAGCAAGACATGGATCGAGCATGATAGTTCAAGGGTGGTGACTGAATAGCTTGGCGCCCATAGGCGCCAAGCTATTCTGGCACCACCCTTGAACTATCATGCTTGAACTGTCTCGAATTGTATATAGTCCTTTAGAGGGCAACTTCAAAATTTGGGGATTTCGGTCCTGGGGTAGAACGTATTAAGAAAATACCGCAAAATGAGTTGTCACCAGCTGACGCAACAGAGTCGAAATGTGTACCTTCAAAGAGTTAATAAATTAAAATACGAATTTTATTTCTGTAGTAATGAACCCTTTTTAGCCCCAGGACCCTGCAGCAGGAGATGGATTGATCATGATAATTCAAGGGTAGTGCCAGATGAGCTTGGCGCCAGAAGGCCAATCTGGCACTACCCTTGAATTATCATGATCAATCCATCTCCTACAACTGGTACATAGTCCTTAGGCAACACCTCGAAAATTTGAGAAATGGGACCTTGCGGTTAAAAGGGTTAACAAACGAAACAGAAAGGACGGAAAGTCGATAGTGTAGACTGATGGACATCAGTCGCCGGCTGGGGCTGTGTCAGTCGGCTCTGTGTTAACCGTTTGGCTGTCGGTAGCGTGTTTGGTCGCGGTGATTCCGGCAGCCAAAGGGGCAAGTGGCGGGACAAGGAACATAACCACAGTATCAACCGCATCATGGGAAACCCCACACTGGGCACCTCGCTCAGTCGCCATAGAGACGGAGAGCCAACCGGTGTGGGAAACTCCGCACCAAAATCCAAGAGAATCCTATTGTCTGTCGGCCGTTTCTGAGTCCCGGAAATCCGTTTGTCCGTTGGCTAGTACTGAAACCCGGATACTTCACAAGTCCGTAACGGATCGCAGGAGCAACTTCTTCTCAGAAAATTGTGCTGCGACGCACTTGCGAGTGGCGTAATTCCATTCGTCCCTGTTCTTCTCGGTTAGCCGGACGCACGCGTGAGTAGGTAAGCAAAAGAAGGCGTCGGGCGGGTGACAACTGAATCCCTATGCGAAACTTTTTCAGTGAATTCACTGACGCGGAAGGAAACGTGTCACCGCGGGATTTCGCCGTTTGGGTATAGGCTTTGTTTTTGCTTGAAGTTCAGTCAGTGCCTGTGTCAGTGTGACAGTCAACTTAAGGTGCTAGTGTGTTTACACTCCGGGACAGTTCTATGCTAAACAAAATGCAATAACAAAAGACGATGTGTTCTGTAAATATTGACTGCGCAACGACTGCGACTAAAGTGCCGTGTCACTGATCAGAGTCACCAGGAGGGGCAACAACACTTGACATGCAGTGACGTGCACTTGACTGACGTGCAGTGTTAAAAGGTAGTCTTTACTGATCAGCCATTGTATAATATTTCATGACTGAGCTAAGTTTAAAACAACGACGACAGCATGGCAACCGACGACTTCATTGCGGAATATTCACATCACCCAAAACTGGCGACAACTGACAATTGTTGAAAGGTAACAACTTTTGGGTAGAAATTTCCAATTTTGGGGGTGTCTTGTCATCTGAAAGGTAAATTACACTTCAGGAGACAGCCGATGAGAGGGAATGTGATAGTTCAAGGGTGGTGCCAGAATAGCTTCCCACCCCCACCCCCCACAGTTTCAGGCCACTTTACAAATTTCAAATACAAGCGATCAAAAATCTCTGTAACTTCAGTAGCTGAACTGGCCCTTCGTCTGTCTTGTACTGTGTTTGTCTTAAATGGTGTAAATCCGTGTCTGTTACGTGAGTGTGCGTGTTGGGTTTCAGTTCGCGGCGCTTTGAGTCGATTCGCCCAAAAATTGAGAAAAGGCGCCTATATAATAACGGTATTATTATTATTATTATTATTATTAGCTTAGCGCCTAGACTGAGGCGCCAAGTTCAAGCCGGTGGTGCCAGAATAGCTTGGCGCCTATAGGCGCCAAGCTATTCTGGCACCACCCTTGAACTGTCACGTTAGACGCCAAGCTTTTCTGGCACCACCCTTGAACTGTCATTCTAGGCGCCAGGATATGCTGGCACCGCTACCCTTCAACTGTCATTTTCGATCAACATCTTGCTGTAGCGTTTTACGTCTGACAGGTAAAATAGCTAAACTTTGCTGCCGCACTGAGTGGAATTTTACAACAGCAGCGACAACGACAGCCTCTGCGACATCACCAAAACCAGCGGCAACAGCCGCAAACTAGTCGATGTGCGCTGTTTTAAGAATTGATTCTGTTGTGCGGTGTCTCGGGGCTACGGCTGCCCGCATAGAAATTTCCTCGCTCGCTAAGGCTGATCGCTGTGTTCAGTGATTTGTGACCGTCTGCAGGTGAGGCCGGTGTGCGTTCAGAAACCGTATCGATTAGATCATACGGCATGAGTGTTGGTCTGTGATGGCGTTTAGAACTTGCGGTACTGGTAACTGACTCAGAACGAACTATGTTGCTGTCTGATTTGGACCTTACTGTGTTCTGGTGATATATTTCAACTGCAGACAGACCTGTGTAAAACGACCACCCAAGCGACTCGCAAAAGTGGTCGCCTTGGACAGGTAGTCTCTTTACACAGAGTCAACTAAGTAACAGAAAGAGGACCGTGGGAGCACAATGGACAGTCCGTTTAGACAGGCGGTCTGCTTAGATATGTGGTCTGCCTGGACAGGTGGTCGACCCGACAGGTTTGACTGTGCCATGGTCGATCTGCAATCATCAATGGACAGCACCTTAACCCCTTTGACTGCCAGTGGACGCAGATTGTTTTCGTTAGTAATTTAACGCCAAAGACCCCAAGCCGTCCAAGTAGCGTAGATAGCAAGTGGTGTCAGCAAGAGGCATAGATCCTCATGAGCCCCCGCGACTGCGGGGGCTCATGAGGATCTATGTCTCTTGCAGTTGGATTGTGTTCAGTTTCGCTCGGCACTGAAGGGGCTAATGTTGGAGTTTTGGCCTTAGGGCTCAATTGCCGCGTGTCCGTATTGAATATATTAACCCACTAAGCGCCGAGATACTACAAGGGGAGATGGATCGATCATGATAATTCAAGATTAGCTTGGCGCTTGAATTATCACGGTCGATCCGCCTCCTACAATTGGCACACGGTCGCTGGGGTTGAATGTATCAACTTGCACCGATGTGTGAACTAGTTAATTTACGAATCAACGATGAGTGATAATGATATGTATACTAATAGGGAATTGGCCCACTTCGGACAGAATGTCTTTCAACAAGCCTTCATCAAAGATAAACGCTATCTTTGCCCTGTGACCGTGTTAGTGTGAACTTGCAGATACCGTGAATGCAAATGATCGCAGTCATATATTTGCACAACTAGAAATTGTGCAATTGTGTAACTTACTTCCCTTTGCATAAACAGGCAACATCTGTTGAACTTGCCGGGTAACGGAAAATAGGTGGGTTCACTTTATACTGGTACACGAATTAAAAAAAAAAAATACAGAAAGATAATATTTAATTATAGAATATAATTTTAGTAGACTGTTATTGTACTTTCATACTCTCGATCGTTATTATTGTTTAATACAGAAGATAATGTCTTCGAGAAATATATTTTTTTAGTGAAATGTTATTGCACTTTCACATTCTCGATTGTTATTTATTTATCAATCTATGTGTAATAGTACAGTGATTGTATCAGGTGAATTTTACAGTTTTACTGACGGAAAAAAATTGAACACCGCGCAACTGCAATAGGTATAGATCCTCATGAGCCCCCGCACATGCGGGGGCTCACGAGGATCTATGCCTCTTGCTTACACCACTTTTGATTCCTTGTTTCTTGGACGGCCGAGACTCTCTCACGTTGAATGAACACAGGTTTCAGAAACACAATCTGTCTTCCGGCACACTTGTCATCGGACAAATAACATCCGCTAACCGATCTGTGCTTGTTATTTTGAAAAGCGTTTTTACGTTGTTTAGTGCGGGTTATTTCATTTTACAATGCTGGCTTTTTCATTTCCCTGACACACACTTTGTCCCGATTTTAATCTGTGATTTTATTAACCCCTTCCTTGCCACGGGAAGCGGCGCATGTCTTGTTTCTGAAATGGCTGTTCATACAACGAAAAACAAAGTTAAAATCGTTGAAAAAAATCGTTGCTAAGTTAAAGACTAAAAAGTCAAAATCGTGCAACAAACATGGACACAAATTGATCTCAGCAAGAGGCATAGATCCTCATGAGCCCCCGCAACTGCGGGGGCTCATGAGGATCTATGCCTCTTGCATTTGGATCGCGTTCAGTTTTTCTCTGGCAGCGAAAGGGTTACCAATACGAGATGCTGATAGTACGGAGTTAGAACGAGGAAAAATTCTCTGTTCAAATTCCGTACTATGTATGTACTATGTATTCTGAGGGTACCTTTCAGTGATAGCACTAACAAGCTGTAATTCTCTGATAAAGCACGCTATAATTCTCTGTCAACTTCACGATCTACAAGCCTGTCAAGACTGCCTTTGAAAACATGCACGCGTATTTATTAATGCTGACGCAGGTATCTAGGGAAAAATAGGCCAGTCTTGTTGTGTCGCCGGCTGACCCGAATAAGATTGTAATTTACTACGATAAGATATAGGAACAGTGCGTTAACCTAACCTGATTACATCATCCGTTTTTCTCTACTTTCACGCTGATAATTCGTTCGAGAATATATATATAATTGTGTGTGACGTAGGGTTGGGGGCGATGGAGAGGGAGGGGTTAAAGTGGCAATACGTTAAATGCGTGACACGCAATTAACCATGTCGCTGCCGAGAAAATGCGAACACGATCCAACTGCAAGAGGCGTAGATCCCCATGAGCCCCCGCAGTCGCGGGGGCTCATGGGGATCTATGCCTCTTGTGAACCCACTTTGAGTCCATGTTCTTTGGAAGATAGGGGCTATTTGGTGTTAAGTTAACATAGTATACAAATTTCAAAAACACAATCAGCGCTGAGTGGAAGTGAAGGTATGCATGCTTGTGTGTCTGAGAGTGCGTTTCTTGTGCAATGGTGTGCACTTCAAAGCGACGAGGCTCAATTTGATGTCAACATCCGTGACTGATAAAGCAAAGACTGGTGACGCCTTAAGAACACCCCCCCCCCCCCACACACCCCACCCCCACACACCCCCTCCCACTATCATATCCGTCTCATTGACGTATAAATACTGAGTCAACCCACAGACACAAGGAAGCACTAGATTTATATTACGTGTAAGATGTAAAAATGAAATAAAATAAAATAAAGTCAGCAGTACAGTGATGGTCCCGGATCACCAGGTGTAATGGGAGACGTTAAGCAGACGGAGACACTGACACACAGGAGAGCACACAGGACCAACCAGAGTACGTGAAACGCCTCTCTCTGTCTCTCTCCCCAATGCGCACAAGGTCATCGGGCCACGGTCGGCCGCCGTTGGCCCGCGCACGTCCGTGTACGGGCCAATAGCGGCCGACAGCGGCCCGCCGACAACCTTGTGCGTATTATGTTAGTCTCTCTGAATTATTTTGTTATGTACATGTGTGCTTGCGTGAGTGTGTGCCTGTGCCGTGAGTGCGAGCACTAAAAGTGCGTTAGGTGAAACTTCTTTTGAACTTTTTTTCGAAGCATTTAATCAATTCTCATGTATGTACATTCATATATTTTGTGAACAGTCTTGTGGTTGTTAGCAATGGCAGGTTTGAAAATTGGCGATTTCTGTGGCGATCTCAAAGCCTCAACCGTTGATAAATAAAGTTTCATTGATTCATTCATTGATTCATTCATTCTCTCTCTCTCTCTCTCTCTCTCTCTCTCTCTCTCTCTCTCTCTCTCTCTCTCTCTCTCTCTCTCTCTCTCTCTCTCTCTCTCTCTCATTCATTCTAGCATGTTCTGTTGCAAAACTAACCACAGGGCCAAGAATCCTGCAGTAAAAATGGCCTCTGACAAACAGCCGTTGTCATGCGAACTCTTTCCGTGAGTGTGATTCCTGGACCTGTGATGTGTGCATAACCCCACATGGCAAGCACGCCACGCTGTATGAACTATGATGTTCACCGATGCGTGTCCAGCTCTATCGTTTGTGGCATGTCAGCCGATGACAGAATAATCGGAGTTGTTTTTATTATCGACGCCTCTTTGTACCGAGTGCGGCAGGCACAGAGTCTGGTTGTTGCTCAGGAGTTGCAAAATGATTTGTTGCTTGGCTTTGAGTCTGTTTTGCGGAATCTGACAGGCTAACTCCAATGCGCAAAAGGCCACCTGGCCGATGTCGGCCGCGGTTGGCCGGCGACCGTCGTTGCCAACGGCGTCTGACGTCGGCCCAATGGCCTTTTGCGCATTGGTGCCCTTTCTTGGGCTGCCGGTAGAGTGGTTTGTTCAGGGTTTTTTTCTCCAGAGGTGGGAAGCCAAGAAAATGTGTTTTGCCTCTGCGTGCATCGATTTAGTGTTATCTTCTTCTGTTCAACCACGGATATTATTATACTGACGAGGAAAAGAAATGCGACATTTTTGGAATCACCGGAAACACTAAAAAACAACCAATAATAATAATTAAAAAAAATAATAAAGTGTTTCCGATGATTCCAAAAATGTCGCATTTCTTTTGCTCGTCAGTATAGCCCGGACCGTGCTAACCTAGTGCCTTCGGTTCGACAGGCGTGTCTTAGCGAACGTAGAAAAACGTAATGGAGAAATTGACGTTCCATGGCGACCCGAAAGTCAAATCGAAGCTCCCCCCCCCCCCCCCCCCCCCCCCCCGGTCAAACATTACTCGTGACTGAGAATTGGCTGTGTTTCAGACTCTGCACGTCAGTTTATTTTTTCACACCACTTCGACGAGAGGCTGGTGTGACATCCTTGCGTGTTGACAGCCGGGCTGGAAAAAACGCGTGTAAACAGTTCCTGAGATAAAAAGCATGGCGCGGGCACTCAGACTGTATGGGGAAGGAATTGCATCATATTTTTCTAGCCGCTGACATTTTTTTGTTGACTCGTCGAGCCCTAGCATCGAACTACCCTAATCTGAGAGAGGTCTATGAAGACTACGTTAAGGTCAGGACCAGAGACAGATCGACCATGATAGTTCAAGGGTGGTGCCAGAATAGCTTGCCGCCTGTATGCGCCCAGCTATTCTGGCACCACCATTGAACTATCATGATCGAACTATATCATACTGTAGCTTGCCAGACTATTCTAGCACCACTCTTGAACTGTCGTGCTAGAAGCCAAACTGTTCTGGGATCACCCTTGAACTATCATGATCGATCCATATTTTGCTGTGGCTTGATTGTCAAGGAAGAATGGGTTGAACTTGCCGTGTGTTTAATTAAGATTGTTTTTCCTCTTTTGCAGGCTACCACTTTGTTTGGCCTTGATGGTTTTCGATTTAGTTCTTCTGGACAAGTCTTCCGTGCTAACAAGGTCTTCCCGGGTATGCCCGCCTCTGCCACATTAATTTTCCTTCAAGATCATCTGAACTTAAAACCATCCCCGGCCTAGTCTGCTTTTTTGTACGAGCGAGTTCTATAATTTACCGGGTTATCGACTGCTTTGTTTGTTTTTTTTTTGCGTTCACTCAATCGCCTGCAACTTCCTGGTACTGACCGAATAAGCAAAAGCTCTTCCAACCGACGTCAGCTATTAGACGCATTGCTCACTGTGGAGACGGCAAAAACGAATTTGAAAAATAGCTGTAGTTCACAATGGTGCTGTGAGATTTTGAAGCGATTGGAATATTCCAGAAAGAAGCCGACACACCTGCTACATTTTGAAACATTGTGGACAAGACTAAAGGCAAGAAATGTTGTAACAAAGAAGGACAAAAGTGACTGGCAGACTGAAATACGGTGCGCGCATGCGTCGAGAGGTCCTGCTGCCGTGACGTGTATCGCAGTGACGCGAGTGTGGTGACGTGCAATGTTCCGGAATGAAGACAGGAGCAAGAACTCCACAGACAATGACGTCAGGCGGCCTGAGGAGGGACGTTTGGAGGAGGAGGAAGAGGAAGATGGTGAGTTATGTTCCTTAACCAGTGAGCAAAGGTCATCGGGCCCACTGCGGCCGTCGTGGGCCAGACAAAATGTTGCTACTTTCTACCATGCCCCTGATCGATTAGTTTTATACTTTGATACTGTCATTGATCGTAATCCTAACGTACATACAGCCACCGCCCTCGCTGTCAGTTGGACACTATCTGCTTTCCTCACTTTCCTGCTCTATTTTTCTGGTGTAGAGAAAACTCCAGTTGCGCAAATATGACAAAGCCAGAATATTTAATCAGTCTCACGTGACATGTGATCCGGCCATCCAAGATTTGAAGACCAACGCATTCTCCGCTTGTAGAACACTGCATATAAAATAGCTTCAGCAAGAGACATCCTGCGCAGGCTCGTGAGTATCTATGTCCACTGCAGATCGTCGGGACTATTCTATTACAAACAAACAGATTGGGTGTAATGGCCTTGCTCAGGTTAAGTTTGTTCAAACACAGACGGGCTTAGCTCACGCAAGGCGCCCCGCATCAATAAATGCGAAAGTGTCGTATAGCGTTGCCTGCGGCAACGCTATACCACACTTCCGCAGTTATTGATGCGGGGCGCCTTCAGTACGTCAGCAGTAACCCGTTGATTGCTACTGAAAATACCGCTGGGCGGAAAAGACGCGTCTTTTCCGCCGAAAGGTGTCGTCAGCAGCAGTCAAGCGGTTAATTAAACACACCCCACTAGATTGATTATGATTTACGAGACTTTTTCATTAATACATAATTAATTAATTAATAAATCAAGATGTTTGAATACCTGCAGTTGCTGATGCACTATGTGTAAAACGTGATGTATTAGCCAGATGTTTCGTCACCCCCTATATTATATTATATTGAGCAACATTCTGCTTGATACTAGTGCCGATAACAGGCAGATGTGATTACGAGACCTGAATCAAAATGTGCGAATCGTAAGACGAGGACATTATGATTCGAGTCAAGTAATCACATCTGTCTGTTTATCGGCAATATATCAAACAAAAATGTTCCTCAAAATAATTTATTGTCCAAAACAAAACTGTGCCTCACGTCATTCATTTTAAGGTTGTTTGTGGTGTTCAGACAAAACATATAAATGGCAGGAGACTGCATATCGCTGTCGACTCAGCGCGTAAATTTCCTCTGACTATGAAGACATCAGTGCATTGTATAACCGTGCGTGTTTTTGAGTAAATTCTACTTGTTACTAGATCACGCAGGATTGCGGAAAAAGCCAGCAGGTTTGTTTATTTAGTTCTTTTCTAAGGATGTCGATATCGCCAGCTGACATCTCGTCAATTTCATTTGTCAGTCTAGCGTCTCGCAGTTTCTTTTCTCCTTTCGTGCGTGTGTATAGGATATAAATTCTGAGCGTTCATACACACTAAAAAGTATTTTATTATTACTACACATTAGGAACTTGCTAATGTTGCAGTGTGAGCATATTTCGCGTTTCTGTTTTGAAAATGCAAGTATCATCAAGATCGAGTCTTCTTGGCGCGCAAGGGATTTTGGGAAGGAAAGTCATATGTATTAAAAAACATCAACAAACAAACAAGCAAACAAACAACCCACGTTAAACGTTTAGGGCTTAACATCTTTTGTCCACCACGAAAGTGATTTCAAAGACGGGACACCGGAAAGGGGCCTGTACAAATTTTGACCCCAGCAGGGTTTGGAACCCACAACCTTTCGGACGAGAGTCGAACGCTCTACCACCGAGCCACAAAACTCCCCAGGAAAATATATACAGCAAATTCATGAATATTAATTTGCTTGTTATACAATATATCAATACATGTGCCAAAGAAGGGAGACTTTATCATTCTAATCATGTTCACTTGTATTACACGCTAAAAAAAAAACAACAACGATCGTGGCGCAAAGTTAGGGAGAAGATAAAAACAGAGCAATGAAAAGAAAACCACTCAAGTACAAGAGGTATAGATCCTCATGAGTCCCCGCAGATGCGGGGGCTCATGAGGATCTATGCCTCTTGTTGAAACCACTTTGTATCCATTCTCCTCTGATGGCGGGGGATCTTTGGTGTTCAATTTACAATGATTTAAAGGACAGTCTGCGTCCACAGGTGTAGTGTGCAGTCCACTTCATGATCATTTTCAAATTCAAGCTACCACAGTTTACAGGAGAAGAAAAGACATAACAACGACACAACAACAACACTTGAATGGCTGCTTGAGCCTACCGTGTGCACCATGTGATCGTACTATTTGAATAATGTGCGAGGGAATGACGGTGTCAATTTTCAAACCTGGCCAGGCATATCGACCCCTCCAAGGATCACTTAAAGGCCCACTACCACCGTAACTGTTTAAAGATGCACTTCTGTAACTGATGCTTACGAAACGCTACACAAAGGTCTAGTTATGGTTCATTTAGACACAGGACCATCCAGTTCAGCAAGCGTTGTCTTTATGTGAAGTAACCTGACAATCACTCGACCCCGTTCTAGAAATACAACGCTATCCGTACGAGAAACAGCTAAATATAGATTGACACGCTAACGGCTGCGTAGAATAAATAAGTACGATTACGCGCGTGCTTTTGCTGCGTGTCCCAACTGCTGTTGAAGTTCATTAGGTGTGTCGACAAGGCATAACAAACACAAATGGTGCTGAAATGTGTCTTCAAATTTAATGGTACTTTAAGTTGAAAAGACTGTACACTCAAAAAAAAAAATAATAAATAAATAAATAAAATAAAAACAGTACGTAGGAACGTTCGTGTTGGGTTCAGCTCACTACGGCAACGTGAGACTATTTGCACTTGGGATAGAAGCGCCTAGTCAATACGCTGTTATGATTATGAACCGAACGTAACCCAGCACGCCCCAGGCTAAGGCGTTTTGATGGGCATCTCAGCCATTCGCGTAAGGACAAAACGTCCAGCCGGCAAAGCGTCCTCGGGCCGACGTCGGCCGTAGCTGACCCGCGCACGACAGTGCGCGGGTCTGCTACGGTCGACATCGGCCCGAAGACCGTTCGCTTGCTATGCACTTTGTCGGGCCTAACTGACTCGATGAGATGCATTAAGCCAAGAATCTTCGATCTCATTACACGCGCAATGGCTCGAAATAAATCGTGATCCTATCAAGTGGCCGGTTTTAGACGCAGTCCAGTGAATCTTGCGCAAGTGTGGCCCAGCAAAGCTGGTTCCATGATCCAATGATTACAGATTAGATCGTTCGAGATGTGCCGTGCACGAATATGCGGCTCAGTTCGCCGCATATCCTTACGTGGCACATCTTGAATGTGTTGGAGACTAAATAAATGCAAATGCTGAGCGTAAGCCCGTTGAACTTCTAGAGCTAGCGGCGGGGATAGATCGACCATGACAGCTCACGGGCAATGCCTGATTAGGTTAGCGCCAAGAAGGCACTCATTTGAAAGCTGTTGACCCTAGACACTACCATTGAAAGCACTCACTCACTCACACTCACTCACTCACTCACTCACTCACTCACTTCCAAGTGCTCAAGTTGACAGATAAATTGCGAGGTTTTACACTCGAAGGCCCACTACCGCCGTAACTGTTCAAAGATACACTTCTGTAACAGATGGTTACGAAACGCTACACACAGGTCTAGTTATGGTTCATTTAGACACAGGACAATCCAGTTCAGCACACGTCGTCTTTATATCAAGTAACCTGACAATGACTCCACTCCGTTCTAGAAATACAACGCTGTCAGAACGAGAATAAACAAACAAACAAACAAACAAACAAAAACCGGGCTAACGGCTGCGCAGCATAAATAAGTGCATTTACGCGTGTGCTTTTGCTGCGTGTCCAAAATGCTGTTAAAGTTCATTAGGTGTGTCGATAAGGCATAACAAACACAAATGGTGTTGAAATGTTTCTTCACATTTATGCGTAATGGTACTTTAACTCATTCAACTCCGACACGCCACGGCAAGACATGGATCGAGCGTGATAGTTCAAGGGTTATACCAGAATACCTTGGCAACCATAGGCGCCAAGCTATTCTGGCGCAACCCTTGAACGATCTGTTTCCAGAAGTGTAATACAGTTTTCAGGGGGCAACTTCAAAATTTGCGGATTCCGGTCCTGTAGCAGAAAAAGTTAAAGCATTTAATTAGTCGGTGGGTCGGTTAGATAGATAGTTAGTTAATACATCACGTGACTGAGGAAGTGCTGTTATGTGTTACGCAAAATAAATCACAATAAAGTGCTCAGACTGACAGACAAAATGAGAGTTTTTAAGTTGGAAACCATTCCCTCTTCAATACACCATTTCCTCATTGGACCATGAAATCGAAAAACCAAATTTGGGCGCTTGTTTCCTGAAAACTGTATGACAGTTCAGGAGATGGATCGACCATGATATATTTCAAGGTTGGAGCCACAATAGCTTGGCGCCTAACGGCGCCAAGCTATTAGAGCTCCACCCTTGAAATATATCAAGCTAAACCACAAGGACGGTGGGATGCCGCCATGACGAAGACGTCACATGTGAAGTTAGATATTTAATAATGATGATGATGACGTCGATGATGATGACGTCGATGATGATGATAATAATAATAATAATAATAATGATAATAATAATAATAATAATAATAATAATATAGTTTAAGATTAAAATACTCAAACTAAGAAAGAATAAATTGGTGAATACAGTGCATGCAGTAAAAACGTGATCGCATAATTAGTATCAGATGTCTGTGAAAGGTTACATAAGATATTGCCAGAGCAGATAGGCCAGAAATACAATGGCGGGCCTGACCCTTTCAAAATCATATTCGTAATACACTGCGCGCCATAAAAAAATCGATATTTTGCAAACGGCTTAACATTTTGAAAATCCTATTTCGTCACAGTAAAGTATTGTAGTCTTCTTTTCAGCACTCTCAGTTGCATTTTTGTCCATTGTGTAGTCTTTACGCTATGACCCGGTAATGTACTTACCCGCAAATTCAAATATCGCAAGACGGACATTTCTCTGTGTGCTGCCTTGTTTTAGCAAACATCTCGTGTTTGGTTAGACACTCTACAAACCGGATAACACCATTTTAACCCATTTCATCCTGAGGCTGATTTTTACAAAAATTGCTGATTGTCCTATGAAGGCTACATTACACGGATTAGGATATAGATCAAACATCTTGGTTTAAAGAGTGGTGCCAGAATATTCTGATACCACCCTTGAACTATCAGTCAATTTTACTCCAAGCAATGGGTGTATGAGGATGAAAAGAGTTAAAGGGCCTTCATTTTTCTTGAAAACCTGAAGATGGGGAGTCATTTCATCAGAAAACCTTCCCTGTGTGTGGCCTTTTCCACACGTTCACCCTCGAAAACATCGAGCATATAAGATTCAGCTGCGAATGCCTCGTATCTTTGAGCACTCAGCCTATGTTTTCTGCACTTGTAGCCAGAAGAATCATTTTCCATTCAGCTGAAAGGATGATTCTGAGCGATGAATGGGGATGTCGTTGTCACAGGTACGCGCCTATCCAAACGTAAAACTGATTGCCTAGATTATTTGCTGGTGGTCTCTTTACGTCAGAGGTTTTAAAGCACTGACTAACACTTTCGAGACGTGCCGCATCCGATTACGCGGCTTGAAGCCGCGTATCCGGATACGGCATGTCTCGACTGAGTTAATGGACTAAGTATGCACTACGCATCAAAATAAACTTTATTTTAAGGTCTGCACATCATATTTTTTTATGCCTAAAGATTTTGTAATTCAGATTGCGCGAACAAAACCGGGCTTGTTCGTTTGTCTTTACAGTCGTCATTTTTGGCTACCGTATTGAAAATACGGTAGACTTTGAAATGGGGCTGGTCGGACCACATTCTGGAGCATGCACATGACGCTTCTGGCGTGCGGGGCAGAAATTCTGGCAAAGAAGTAACCAGATAAAAATGACGTCACGCCAGCCTACGCAACTTTGCTAGAGAACGTCTTTTTGGAACCAAAGCGCAGTATGTGTGTGTGTGTGTGTGTGTGTGTGTGTGTGTGTGTGTGTGTGTGTGTGTGTGTGTGTGTGTGTGTGACAGCGACTAGAGCCCGCGTTTGAGGACGGACAAGCTTGAAATTGCATGATATTATCCCTAAAAGAATAATCTCGGGGAGTATTTTTAAATGTTCTGATTAAGATGCTATTGGCGAGAAAATGGCCGTTTCACAAAAACCGGTCGATCCACACTGGACTCCGTACTTTTTCTTATTGTGCTTGATATTTTGCATATAGCTAGATAAAAGAGAAGTATTGAATGAGTTTGTTAACCAGCATTGTACCTCCAAAACCTTTTGGGTGATAATTAAATATTTAAAAAAAAAATATTTTCACTTTTTTGGGATCAATTTTACGAATTATATGGGTTAATCTTAAAACAATTAAATCTGTTTTTTTTAACGAAAGAAAACAAACAATATTTTCATTAATAATCGTAATCGCATGATTTTTCGTATACGGTATTTACATAAGCCTACAGTTTGTCTCGGCTGTCGGGTACGATTAGGTCAATTGCGACCTGTATGCCTTAGGTGTGAAAATCAGACAAATTTTAAGGCACCGTTTTTTTTTTGGAGTCATTTGTAAAACAGCTAACATAACTTCAATTTTTCTTTTACAAAAAAAAACTATCTTCTCGTTAATACCCGCATGATTTTTTTTTATAAACAGTGTTTGCATAAGCCTGCTATTTGTCCCGGCCCTGGCGTAGGATTAGGTCAAATTGTGACCTGTAAGCTCTAGCCTAGTCTAGGCGTGAAAATCGGCAAGAAAATTGCAAAGTTGATCATCTGATAAGTCAAATGTTAGTACTACGATGAGTGACGTATAACATCGAGCCGTCACTATGAACACGGCGTCGTGGGACTAATGATGCCATGACGTGAAGCTTGAAGTGACATCATTTCGCTGCTCGTGCTATTCTTCCTCTGCAAAATAGCTATGCTAAGCTAGACCACAGAGCTTACAAATGGCGGGAATCAACGTGTGTCCGTCTTTATTTATGTGTGCCAGTGTGTTTGGATCAGAGGGTGGGTTAGAGTAGAAGGAGATGGATTCCTGTCGCTACACGAGCCCACAGAGCGTACTAATGGCGGGAAGCGCCGTGTCAGTGTCCGTCTTTATTTGTGTGCGCCGACGTGTGTGTTGATCAGAGGTTGGCTTAGAGAGGAGGGAAATGGATCAGCATTATAAGCTTAAAAATATGAACAACCCTGAATATCCCTAAAAGATAAACGCATCTGAGCTCCAAACAATACGGTAGAATTTGGGATGAAATCCTCATCTTGTTTTTCATTTTTTTCTTCAGATGTAAGTGTCTTTAATTTCGAAATAAAATGTGACCTGTTCCCACGAAAGGGACCATAAGTCGGAAATTTGGAGTTTTGAGATATTTACACCATTACAATCTACTAGCAATGCAAATTAATTTGATGCAAAAACTATTGTTGTAGACCTGTTATTAAGCGAGAAAAACATGCATTTAAAGTTGATCACTCGAACTGACCCAAGATGACCCCCTGCACTCTTTTCGGCTTGTAGCTCCATTCGGCCAAAAGCGACTTAAGGTCCCTTTCGTGGGAACAGGTCACAAATTATTTCTATTGCGGTTTGAATGAAACATGCACTCCTCCCCCCCCCCCCTACCCCCCCCCCCCTCCCCCACGAAAAAAAAAAGACCCCTTGAGTCGGATTTAGTCGCGAGTGTGTTTCCTCGCAAGTGAACTCACATCGCGTTAACTCATTCAGGCCGATGGCCGTATTTCCCAAATTTTGGAGGCATCATCTCATGACTATGGTCAGTTGCAGGAGATGGATCGACCATGATAATTCAAGGGCAGTGCCAGATTAGCTGTAGGCTTTGCTGTAGTGCGTCAGGGCTGAATGGGTTAATATCATAATACGAAAATCTTTTGCATTTCAGTTGATTACACAGTCATTTTGAGCCAGAAGCGTGGAAGTATTTGCAAGAAACGCTCACTGATCCCTGAATCTAAACATAACAATGGATGGAGCAGAGTGTTCATTTGATTGTCTCAACTCAGAAATGCTCTTTACACAGCAATAATACAACGGGCAGGGGACACATTGTCGTGTTTGTGGGGCGGATTTCTGTTTCATTTCCCATTTGCTTATAAAATAGCATCCAATAGCACCCTTTTAAAACTAAAAGTAGCAACAAAAAAACACCTGATGCGAACCAAATCCATACCTGCCCCAGTGTTCACAACACCCTGGTCCATACCTCCCCAAGGTTCACAGCCCCTGGTCCCTATTTCACCTCGAAGTTTTAGGGTCCGCTTTTAACTTGTGCACGCCAAGTTCTTTAACCTTTCGCCTTTGACCTTCGTATAATGTGAACTTTGCATTTGACCTTTTCATTCCAAGTTGCATTTGACCTTCTCCGTATATGCCGAGTTTGCCTTTTTGACCTTTATTTCTGATACCCGGACAGTCTAGGTATTTTTAACACCCAGATAAACCAGGCATTACTGAGATATCCCATGACCTTTCTCTGTCGACCCCCGGCGGGGACCGGACCTCGTACCTTGCGCCGGGTCTCCAGTCAGACGCACTAACCACTGTGCTAACCGCTGTGATAGTAGGAAGCTTGAACTTATATTTAAACCTAAGGTGAGCATTTTTACAAAAAAAATATCAGAGTTGTACCACAGGGCGCCGTTAATAAATATTTCGAAGATGCAGTTGTGTTTTACCTTGCAACTTTTGATTTCGGGAATGTCGCGTTCACAGGGTTGTAACGTACACGAAACTCAACGGGAAAAAATGTAGTTTGCTGCACTGTAAAGACAAATGCGCAAGCGTTTCCTTGGTGCAATCACAGTTTTGAAATTTTCAGGCATTAGAGAAATATCGTCTGTAAAAAACGTAGTAAAGTTTCTTTTGATGAGTAGTGTATACTGACGAGCAAAAGAAATAATGCGCCATTTTTTTTTTTTAAAGTTGCGTTAAAAAAATGTCGTATTTCGTTTGCTCGTCAATATAACATGAAAACCTCGCAACTCGGTCGAATGAAATTTTCTGTTCAATTCACTACTTTGATCTTTTGTAATCTACCTATACTAGGTTTTGAAACAAATTTATTCACGGCTTGGTTGCCCGTTGAAAGAGTAACTGACGTTATGTGACATCGATGTATTGCTCATTCAAACTTTCTCATGAGCCGACTTGGGCATTCAGAACTGTATACAACGGCTATTTCATGCCTCGGTGATTAATCCATTCAGCCCTGAAGCCCTACAGCAGGAGATGGGTCGACCATGATAATTCGAGGGTAGTGCCAGATTCGCTTGGCGCCTGTCGGCGCCAAGCAAATCTGGCACTACCCTTGAATTATCATGGTCAATACATCTCCTGCCACTGGTGCATAGACGTTAAATGACGCCTCCGAAATGTGGGAAATACGGGCGTGGGGCTGAATGAGTTAAACACAATATAGTTTTATGAAATTCTGTACTGAACACAGGACATACAGTGAGTAAGATTCCAACGCTAAGGGATGATCTTTAACCCTTGTAGCCCCAAGGTCCCATTTCTAAAATTTTGGAGGTGTTGCCTAACGACTATGTGCCAGTTGCAGGAGATGGATTGACCATGATAATTGAAGGGTAGTGCCAGATTAGATTGGCGCCTGAAGGCGCCAAGCTAATCTGGCACTACCCTTGAATTGTCATGGTCAGTCCATGTCCTGCTGTAGGGACTCGGGGCTAAATGGGTTAACGTTTTGTATAATTGTTGCCAAATGTCCCATGCAAAATAAATTAAAAAAAACTACTGAAATGGGACGAAAATGGATTACATGTTAATATTTGACATCCATTATTTCGTCCAATCTCTCTGTCTTCCATTCAAAATGGCCTTTCACAATGGTTGTCTCCCTCGATTCGCTACCGCAGGGAGACAACCAGTGTGATTGTTCATGTTAACGTCGAGAAGGCTGCAAATTCAATTTGGCAGAGAGAAAGAGAGAGAGAGAGAGAGAGAGAGAGAGAGAGAGAGAGAGAGAGAGAGAGAGAGAGAGAGAGAGAGAGAGAGAGAGAGAGAGAGAGAGAGAGAGAGAGAGAGAGAGAGAGAGTATGTGTGTGAGAGAGAAATGAAACTTTATTTTCCAAGGATAAAAGAATAGGTGCTCAGACCTTATTTCATTCTTGTCCTTGCTACAAACTACATGAAAACACACACGCGCTCGCGGGCGCGCGCACACACACACGGCACACACACACACACACACACACACACATGCCAGCACGCACACGCGCTTGCACACACACACGCATACACACATGCACGCACGCACAGATCCACACACACGGAAGTACGTAAATCAGAGGTATGTCAGACACCGCTACGGCTCAAACATTGGATTAAAGGCCCGAACAAACGTGGTATCGTGATTGATGTCCGGGGTCTTCAACCAACGCCCGCGTCAGACGAAGCACAGTCCCGACCCACGTCTGGCTAATATGCATTACACACGGTACATGAAAAACAACTACATAATAAACACATACAGATACATTGCACACTCTTAAGACTACATCTAGTACATTGAATGCAAAACCGTAAGCATTTGTAAACGTCAAGATTATCTAGACGTTTTCTTCCTCCTGACTAACCAAACATACACGCACGCAAGAACACACACACACACACACACACACACACACACACACACACACACACACACACACACATACACACACACACACACACACACACACACACACCAGCATAGGCAAACATACACAAGACACACTGTTTCGCACACATGCGCGCACACACATACGCACTGACGCGCCCATACACTTACATGCTTGATAACGGTCATTATTCAGAACGCAGTAGTCGCGTGCGCTTTGTTCGGTGGCTCAATTAAGTACCCGAATAATCTTGCCTTGAAGGTGGACAATGAAGATGCCTCGGTAATATTGGCAGGAAACGAGTTCCAGAGTTTGGCCCCTGAGTAAGACAGACTAGTTTTGAATATATCAAGTCATGGCCTAGGTACTGACAGTTTCGTTCTTTGTTGTCTGGTATGGTGTTTTAGCATACTTAAAGAAATCTGAGACGTACCGCGGGGTTTGGATATCCGGACTTTAAACATTAACACGCCCTTATTAAACAGAAAGAGGTTACGTAACGGAAGCATGTAAAGGGCCCTGATTCGCTCGTCAGTGCTGTCCCTGCTATTAGGAAGGATTAGCTTGGCTGCCCTCCGGTGGAGGGAATTTAGCCTCTTTAAGCACGCATCACTACACCCGTCCCAGACTGTAGATGCGTAGTCAATGTGGGACTGGATATGAGCGCTGAAGAAGAGTTTTCTAGTTAGTGAATTCGTAAAGTAATTTAATTTTGAAAGGAGAAATATATTTTTGGACACAATTTTGCACACACTGTTTACATGCGCATGCCATGTCAATTGATCGACTATAATGACGCCTAACAGCCGGCGCTCCTTAACTTGTTTAATCGGCTCACAGTTAAGGGAAAGGCTAAGTGGCGGTGGGTTTAGCTGATGCTTTTGACGTGTAGTAATTAACATGCACTCTGTTTTAGATGGATTAGGTATCATGTAGTTGTCTCGGCCGGCACCGAGTCTAATAGACTATGTTGCAATGAAGAGTTAATTGTAGATATTTTTGCCGACGACACGTTGAGAGTAGTGTCGTCTGCAAACAAATTGCATCGCACATTTGATTGTGAGATACACAAAGGCAAGTCATTAATAAAGATTAAAAACAAGAGAGGGCATAAAATAGACTCCATGCTTAATCACACCTTCTGAGGAACGCTTACGGTTGACAAAAACATACTGAGATCTATTGCTTAGATAAGATTTAAAGAAGGCAGCGGAATCTGTGTCTACTTGGTATGCCAACAGCTTCTGTAGCAACAGTTCATGGTTGACTAAGTCAAAAGCTTTAGAAAATCTAAAAATACCGCACCGGTCATTTCAGCATTGTTTACTGAAGTTAGCCAAGTATTGGTAAGATGAGACAGAACCGTGTGACAAGAGTCTGACTGGAGCGGATAAATCTAGATGTGTCTCCAGGAAGTGACTCAGGTGCCTGTGGACATGTTTTTCTATCGGCTTTGTCAAAGCTGATAAAAGTGAAATTGGCCTGAATTTGTTGGGGGTCAGTGAGGTCTGTAGTTTTAGGCAACGGAATGACTTTAGCTATTTTCCAGCTTCTTGGGAAAGTACCTTGTTGGATTATAAGATTGTAGGCAAATGTTAAAGATTCAAACACATAGGGAACAGACAGTTTTAAAAGAAACTATTAATGTCGTCATGACCAAGGGAGCGTTTATTTTTCAGCTGACTAATAGACTTGCCTACGTCAAAAACAGTTATATACGGAATACTAAAAAAAACGTGGTTTGGCGCCGGTCTCTCGTCGCAACAGTTTTTTAGTTTTACAGAAATAGTCAGCTTGTTTAGGTTATTGTTACTTTTATTCAAATGTGAGTCGGCAGCAGACAGGAAATGTTGGAAGTATCGGCAGGTATAGAAGTACATGGTGGTGTTTGACGTGATTTGGTAAAGGCATTGACGGCTCGCCAGACAGATACGGTATCAGTTGTATTATCCATCAAGCGCTGGAAGTGTTGTTGTTTTCTGGGCCTCGAGCACCAGGTACTTTACGCGGTTGCGCTGCTTGCGGAAAGCAGCATAATCTTTGTTCCGCTTCAGTTCATTTCGGAGAGCCATAGCGTCTTTAATGTTCTTACTTAACCACTGAGGTAACTGTGCGTGTTTGACTCTCTTCTCACGTAGTGGCGCATGCTTGTCAAGTACACCAAGGAACAATCTGTACCATTCGGCCAACGCTTCTTCAGGCATCTCTCTCTTGGCTTGACTTCGTGAACGAAGATTTTATAGGGGTTGCCCACGACGTCTACAGGCATGTTCGTGGCTGCGGAGGCCAATCCGGGACAGGCAGGTTCGACCGCAGTGGCTGCAGGGGAAGGTCTGGCCAGGGTTCTGAGTTTCGACATCTCTGTTTTTTTCTCCTGAGCCGCATGTCCTTAAGGCTAGCTCTGCGAGAGTCCTCAAAGGAGACGGCTGCCTTGTAAATGGTGGAGCGCCAGGTGTCGCGGTCCGCAGCAAGCGAAGACCACTGGTGGTGGTCGATTTGGCAGGCACTAAGTGACTTCTTGAGACCGTCTTTGTATCTCTTCTTAGGTGCCTCTCTGTCTCGGTATCCAGTGGCGAGCTCGCCGAACAGGGTGATCTTGGGTATGCGATGATCCTCCATCCTGGAGACGTGCCCCGCCCAGCGAAGCTGTGTCCGCAGCAAAAAAAGCCTCGATGCTCACAGTTTCCGCCTGTTCAAGCACCTCGACGTTGGTGACATAGTCACTCCAGTGAATGCCCAGGATGGTACGCAGGCAGCGCTGGTGGAAGCGTTCGAGGAGTCGTATTTGGCTGCGGTAGAGGGCCCAGGACTCGGAACCATACAACAGAGTGGTGAGGACGACAGCTCTGTACACACCGATCTTGGTGCCATTTTTTAGCTGTTGATTGTGCCACACCCGCTTGAATAGTCGCCCGAAAGCACTGTTCGCTTTTGCCAGCCTGTTGTCCAGTTCCTTGTCCAGCTTGGCGTCTGACGTGATGATGCAGCCAAGGTAGGTAAATTGGTGTACAGATTTCAGTTCGGTCTCGCTGATGCTGATGTGGGGGAGGGCAATGCTCTTCCTTGGGTGCCGGCTGATGAAGGACCTCTGTCTTTTTCAGACTGACCTCAAGTCCAAAGAGCTGGGCAGCATCTGCGAAGCAGGACGTGATGCGCTGCAAGGCTCTCTCTGTGTGTGCAACAAAGGCATCGTCATCAGCAAAGAGCAGCTCACGAATCAGTCGGTCTAGGGTTTGGTGTGGGCCTGCAGTCATCTGAGGTTGAACAGGCTGCCATCGAGACGATACCTGATGTACACTGCGTCGTCATCGTCGAGGTCCACTGTGGCCTGCTTTAACATCATGCTAAAGAAGATGGTAAAGAGGGTCGGTGCCAGCACGCAGCCCTGCTTCACGCCGTTGAGAATGGGGAATGGTTCTGAGAGGTCACTGTTGAGTCTGACCTTGCCTTGCTGGTCCTCGTGGAGCTGGACGATCATGCTGAGGAACTTTGGGGGATAGCCAAGTCGCTCCAGGATCTGCCACATGCCTTGCCTGCTCACAGTGTCAAACGCTTTTGTTAGGTCGACATACGTTACGTACAGCCCTTTGTTCTGCTCGCGGTACTTCTCCCGAAGCTGTCTCAGCACAAAGACCATGTCGGTGGTACTCCTGTTGGCTCTGAAGCCACACTGGCCCTCTGGGAGGTGGTCTTCAGCGATGGCAGGTACCAGCCGATTCAGGAGCAGCCTTGCAAGAATTTTCCCGGCAATGGACAGCAGGGTAATTCCACGATAATTAGAGCAGGCAGACTTCTCTCCTTTGTCCTTGTACAGGGTGATGATGACTGCATCACGGAGATCTTTTGGTAGTGTTCCTTTCTCCCAGCAGCAGAGAAAGAGGTCGTGGAGCTTGTTGTGCAGTGCTGGGCCTCCATGTTTCCAGATCTCTGGCGGGATTCCGTCAATGCCTGCTGCTTTGCCGCTCTTCAGGCATATCATAGTTATAAACTGACTGAAAAGAGATTCCGCTCAGATCGGCGAGAAACGCGTCCCGATTGAAGTGTTTAAACGACCTGTAATGAAAAGTGGTTTGCTGGTTTTTACGGCATGGCTTGTCCACCCTCAGATCCCAACCCGCACAGCACACAGGATAGTGGTCGCTAATCGCCACTTGAAGAACACGAGAGCTAAGGACCCTTGACTTGTTGGAAGTGTATACATGATCAGTTAGAGTGGCAGACTGCGTAACTCTAGTTGCGGAAGTGATAAGCTGCTTGAGGCCTACCATAGTAATAGTAGACCCCCAAGCAGGGTGTGGGGAAAACATGTTAATATTAAAGTCTCCGAGCAGTAAAATATCAGAGCTGCAATTGTTAACGCTGTCCGCCATTTCGTAAGAAATCGTCGTACCGCTCAAATCGTGCAGACGGATTTCTGTAGACAAATCCAACAAGCAAAGGGGCCGATTTGTTTGTCTTCATCTCAACCCACACGCTTTCAACAGAGTCTGATTCCAGGTCTGTTCTTCTGCGTGTAAAGTGCGCAATAGAATTATGAATATAGACAGCTTATTTTGTTTGTTGAGGACGTACAGGATCTCGCCGGATTACAGAAAACTCTGGTATCGAATGGATGTCAGAATGTAATCGAGACTTTGTGATTCCAAAAATGTGAAAAGGGGTGGGTTGAGTCAGAATGACGGTCAAATCGGGAATCTTATTCAGCAAATGATAGATATTTGGATGTCCCACGTGTAAACTGTGAAATTGTAATGAGCTGCTCGTAATCTTAAAAGACTAGAAGTTTAAGTTCCCCCCCCCCTCCCCCCCCCAAAAAAAAAAATTAAAATTAAAATAAGCATATAAAATAAAATAGTACAGGAACACACGTTTCAGAAGTAATGTCAGAACTTAACACAGCAGCCAAGAGAGAAAGAGAGAGGCTTCTCAACAATCTGGGTTGAACATCTGTCATTCAAATGCATTAATTACTGGCGTGACTATAGACCGCTAATCGCAAAAATTATACTCTCTCCTCCCCCCCCCCCCCTCTCTCTCTCTCTCTCTCTCTCTCTCTCTCTGCATTACAACTCAAGGCGCTCGAGTCTCGCCGGGAGAGAGAGAGAGAGAGAGAGAGAGAGAGAGAGAGAGAGAGAGAGAGAGAGAGAGAGAGAGAGAGAGAGAGAGAGAGAGAGAGAGAGAGAGAGAGAGAGAGAGAGAGAGAGAGAGAGAGAGAGAGAGAGAGAGAGAGAGAGAGAGAGAGATGATGATGATGATGATGATGATGATGAAACGTTTAATATATTCAGCCGGATAAAAAGTTTTAGGCATAGCAATGCCTATCTTCCAAGAGAGAAAGAGAGTGGTTTCTCTACAATCTGGGTTGAACATCTGTCATTCAAATGCATTAATTACTGGCGTGACTATAGACCGCTAATGATCTGGTGAGTCATGTTATTCAAACACAGTTAACGCATGATGGATTTTATGGCTCTGTCTTTCCTGCACTAAGCACAAACCACTTTGTGTGTACTTTAATGTGTCGTACTTCAGCGGGCAGAGAGGAAAGTCCCAAGTCTGAGTTGCAGCTCTTGCCTAAAATAAAGAAGATATTGAGAATTGTTAACCTTTATTGTATGTTTGGTATCCTTTTAACTCCTTCCCTGCCAGTGGACACAGAATGTGTTGCTGCAAGCTTCGTTAACCCATTTAAACCCACGGCCGCATTTCCCAAATTTTGGAGATGTCAAATGACGACTATGAGTACCAGTTGCAGGAGATTGATCGACCATGCTAAAACAAGGATAGTGTTAGGCTAGCTTGGTGCCACCAGGAGATGGATCGACCATGCTAATTCAAGGGTAGTGCCAGATTAGCTTGGCGGTACCGGAAGATGGGTCGATCATGATAATTCAAGGGTAGTGCCAGATTAGCTTGGCGCCGCCTTGAATTATCACTACCCTTGAATTATGACGACCGATCCAACTCCTACTGTAAAGCGTCCGGGCCAAAGGGGTTAATGCAACGGAGAAGAGCCCTAGCCATCCCAGGAACATGGAATCAAAGTGGTGTCAGCAAGAGGCATAGATCCTCATGAGCCCCCGCAACTGCGACGGCTCATGAGGATCTATACCTCTCGTAGCTGGATTAGGTTCACGTTTTTTTTGCCAGTGCAGGGGTTAACTGTCTTGACTACGTCTGTCTGTCCCCAGTTGATCCCAAATCCAGCATCTGCTGTCTACAAGGATGCCTGGCCGCCACTGCTGTGGGCTTCTCGTTCCTTGTGGTATTACCGTCAGGTAAGCGAGACGGCGCGTGTGTGCTCAACGCGGAACAAGCCAATAAACCGCCACCGCCACACAGACTTGGGTACAATTAGGTTAACCGCTTGGCTGTCGGTACCGACTTTATGATTCCTTGCAGGAATCATCGCGACGAAAGTCGATACCGACAGCCAAAGGGTTAAGTGTTCACGAAAAAGAAGTGTAAAATATCGGAGCTGGAAGGTCAGAGTTTCAGAAAGGTTTACTTGAATTTTTTTAATGCATTTGCATTCAGGGACTGTGTAAATAAACAATAGCTCAGCATCGCTTGCTTGCTTGACTGACTCAGTGACTGACTGACTGACTTGTGGGTTGCTTTCCTGGCTTCCCGGTTGAATGGTTGGTTGGCTCTTTCTATCAGTGTAGTGTTTTGTTAATTATGAGGGAAAGTAGAGACTGTAGGAAAAAGAAGAAAGTAGGAAAATTTGTATCTCTGTCGTCTTGCAGTGCATTGCTGTATAAAACGTATGTTGGAAGGATTGAGGAGGGTGTGTGTGTGTGTGTGTGTGTGTGTGTGTGTGTGTGTGTGTGTGTGTGTGTGTGTGTGTGTGTGTGTGTGTGTGTGTGTGTGATGGTGTGTGTGTGTGTGTGTGCCGTGTGTGTGTGTGTGTGGCCGGGGAAGGGGGTGGGGGTGGATGGGTGTGTGTGTGTGTGTGTGTGTGTGTGTGTGTGTGTGTGTGTGTGTGTGTGTGTGTGTTTGTGTGTGTGTGTGTGGGGTATTTTACCATTACACATAACTTAACACTGTCGTTTATTTTTTTCTCCAGGCATTCTTCTAGTCATCTATGCCAGCAACAACCGCGACGTTCCCTTCGTGTCGGTGGGCGCGGTGCTGGTGGTTCTTCCCCTCGTCATGCTGATTATCGTCACCGTCCTCTGTCTAAACCAGCGACGCCTGACCAGGCTCCGCAAGAACAAGGTCATGATCTCCAGGCTGAAGAATTCCAAGGCCAAGACCGCAACCGTAGCAACCGTAGGAGCAGAGGTAGCAACCATGACAGCTACCACAACTAATACAGAAACAACGAATCTGCACTGTACAGATACAGCGAATATAAATAATGAAAGTTCTTCCCAATCTCAACATCAACGTTTTTAGGCCACACGGCAAAAAAACCTATGCGAGTTAGGTCCCCTGACAGCGGCTCTACAGGAGGCCTAAGTCGCATAGATGAGATCTCAGTCAGGGGACATAACTCATATAAGTTAGCCACTAATTGGTACAGGTTTCCTCGTCCTCTTGAACTGATTTTAGTAGAGACTTTTCTGGAGCTGAACTGTTGCAGCGTTTGGCTGTTTGTGTACCCACACTCAATGAGTAAATGAAGTGATGCGTGCATGGCTCACGTGAGCGTGTGTATGCCAGGCTGACTTCCGGAGTCCCTGACGCTTTTGAGTCTTACTCTGATTTTTAAAAACAAATGATGCGCCTTGTTTTACCAATATCTGGTAGTTCTGTTCATATGCTTCCCGGTCTTTGATTTTCTAATGCCTCGCAACTGCAAGCAGTTACAAACCTAATACCGCCATGTCCGAAACCACAAACCAGCAAAGATATAAATGATATGGTTAAAAAATTACAGATAACACACAAGCGCAACTCGCGACCTCTGTCAGCGCTTTATCAGGGGAGCAATCGAAGTTGTGGCAAGAGTTTCGTGCCCCTGACTAAGCATCAATAGGATACATAAATATACTAGTTAGTATATTATTAGCGCTTTAAGTTAGGGGCACGAATCTCGCGTGAAAGTCACCTGTTAGGTCTCTATTTAATTAGATTTGTACCGGGTGACGGTTCGTGGTGTTGTAGGCCTATTCCGAGCGCCTCCCGTTGCGCAAAAGGCCATCGGGCCGACGTCGGCCGCCGTTGGCCCGTGCGCGGGCCAACGCCGGCGGACGTAGGCCCGATGGCCTTTGTGCGCTGGGCTGTGCCACCACAGCGTTAGAATGTGCTGTGATGACCAACTCGTTATTATTCTGCCGTGATATGACAAAAACCTGGACGTCCATTTTTGAGAAAAGCAAGATTTTCGTCGAAAAGCATCGAAAATCTCGCTTTTCTGAAAAGTTGACACTGCCTTTTTGCCAAATAACGGCACTGTTGTTATTTTTATCCTCCCTAATAAAACCAGCATAATCTTGCGCTGACATAAAATCGATTTGCCTGTCACGTACATCTTTTTAACTGCCATAATTAATTGAAACAGGGAAACTGCTTCATAATATTTTTTTGTCGTGAGAGATTTATTGATGCGCGGCTGAATTTATGATTCACATGACATGTCTTTTGGCATATGACGTAATTATGATACATGACATATTTTGCATTTATAATTATAGATTATATATTTTGCGTTACCCCAATGATTTTAATTGCTGTTTTCTTGTGTTGATAGTTTTTTTTTAAATTTTATTTGTTATTTACTATGCTGGCTTGTTTTCATGTGTGTTGTTGATGCCATAGTTCATGACGTGTGTCACATTTTAGAAGAATTCCACATTATATGTGTTTCACCCCTTCACTCCCAGCAGTTGTAGATTATGTTTCTAAAATCTTTGTAAATCCAACGTCAAAGATCCCCAGCCGTCAAAGGAACACGGATACAAAGTGGTTTCAGCAAGAGGCATAGATCCTCATGACCCCCCGCAATGCGGGGGCTCATGAGGATCTGTGTCTCTTGCAGATGGATCTAGTTCCCTTTTACTCAGCAGTGAAGGGGTCAATGAATCTGCAGTCGTGACAAACAGATTCCCTGCTGGAAAACGTGAAGAAAATACGGTATGTGATACCTAACAGAATTAGAATGCAATAATAAAAAAAAAATTAAATTAAAGGAGCACCGTTTATATTTTATAATATACAGATGACGTGCTATTGTGTGCGTGTGTGTGTGCGTGTGGGTTGGCGGGGAGGGGTTTTGGGGGTTGGGTGTGTGTGTGTGTGTGTGTGTGTGTGGGGGGGGGGGGGGGTTCGTTGCGCGTTCGTGTCGCAGTTATTAGTGTTTCGTGTGTTGAAGCTTCGTCGTCGACAAAAAATAACAAGAACAACACCCCCCAAAACAAACAAACAAACAAACAAACAAACAAACAAAAACCAAAAAAAAAAACAAACAAAGAAAAAACAACAGAAACCCCCCCCAAAAAAAAAAAAATAAAAAAAAAAAAAAAAAAAAAATAAATAAATAAATAAAAATAAAATAAAATAAAATAAATCACGAGAATGAAATTGACTATCAATGTTTGTAGATGATAATCCTTTGAGGTGTACAGCACAGTATTGAAAAAAGATCGACCATGATCGACCCACATCCTGCTGTATATACGGGCTCAGTACGTTGCTGGGGGCCTCGGTACGAGACAGTGTAAGGGAAACAACCCCATAACAACGAAGTCCATTGAGCTGTTACGAATACCGAGTTATGTAACGTTCATTTTTGGTCAGTGGACAGAAGCCCACAAACATGTCTGTAACGAGAAATGGATACCCCATAATAATTCAAGAGTAGTGATAAAAATTATCCTTTCTAAGCACCAGACTAATCTCTTACTATCCTTGAACCATCATGGAGGCGTCGTTTGTACTGACCCTTTGGTTGTGTGCGATGATTCCTGCTGGAATCATCGCGACAAAAACCGCTACCGACACTGCCGCTAAAGTGTTAAAATCGAATATTGTTCCACCTTCTCAATGCCCTTTAACCATTATCATTCGAATACACCAGTGTGTAAAATAAGTTTTACTAAATATAAATGAATGGAAGTGTCAGAATAGCTTTGCGCCCCTTGACCTAAAGCCATTGGTCTATATCCTTATTTGTAAGTACCATAATGTAGCTTGCATAATTATGGCAGTGTACAAATTTGAAGCTTTTAACTTCAGTATGAAGTGGGTTAATTTATAAAATTCAACAGTATAGTTTTCATCAAGCCGTTGCGTGTGAGATGATGATGCGAAACATACCTCTTCGCACTCTCCCCCCTCCCCCCCCCCCCGCCCCCCCTCTCCCCCCCCCCTTCCTCCCTCCGTCCTCCTTTCCCCTCGCCGGCATCCTTCAAACTCCCCTTGGCGACACTAGTACGATAGCCTAGTACGATAGCCTCCGACATATATGAAGTCTGCTATTTGGGAGTTCAGTTTAACTCATTCGCGGCCAGCCGCGCATCCGGATGCGGCTGACCGCGAAAATGAGTTAATCATCTGGGGGTTTAATCATTATAAACTATCACGTTTTATTTGACATTGCACAAATGAAAATCGTCTGTAATACTACCGTTTCCATAAATGTTCGCCGTATCGATCTGAAGTCTCCACCGGGTCGTGCGCAAAAAGCTGGTAAAACGTCTGAAGCAATATCTATGGACCTGTCAATCAAACACGTTCCGCTGTCATGCGCACTAACAGACAATAATTGTAGGCAACCTTATGGAGTGTTCTCCCTTTCACGAGCAGAGCCGAGCAGCCGAACCCGGGGCAAATTGAAGTGTCTGTAAGAGTAAACTAATGACGTTGACTTGACAGAATGGTTCAAGGTAGTGCCTGATTAGCTTGGAGCCTATCAAAGAGCCAACCTAATTAGGCACTACCCTTGAGCTATCAGTAGTGTCACATTGCAAAATGCCGCCATAGCACTGCCAGCGCCGCACACATTCTTAGAGCCGGATGACTTGATTGTGACCGGCTTGTTCAACGGCAGTGTCTGGTTAGCTTGGCGCCTCTCAAGGCGCCAAGTTAATCAGGACCTACCCTTGTACTGTCACGCTCTGTATGTCTCTCGCGGAGATGGGTGGCTAGAGCGCTCGACTCTCATCCGAAATGTTATACTGAGGTTCGAATCAGTTTTGAATTATTCAGACCCTAATCTCAGCACCGTCTTTGAAATCACATCAGTTCTCGGTGGACAAGAGACACGAAGCCGTAAACTGATTAACCCTTTGGCTG
>BTPG01000003.1:229812471-229940106 GCA_036245525.1 Semisulcospira habei
CCGACCAGTTTCAACGTCCAAACCGCCAGTCTCAGATTACCCAAGAGGTGAATCGATCGTCCATGACAGTTCAAGGGTGTCGCCACCTTGAGCTGTCATGGTCGATACTCCTTGTATGCCGCCATTGGCGCTGGTAGTGAAAAGGTTGCTGGGCAAATACATGCAGAGAGATATTCATACCATAAGGGATGACGAGTGGTGCTTTGACTAAATGCAAATCCGCTGCGCCACCGCGTGCGCGCGGCCACCACGTAAATAGCTCAAGTCAGAATACAAGGGAGGAAACGAAAGGCACGCAAAGCGGCGAAGCACTGTGATTCCAGAGCAGTTTTCAACCCTCAAAGCAACCATATGCCTAAAACCTCGGAACTGAACAAACTCGGTAGATATTTTGCCACAAATCTATAACCAACCTTTTCCTCCGATCAAAACTGATAATTTAGTATCAAAGCTTTTTGCACAATTAAGCATCATTTTAGCAGACGTCAATTTGTTGGGTTTTAGATATGGCCGGTAATACGCCTCATCAGTGCTCATTAATAGGTTATGTAAATTAGCATATCCAATGAAATTAAAACAAGAGTGCATCGTACTGTTCGTACTGTCGACATGAACTTGTGACTGACCAGTGACCTGCACGCAGCAATCGCTTTAGGTACGTATTTCCCCCAGCCCCAAAAGCTCTACTTTAATGGAGTCTGGTTTAAACACTGCTCAGTTGTCTTATTCTTCTTTTTCAGCGTTCCCGAGTTTCTGCCTCAGATGTCAAGATTGGTTGTTGAGATGAAGTTCGTGGTCTGCAGTAGGTCTAGAATGGAGCACCAGAGTTTCTTTGACAGCGTCGCTCCATGTGGCCAATGCTATATCCTGGGGTCTTGGTACAGGGGACAGGACTGCAGTACATGCTCTGGGGTCTGTAAACCAGTTTCACACAAGCAGTCTGCAGTGCGTGACAGTCCAAGGCGGGCGGTACAAGTGTGCACGCAGTCGGCAGTGACCAGTCCTTAGAACGGAATATGGTGGTCTGTTGGTGGCGCTGGAGGTGTTTTAACTGGTCATCAGATGGTGGGTTATGTTGGGTCTGCCAGTCTGCACGATAGTGCCGCTTAATGAGGGTTTTGGCTTCCTGGAAGGACATCGGTTGATTTAGCTGCTCAAGCTTGCTACCGGACTTGGCGAGTCTGTCTGCCTCCTCGTTTCATGATAGTCCACAGTGAGCAGGTACCCACTGAACAGCCACTTGTGTTAGGCGTGAGAGGGCGACCAGCAGGTGCAGTGTTTCTTTCTCCAGCTGCTCACTGGGGGAGTGCAGGCTTTGGATGGTGGATCTGCAGTCGGACAGGAAAACGACGTGTGAGGGCAGGGGATCGTCTGCACCAACAAGACTGGCAGCCTCTCGTAGAGCAGTGAGTTCAGCCCGGTAGTTGATTGACAGTCTTCTCGCAGGCAGGGATTTGGATGTGGTGTGTCCATCTGGGTAGCGGATGAAAATTCCACTGCCTCCATTCTTGACAGCTGCGTCTGAGGATCCATCTGTGAAAACGTGTGCCCAGAATGATGCATTGTAATCTCGGTCCAGCATTTACAGTGTGAGAGACCTGAGGATGGCTTCTGACTGGGATTCTTTGCTGGCTATTTCTGGGACATCAGCAATAAACAGCACGTTTTCCAGGGAGGTGCTCCAGCCCTCAGTAGCTTGAAGAGGTTCTCGACCATTTGAGGCATTGTAGATGGTGTCCTGGTGAGCTCTTGTGAGTTGTTTTGTGAGGTGGTTGAAGCTGCTCCTCTTCAGCCTGTTCTTTGTTTGTTCTTGGCGTTGCTGATGGACTGGGTGAGTGGGCAGTCTCTGCAACTTTTCACTGTGAGCAAGGACTTTCTCCTCCCGTCTTTTGTCTAGGCAGTGAAGACCAGTGGTGATTTCTAAGGTGTGGATGGGTGTCGTTTTTAGCCCGCCTGTGATGATGCGCATGCCTGCGTTCTGCACTCTGGCCAGCCTGCTCGTGTTGCGCTTGGCAGCAGTGGCCCAAGCTGCTGAGCCATACTCCATCACACGACGGATGTTTCCTGTGTACACCTGCTTAAGGATGCTGCCGTTTGCTCCCCATTTGGTGCCTGCCAGTTTCTTCATGAGAGACAGTCTTTTTGTGGCCTTCCTCTCCGCCAATTTGATGTGTGGATTCCAGGTCAGTTTCTTGACTAGGTTGACACCGAGGTAGGTGGTAGTGTCATCCTGGGAGACATCTTGGTTGTTGACAATTAGTTTTATGGATTGGAGTGGGAGAGGAAGAAGCAAGTGGAGACTGTCTTCTGACTGTTGATGGTGACACACCAGTCCCTCGCCCATCTGGAGGTGTTGTTGAGGGCCTCTTGCATTCTGACTGTAGCAGTTGAAGTGGACTCTGAGGCGTTCCGCATGGCAAAGCCGTCAGCATGCAGGGCTTTCGTGATGTGTATGGAGAGGCGATCAGTGATGTCATTAATGAAGACGAGGAATAGGGTGGAGAAAATCACACCTCCTTGGGAAACACCTTTCCTGGTCTTGACGGTGTAGCTCAGGCTGTCACCCAGCTTGACCCTCGCGGTTCTGTGGTTGAGGAAACTCCAGATCCAGATAAACATTCGCCCGGCAACTCCTGCCGTCAATAGTTTCAGAAGAAGACCCTCTTTCTACACCTTGTCAAACACTTTGGAGAGGTCAACGAAGGTGACGACTACGTTCTTCTTTTCCTGAAAGGCGTTTTCTATCGACTGTGCAAGGTAGATGAGCTGGTCTTCAGTACTTCTGTTCTTCCTGAAGGCTGTCTGTTCCTTGGTGATCAGGTTGTTGGTTTCCAGATGCCACAGAAGTCTCTTGTTGATCATGCGCTCGCGAGTCTTGCCGAGGCAGCTTAGCAGGCTGACAGGTCTGTAGCTGGACTTCTTGTTTGGGTTCTTTCCTTTCTTGGGTATGGGTGCAATGGTGGCCTCCTTCCACGCTGAAGGAAAAACACCATTTATCCATGAAAGGTTAAAGAGGTCAAGCAGTTTCCAAGATGCTCGATCATTTCGTTGCAGACTCCGTCTTTCCCTGGGGCTTTCCTGGCCTTGAGTCTCCTGATCGCATCATTGAGTTCTGACAGAGTGAGGTCTGAAGTCATGGCTGCAGTGGTGTTTGTCTGGTGTTTAAGCTTTGGTCTGCAGCTGTGTTTCGACTTCCCTTCTTCTTTTTGCTGGGAGTTTTAGAGTACTGTCCATCTCAAAGGCACCAGCAAGGATGTTTGCAGCTCTCTTCCCTGTGTGGAGCATGCCATCCTCCACAAGTGCTGTGGATCTAGACGTGGTTGTGGCATCCTCGTTCAGAGTCTTGGTGAGACACCATAGTTATCCAGTGCTTTGGTCCAGGCTGAGTGAGGATGTTTTTTTCGTGCCGGCTTTGACGGATTTCTTTTGTCTTTGCCATGTTGAAGTCCTCCTTCAGTTGATTATGCCTGGCAGTTGTTTCTGGTGTTGGGTTCTTCTCCATGTCATTTCTGGCTTCTGAGAGTTGCTGGTGAAGGGCGGCCAGAGTTTTGCTCCAGTAGGGTTTGTAGTCTTTTCTGAAACCACGGGGGATAGATTTCTGAGCTGCTGATATGATGGCTTCCGTCAGTTTTTTTTTTTACATTTTTGTTTATGTCTTCTGTTAGGTTGATGCAGCAGAGTACCTCAGCATGGGCTTGATATGTTGTCCAGTCAGCTTTCTTGAAGTTCCAGCTGGTTCTTTTTCGGTGGTGTTCGCTGGCAGTCTTTTTATTTGCAATGTGCAGGATGATAGGGAGGTGGTCAGTTGTCAATATCTTTTAGAGTAATTCGCTTCGACTTTACAGTAAACACAGCAGAAAACTATGGATGCACAGCAGTGCATAGTGGCCTCTTTCACGGCACTCTACTAAAGGGTTTAACGTTCAACTTTAGATGTTGAGAAAGAGGTCTGGGATACTTCTTGGCCACGGGTGTGCTTCGTTTCCTCCCTTGTATTCTGACGAGCTATTTACCCGGTGGCCGAGCGAACGCGGTGGCGTTGCATTTAATCAAAGCACCACTCGTCAGGCCCCTTTGATTCATACGGCTCCCGTGCTGTAACAATATCGAGCTATTTCCACTTGCGTCACCGCCGTGTCCCCTGCTTCCATGTATCACTGAGCAAATTGTGCTCATTGCACTCCTTCACTCATTTCACATCCACAGTCACGTGGCACGCGCTGCAGAATCGTTTGGTATGCGCTTTATTACGAGTCCAGGAAGATGGGTCGATTCATAATGGCTCGAGTGTATGCCTGATTAATTTGGCGACAGGATTCGCTTGAAATGATTTGACCATGGCAGCTTAAGGAAGTTCAGACCAAAACCAATGCCTGATTAACAGACATGTGGCGCGCACTGCAGAATCGTCTGCTAGGCATTATGTACAAGCAGGGACATTGACTGACAATGATTGTTCGAAGGTAGTGCTCGATTGACCTTTGGCTTTTTGTAGCGATTTGGTCGAGGTGACTCCTTTAGGAATCACCTCGACCAAAATTGTTACCGACAGACAAGATTCGGTGACAAGATTGGTAACAAATGAATCTATAATGAAAGCTCAATAGCAGTGCCTGGCTAACTCTGTGGCGGCGCCAAGCTAAAATCATGCACTACTCTTAAAGGGTTTCCGGATCGACCCATCCCCTGTTTGTTGGCCACTGGCCGTGAAAGAACTTATGACGTAAGCCGCAAATCCATTTCCTACCAATGAAATCCAGTGGGATCATTACCATACTGGTATGTGAATTTGGACCTTACGGCGTGAAACCGTACAGTCCACAATCACAGACCAGCTCACACATATATATAGTGCATTTTCGTCGCAAGGTAAAAAAATCACAGACTGACACACATAAAGTGCATTTTCTCATATGACCCTTCACTACCGAGAGAATGTGAACATCACCCAACTGCAGGATGTCTAGATTCTCATGAGCCCACGCAGTTGCGGGGCTCATGCGGATCTATGCCTCTGTCTGAAACAACTTTGTTTCCATGTTCCTTTTGACGGCTGGTGATTTTTTGACGTTGAATTTGCAATGATTTGGAATACATTTGGAATACACCAGTGTGTGAAATAAATTTGACTAAAATAGTTCAAGGGTTGTGCCAGAATAGCTTGGCGCCTCTAGGCGCCAAGCTATTCTGGCACCACCCTTGAACTAAAGCCATTGGTCTATATCCTTATCTGTAAGTACTAATGTAGCTTGCATATGGCAGTGGACAAATTTGAAGCTTTTAGCCTCCTATGATATGGGTTTAACTCATTCAGCCCGGCGCACGTATTTCCCAAATTTTGGAGGCGTCATCTAACGACTATGCACCTGTTGCAGGAGATGGATCGACCATGATAATCAAGGGCAGTGCCAGATTAGCTTGGCGCCGACAGACGCCAAGCTAATCTGGCACTACCCTTGAATTATCATGGTCGACCCAACTCCTGCTGTAGTGCGTCAGTGCTGAATGAGTTTAAAAAAAAAAACACAGTCTGCGTTCACTGGCAGTGAAGGGGTTAAAAGCTCACGAAATGTTTCTAAGGGAGAAAAAAAATCAATGTGTATTGATGTTGAACTGTGTTGACTGAATATTTCGGAATACAGGATTGCGACTAATTTCTTGTGGTCTTTCAACTGTTTCGGTGGGCAATGGCGTCCCTCGGTAAAACTAAAAGCACTGGCAAGGATAGTCTCCACCACGGACCCCACTCCCACCTTCCCACGAATGGGTCTGCTCATCAGAACGTCAGACCACGTTCCACATCTGGTTTCACCTCCCGCTCAACGACGGGTCAGAGAGTTAGCAAATTTTGCACCAAGGCTGCAACTCCGAAATTTTGGAGGAGTCACTTAACGACTGTGTACCAGTTGCAGGAGATGGATCGACCATGATAATTCAAGGGTAGTGCCAGATTAGCTTGGCGCCTGAAGGCGCCAAGCTAATCTGGCACTACCCTTGAATTATCATGGCCGATACGTCTCAGGCCTTCTGTAGTGCATCCGGGGGGTAAATGGCTTTATTGGTACGTTGCGGAAATGTTTCGAACTCAAAGCGGTGGAGGAAATTTCGTAAATTTAAAATGTACCTCATTAAAAAAAAAAAAAGACGTCCTATTTCATTTTGCACATGATATTATTTACTGTAATTATGTTTCCGATGCTCAGTTTAAATAAGATTTTATTATTATTATTATTATTATTATTATTATTATTATTATTATTATTATTATGTTGTTGTTGTTGTTGTTGTTGTTGTTCTTGTTTACCGAAGTTCTGTTTAAACAAAAGCTGCGCTTAGACCACCGGAGTACTGCGAGCGTAGGTCAATTTCTCCATGACCGACTTTTGAGTGTTCTGGGTCTAAATTGACATTCCGCGTCCAGGTTTGGGCTATGGAGAGGATCGAACTACAAAGTAAATGCCTGACGTGTGTATGACGTACGCTTTAGAAGAGCATACCTGGCGTCTAGAGCTCGGGGAAACTGAAAAAGAAGGCCTAGGGGAATGCGTGTGTACTTAATACTAATGATTCTGAAATTGGACAGAAATAGAAATGTAGAACATCTAGTTGGCAAGGAAACACAGCAGGACATGAAGAAATTCAGACGGCAACAAGTTAGTTTAACGCCAAACAGGCAACCCAAAGCCTCAGACAACAAGATGACAGACTGACTAAATAATAATAATAATAATAATAATAATAATAATAATAATAATAATAATAATAATAATAATAATAATACGAGCACATAACTCTTGTATAGCGCCGTTCTCCAGGAAAACACTGGACTCACTGCGCATGCACAACAGCACACTCTCTCTCAGATACACGCACAATAATTATACACTAATTTAACCCACCACATCCCTTCCCATCACCCTACATCCACTTCCCTGTCACAAAAGATCCAGATTCAGAAAAAAAGACAGTTAGCAGTTCTCTAGGAGAAAACAGTGAGTTACACGTTAAAAGCCTGACAAAAAAAGAAAAGTCTTTAATTGAACTAAACATAGATCCTCGTGAACCCTTTGCCTCTGCGAGTGACCATGTGAATCTATGCCTCTAGTATTTAAAATGCAGCAAACAAGTATACAGTAACAGAGCATATGCGTATAGATGCGCCATCTGGGCAGCAGAGTTGTAATGACGTGGGGTCGGTTCTAAATTGAACAGCGAGAGGCATAGATTCTCATGAGCCCTTGCGGCCGGCAAGGGCTCATGAGAATCTATGCCTCTTGCAGATGGTACTAGTCAGCAATGGGATTGTGTTGTTTTCTCCTGCGACTTGCAAAGCAGGGAGTCATCGAAAAAGTACGGCGGTAAAAATGATCAAAGGAAACACGCAACGAGCTAGCTCATTCAGCTTAGGGCTACATACATTAACGCGGCCGGTTGCATGAATGAGCTTGTGTCTTGCGCAAGCCACCAAGCAGGTGCTACGCTTGTCAGTACAATACGATTTAGCATCACTTCTGTCAATTGTTTTCACTTAACCCATTAAGCTCTGACAGGATGTGCACTGACCATGATATTTCAGGACGGTGTCAGTGTAGCTTGGCGCCTAGAGGCGCCAAGCTACTCTGACACCATCCTTAAATTTGATTATCATAGTTTCCCCCGAACTAAGCTAAGCTACAAGGAATCTCACTGGTTGCCGTCGTCATTTTGGATACTGATTCAACGAAAATGAACCAAATTGACCTCATCCGCGGATATCCACATCTTGTCTACCAGTATATGTCCGACGGAAGTGACTTATGTACAACCGGCCAGTCTGATGCTATCACAGGTTCAAGGAGCCGGTATGAGTTCATTCCCATGATATCGATCTACTGCGTCTTCGTCGCGAATCTTAAGAGTCGGGTTCACTTGAACGTTTGAGAATTTGTGCTTTGATTGTGCGTTTACACAAGCAGTGTTGTGCCATCCAAACGATTTGGACTGCGTACTGGATGCGTTGAAACAAGAGTGGAATGGCTGCATGGAGGGATTATTATTAATCTATCTCAGGAAAGATCCATGTCGGACTAAATCCGAGTAAACTCCCTGGGCCTGTGGTTCTGTTGCTGCCAGACTTGCCCAATGCTTTTTATGTTCTTTTCGTTTCGAGTACCTCATCTCTGGAACCGAAAAACACGCGCAAGACAGTCTGGAACGATTATACAGCCTGTCATTGAGAGCAATGACCCCAATACTCACATAGACTGACGTGAAATGCGGCAGAAGAATGCGCACTGACAAGATAGAGGTTTGCACGTAAGTGAATAAAATCGCTGACGGACCTATTCAACAATTATTTTGAGAAGAGTGCTGAGATACTTGTTGATCCGAGCGTAGATCGAATACAGAGACTGTCTTCTAAACATTCCCTCCCGTAAATTTTGAAAACTGTTTCTTTCTTTTTTTTTTCTCCAGCATAGATGAAACAATTACGCACTGAAAATATAATCGTTCAAAGAAATGAAAAAAAAAAAAAAAAAAAAAAGGTTAGTTAGTTAGTTATTTGGGTTTAACGCCGAGCACGCGACTAAGGCCATCTCAAGGCGGTGAAAAGAAAGGGGAGACTGCCAGTACTAATAATTAGGAAGACTGCCATTGGTTTTTCCCTACTTTACTTGGTAGTCCTCCTTTCATTTCTCATTTTGTTCATCATATTTCAGTAAGTTTCTGCTTTTGAATTTTCATGAATCCGAATCACTTCATTTGGGCACTTCACTTGCAAGGTTTTGCAGAAGACACGCCCTAATAAAAATGTTCCTTTATCACCCTTTCAGAAAAAGAATGACGCAAATACGAAACGACGTGATATAAGCACTTGAAGAATTAATTATGACGTCGTGTTTGTAAGACTGATGAAAGCTTTGATGGCGGTGTGGCAATCACCATGACCCTCATTCGGACAAATACTATGTCAGTCTTGCTTTCAGCCGCATTTCATCCAGAATGTCTAATGATTTTTTTCTATTTGTTTTTAATGTCCTCAAAACGGCAAAGGCGTCGTGAGGACATCCAAAATAAACAAATGGAAAAAAAAAAACAGTGGACATTTTGGATGTCATGCGGCTTCAAGCAAGGCATTATGTTTACTATATTTTTCCAGAAATTCGAACTTGGAGTTTGTCCTCAGGGCTTAATGAGTTAAAAGACCACAATCACGCTAGTGACATTTCTCATTTGGATCGAGATCCATGTCGTCATAGTGGTACGTTTTGCCTTCACCATAATACCAAACCCCCTTGTGCATGCAGCCATCGATACTGTTGACAGCCATCGGTACTGTTGACAGCCATCGATAGTGTTTATAGTCATCGGTAGTGTTTACAGCCATCGGTACTGTTTACAGCTATAGGTACTGATGACAGCCATTGGTACTGTTTACAGCCATCGGTACTGTTTACAGCGATCGGTACTGTTTACAGCCATTGGTACTGTTTACAGCTATCGGTACTGTTGACAGCCATTGGTACTATTTACAGCTATCGGTACTGTTGACAGCCATCGGTACTGTTTACAGCGATCGGTACTGTTTACAGCCATCGGTACTGTTTACAGTCATTGGTACTGTTTACAGCCATCGGTACTGTTTGCAACCAGCGATGCTGTTGACATTTCCGATGGCTGCATGCACAATGCGGTTAAAGAGACTGTGATCCCCCCCCCCCCATTCCCTCCCCTCCTCACCCCTCACCCCCATCCCACCCCACCCCATCAGCCCCCCCCCCCCCCCCCCCCGCCGCCCTCCACTCCCATTACAAAATAATAATTCTTTGCCTGTCCATCATTGTGTAATTACTGTCAAGGGCCGTAAGCCAGCGTCGCCCTCGTCAGTCAGGGTTGCTCTCAAACTGGCTGCCCCACTCGATCTGCTACGCGTCAGGTAATCAGTGTGGGTTGGTTTATGTGGGAAATAAAATTTAAAAAGTAAATTTGAGCCTAACATATGACGATGATGATGGTGATGATGATGATAATGATGATGATGATAATGATGATGATGATGATTGTTATCAGTGATCATGCTGCTGCTTTTTGTTTTATTACGTCATCACACGCACGCTGAAGCACTATACAAGCCTCGTTATGGATTTGTGAAACTGCCGTCATGTGAATATGGCCAACCCGTGTTACACGTTTTAATAATATTTGTGACAGAGCCCGGAGGGACGTGCAAGCATTAGAAACTGCCGTGTGATTACTGGCACTTTGGAAAACCAAACTGAGCCAGCATCCACCATCAACCTACCGACCTACAAGAGACATAGATCCTCATGCGCCCCCGCAACTGCGGGGGCTCATGAGGATCTATGCCTCTTGCTGACATAATGTAACTGCGTTTCTCACAAAGGGGGAGGAGTTTGAGGCTGAGTGTTTACATGGGGGTGGTGGCTGCGTGCCAAGTAATCGACCAGTAAACGAGCAGTCAGTCGGGTCGGCAACATGGGGGGTTACATTTGTGTGCTGCTGGCCTGCGGTCTTTGTTTCTTTTAAATTAAACCCTAACACTACCCAGGGAAAAGTGAACACGATCCATCGGCTAGAGGAATAGATCCGAACGAGCCCCCGCAGTCGTTATAATAGTATTATTAAATGTTATTATTATTTTTTCAATTATTTATTAACATTCTTTTTCTTCTTATATTATTATTATTCTCTCGTGGCACTGAAGTAAGAACGACTTAGAGACAAAATCTGCGTCCACTGGCAGTGAAGGGGTTGACACATTTAAGGGCCCTCGAATCAATAACAGAAGAGGGGAAATATACGACACTTTCGCAGCTATTGATGCGGACTACTTGAATGAGTTAAAGCAAAGAACAAGCTATGGTTCTCATCGGAGACGGGCGCACACTCGAGTGAAGCCGCTGACGTCGATGATGTCGACTGAACAGTAAATGTGCAAAAGACCATCGGGCCGACGACGTCGGCCCGATGGCCTTTTGCACATTTACTGTTCAGTCGACATCAGCGGCCGAATCATGAAAGCCTCCTCCATTTAGATATGAAACGACAATAATTATTATTTACAGTACATTCACCCTTGGTCGTCGGTTATAGGCTTATGACAAGCTACACTTTTTTTGTGTGTGTGTAAATAGTGTGCGCCTCAGCCAGTGCCCTCCCTTATCCGCCTCTTCTCTGTTAGGGAGAGTGTCATAACTCGTGCGCCGCAACCCGTGGTCCCCTGTTAGGGAGAGTCCAACAGGGATGGACGGAAGTTAGCTCACTATTATACTTGAAATACAGAAGAGGAGGGAAGGGAAGATGAAAAGAAAAGGGAAGGGAAGGGAGCGGAAGGAAAGAGAAGGAGGAAACGGAAGAGGATATGAGAGAAGGGAAGGGAAGAAAAGGAAGAAACGGAACAAACGGGAAGGAACACACAGAGAAGGGAAAGGGAGAGAAGAGGAGAAGGGAAGAGAAGAGGAGGGGAGGGAAGTTGAGAAGGGATGGGGAGAAGATAGAAGGGAAGAGCCGGAGAGAAGGGAGCGGAGCGGAATGGATGAGGAGAAGAGGGGAGGGAAAAGGAGAGAAGGGAAGAAAAGAGTAACGGAAAGGACAGATAGAGAAGGGAAGGGAGGAGAGAGGAGGGAAGAGGAGGGAAGGGAAGGGAAGAAAAGCGAAAGAAAAAGTTAGCTTTGAGGGTTTACCAGTAAGCAAAGAACCTCGGGCCCACGACGACCGCAGTGGGCCCGCGCACGGCTGTGCGCTGGCGTACTGTCGACGTTGTGTGCCCGAAGACGTTTTGCTATTGGGGTAATGTCTTTTTGTCCATTACTTTTTAAACGTGATCTCAAAGGGAAGAGAGAAGAGAAGGGAAGGGAAGGGAAGCCGAAGCGTAGAGTAGAGAAGAACAGATGAGAAGAGGAGTAGAGTAGAGAAGAACATAGAAGAGGAGTTAGAGAGGGGCATAGGGACTTCAAATCAGTTGTACAAACCAGCACATAGTCTTTTTAATGCATTACGCAGTGTCATCAATTTGTACGTCAGCTTGCGGCTTGCAGCTAATGGCCCCAGGGGCAGATCTGCCGGGGGGAGGGGGGGGGGCGGGGGGGTTACAGGGGTTCCGGAGCCCCCACCCCCGACCCAAAATATTTTAAAATGCTAAAATGCTATAACAAAGTTCCTTTTTTTTTTTTTGGGGGGGGGGGGGTTTGGCCTCCCCCCCCCCCCTCCCGTTGTTTGATATTTTGGCTAATGGTGAGAATCTGAACAAAACACACACGCTTTCTCCCCCCCCCCCCCCAGACCCCAAATTCTTTAAAATGCTATAACAAAGTCCCTTTTTGGGGTGGTTAGAACCCCCCCACTCCCCCCCCCCCCTACACACACACCTCCCACCCCGTTGTGAGAGTCTGAACACACACACGCCTTCGTCCCGGCCCCCCTCCACTCCGCCCCCCCCACCCCCCCCACCCCCACCCCCCCCCCCCACCCCCGCTTTTCGATTTTTTTGCCCCTGAAAGCAAGGTAAAGCGCCGGGGAGGCCTTTTGTATCAAGTTGAAGGTCCGAAAACAAAAAGTTGGAAACCCTCCCCCCCCCCTCCCCTGTCAAGGTAACTGATCCGCTCCTGGGCCCCATTTTGTGCACAGTTCAGTTGAACCAAAGGAGTCAAGCGACTCTTCGTGCAGTTTGTGGTAATTTGCTCCATAGCTGTCTAGCCGTTTTATGTTGCGTCACTCAGTGACGTGTGCCAGAGAAGCAGCTGGCAAATTCGCACGTTAACTGAACTGTTTTACGAATAACGCCTGCCGTCAGCCCGCTCTTGAAAACTAATCTTCACTTAGCCGGGGTATACTTAAACCCTGGTTACTCCCTCTGAGGACGAGTAAGAGGTAAATGTCGGCTTGCAAGAGGTATAGATTCTTATGAGCCCCTGCATCTGCAGGGGCTCATGAGAGTCTATACCTCTTGCAAGTCATATACGCCGGTTGTCTTAGCTTCTGGCGGAATCGACAATCTATGCTGGCACACGTATCAGCTGAGTTATTTAGTTGTAATATTTTTAATTTATTTTTTATTGTTTTTAGTGGGGCAGAGTACAAACAGCAAGAGGCATAGATTATCATGCGCCCTGCTCTTTTGCAGGGACCCATGAGAATCTATGCCTCTTGCAGATGGAGGAGGAAGGGGGGGGGGGAGTGAGAGGCTGGCCAGATGCGCTTTGTTCATCTCGTTTGTCTGACGGTTTCAAATACAGCGCAGAGGAGGCACCATCTAGTGCGGTGCTGGTGCTGTGCATGTATTATTACGTGAAGCATATCTCCTACAGAGAGAAAGTGCAGAGTTCTTTCCGTGAACCAGACTTGTGATGTATGGACTGGATGAGTCCAGCTGCTTGAGTGAGCTTAATCCTGCGCCGGCCACTAAGCAAGGTGCTCCGCTACAGCGGAGCACCTTGCTTAGTGGCCGGCGCAGGGCTAGGCTCACTCATGCATCTGACCTTTTATCAAAAGACAGTGACTGAGTAGGAAAACAAGGTGCAATGGTATAGGAACGCAGCCGGGGTGAAGTCGGGAGGGTTCCTCCCCCCCCCCCCCCCTCCTAACTATAAATGTAGAATGGGTAGGGAGGGGGTTATCCCCCCAACCCCAATCTTTTTTTGGGATAAAATCTTTTTTTGTGTGTGGTTAATTTAGTTTTCGGGGTAGGACGACTATCAGTATGTTATTGTCTCCCCCGCCCGGCCCCTGCCTCTGTCGGCTTGCCTTTCCTCCTCCCCCCACCCACCCCACCTCCGCTTCCCCGTAGTTGAACTGCGAGAGACGAACGTGACAACTGTGATAGCTCAATGTTATAGTGCTCAGTGATTGGCCGGCATGGTGCCCTAACACGTGCAGTGATTATGCCCACTACAATCTGCATGTCGTGCTTTGCAGACTACTTTTTAACGTCAGTCGAACTGACGCGGATTCCCTCAGTGACTCCTCAGGGACTGGAAACTACCGACTGAACAGAGTTAAACAGAGATATGAGTCAGTAGTACGAGCAGGGCTAGGCCTACACCGCGTAGTTAACCCATATAGCCCCGCAGCCGTCTTTCCCAAATTTCGGAGGTCTTACCTAAGGGACTGTGCACCAGCTGAAGAAGATGGATCCGGCAACCATGATAATTCAAGGGTAGTGTCAGATTAGCTTGGCGCCTTCAGGCGCCAAACTAATCTGGTACTACCCTTGAATTATCGTGGTCGATCCACCTCCTGCTGCTGTGCGTCGGGGCTAAATGGGTTAAACATTCTGAGCATGTTCCTGTGCGTGTTTGCTGGGCGCACTAAGAGGGAAAAAACAACCTCTGCCAGGCACCGGACAGACGAGGAAAGAAGAAAAATATGTACACTGTATGCGGCGGCCCGTCCTACAAGGGAGAAAAAGCAATATATCTATTACCAGCGTTAGACTCAAACCCACACGAGACCCTCAACTCCGCGTAGTGTGCATGTGTTTAGGGCTGATATCTACAATGTCGTTATTTGACAAAAGTCATGATGTCCATTTTAGAGAGAAGCGGAATTTCGCTTTTCTCAAAAGTGAACAGACTGGCTTTGGGGTATATAATATACTACTATATAGTGTCAGGCACAGATTCAGAGCAGCAAAATGCATATTCAGTCTCATAAACCCCGGCCATCTATGCCTCTTGATTCTCCCCCAAATTCAGACTGACTGAGAAATTGTGTGTGGGTCTCAATGGCCGGGATCAGAGGTTCATGGGGGTCCAGGATTTGTCTTGGTGTCGATGGCTGAGCTGATCTGAACACTGGGACACAGACATAACGCACTTTATCACCCAAATTTTGGAGGTATCACCTAACGACTATGCAGCAATTGCAGGAGATGGATTGACCATGATAATTCAAGGATAGTGCCAGATTAGCTTGGCGCCGGTTTGCGCCAAGCTAATCTGGCACTACCCTTGAATTATCATGGTCGATTCACCTCCTGTTCAGCTGCTGTGCGTCGGGGCTTAAATGGATTAGAATTAAGGAATGTGTAAAATGTGTGCACACCGCATCCCATGTAGACCGAAAACGATAAAAATACGACATGTCTGAGACTCAGATAAATGACAATACGTGTATCTGCATTCTACGCAGCCTGTTTTAAAAACACACAAAAGAGAGTCTCCTCGAGTGATGAGATTAAAAAAGAACAATATATCCACGTTGTAAAGACTTAACTCATTCTACCCCAGACACACCACAGCAAGATAAGGATCGACCATGATAGTTCAAGGCCAGAATAGCTTGGCGCCTATGGGCGCCAAGCTATTCTGGCATCACCCTTGAACTATCATGGTCGATCTGCGTCCTGCACTGCAATGCAGTCTTCAGAGGACAACAGCAAAATTTGAAGATTTTGGTGTTGGGGTAGAATGAGTTATAGCGCTCTGCTCCAGGACTAACGGATCTCGATTGGCTGAAATTTGCCAATACAACGGGCTCTCAGTGTTGTCTCAACTATGACTTTTCTGCCAATTCCTTTCACAGTCCATGTGAGCATGCACACATTATCAGAGGTTTTCTACTGCTCCTTGTGGGGAACTCTTTCATGTACAAAGGAGGAGAGCAGAAAAATCTTTGTTTCATGAAATTCACACTTTATTAGTTACGACCGTTCGTTTGTGTAGCAGTAATTATAAGACATGCTAATGATAACAAACAATTCTTTAAAAAATCTCGCTGTTGACAAAATTACTAGTTACTATCTTTTGGCAGATATGGGTAGAATCATTTTAAAAATTGATTATGATTGAGACAATAAATGCAAATTATTAACCCTTTGTTGCCTTTTTTGAATAGGTCGCTTTAAAATTTAAAAAAATAAAAATAAAAAACCCTCAACACCAGCTCATCTGCGGTAGGAGTGTATGTAGGAGTGTACGAAATTCATAGTTTGCTGCTCTGGAAGAAAAAAAAAACGAAAAAAAAAAAAAACCCAGCTGCACCTCAATGCAGTGTGCAGTCCTTCAGAGACCTCCATCCATCTGCAAGAGGCATGGATTCTCATGAGCTCCTGCGACTGCAGGAGCTCATGAGAATCTATGAATCTATGCCTCATTGTACTTACAGGATGAGTCGTACTTACATCATCAGACTGATCCGATCTGCTCATCCGAAGTACGGACCCTTTCCACGACTGTCAAACTGAGAAACGAGAGACTGACGTGACCAGTGCGCATAAGATCATCAGGCCGTCTTGGCCGCCGTTGGCCCGCGCACGGTTGTGCGCGGGCCAAGGGCGGACCAACCTCGGCCCGACAGCGTTTGCGCACAGCCTAGTTCTGTCTCGGAGTCTCAGTGCACGAGGCTGTGTCCGATTTCTCCAAGACCAGCAACCAATCCCTTCCCGTCTGCCAGAGGCATAGATGCAAATGCGCCCCGGCTTAAATACATGGAAGGTCTGTGTCTCTGTGAGTTAGCAGAGATCGGTTTTCTCAGACAGACGACTCATGATCTGGGACGAAGTCGGTTTACAGCATCTTGTTCTGTACAGCTGCTAGAGCATGGACTCTCATACCGCCGTGCAGCCGCACCAAGGGACCAACAGAATGGCCGCTGAATCGTCATCATCGCAGACGCCATGTTTTAGCCCGGCTCATCAGAATTAATTTCCTCTGTCTCTACTATTGCTGACTGGCTTCAAGGACTCGTGACAATCATCGCTTCTTTCCTCTGCAACAGACTCTGACCCCACCCGCATCCTCAGACAGCGTAATATAAGTGAAGCTGGCTAGCGGCCTGCTAGTGCATTATTGAACCGTCTGCTTGGCGGCGGCGGGTATGTGCCTGTCAGCCCGATCGGCTGTTTGTAAGCGGGTCTCAAAGCAGCACAGCTCGACTGCGAAGAATTTGTGTTCAAACTGACAGAGCTGCTTATGAGCTGGAAACCGCTCCTTCCATCAAGAGGCTCATCCTTGTAAGAAAACCATCCAGAGGTTGTTTGTTGTGTGTTTTAGCCCCCTTGCGCATGCAGCCCCCGGTACTTTTCAGTCGCAGTATCGGCGGCTGCATGCACACTGAAGAGGGTCAACTCATAGGCGCGCGTTACTATAAGATATCAGTTACGGCTTCTTCGAATCCGGAGTGACCCCTCACACACCTGGTGAAACACAGCGTACTACTTGTACCGTCAATGTTCGCTCGAAGACACCGTAGTAATAATCGTAGCATTCATAGATACGGGCGCCTTTGCTTAAAAATCGTGTGAGTCCACATTGACACAGGCACTCGACGTGACCGAACTCGCCTTCCCCAGTTTAGTTCCCCGGCAGATCGAACCGAAGAGGCGGACGGCTAGGCTGACGACAGCAGCCTCGGAAGTGTGTGTGCTCGCGTGGCTGAGACAAAATGTCAACATTCCCTGGTTGTGGCAATGTGTAGCTGCCGCTTAGCCCGTCAGTCTGATAAGGACCGTCACAACTGAGTTACGACTCTGCTAGGTTACTGCGGAACTGCCGGAACGAAATACAGAACTGACAGTGTCTCCGGCACCTTGATGTGGTACCTCTTCCCCAGTAAGCGAAAGACCATCGGGCCAATGCCGACTGCGGCCGACATTGACCCGATGGCCTTTTGCGCCTGAATGGAATTTAAAAAAAAAAAGGCACAACCACTTTCTTTCTCGCAGCGCAAGCCAGCGACACGGTCTGTGATCGATGACAATAATACGACTGCCGCAGATACTTCAGTGTGTTACTCGGCGACCGCGCCGATGCAGTAAATAGATTGTCGGGCGTGTGGCTGGCGACCCAGGGCGATTTAGCCCCGATACACCACGCTGCGTTTGTGATCGGTATTCCAGCGACAGTCATAACACTACACCTTGTGTTTATTCCGTGGTCACCCCGCCGTTCGGCCTTGCCGCTTCGCGGCGGCTCATAGTCAAACCTGTTTTGTTGTTGTGGGGGGAAACTATGCGGTGGGAGTGTGCTTAGCGTCAGTCGCTGACCGGCTGTGTGTGTGCGTGTGTACTGAACGATCGACTGAATTGAGTCGTAGCCGCGTGCTGTTGTCGTGTGTCAGCGGCGATATAGGCTTACATCAGTTTTTACACGCACATGCCGGTGTGTCACTCGACAGCGCATCAGCACATGGTTGTGTGTTTGTGAGCGAGGACGCCATCATTTACCTATCGCGTCTTGTTTCAGTGGAAGCGTTACGTGACTGGATTAATGACTGATGTGTGTGTGACCACCGTACGACGGACCAGGGACAAGTGCAAACTGGCAGACAATCGTCTGTTGAATAAATATATCATACCGGCTGAACTGGACCAGCTGAAGACTGAACAAGTGGGCCGTGAATCAATGGTGACTCAGTGATAACTAACTGACACTGATGCGGCGCACGTTTCCGTTACCATGACAACTGCCAGTGATTAACCTTGTTCAGGTAACAAAACATTCGGAGTAGTACATTCAGTTATTCAGCCTGTAATTATACGTGATAATAGGTGTTCCTCCTGCTAACTGATAATTGTATAGTATTGCACTTGATCGTGACAAAACAGAATCAGTATATCCAGCAATACTCTTCCAGTGATTACACGTGAGAATAAGTGTTTCAGCAATTACTGTGACACGGCGCAGAAACTGAATTACAGTGTGGTGGTGTAACAGTACAGCGTGTGGCTGTAACTGTTATGTTTTCCTGACATCACCTGCAGTGACCAGTGTCCAGACAAAACATTCCAAATGGCGGACGATTACCTGATGGAAGGGAAGCCGAGTGGCAAGAAAAGCTTGGTGGTACGGTCTCGCACGAAAGGTAAGTTATGTTTCTTAGTAAGAGATAAATCCCTGACACGATACCACACGATGTGGCCGATAGTTCAAGGGTGGCGTCGAAATAGCTTGGCGCCTTTAGGCGCCAAACTATTCCGACGCCACCCATTACACAGAATTATGACGAAGACCTCAGAATATATAAATCTCCCAAATTAGTTGATTTTCCGGTCCTCAGGACTTATATGAGTTAACACATCGGATACATTTAACCCCTTGTGCATGCAGCCAATGGTACCCGGGTGTCGGTTTGCGACACAAGGTGATTAAATTGACACACATAGACCTAAGACAGCCGCTAGATTTTGAGGATGATTTTTTCAAGACTACATACTGTGACTGCCGAGTCCTGTGGCAACCGTCATAGTTCAAAGGTAGCAGACATGATAGCTATTCTGGCAAAGCCTTGAACTATCATCGTCGACTCAGACTTCTTGTAATGTGTCCCAAGTCAGGACTGAAGCCCGGGTTCAGAGCACAAAAAATAAATAAATAAATAAATAAAAAAAAAAATAAAATAAAAGATAAACAAAATTCGTTGAATGTTGTCTCACCCATGTGTTCCTTATAATATTCTGCTCTAACTTTTCAAAAACTGAGACAAGATATTTGTAAAAAGAAATCTCTGGCATTTGACAAAAACTTCCAATTACTGTCTTTTTGCCAAATACGGGCAGAATTGTACGTCATCATAGTAACTGCCGTCTCACGATAACAGATAATTAGCTATCATGTCTCATGGCATGCCATTTTTTTTCCCAACTTGCTTGCAACACTCACACTATCTTTACTACCACGCGTGAGAAGGGGCCACTATGGGAGCCTTGAGGGTAGTGCCTGTTTAGCCTGGCGTCTGAAAAGACGAGTTATGTTTACAAGTCATCGTGCGATCTCCATCACGCCTGCAGACGTTAGCCCGTCGCCTGTCGGTAGCGCTTTTTGTCGCGATGATTCCTGAAGGAATCATCGCGACAAAAAGCGCAACCGACAGCCAAAGGACAAAGATTTGTTAAAAATATGCAAGGAATTCATCGCTTGTCCCGTTGCATGTAATTGTACGTTTAAATACATCATTTATCATGAGGGGACACGCCGTGGTAAGTGTCAGAGGATTTAGGGACAGGGAAGCAGTCGCGAATTAAAAAAAAAAGTATTTTTTTAAATTTAGATTTAATTATTTATTTTAATTTAATTTTTTCCGGGGGGGGGGGGGGGAGGGGAGTAGGTGGGCAACGAGATTATATTGGAAACGGCTAAAAATAGGACGGTACATCATAACAAAATTTAATTAGACAACATGTTGCAATCCCGTCCATTATTATACTGATTCCTGTTGTAATGCGGTCGGAAGACGATCTCACAACATCTAGTCTTGTTGAAACCTTTCTTTCCGCTGTGTTTATTTTGTTCGTGTGTCTGTTTCTGTGATTGGGGGGGGGGGGGGGAGGGGGTGGCGGGGGGATTCTTGTCCGCCCGGCCTGCAAAATGAACCTTCAGTTGCCACTGGTAGATAATATTTAAACAATGTTGAGAGAACTAGAAACAGATCAGCGGGTATTGCGCAATCCATCAACAGCTCAGCTTTCAGCAACTGCTTAGAGACTGGAAACGGTGTCGCGTCTCACGCCTTATCGATACACCTGCGAGTGTACCGTTATGGATTAACACATTCAAGGTGCCCCGCATCAAGAACTTCGAAAGTGTCGTATAGCTTCCGCAGCTCTTGATGCGGGGCGCCTTGAAACATTAACCCATTTAGCCCAGAGTCCCTACAGCAGGAGATTGATTGACCATGATAATTAAAGGGTAGTGCCAGATTAGCTTGGCGCCTGGAGGCGCCAAGCTAATCTGGCACTACCCTTGAATTAGCATGCCCAATCCACCTCCTGCAACTGGTACATAGTCGTTCAGTAACACTTCTAAAATTTGAGAAAAGCACCCGTAGGGCTAAAAGGGCCGGAACAAACAGTAGCTGAAGCCTGTTTAAAAATGAAATCTGCTAAGTAACGTATCATCTTTCCTTGCATGAAGACACTCAGCGGTAGTCAGAACCATTATAAACAGCTCACTGAAAGTAAAAGTCATATGATTTATAGTTTTGACAGGAATTTTGCATTTCTTTCAGTACCGTGCGCCCGAATGCCATACACCACACTATTCAGAGTTTAAAGGCTCACTACCGCCGTAACTGTTCAAAGATACACTTCTGTAACAGATGGTCACGAAACGCTACATACAGGTCTAGTTATGGTTCATTTAGACACAGGGCGATCCAGTTCAGCACAGGCCGTCTTAATATCAAGTAATCCGACAATGACTCCACTGCGTTCTATAAATACAATGCTGTCTGCAGGAGAAACAACTACAAATAGATTGACACGCTAACGGCTGCGCATAATAAATTAGTGCGATTACGCGTGTGCTTTTGCTGCGTGTCCCAACTGCTGTTGAAGTTCATTAGGTGTGTCGACAAGGCATTATAAACACAAATGGCGCTGAAACGTGTCTTCAAATTTACGCGTAATGGTCCTTTAATGGTTTGAATCACTTTAACTCAGCTGTTTATTATGGTTTTGGACTAGCATTGCGTGTCTTCATAATATGAAGATTGATATGCAATTTAGCAGGTTTCAAATATAAAATAGTCTTAGTTACTTGTTCCGCTTGGCTCCTTTTGTTTAATTTAATAACCAAACACTCGCTTGTGTGTTTTCAAACAGCGCATAAAAAGGCAAAATCATGTTGTTATGGAAACACAGGTAAAAAAAAAAACACACACACACAGGTCCTACACAAAAATCGTCCCCCTCACAGCGGCTCTTCTATGGGAAATAACTTCGTTATTTTCCACAAAGGAGCCTCTGTCTAGGGACTCTTTTCGTGTTGGATTCCTGGACCTGTGCTTTTTTTTTTTTTAATTTCTCACAGAGGAGCCCACTTAGTGTCGATTTCAATTCAATTTCAAGTAGAATTCTTGAACCTCCAGAAGCAAGTGCTGTTAGCGTGGATTTTGGTCATTTGAGCCCCACAGACGAATCCGCGTCAGGGGACATAATATAATATTGTTCTTGTACATGCTTTCTTCTTCTTCTTCTTCTGCATTTTAGTTCTCACAGAAGGGGTATTGTCAAGTGACTCTTTTCGAATAGGATTCTAGTGGCTTCCTACAAAAGCGCGCGTGTCAGGGGACTCTTTTCGTGTTGGATTCTTAGACCTGTGTGTGTGTGTGTGTGTGTGTGTGTGTGTGTGTGTGTGTGTGTGTGTGTGTGTGTGTGTTTTAAATTTCCCACAGGAGAGCCACTTAGTGTCAATGGACTCTTTTCGTGTAGAATTGTTGGACCTGTGTTGGAATCGAGTGCTGTCAACGCAGATACTCATGCGCTTTGATGCGCTTTGATGTTTTACTCTCCGAATTCTAGTTCAGTCCCTCAAACGTCTTTTTCCATGTACCGGAGGTACAGACTCGCATAACCTCCTGAAGCTGCATGGGATCATCAGAATCTGTGCCTGTTACTGTCATGAAATAGCTCCATTTACTTACCCGCAGAAAGATCTCGGTGCCAAGCAGCGCTTTTTTTTGAGTGTCCGTTTTTTTCTTGTGTGTGTGTGTGTGTGTGTGTGTGTGTGTGTGTGTGTGTGTGTGTGTGTGTGTGTATGTGTGTGTGTGATTCTTAAACCTTTTGCGTGACGGTAGCGGTTTTTGTCGCGATGATTCCGATTTATAATCATCGCGACAAAAACCGCTACCGACATGCAAAGAGTTACGGGTGCTTCTAATCTGACAATTTTCATGTATTTCTTTCCATTATTCATGTTCTTTTGTTGTGCTCCCTGGTCGATTAAGCAACGGCAAGTAAGAAAATGGCAGGAATGCTGATTACTTCATCCGTTCGTGCGCAGATAAATGCCATTGTTCATTGTTCTTATTTCTTGCTCTCCGAGACGCCGCGATCACGTGTGCATCTGATGCATGTTTAGTGCACTGTAAATCATCATCACCGTCTGATCTTTTGACAAAGAGGACAAAGGGGTGTAGATCTATAGCCTGTGAACTATTAAGTGCGCGGGAAACGGTTAACCCTTTGGCTGTCGGTGGCGGGTTTTCATCGCGATGATTTCTGCAGGAATCATCGTGACAAAAACCGCTACCGACCGACAGCCAAATGATTAACGAAACGATGATAGGCAAACTCAGCGTGTTGCTCTGGGCATGATAACGTTACCGTTCGCAGACTAAATCACCTGAATCAAATAGTGTGGGATCATTCATCTTATTACCGAAATCTCGCAGCCTTTGAACAAGGGATTTAAAAAAAAAAATCCCGATGATAGGCCCTATGCATTAAACCTTTCCCTGCCAATGGACGCATATTTTGCTTCTGAAAATGTTCCGTCCTTCAAAGTCTAAAAGCCACAAAAGTCCAAATTTACATGGTTACACAATGGTTTCGGCAAGAGGCATAGATCCTCATAAGCCCCCGCAGTCGCGGGGGCTCATGAGGATCTACACCTCTTGCACTGACGCACTACAGCAGGAGATGGGTCGACCATGATAATTCAAGGGTAGTGCCAGATTAGTTTGGCGCATAGTCATTAGATGACGCCTCCAAAAATTTAATTTGGGAAATACGGCCGTCGGGCTGAATGAGTTAATCCGGGTGTCGCGGAGTACGGAGTGAAACATTTCCAATGCCGTACCTAGAGACAGCTGACTCAAATGAATTGGGATCGTCCGCGCACTTAGCGGCAACACCTGGGAATTGATCACTGCATCAGCTTGTTTGACGGACTGGAAGAGGCGTGCCAGTGTGTGTGTGTGTGTGTGTGTGTGTGTGTGTGTGTGTGTATGTGTGTGTGTGTGTGTGTGTGTGTGTGTGTGTGTGTGTGTGTGTGTGTTTGTGTGCGCGCGCACGCGTGTGTTATCCGTCTGCTACCGCGTTTATGTATGCATGGGTCAGTTACGTGCGTAGTACCACTACCAGTAGGCTACCTGTCGATATCACCATGCGTCAGTCAGCGTGGTGTGTGTATAACCCAAGACTATACACGTGTTCTGGTCTGTGATTTTGGACGTTACGGCTGAATAGCCGTAAGGTCCAAAATCACAGACCAGCACTTCTGCCTGTTTATTGTACCGTTCGTCTTGACATAGATTTAGACGCGACATGCTTACGGCCATCGCGGACAACTAACACGTTCCTAAGTCTTCTCTTGAGTGTTGCACCAGTGCTAGTGTTTGCATTCGTGGTCTTATCTACATAGGTCAGCAAACAACCCCGCTAAAGGTCGCAGGCCGGTAAGCGTAGGGTTCTCGGGCCTTTCGCGTCAGCCGTCGTCCCGATGACCTTGTGTTTACTGGGAGGTAACCACTATAGCGTCACCAGCGGACCCTAATGTGGTCAGCCATTCGGGGGCACTGATCACCAGCACGATGTTCAGTCGGTCACCCGTTCTTCCATGTGTCTGCAAGAGGCATAGATTCTCATGAGCCCCTGAAGTCGCAGGGGCTCGTGCGATTCTATGCCTCTTCCGAGTAGAGATTTTGTCGTCACTGATATAGATCTACATCATTAGGGAAGTAATATTAACCGAGTTAAATTTATTACTGGGCCTGTGTGGTTATGGACCATACTCACTACATGAGGTGGTCATTTTAGAGCAATAACATTGTAATCCATCCGCAGCGACCTGTCGGCACTACAACTACAAGGGCGAGAAAATAAAAAAATTATGTGCCTCTGACTGCGAAAACGTCAACGGGATATCCAGGCTTTCCGTTAACTCATTCTACCCCAGACACATCACAGCAAGATAAGGATCGACCATGATAGTTCAAGGGTGATGCCAGAATAGCTTGGCGCCTGTGGGCGCCAAGCTATTCTGGCATCACCCTTGAACTATCATGGTCGATCTGTGTCCTGCACTGCAATGCTCTCTTCAGAGAACAACGGCAACATTTGGGGATTTCGGTGTTGGGGTAGAATGAGTTAAATTCTCCGTCATTTGCCAGACAAATTTTGTCACAGAAGGAAAAAATGGAATCAAATCTTGAGAAAAAAACGAATCCGTTCTGTGTTTCAAGTACGCGACGGACTGACTGTTGCTAGAGCGCGTGGGACGGATTTTGTGTCGTGCTGTCCGTTCCGATGACGGACAATTTTAAATCTTAGTGCCTTTTAACAATGACCCTTTTTTTTTTTTGGTAATTATTCATAACTTGTTACCATGCTTTTTTATGAACATCTTACGTCATAGATTTCGATATTTTAACCCCCTCGGCCTCGTGCATGCAGCCACCAGTATTGTTTACAGTACCGGTGGCTGCATGCACGAGGGGGTTAAATTAGAGTCATATAGCGATGGGAGTGAAAGAGATATATGTGATGTTTAATCCTAAGCCACGACGCTATCATGGTCAGTCCGGTTCCTGCAACTAGTACATAGTTGTTAGGGCAACACCTCCCAAATTTGGGAAATGCGGCCGTGGGGCACAATGGGTTAATTTGAGAAAGCCACGTTCGCCGACTTATATATTACATCAGGCCACGAGATGAACCTAACACCTCAAGGCCAAGGAATGCAACCACGACAAAACATTACCAACACATGCGTCGGGACAGCGCTCTGTGCATGGCTAATCAGCGGTTGTTGTTGGGTCTCAGCCTCGGAGTCGACCCAACCTCGGTCTAAGTGACATATACTGCTCACAGATAGTAAGGTATCTTAACTTTTCAGTTTGAATTACTAAAATCAGTGTAATTGGAATAATCACAGGTATATCAGTGGTTAGCCATCACACTGGCCTACCATTTCACAAGATTGAACAAAAAGTAAAGGATGTATTACTTTTAGCTTGGATTAATAATAATAATAATAATAATACATAATTATTATTTATATGGCGCATTTCTCATATTTATATATAATAACTCAATGCGCAGGACATAGCCGCGAACTGAACCCAACAAGCACGCTCACATGAATCATGCGCATTCCCTCACACACTGTACATAAACACAGAACATTCACGAGGTGCTAAGGTCAAGCTCAAGCAAGCTACTGAAATTTTTGGAAATTTAAATCGTTTTTTTTATATTTTTGAAATTTGATTAAGTGGACTGAAATCATTAATACCAAATTCGTGGGGGAGGAAAGAGCCGGAGTACCCGGAGAAAGAACCCCGACGGTCCGCCCGAATTAATGGTGACACTTACTGTTACTAGAGGAGAAAAGTCCGACGCCGGAACCGGGTATCGAACCTCGCACCTCTTGCATTGGTGGCAGGCGCTTTTACCGCTGCGCCACGGACCGCCCCGTTATTAAAATGTCTCAGAAAGTTTAAACATTAATCCGACCAAAAAGGGGACTGCAGTCACACCAATGTTGTGAAATTGTAGGTCAATCGGATGGGTAATCACTGATATAACCGTTATTATACCAGTTTTGAGAACTTTTAGTAATTCAAGCTGAAAAGTTAATGTACCTTACTAATTTTGAGCAGTATAAATTATGTCACTCTGGCCGAGGTTGGGTCGACGCCGCGTTTGGGACCCGACAGTTGTTACGACTGCATATGCACATCAGGGCCAAGTCTGCGGACGCATGCACTTTTGTGTAATCCGCATTAAAAAGACCTAACTGCGGGTACAAGGCAAATCAATTCCCTATAAAAAAAAAAAGAAGAAAGATTTGCTTAGAAAGTACAAGTAAAGCACAAGTACTTTTATAGAATCCACACGAAAATGTCCTGACCGTAAAATGCAAACAGAAAGCTCCCAAGAAAGAAAGAAAATTATTGCTTAGAAAGTACAGGTAAAACACAAGTAATCAATAATAATAATGACATTGATAAAGTTCTAACTTTAACCTTTTGTGTGTCGGTAGCGGTTTTAGTCGCGATGATTCCTGTAGGAATCATCGCGACTAAAACCGCTACCGACACGCACAGGTTTCAGAATTTGTTCCGCTAAGCGTTCATGCACTTAATCGCACAGACACATGTGTGCACGCACTAATGGAAAAGTAGAGGAGGCTAATAGTGGTGTGTGTGTGTGTGTGTGTGGGGGGGGGGGGTGGAGGGGTTGGGCGGGGGGGGGGGTGGAGTAACAAACTATATGATGAAAGGATTAAAGCCGACAAATTTCCCGTAGAGCAGGACAAATGAAATCTGCTTGACTACTTGTCTTGATTAAACGAATGAAAAGATGTGTTTTAGGGTCTTCTTTGAACGTATCAAAGACGGGTCGACCTTGTTATCTGACCTTGTCATAAGCAGTATCGACTAGCATTTTGAATGGACTGTTTTTAGCCGGCACTCGCGGACAGCTCTCGGGCTTTTTATGAGAGAAGTAGCCCACTTACTGCCCCAGGGTCCCTGGCACCCCTCCATCTCTCGCTCCCAGACCGGTAGTTAGTTGCCAAGGCTTCAAATTAACCCATCCGCTGTTGATCACGCAACCGGTCGCTCTGGCGCGCGATGACCTGTGTATGAGTCACGCAAGCGTTGTGTAGCGAGAGGCGTCTATTGACCCACATGAAAACTCATTCTGCCCAGAGGCATGGCAACAAGATATGGATCGTCCATGATAGTTCAAGGGGGGTGCCAGAATAGCTTGGCGCCGGTAGGAACTATCATGGTCGATCCTTCTCCTGAATTGTAATTCAGTGGTTCAGATGACACCTGAATTTTAGGATTTAGGGACCGCATGGCCGCTCAAAGTGGGAACTCGCTCAATGCGCCTCGCATCAAAAGCTGCGAAAGTGACGTTATGCCGGCGGCAACGCAATGCGACACTTCCGCAGCTTTTGATGCGGGACGCCTTGAATCAGTTACAGTTTGGGTTCGATCTAAGCTGTCGTCTGGTCTTGCAGATATTTTTGTACCGCGTATGCACAATTGCTACCTCCCCCTCCCCCCCCCCCCTCCCCGCCTTCCACTCGGCTTTAATTTTTTTCTCTTTTTAAAAAACTCCTCAAAATACGATAGTATTTAAATCATTTAAAGTTGTGTGTGGTCACATCTGTGCATTCATGCGTATTTATTTATGCAGATTAGCAAACAACTCAGTAAATCAACTAATAAAACGAACAAGCACTAATGATATGGAACAGATAAATTAGAATAAGTAAAAACGGACAGCAACTGAATTAATTTAAGAGAAATAAATCCTGCATCTTTTGACATCAAATCAAATAAAATCGATTGAAATCAAATGAAATCAATGAGATCAAATCAAATCAAATCAAATCTAATATTAATCTTGTCTTCATCAGACTGTGAGGCGCGGAAATATGGATTATTAGCATGGAAAAAATTAAAACTTTAAATCATGTTGCCATCTGTTATAGACCGTTTTTTGGCATCGTGATTCATTCAGGAAGCTCTTTGCTGCTGGAGAGGTTATTACTAATTCAATAAACAAAAACTTGACGATACCAGTTGCGCACTTGAACAGCCACAGTAATCATGCTCATGCAGTGACCAGTCAACACATATCCCAAAAATATAGATCCTCATTTGCACCCGCTTATGCGGGGGCACATGAGGTTCTATGCCTTTTGTCGGCCTCATTCACGCATTTTCTCACTCACAGAATGTAAGTTATATTCACAATGAAACTGGACGCATATTTAGTCCAGAAATCTTTTGGTTCATTCGACGACCAAAAACACAACCGTCGAATGAACACAGGTACAAAAAGGTTTCAGCAAGAGGTATAGATCCTCATGAGCTCCCGCGACAGTGGGGGCTCATGAGGATCTATACGTCTCGTTTGGTGGTGTTCAGTTTTCTCGACAGCGATAAACTTACTTACTTACTTACGCCTGTCACCCCTACCCGGGTATAGGCCGTCGACGAGAAACCTCCAGCAACTCCTGTCCTGTGCTTCTCCTTCGATTCTACTCCAGGTGGTTCCCCAGTCTCTTGATGTCTGCTTGGAGGTCTCGACGCCAGGAGTTTCTCGGCCTACCTCTTTTCCTCTTTCCCTGGGGGTTCCATGACAATGCCTGCCTAGTGATACTGGAAGCTGGCTTTCTCAGACTGTGACCGATCCATCCCCATCTTCTTCGCCCAATTTCATTCTCTGCTGTTATCTGCTCTGTTCTCTCCCAGAGTCTGACGTTGCTGATCTTCTCTGGCCAGTGGATTTTCAAAATTCTTCTAAGGCAACTGTTCATGAAGGTCTGTACTCTGTTGACTGTGGTTTTTGTCAATCTCCAAGTCTCTGCTCCATATAAGAGAACTGCTTTTACATTGGAGTTGAAAATCCGGACTTTGGTGTGTTGTGACAGCTCTCTGGAGCTCCACACATTTTTCAACTGGAGAAAGGCTGCTCTGGCTTTACCGATTCGTGCTCTGACATCTGCATCAGTGCCGCCTTTTTTGTCTATGATGCTCCCGAGATAGGTGAAGGACTCCACCTCCTCCAACGGGGTGCCAGCAAGCAAGACTGGTTCTTCCCTGGTTGCGTTCAGCCTCATTGTCTTTGTTTTCTGTTTGTGAATGGTGAGGCCCACTTGGGACGAGATGTCAGCAAGCCTCGTGGTCTTGTCCTGTATTTGTTGATGAGTGTGGGACAGTAATGCCAAGTCGTCTGCAAAATCGAGGTCGTCAAGCTGTGTCCACAGTGTCCACTGTATTCCACTTCGTCTGTGCTCTGTGGTCATCTTCATGACCCAGTCTATGGCCAGTAGGAAGAGGGACAGCGGTAAAGGTTACAATAAACTTAAATTTGGTCTGTAGTGCACAGGTATCTCTCTTGTTCTATTTTTTTCTTGCGCTGCATGTCTTCCTTTGAAATCGTCATAAAATGAGTTGGATTGTGATTTTTGGACCTTACAGCTGGTGAAAAGCCGTAAGGCCCGGAGTCACAGACCAGCACATCCGGGTCAAGGCCGCAAAGTACACAAATCACAGACCAGAAGGCACATTTTGTGCTGCGCGTCACGAGGCCCTTTGTCTGTTTGCTGACTCGAGTAGTGTGGTTCGATCGGTTCCACTACAACGCAGGCTTGGGTACAGAACAGATTTTTAAAATATTTATTATTATTATTATTATTATTATTATTATTATTATTATTATTATTATTATTATTATTATTATTATTATTATTATTATTATTGTTGTTGTTATTATTATTATTAACCCTGTGTATCAAACCGTTCGCTGTCAGTGCTCACGGATCGTCTTTCTGAAAATTTCATATTTAATATATTTATTTGTTAATTTCAGCTATGGAAAAGCCGTCCGAGTTAGATGGATACAAAGTGGTTTCAGCAAGAGACATCGATCCTCATGAGCCCCCGCAAATGCGGGGGCTCATGAGGATCTATGTCTCCTGCAGATGGATTGTGTTCGGTTTTCCTCGGCAGTAAAGGTTTCAATATGAGCCTGTGACAAAAGGTCGTTTGTACCAAAAGTAACAACCAACAGAAATGTCCAAAGTAACAACCAACAGAGATGTCTTTAAATCAGGCTTATTTTAGGCACTGGTTAGTTTTGGTGTATCTGGCATGTGCGCATGTGAAAGTAATTAATGTGAATGCAGAAACAGATGATTTCCAGCAGCGAATAATTAAATCTGGCCCTTTTTGAAAATGTTGTTACGGTGGACATAAATATGAGCACATTATGTCAGTGTATCTTTTTTTGATTATTCTCTTTCAAAAGAAATTAATTGTGAAGTAACTTGTTCTCACAAGTGGAAGTATCAAGAGTATTTTATTCCCTTTTAAATTAAGTTTTGTTTTTGGTAACAATCGGTGTTGGTTGTTATGGTGGACATACTTAGTCAATTAAATTTAAATCACAAAAACGCAGTTCTTTGTGTGTGATTACCACATTTTACAAAAAAAAAAAATAAAATAAAAAAAAGCTCTTCAGTCATTATCCTTGGATGAGATAACAGAAATACAAATATGTTCCTGTCACTCAACAGAGAAAAATGTTTGTTGTCACACTCAGTATGACACTGGACATACTAGTATGTTGGAGATATAATGAAAATCCTCTATAGACTAGCCATTCTGGAGAAAAGGAAACTTTGTGAGAAATGCCAGTATTCCACCAACAATGTCTTCATAGCGGAATCACAAAAAGAACTAATTTTCTGTTCTAGTGTGGTTTTCTTGACTACACAAAATGTCAGTTGTTACGTGCATGACGTTTTGTCACAAGCTCATGCACATTATTTCTCATTTCTTTACATCCTAGAGTGAACAGAATCGATTTAATCAGCATTCAAGATTCAAACTATTTACTGGCCAGAAGGTTATTTTTTTCCCTTTGCCAGCTCGATTCATTGATACTGAGCACTGAGACACATCGTAAACTACATTTCTCTGCCCCTGCCTGTGTGTTCGATTTTGTTCTACTGCTGGTTTCCCCGACGGCCGGGACAACTGAATTTCCAACCATTGATTTGCACTAGCCCATTTTTTACGCCTTGGGTCGGATCTGAGTCAGCAGGTTCGCTTTGTTTGAAATTAATGAGCTGTAATTGTGCCCGCTGATATGGATTTGTGTGTGTGTGTGTGTGTGTGTGTGTGTGTGTGTGTGTGTGTGTGTGTGTGTGTGTGTGTGTATGTAGAAGGCGTGGAGGGGGGTGGGGGGTGCGGGTGGGGAGGGGGGGGGGGGTAAGGGGTCGCTGGACCAGTTTCCCGGCTCGTGTGGATGGACTGAGCTTGTTGTGTCCAAATGCACGTGCAGTGAAAATCTTGTCTTCGCAAAATTATGTCTCCGAGAGCAGAGCAGATTCATACAACGATTAACCCCATCAATCCAAGAAACACGCATGTGAATAGAGTCAGCAAGAGGCACAGAACCTCATGAACCTTCTGTGCTTCTTGCAGTTGGGACGTGTTCGGTTTTTTTCCGACAGTGACGGGGTTAACAACAGCAAGGAGGACAGAGACAGCAGCAGCAGCTGCGACAACAGATGCAAATTATGTCCTTACAGTGTACTATGAAACATTTCTCTGCATACATTATACAATATGATACGCCAAAGGCAAAACGAGCGAGACTCGTGACATTTCTAAAAGTTGTGTGTGGGGAGGGTGTGGGTGGGGAAAGAAAGGTAAGGGGGGGGGGGGGGAGTAAAACAATGAAACTTTATTTTACAACTGTTAAGGCATTGACATCGTCATTGACACAACCATTTTACAAACCTGCCGTTGCCGAGAGAGAGAGAGAGAGAGAGAGAGAGAGAGAGAGAGAGAGAGAGAGAGAGAGAGAGAGAGAGAGAGAGAGAGAGAGAGAGAGATGAAATTAAATTAAATTAAACTTTATTTTTCAATGATAAATGATTAGGCACCTTCAATAACTTTTTTTTCAATCATGTCCTTGCTAAGCTATAGCATGCATGTAAACACACATACACATAATTGTATATATAAAAGTATACATAATAGTGAAAAGTACAGGCAACAGTACACACACACAGAGAGAGAGAGAGAGAGAGAGAGAGAGAGAGAGAGAGAGAGAGAGAGAGAGAGAGAGAGAGAGAGAGAGAGAGAGAGAGAGAGAGAGAGAGAGAGAGAGAGAGATGAAATGAAATGAAATGAAACTATATTTTAAAAGGATAAAAGATTAGGTCACAGACCTATTTTCAATCTTGTCTACACACTACAACAAAATATAACAGTAACACACACACACACACACACACACACACACACACACACACACACACACACACACACACACACACACACACGCACGCACGCACGCACACACAGAGAAAGAGAGAGAGAGAGAGAGAGAGAGAGAGAGAGAGAGAGAGAGAGAGAGAGAGAGAGAGAGAGAGAGAGAGAGAGAGAGATGAAATGAAACTTTATTTTACAAGGATTAAAGATTGGTCACAGACCTATTTTCAATCTGAGAGAGAGAGAGAGAGAGAGAGAGAGAGAGAGAGGAGAGAGAGAGAGAGAGAGAGAGAGAGAGAGAGAGAGAGAGAGAGATGAAATGAAACTTTATTTTACAAGGATTAAAGATTGGTCACAGACCTATTTTCAATCTGAGAGAGAGAGAGAGAGAGAGAGAGAGAGAGAGAGAGAGAGAGAGAGAGAGAGAGAGAGAGAGAGAGAGAGAGAGAGAGAGAGAGAGTCTCTCCCGGTATTGAAGGACAGCTGTAGGGGCGACGACAGGACACCAATTACCGACTATTGTCCCCAAAGAATTCAAACTTTCAAACAACCTACCCTACTACTCTGTCTGAGGACCTACGCTACTCTGTATGGGGATTCAGAAATATAAGCAAATGCGTCCGCTCCCTATCAACCAGCAAGAGGCGTAGATTCTCATGAGCCCATGCTACAGCAGGGGCTTATGAGAATCTATGCCTCTTGCAGATGTTTCTTGGGCTCGGCAATTAAGTAGACATTTCGCGACGTTGTGGTTATTCGTCGTATTTCGATGCTATTTCTATCTTTCCGTTTGTCAGAAGCATGGCTCACAATGAGTCCCTATCACTTTAACCATTTGCGTGTCAGTGTCGGCCGACACGCAAAGGGTTACAGTCACCCTCAGCCACTTTCTTTCATCGGCATCAGGTAAAAATGGACCCCCGTGAACTGTTTCGGCAGCAATGTTCTACAAGATAAAGTGCATTTAGGGATAGTCCATAAATATTTTCCATCTGCAGGAGGCGAACAGAGCCTCACAGAGACTCCTGCAGATGCAGGGGTCTGCGATAATAAGTACATATTCTTGACCAGGTCGGATCATCTAAATAATTTATTTGTACGGATCTGCTCCTCATGTGGAGGAATATTTCGGGGTTTGAAGGCTCACTACCGCCGTAACTGTTCAAGACACACTTTTGTAACAGATGGTTACGAAACGCTACACACAGGTCTAGCTTATGGTTCATTTAGACACAGGACAATCCAGTTCAGCACACGTCGTCTTTACCTCAGGTAACCTGACAATGACTCCACTCCGTTCTAGAAATACAACGCTATCAGTGCGAGAATCAGCTAAAAATAGACCTACACGCTAACGGCAGAACATAATAAATAAGTGCGATTAAGCGTGTGCTTTTGCTGCGTGTCCAAACTGCGTGTCCAAAGTTCATTAGGTGTGTCGACAAGGCATAACAAAAACAATTGGTGCTGACATGAGTTTTAACAGATTTACGCATAGAACCTTGAGGTATAAATTCGTAAAAATGGGAGCTGTCCTCTAAAGATTACAATACCATTCTGAATATGAATGAATGAATTTTATTTTTATGTTTCACATCTTGGTGATTCTAGACCATCATTCTGAATATGATAGTTCAAGAGTGGTGCCAGACCAACTTAGCTGCTAGAGAGGCTAAGCTATTTGGATACCACGATTAAGCTATCATGGTCAATTCGTCGCTTGTCTGGGCAGCATGAATTATATAAATGACTGTCATTTGCTGGAATTTCTCTGCGATTAACTCATTCAACACGTGCCGCATCCGAATGCTCGGCACAAAGCCATCCGCATGCGAGTGAGTTAACCCTTTGCGGTTTTAGTCGCGATGATTCCTAACCCATTGCGTGTCGGTAGCGGTTTTAGTCGCGATGATTCCTGTAGGAATGTAGGAATCATCGCGACTAAAACCGCTACCGACACGCAAAAGAGTTAAACCTATAGCTACGAAGACCAGCTGAATCTTGGCCCCTTGCAGGACGCGTTTTGACCAAAGACATAGACAGTTTTGGACAGTTCAGGATCTACGCAAGGTTTCTGTCCAGACCAATTTATTCGCCCATGGACGTGCGCTGGTCGACTTTGACCTGAGTGAGGTTTCACTGACAGACAGACGTCTGCGTCAGCGCCACTGACTTCGTATTGACATACTGGAACCCCAACCCAGACTACACCGCTTTAAACATTAACCCATTCAGCCCTGACGCACCACAGCAGGAGATGGGTCGAGCATGATAATTCAAGGGTAGTGCCAGATTAGCTTGGCGCCGACAGGCGCCAAGCTAATCTGGCACTGCCCTTGAATTATCATGGTCGTTCCATCTCCTGCAACTGAAGCATAGTCATTAGATGACGCCTACAAAATTTGGGAAATACGGCCGTCAGGCTGAATGAGTTAATGCACCAAGATGTTGGAACGAAACGTCTCGTTAAAGTGAGGCATGACTACGTATCGCTTGAACATTCACAATTACTTGTATTCCACGTACTCTGCATCAGGATAGCCTCCTAATCCCATCACTCTCCCTCCCCCTTCCCCCGCGATGTTAGTTTCCCTGTCTATTTGTTCCAGCTTTGTCAATCTAACTGAGATCTCCCAAACAACAGAGTGGTCGATTTGCCTCAGACTGGACTTTGTGCTAGATATCAAGAAAGTAAATAAAATAAATGTGTCATTACCTCTCAGGTCATGGTCAAGATAGATAGATAGATAGATAGATAGATAGATAGATAGATAGATAGATAGATAGATAGATAGATAGATAGATAGATAGATAGATAGATAGATAGATAGATAGATAGATAGATAGCCGGATAGATAGATAGATAGATAGATAGATAGATAGATAGATAGATAGATAGATAGATAGATAGATAGATAGATAGATAGATAGATAGATAGATAGATAGATAGATAGATAGAGTTTAATGCCATTTGCTTTAAGAAACATAAAGCATAGGAATGTGTGTTGGTGTCGTTACAATTACAAACATCACAGTCAACAAGATCTTTAAAGATGTAGATTTGGATTTCATTTTTCAGTATCGTCCTCATTGTCTTTTGGTAAAAAATATTATTACGTTTATCCTCAAGCTGTAGACTACCCCAAACATTGTTAAACCACTCGAGACGTGTCGCTTACGGATACGCGGCTTTTTGCCGCGTTTCCATATGCCGCAAGTCTGGAATGAGTTAATGTGGATCAGTGTATAAATGCAGATGTTGTATACCGCCATTCCAGGCGCTATTACAGGAATTACTCTATAGTGCATTGTAGGAATTTCATACATGTAGCAGGCAGTACTAGCTCTAATGGTAATTAATAATAAGGAGTTAGTTAATTAGTCATTTGGGTTTAACGCCGAGGAGGCGACTAAGGCCATCTCACGGCGGTACAAAAATTGGCCCGCCAGACTAAAAGAAAGGTCTTAAGACCAGATGTAAATATAATTATTTTAAAAATATTTCATGCAAATATGTCGCACGAGTCTTCAAAAAAAAAAAAAAAGTCTACAAAGTCTCGAAAGGGTCCAACTCATAAATTTCCATGAATGCCCAAATCTTGCTAAGAATATTCGACTCTCAGTTAATAATAGGATGCCATGTAGTGCGGCTAATGGCAGTGTGACATAATTATATTGCTGACCTGACCCTACAAGGCAGCTTTGGATTGTGCAAGATACTCAGCTTATACAACGGCTTTAGCAACAATAGAAACAGCCAAGTTGTGTACCGTGTAGCTTGGAAACCAGTACTATGTGGCACTGCGTTGCGCAAGATACACGTTGTATACCGCGGCTGCGGACCAATGACATCGCGTGTTAGCATCGTGCATACATGATGACTTTCTACACATTCAAGTCTGCCTGCAATTGGATACTCTTTCTCCAGCGAACACTGGCCACCCCGCGCAAGAGGCATAGATCCTCACCAGCCCCCGCAGACATGCGGGGGCTCGTGAGGATCTGTGTCTTCTGCTGTAGCATCAGCGACATGAATTTAGTGCTTCTCAACCGTCGTGCGTTCAGTCTGCGAGAAGTTATTGATTTTTCACTGGGAGGCGTTCACTGAGTAGGGCTGCCGCCCCCCATGCAACTCCTTGCAAGATTCCATCCAGCTTTGGCACTTTACAGCGCGGAGGACAAACAGAAGATCGATGGAGCGCAGGGAAAGGTTCTTAGCGCGGAGAGGAGCGTTGGGTCAGATGGGTGTATATCATTCCATATTCAGACCTGCCCGGGTCAGTTGTATGTTTCCGTCAAGTATTATCGGTTTTGACATGGGATCAAAATCCCGATCAAAAAGGTGGAAAATGCAAAAGAAAAACCCCAACTAAGAAATAAACATGCTATGCCGGTCATTGTTAACCCTTTGGGTGTCGGTAGCGGTCTTAGTCGCGATGATTCCTACAGGATTCATCGCGACTAAAACCGCTACCGACACCCAAAGGGTTAATATACCGACCAGACAGTAGATCAACGCGGCCTTCCAGTACAAGCTGCCGGTTTCTCTGACTGGTTAGTTTGTATGCACATGAAACAAGTTTTGCTAGACCGGTGTTTGTAAGTGTAGAAAGGACTTGAAATAAGACATGTGAGCAACCAGTATGGGGTGTGTATGGGTGCAGAAACCGAGATTCTCGTAGTCATTTAATACAATACCGTGTCTGTTGTCAGATTTGGTATTAATAATAATAATACCAATCATTATGTAGGCGCTTTAGCCAAGGCTGTGTCGGCTCACAGCGCCGCAAACTGAACCCAACACGCAAGCTCGCGTAAAACACACCGCGTTCACACTTAAGACAAACACAGCGCAAGACACAAAGTACAAGACAAACACAGGCAATTTAAGTGTCTTGCCGTCTGTTCCTCAGCAGTTGATCTCTGTTAATCAGCGGGTCTTTAGAAGTGAAAGGGGGGACGAGATGGTACGGCGGTGTCTAATCCATAAGCTGGGGATGAGACAGCATTAATTAACCCCTTCACTGCCAGTGGACGCAGATTGTGTTTTCAGTGGAACCTGTTTAAAGTTCAACTCCTAAGACCCCCAGGCTTCAAAGGAACATGGATACGAAGTGGTATCAGCAAATTCTCAGGCCTAAAAAGACCCATAGTGGTCTCAGCAAGAGACACAGATCCTTATGAGGCCCCCCCCCCCCCCATGCGGATCATGTGGATCGTTTGTCTCTTGCAGATGGGCCTTTAGCCTTGCAGTTTTACTTCCACGGTGAAGGGGTTTATGCATGTTTGAGCACTCATTAGTTGAGGTGGTATCATATTTTCAGAGATGACATTATACACAATTGTATTATGATAGTCAACCACCATTCCAGGGATATTACACTATGTGTCAATTCCCATGTCGGTAGCTCTTAGTGGGAAGTAATTACCAAAGTAACCTTTTCCTGCAGAAGAGCTGCTGTCAGGGGACCCAACTCGTGTAGGATTGCTGTACCTGTGGGGTTTCAAAACAGCTACTCAGCCTGCTTCATGTCAACAATGAAATAGAATCCGACAGGGCCAGTTTGAAGGCCGCCTTGGCGACGCCAAAAAACAAGATGTCTTTAAAGATGAACTGTTAGAGGTCTTCTCTTGATGTATGTGGCAGCTCTAATTAGCTGCGGCCTCCATTTCACCGTAGTTGTAAGTTATTTATCAGTCTTGTACATAATCGTAATCATGTCTCCCTTTTAACTCATTCGAGACGTGCCGATGGATGCGGCACGTCTCGAATGAGTTAATCTTTGACATCTCTTTTGAAATTCCTTTCTCTTTCATTGAATTGCCTTATAGCGCAGTGGTTGTGTGCTGCAACAAAAATAATATCTCCTGCTCTGGAACAGGAGACTTTTTTAATTTTAAATTTTTTTTTTAAACAGCAACAATCATGGATTCTCACGAGCTCCCGCAGTATGTGTGGGCTCATGAGAATCTATGCCTCTTGCTGGCCTAGTTGTTCACCTCTGGACTGCCGAGGAAACGTCAACACCATCCAACTGCAAGAGACATAGATCCTCATGAGCCCCCGCATTCGCGGGGGCTCATGAGGAACTATGCCTCTTGCTGACACCACTTTGAATCCAAGTTCCCAGGACGGCTGGGGCTTCGCCGCGCTGACTTGGCCTTGATTGCAGAAACACAGTCTGTGTCCACTATTGGCACTGAAGCGGTTTAACGGAAGGGTTTCATGCGATGTTTGATGTACGATCGGCAAAAGTCCTTGATTTGTGTGGGAAACCCAGATGTGTTCCGCAAGAGTAGGTCATTGCGCTGTTTTCACGCGCCTTACAAATTCAAGAGTGTGACTCCATTCTCCTGTATTAGATGTCTGTTTTCAACTGTTTTCAAGTTGTTTTTAAAAAAAATTCAAGAGTATTATTGTATTTTTCTTTAACCCCATCGCTGGCAGAGATCACGTATGAAACGACTGCAGACTGACCCGACATTCGCGTGAAAATTGTAGATGTAAATGGGACAATTGAATGATTGTACATTGCTTAACGTCCCGACAGCAACAAGACTTTCTCAGGGCGTGTCTGCACTGCGTGGGAAAAAAAACAACTAAACAAAATCAGTCTTAACTCGCATTTTGGATGTTTTGACATATATACATTTCTGAAAAACTACAGTGTTTGCTGATTACTGTGATATATGACTGTACGCTGTAGTGCAAAAATTGTAGAAGCTGTTAGTGTTTAAAGTTGTTAAAGCCTCTGGTGGCCATTTTGAGAAAACAGCCTGTGAAGTTTCTATGTGCAGCATAATTGGGGCCAAGGGCAGACTTTTAAAATCATTTTTTAACCTATTTAATGGCATTTTTCATGATAAATATTTTAACCATACGATACTTTGGTGTATGTAGAATACATTTCTGCAAAAAGTGAAAATGCCCCAGATTGACCCCCACCACATATTATTGCGTGTAGTGCTGATTGGCTCGCTGCGAGTTAAGACTGGTTTCGTGAGAGAGGGTCACATATTGAATGTATGTCGCCAGCCGGTCCAATACGTTAAATAAACCTACGACATGGGGCCTAAATAAAGCCAAGACCATCTAGCAACACACATCCAATATCAAGAGCTACAGGAAGCGCAGACAGTAGGGAGAGTTTAAAAAAAGGCAAATACAGGTGAACGGGCTATGGGTAGACAGAAACACACGCCCCAGAATAGAAGGGAAAACCCACCCTGTGGGGCTGACCAGTGTGACCCTGGGAACTAAAAAGTAGTTAACCCCACCCAAGTCCCCCAGGGCAGACCCGGGTGGGGAGTAAATGGGACAAAAATAGGCACGCAGAAAATAGGACTAACAAGAGACATAAAGCCTCATGAGCCCCCGCGACTGCGGGGGCTCATGAGGGTTTATGTCTCTTGCAGCCGGGTATCATTCACCTTGTTCCGGCAGTTATGGGACTGATTCATGTCTTTGCGCGCAAGAGACTGTCACTGCTTTCCATTTTTCATACAAATTCAATGTATTATAGTTTCCTGTAAATAAATGTCTTGCGGGCATGAGGGTCACACATTTCACGTGACGTTCTCCCCTTTATTCAGGGATGGGAATTGTCCGCGAAAACGCGGGATTCCGCGGGGGAAGGAAATTTGTCCGCGAAATTGAAAAGGCGTCTCCGCGAAAAAAATATCGTGGGTAGCAAAACGAGCAAAGCACCGGTTTTCCTCCGCGGGCAGGCTATGACGCGGCAGGCTGCGTTCGCGGCACTCACAGGTCACCACTCAGTGCGCCGCGCGGGCAGACACGCGCTCTGAAAGAAGCCATTCTTGCGGTGTAGTACGTACTTTCATTGTTTTGATCAACATGGCTTGCGGCGGCGTGACTCGTCTTGTGAATCGTGGCGGAAAATTTGACGATTCAAGCAGTCTTTAAGAAGTGGAGATTGGACTGGATATCGGCCGAAGTAAAGTTAAACAGTCGTAGGTCCAACGCCAAGGGGTGGTGTGGTGGGTGGGTGAGTGCGGCCAAGCTGTCCGAAAAACCGCTAGTTTCTGGCTGCCCAGTGCCTGCCGATGACGGCATCGTGTTTGTTCAGGACCCTCCTTTTTCCCTCTTAGCACCAGCCAGCAGTCCAGCGGCACTGTCCGTCCCTGAGAGCCAGCTCTGTCTTTTTCTTTTGTTATATTACTCAGCTGGCAAACCGCAGGTAGAGGTAGTGCGTTGAGATATCTGAACTAATATTTTTTTTTAATGAAAAATTCAGGCTAAATTTTGAAACATTGAACAATATTTCGAGAGATCGTGGAATTTAATATGTACACTACATACCTATCAGAACTCCAAATTTATGTGCCCACACACTGGGTTTCATATAGTATGTGAAACTACATCTTTTAGTTTTAGTCCACACTTTAACCAGTACTGAATAACGTCCTAACTTTAAGATACAAACGAAGCTGGTAGGGTAATAAAAGCTAGGTATGCATCCACAATCTCGGGGGGGGGGGGGGGGGGGGGGTCATGAAGATCTGTGTCAATTGCAGTTGTACTGATCTGGACACTGTTTCCAGGCAAAATGAACCCTAGAGGGGACAGAAAAGTGAAGTGTTGTATGGGTGACAGTCAACTGCACAAGATAAACATTGGGCTGTTGGCACCAGTTTGATGAGTTTTGTGACCTCACCCTGCGGTCAGGGGGTATCGGATTTCCCTGAAATTTCAGGGACTCGGGTGGCGTTGGAGCGGCTAAGACTGTAGTGGGTGAGAAAGTTCAGACTTTGAAAAAACGCGCGGGCACAAGCATTCGCAAAGTTGACGTTAGTCAGTGGATGGTGCCGAAGTTTTCAGAGTTTTTTGCCATGGCCAATTCCCATCCCTGTTTATTGCAAGTCCACGCAAAAATTAAGTCTTTGAAAGCAAGTCAAGTTCAACACCACCGAACAATCTCATCAATCCAAGGAACACAGAGTTGAACAGGGTCAGGAAGAGGCAAGAAACCTTATGAGCCCCGGGCCCCGCATCTGCGGGTTTTCGTAAGGTTCAGTCTTTGCTTCTAGTTGGATAGTGTTTGCAATTTTTCGGCAGTGAAGCGGTTATGAGTCGAAAAAAAGGAAAATCCTCATGGACAAATCGGCTCATCGTGTACAGTGTTCTCTACAGTCACCTGCTTGGTCGATTCAGTAATTAAACCCATCTGTGCCAGTGACCAGGAATTGCCTATCTGAAACCACATCCACTGACCGACATTCGCGTGAACAACACAGATCTGAATGTGATCAAAAATAGACATGACTGAAGAATACGGGGCTTACAAGCGACATAAATCCTCATGAGCCCCCGCGACTGCGGAGGCACATGAGGGTTTATGTTTCTTGCAGCTGAGTAGCGTTCGCCTTGCCTGAAAAAACTAAGGGTTGATTACAAATAACTTTCAGCTGTTGGATCCGAGTTATTACTGCGTTTGAGAACATAGATCTGGAGTCAAAGAAGTGAGATGTTCTGTCGCGGCGCAAACTCTTGAATAAAAAAAAAAGTAGGCCAAAACTGCTCTTGCTTTGCCATATTGATTAGTGGACAGGAGTACCCCCTCCCTCCTCTGGACCACCACCCCACCTACTACCCCTCAAACACCCAATCAAACTGTGCAAACATGGGGAAACGTTTATACACCAAATAACGTGTCACCGGAAAAAATTTTCCTGCGGCGCGGTCTTTCAATCATCCCTTTTCTTTGTAAGAGGCATAGATTCTCATCAGCCCAGGCAGTTGCAGGGGCTCGTGAGAATCTCTGCTGCAGGCATACAGCGATCAAGCTCAGTTTTTTTTTTCACCAAAAGTCTTGTCAGTTGTTTCTCTTGCAAACTTTTCCATCGTCATGGCGTCACAGGGGCGCGGGCGCAGACTTCAGTTCTTGAAACACTGTCAAGCGCCTCAACATGTTTTGACGCTTTTGCTGCCGAGAAAATGTCCATACGATCCAACTGCAAGAGACATAGGTCCTCATGAGCCCCCGCAGTTGCGGGGGCTCATGAGGATCTATGCCTCTTGTTGAATTCTTCTTCAGTTGGGTCCATGTTGGATTGCCGGCTGGCACCCTTTGGCGTTGAGGTCGTTGCCGGAGTTAATGAAGATTTCGGACAAACACAGCCTGCGTCAAATGGCATTGAACGCCGGGGTTAATGCGTCATCTTCATTTGGTCTGAGTGTTGGTTCTGCAAACCTCCGCTTCCCCATCGTGTTTGAACTGCAGGGCGTGGACAGAGTATGACAGCTCAACGGCAATGCCTGGTTAGCCAATGATGGTGAGGTTTCGCGGTCTGTCCAGGCACCAGACTACGTACCTCCCCGCCTCCTCCCCCCACCCCTCCTTACTCCCCCGTCCCAAATCAGTAATCAAATTGCTCTGTATGAAACTTTCTGAGGGACATTTGTGAACGGATTTGCTGTGATCTCGATCTCTTTTCTTGCTTAAAGGGGCAGGAACCCAGAATGTCTCTCTTCACCGGAGGAATCTAATTTTCTAAATTATGGACGTGCACGGGACCGGATCAGTGCAACAAGCTGCTTTCAGATGCAGTCCGTTTTTGATCGCCGCCATGCCGAGAATGTCATGCTCACTTCAAGAGTATCATTATCACCTCGTCGGGAATCTAATAATCTTATGCGTCCGAGGAACGTAGGGCTAGATAAGAATGGGTCTGGTCATTGCCAACAAGCGATGTCTGCAGTCAGTCAGTCAGTTATTTAGGCCGGCTGCCGAGAAAAAGTCAACACGATCCAACTGCAAGAGGCATAGATCCTTATGAGCCCCGCAGTTGCGGGGCTCATGAGGATCTATGCCTCTTGCTGACGACACTTTGAATCTATGTTCCTTGGAGGGCTTGAGCTCTTTGGCGTCAACCGATATTTCAGAAACACAATCTGCATCAACTGGCAGTAAAAGGGCTTGACGTCTCATGCACTCGTGGTGATAAGGGACATGATTGGAATTAATACAATATAATTCTTGGCTTTAGTTCTCCGGGTGATGGGGATGGTGAGGGGGCGCAGGCATTACCGGGCCTTAGTTATCCATGGACAAGACCCCTCGAGCTTCTGGGGAAGGTAGCAAGAGTGAGCTTAGTCTAGCGCAAGCCATTAAGCAAGGTGCTCCGCTGTAGCGAAGCACCTTGTTTAATGGCTTGCGCTAGACTAAGCTCACTCTTGCAACTGGCTCTTAGTGGCTTGCGCTGGACTAAGCTCACTCATGCAACAGGGTTTTATGTAGGCCTTTATAAATCGAGGGACCGCCTTGACGACGAAGAGCCCCCCCCCCCCCCCACCCCAACTCCCCTGGCCCACCCCCCCCCCCCCCGGACGAAATCAACGGAAGTTGGAAGTCCCTGTCGCTTTTCAAGTTCATCATCATGACGACGAAGTTTTCGCAAAGATATAATTTAATTATTGGGAATATAATGCCAACGGCAGTGAGACGGAGACTCGTGACTGCACGAAAAGAAAAATAAACGAGAGAGAGAGAGAGAGAGAGAGAGAGAGAGAGAGAGAGAGAGAGAGAGAGAGAGAGAGAGAGAGAGAGAGAGAGAGAGATATTGATTGATTTTCTTAAACGATGTAAGGTTCGCACCACTTTTAGACACTGCGTTGTATCGAAATCACTTAGCCCTTATCTTTCGGAATATACCAGTGTGTGAAATAAGTTTGACTGAAATAGTTCAAGGGTAGTGCCAGAATAGCTTGGCGCCTCTAGGCGCCAAGCTATTCTGGAACCACCCTTGAACTAAAGCCATTTCCTTTTCTGTAAGTACTATAATGTAGCTTGCATATGGCAGTGTACAAATTTGAAGCTTTTAGCCTGTGTATCAGTCTCTCTCTCTTGGCTGGACTTCGCGAACGAAGATTTTATAGGAGTTGCCACGACGTCTGCAGCTTGTTCGTGGCTGCGAGGCCAATCCGGACAGGCGGTTCGACCGCAGTGGCTGCAGGGAAGTATGGCCAGAGTTCTGAGTTGCGGCATCTCTGTTTTTCTCCTGAGCCGCTTGTCCTTAAGGCTAGCTCTGCGAGAGTCCTCAAAGGAGACAGCTGCTTGTAAATAGTGGAGCGCCAGGTGTCACGGTCCACAGCAAGCGAAGACCACTGGTGGTGGTCGATTTGGCAGGCACTAAGTGACTTAGTCACTTAGTGTATCAGTGATACGGGTTAAAATGAAGAGTCCTTTGGACAGTCAGACGGGGAAAGAACTGATAAAGAAGTAATTATATGAAGAAAAAGAAAACATCTTGAATACCTTTTAATATGTTTCCGTCATCTGCTTTGAAGTACAGTCAATTTCATTTGTAACAAGGCCCGATATCATTAAAGTCGGGCATAACAACATTTTTTTCCCCCCGTTAACCCGACAACACTCTAAGTAAATTACTACGCTTATAACAAACTTAATAATAATAATAATAATAAATCAGCGCATTAGATAGGTGCCGCTTTACCCAATTGAATATCGGCTCAAAGCGCCGCCGCGAACTGAACCCAACAAGCACGCTCACGTGCATCACGCGCATTCATTCACACTCCGTACATAAACACAGAACATTCACGTGGTGCTAAGGGCAAGCTCAAGCGAGCTACTGAAGTTTTTGGAAATTCAAATCGTTCAATATTTGAAATTTGGTAAGTGGGCTGAAATCGATACCAAAGTCGGATAAAACGACACTAAAAATTAGATCCCTTGGCGTTTCGTTATATCCGAAGTGTACTGTATATTTTTCGGGTTTTTTTTTTTCTTAGAAAGGAATTATCTTGGCATTTCATTAACCCCCTTTCCTGTCACTGGACGCAGAGATATTTTCTGAAACCGCCGTTCACTCAACGACCGCAAACCACAAGCGTCCAAGGAGCATGGATACACATTGATCCCAGCAAGAGGCATAGATCCTCATGAGCCCCCGCAGTCGCGGGGGCTCATGAGGATCTATGTCTCTTGCAGTTGGATCGTGTTGACATTTTCTCAGCCATGTCAAGGGGTTAAGAGTAAGTTATGAGGCATCCGCTAGCGCATCATTAGGGACCGCTTCCAGATCTGGTTACAGAACATTGGTTGTTTGACATTACATAAATCACCCATAATCCCCCAGATCGATCTAACCTACATCCGGTGACCCGGACATTGACGTATTAATTCAGCCCTGTAATTACTGTAGCTGCACCTCTTTTTTTGGTCAGCAGTTATCAATCCTAACGCGAAGAACCTTGTCCACCCCCTCCCCTCTCATTATTATTATTTTTGTTTCCAGTTATGCCCATTAACCCTTATCATTCGGAATACACCAGTGTGTGAAATAAGTTTGACTAAAATAGTTCAAGGGTAGCGCCAGAATAGATTGGCGCCTGTAGGCACCAAGCTATTCTGGCACCACCCTTGAACTAAAGCCATTGGTCTATATCCATATCTGTAAGTACTATAATGAAGCTTGCATATGGCAGTGGACAACTTTGAAGCTTTTAGCCTCAGTATGATATTGGTTAATGTAGTCTGTAGCAACGGTAAACTGGCGATTGTTTTCCGTAAAAACGTTTACCGTTGTCAAATAAAGTATCATCATCATCATCATCATCATCCTCTCTCTCTCTCTCTCTCTCTCTCTCTCTCTCTCTCTCTCTCTCTCTCTCTCTCTCTCTCTCTCTCTCTCTCTCTCTCTCTCTCTCTCTCTCTGTCTGTGTGTGTGTGTGTGTGTGTGTGTGTGTGTGTGTGTGTGTGTGTGTGAAATACTTTAAAAAGAATTGTCTTGGCACCTTTCCTGGTGTTATATATTTAAAGTTATTAATCCTTTGCGTGTCGGTAGCGGTTTTAGTCGCAACTAAAACCGCTACCGACACGCAAAGGGTTAAGGACAGATGTGGAAAAAAGGCCTCCGTGCCTACTGTATTTATCCTAAAAAAATTTAAAATTCAGTTTAGTTCAGTTCCCTCGCCATCCTTCACCCCACCCATCCCAAGTCCATCCAGGCTTTCCAACCACCCACCAACACCCTCCCTTAGGCAGTCAAGGCATTCCAGTCAACCTGATTGTTGTTTTACCCTTCATAAGTCAGAAGTTATTGTAATATCCCTGTCACTTTCGTCGTCAGATCTCAGGGACGAACTGATTCCTCAGGTATTGCGCGGGCCCAGCCACCATAAAATCAATCAACATAGAGAGGGGGAAGGGGAAGGGGGCAGGTGCGTGTGTGGGGGATTACAGCCTGGAAACAATCGTAAAAATAAAAATCTCATAATTTTTTTTTACATAGCTATTTCTCCTGAACCCTTATATCTCTCCAACCCACTCCCTCCTCCCCAATCACTTTTTTGAAGGGGGTGGGGGGGGGGGGATGAGTGGTAGGTCGGGGGGCAGGGCAACCACTGCCCAACACCCCCCTCTCCCACCCACCCCCTACCCCCACCCCCTCACCCCCACCCCTCAACCCCCACCCCTGGGTTTCTAAGCCGATGTAAGTTGTTACCTAGTTGGCCTAGGAGAATTGTAGGCGCCAAGATATTCTGGTACCGCCCTTTAGCTGTCATAGTCGATCCATGTCCCACAGCTGCCACGACGATGCGAAAGTCAAACCTGCAGATCGGCACTATAGACAGTTGGCAGTTTTGTAAAAAGGTCTTTTTAATTATGAAAGTGAAGGGTAGGTCTTCATGGGTGGCTGCTATAAACAGTTGACCGCTGTTTGTCCCACTTAACTCCACGGCTGCATTTCCCAAATTTAGGAAGTGTTACAGAAAGACTATGTAGCAGTTGCAGGTGATGGCCTGACCATGATAATTCAAGGGTTGTGCCAGATTAGCTTGGCGCCTTCAGGCGCCAAGCCGCTGGCACAACCCTTGAATTACAATAGTCAGTCCATCGCCCGTTGTCGGGCGTCGGGGCTAAATTGGGTTAAGAGAAGGCGCTAGAGCAGGTTTGATTGTACGAGAACTTTCCCTCAGGTTTGAAAGTGTTGTAATCACTTTTCCTGTCTTTTAGCTATTCTTCGAGCCATGCAGTCACCCACGTAGGCCTAAGCCCCTCCCCCGGCATCTTTTTTAAAAATTCGCCCCCAGCCCAGCCGGCCTTCAGCCCCACCCCACCCCCGCCACCCCCACCCAAAATCCAAACCCCAGTTACTCCACGTCCACTAATCCTCTCTTTGCCTGTGGCTTTGTCACGAAAGTGCAGAGTGTGATCAGACATACTCAGACCGATGTCGCCCATGGGTGTGATTACTTGCTGACTCAGCCTTCATCTCAGGCACGCTCTTCTGTCTATTGGACCGCCCGATCTGTCTCTCGTCTGTGGCGGTTGCTGTAGGCCTATCGTTTGCTAGTTTGTTAGTTTCTTCTATTTTAGTCCAAGAGCTAGACCTGAGTACCATGCGGGTCTTCTGTCATCCGTCACCTGCACGATCCAAAACTCATTTTTTTGTTGTTGTTTTGTTTTCCCTTTGGGCCGAAAAGGGGCGGGGGGAGGGGGGGGGGCGAAGGGGGGGAGGGGGAGGAGGAGGTGATGGAAGGGTAAAGGCATCTCAGACGCAGTAGAGGTATACACAACAGCTGCCATGGCTACGAGTACTAAAACTCGAAACCCCCTTCTCTGTTATTGGACGCTTATTTTGTTCCTAAACACTTTGTTCATTCAAAGACCGACATCCACAACCGTCCAAGCAACATGGATACACATTGATCTCATCAAGAGGCATAGATCTTCATGAGCCCCCGTGAATGCGGGTCCTCATGAGGACTGATCTATGTCTTTTGCAGTTTGTTCACGCTCACTTTTGTATTGGCAGTGAAAGAGTCAACTGCTCGGCCACGGCCTTCACAAACAAAAGGACCAACAGACAAAGTGAGAACGTTGCCCCCAGTGCTCAATCTGCATTAATGATGTGCCTGCATAAACATGCAGGAATAACCGTTGCGTCTGGCAGTTCAGAAATGATCTATCAAAACTCCAAGCTATTTGCTTTTGCTGCAACTGCGTCCCTTTGGAGTTTTGACAGACCATTTCTGAACTGCCAGACGCGACCAAAACACCGATAACTATAAATGTTATTTTTTGGTCCCAGTATGCAAGAAGTCATCGGGCCGACGTCAGTCGCAGCTGTTTCACGCACAGCTGTGCGAGAGACAGCTGCGGCTGACGTCAGCCGGATGGGCTTCAGTGGACTTGGATTCTTGTTGTGTCGGAGATTGAATTCTTCTTTTTTTTTTTCGAATTGCAAAGGAAACCTGTTTGTTGTGGAAGCAGCCGACTATCTGTTTAGTTCAACGAACGGTTCTTTTTTTGTGCTTGTTTATGCAGGCACATCATTATTGCAAATTGAACACGGTGGGCAACGTTCTCACTCTGTCTGTCATGGTCCTTTTGTTTGTGAAGGACGTGGCTGCGCATTAATTACTCTTTCACTGCCGACAAAAACAGTGAAATTGAACAAACTGCAAGAGACATAGATCTTCATGAGCCCCCGCATTCGCGGGGGCTCATGAAGATCTATGCCTCTTGATGAGATCAATGTGTGTCCATGTTCCTTGGACTGTTGTGGATGTCGGTCGTTAAATGAACGACGTGTTCAGAAACAAAATATGCGTCCAGTGGCAGGGAAGGAGTTTCGAGTTTTAGTAGCCATGACAACAGCTATGTCTACCTCTACTGCGCCTGCAGTATACTGAAATGGAAAGTATGCCCTTACCCCTCCTGACATCAACCCCCTCCCCCCCCCCCCAACCCTCCAAGGAGAGGAGAGAAAAACAACCGTTATCATGGGTGATGGTGACAGGTAACAGGATACCCGCTGCGGGCGGAGATTTCTGTAATGACTGATGACTGATGTGCCATTTTAACGTCAGCACGCGATGGTATGTGTCCTTAATAAATTACTGTACGCAGCGATTTCCTGCAGACTGATGGCAACATAGATCCTTGTTGTAATATGGTGATTACAAAGCTTGCGGGCACTTCCTGCAGCCACATAGTGCTTTGTAACATTCACAAAGCTCACGATGTCCTCTCAGATTGATGGCGCTCTGTGTGACAGTTGCTGCGACGGAGTTCATCAGCTGATACTTCGCGGGCATGGTTAAACGTTAACCGTTTAAGGGATTAACCCCTTCAATGCCAGTGGAGGCAGATTGTGCTTTTGGAATCACTGTGTAAATTCAAAGACCCAGAGCCGTCGAAGGAAAATGGATACAAAGTGGTTTCAGCAGGAGGCATAGATCCTCATGAGCCCCCGCAACTGCGGGGGCTCATGAGGATCTATACCTCTTGCAGCTGCGATATTTAAGCGGGTAACGTCTTTTTGTCCACCACGAAGATGATTTCGAAGACGGGGCTCTGAATAGGGTCTGAACATGCATGTGCGTTGTGACAAATTGTCGCAACTCCCTGCAAGATTCGACAGTTTTGTGACAACCGGACATGTTGTTACAAAGCCTGCTGTGATCCACACTGGTTGTCTTACCGCTTTCACGGGTAGCGAATCGAGGAAGACAACCAGTGTGACTGGTGGTAAGACTCGAGACCTTTGTGACAGTTGTAACATAGTCACAAAACTCGTTATAAGCGACGGCTTATGATAGTCTATGCCCTTGCAGCCCGGACTGCTTGACTTCCGTGTTTAATATACCATTATGCATAACTAATCTGAAGCCAACATTTGTGCTTGTTATGCCTTGTCGACACACCCAATCAACTTAACAGCAGTTTGGACACGCAGCAAAAGCACACGCGTAATCGCTCTTATTTATTCTGCGCTGCCGTTAGCCGGCATGTCAGTCTATTTTGAGCTCAGTGTTTCTCGTACCGATAGGACGCATTTCTAGTACGGAGCAGAGTCATTCAGTCAGGTTACTTGATGTAGTAAAGACGGCGTGTGCTAAACTAGATTGTCCTGTGTCTAAATGAACCATACCTAGACCGGTGTGTAGCGTTTCGTAACCATCTGTTACAGAAGGGGTTTCTTTAACTAACAGTTACGCCGGCGGTACTGCGCCTTTAATTATCATATTGAATGCATCAATGAAAAAGAAATACCCGTATGTCAGCTATTTGTGATTGGCTGAGTCGACTTGTTTACTTCGCTGCTCGCTGCACGGCGTCGCCGGACGGAGCACACTGGAACCTGTTGTGAGCAACCGTCTTTTTTTTTTTAGAAAGGAAAATGTGGTCTTAATAGACAGGTGGCGTCTCAAGAAAAGTCTTGAAGGGCAACAAGTTTCACCTGTCACGAAATACCATCATTTAGGCGGCTGGCATTTAACCCTTTTCATCCTGATACACCCATTGTTTGAAATAAATGTGACTGATAGTTCAAGGGTGGTGCCAGAATAGCTTGACGGCTCAGCCGCCAAGCTATTCTGGCACCACCCTTGGAACTAGAACAGTTAATCTGTCTCTTAATCTGTAAAGTAGCCTTCATGGGACAATAGGCAAATTTTACAAAAATCAACCTCAGGGTGTAATGCTACAGCCACCTAAATGATGATCTCTAATGACCGGGGATCACTCTGTTGCAGTACGCCTGATGTTTTCAGACATACTGACCACACATCTCCAGAATGGATGGATTCTCCCGAGCCTTTGCATCCGAAGACTGGCTATTTATTGTTTTGGCCCTCTGGTTGTCGGTGGCTGTTTTTGTTGTTGTTGTTGCGATGATTCCTGCAGGAACCATCGCAACAACAACCCCACAGGAACCCCACGACCGCTTTTCCATGAACGGCTGTGTACCGTGATAATTCAAGGGTAGAGCCAGATAAGCTCCTGTTGTGGGGCTAAATAGGTTGCGGTTCTTGTCAGACCGGATCATCAGTAAGAGATGCTAAGTACATAATAATAAATATGCCTACATGCTCCTGAGTCACTGAAGGAGTTGACAGCCGACCGGCGCGCGCGCGCGCGCGCGCGCGTGTGTGTGTGTGTGTGTGTGTGTGTGTGTTTCCAATCAAAACTCCATCCATCTGCAAGAGAACACAGGGCTCAGCTATTTTCAGATGGTTAAGGTCGTCACAATTAGTGTGCTGGTCTGTAATTTTTTTACCTTACGGCGCAAGCCGTAAGGTCCAAAATCACAGACCAGCCCTCGGTGTGACCTACACATATCTCTGCCCTTCGGCATGAGGAAGTAATTATGGGTTTAAGCTGTGACTAATGCGGTACATTGGCTGACGGGCGACAGACGCTGAACGTACTGAGCGCGACCGTGAAACACTGACAACACTGATTGGTCTGTGTGCTGTGGGCGTGGTGTTTTATTTTTCTGTGCGGTGCTGTGAGGTCTGTGTTTACTGATTATAGACGATTTCCGGAAATATGAGAAGTAGGTCAACATTGCACGCGTGTTTCGATGAAAACAGTGGATTTAGTAAAAGCCTGCATAAACATGTTTGTCTGAAACATGTTTTCCGTGCCATTGGCCGACTTCAAAACAAAAAAAAATTGACATTGAAAAAGAACAGGAAGAAAGAAGCGTGTTTCTATCAGTTATTAGTTGATTAAGACGCAAATATCATTCAGTAACATGGCCTAACTTGTTTTCCCATCTACAACTACAAATCACGGAGGGCTTTCGATCAGTCCTATCTATCATTCCGTCTGCCTGTGGCTCAACTACTCAGTACACATCACAGACGGCGCTCGGCCCGACCCGGGCCCAGCCGGCACGTGTTGCTCACTGGCCATAGACGTACGCATGAAAGCTGACTGGCAAATTACTTGACTATTAGTAAGAAAAATTATTTAAACAAAATCTTCCTCGATCTAGCTTCCTGCCGTATGCGTCTTAAACTAATTAGAGCGAAAACTCTGTCTCAACCGTTTGCAACAGAGCAGCGACCACTGGATGACCTGTGATAATCAACACCCCTATACATGCAGCTGCCGGCACTGTACACAGTGCCGGCGTCTACAGGGGAGTTAATGCCGGACTGACTTTTTGCGTACGGTCTATATAGTTTGTATAACGAACCTAATAACAAAAGAGATTTGAGCAGACTCTATAGTTTTGTATAAGTACAAGTCGTAGGACGAAGTAGGACTCCTCTGCGTCATATTTGCAGTGTTGCGGCATCGGCGAGACTCAGACGCGTTATCACGCCGCCATAATAATAACATGTAATAACATGTAATCCAGATATAGTTATTACTAATGGCGCGGCCGTCTGGTCACCGCGTCGTCAATAGAAATTAGACCGCTAGAAAACAGCCTTTCTGCTGGAGGTGTGGAATCTAACCCTTTGTGTGTCGGTAGCGGTTTTAGTCGCGATTATTTCTACAGGAATCATCGCGACTAAAACCTCCCCGATACGTTAAGGGGCTAACGGCACAGCCAAGGAGCCCCGCATCAGTAGCTGCGGAAGTATTCGTGTAGCGTTACCGGCATAACTCATTCAAAGCGCCCCGCCTCAACAGCTCCGGAAGTGTCGTGCAGCGTTGCCGGCAACGCTATACGCAGCTATTGATGCGAGGCGCTTGAAATGAGTCAATGAACCCCTCCGCAGTGAGCGAGGGCTCATGAGGATTTATGTCTTTTTACTAACTCTGTTTTTAAATCAGTTTATAGGCGAAGTCGACTGCAATTTAGTTTGCTGATAACATACCTATGATATAATATAATATAATATAATATAATATAATATAATATAATATAATATAATATAATATAATATAATATAATATAATATAATATGTAACAAGATGGGTACCCTGGCGTTTTCTTATATATTTGGTCAGCAGGTGGGCAATAGGTAGCCACTGTAGAGGCGAAATCCACATAATTATCTGACACAACTAAACACAATTAAACGTCAGCCTCCATAGCAGACTAATCGATAGTACGTGTTCGCAGGCAAACTTGTAAGTGACTCGGATATTGTGGCGCTCATTCATGTGTTGATGCAGTTGCTTCCTTAAATCCCCCCCCCCCCCCTCCCATTTTCTGGCGTAATTTCGAAACCTGTAGTTCAACAGGAAATGCCTCGTAGCCGATCTGTAAAGAACAAATATCAGATCACATATTCTGACCAAAATGTAACATTTTTTCCCGTTCTTCTCGACAAAGACACAAACTGGTCAGTTACGAGGTCGCATGGGAGCGCATCGATATTTAGCCGTGCTGACCAGCACAGTGCAATTGTAGAGTCCGAAATAGCTCAGGCGGTTAAACGTCGGAGCAGGAGAGCGAAGGGAATCGCCGGGTCGTGGATTCGAATCCCGTCCTGGCCCCGGTAGCTGGACTCACAATCCAGGGGGAAAAAACGGATTTGTTCAATAGCATGTCCGTTGAAAGGTCCTGGTAAATCAAAGTGGCACAATTGGAGTGCGCCTGAGTTGATCAGTGTTCAGGTCGTACTCCATAGGCAATAGATTTCCCTGTCCCCCATAACCCGCCTGTCAGGGCCGCCCATGATCACCTCAGTGCTGTGGTCGTTAAACCCGAACAAACCAACCAGTGTAATTGTGTGATCAGCAGCAAAAATGGATACGCCTGACGCGCAGGTGGTTTGCCGGCCTGTAATTGGTCAGAGCCGGAGACAAAAGCTGAAATGTGTGCTGATCTGTGACTTTGGACCTTACGGCTGCAAGCCGTAAAGTCCAACTTCTCAGACCAGCGCACGCAAATCTTCTTCCCGTTTTTTTAAAAAATTTTTATAAGGTTATGTTTGCTGTCAGCATGTCTACCGTAAGCAGATTGACTTGTTTTGTAAAGTGTGAATCTCCGTTAAAGGCATCGAGACTGTGTTTCTAGTTTCAGGGTTGGTCAGACGAGCGGCGACGTCTGCATAGTCTGGAAGTCATTGTAATTCCTTTCTGCGTCATCGGGCATTCATTCAGTGTTTGCGTCTCGCTTTGTGTTGGCGACCATTAGATTGGACCACCTGGCGACAAAAGTGTCGTCTGCTTTTCTAACACACTGGTTGCCTCCCTCGATTCGCTGCCGCCTCGGCGGCAGCGCATCGAAGGAGACAACCAGTGTGATTTCTAGATGACGTCCTGGCCATTGGCCTACATTCTAATACCTCACATTTTAGTCAAAACTGTCTGAAATCTGTAAAATAGCGACTGTCGCCTACAGTATTGCTTGTATGCACGTTTTTGCTAGGATATTTTTCTTACTGTTAAAATGTTCGGGATATTTTATTGCGCACATCTTAGAGACTAATAATATGTGTAATTTGTAAAGTTTATTTTTTTTTTCTGTGTAGCTTGAATAGTTCCATTAGAATATGTTGCAATGTCGTTGAAACAAGACAAGACAAGACACGACCATTGTTGAAATCTCTTCCGCCGAGCCAACTAATTACATTGTTAATTAAATTGTTTTTATTTAAAACTAAGATCTTGGTAGTCTAGACACTCTTCCGATCAATGTTATGTATCGCCGTGTAGTTGCTCTGAGTGGATAGTAGGATTAGGAAAAATCGAGTTTTTCTTATACATTTACCACAACTCAATGCGCAAAGGCCATCGGGCCGACGTCGGCCGCCGTTGGCCCGCGCACGATCGTGCGCGGGCCGACGGCGGCCCGATGGTCTTTTGTGCATTGGGAAGTCGCCATGCCAACAGTGTGTGTGAACTGACATCGGTCTATATTATGAGGATTTGCAAGTTTTTGGCTAGAACAAAAAAAAAAAAAAAAATCACAGCCAAGCTCAAAACACTTAATGCTTGTCCCCACCCGGGTCTGCCCTGGGGGACTTGGGTGGGGTTAGGTATTTTTTAGTTCCCAGGGTCACCCTGGTCAGCCCCACAGGGTGGGTTTTTCTCTCTATTCTGGGGCATGTGTTTCTGTCTACCCTTTGTCCATTCACCTGTATTTGCCTTTTTAAAACTCTCCCTACTGTCTGCACTGCCTGTAGCTCTTGATATTGGATGTGTGTTGCTACATGGTTTTAGCTTTATTTAGGCCCCATGTTTTAGGTTTATTTAATGTATTTGACCGGCTGGCGACATACATTCAATGTTCTGTTTATTTTTTTTCACAAGCAGTGCAGGCACGTCCTGAGAAAGCCTTGTTGCTGTCGGGACGTTAAGCAATGTACAATCAATCAATCAATCTTAATGCTTGTGTTAAAAATTAATCACATGGAGTACTCCACTGCCGAGAAAATTGAAAACCCAACTATAAGAGTCATGAGGATCCATGCCTCTTGCTAAAAAATCACTTTGTCATCATTTTCCTGTAACGACTTGGGATCCTTGACGTTGAATTTACAACTGGCAATAATTTCACGACAGGGTCTTGCGCCCACTAGCAGTGAGGGGCTTTTGGTTATAATACTGCAGGTGATTTTCTCACAAACCATATAGGTGAGGCTCATAGGAGGCTGACGATGGTGACTAAATGCAAATCCGCTGCGCCACCGCGAGTGTGCATCACCCCGTCACATGCTGAATTCAGAATACAGGCCTGACGATGGTCACTAAATGCAAATCCGCTGCGCCAACGCGAGTGCGCATCACCCTGTCACATGCTCAATTCAGAATACAAGGGAGGAAAAGAAAGGCACACAAAACGGCGAAGCACTGTGATTCCAGAGCAGTTTTCAACCCTCAAAGCAACCATCAGCCTAAAACCTGGAACTGAACAAACTCGGTAGATATTTTGCCACAAATCTATACTAACCGTGAACCCCCCCCCCCCCCCTCCTTACTAAAAGAAAAGCATGGTAATATTTTTGTAATACATGTAGGACAGCGCGACTAGAGGACGTGCGTTAATGGATCCAACGACTTTTTCTCTCACAATAATACCTGCTACGAAGACAAATCAGAATTATTATAAGTGTTTCTAGAAAACGTCTTTTAATTGCTGTTTTGGGTCGTCACACCAGATGAGACTCTAATTCGAATGTGTAATGCCGGTTCTTCATTAAGAAAAAACAAAATCGTCTTTACTGACGAGATCGAGTAAATATGTCTACGAAAAATTAATAGTACAGTTCAAATTTTCGATAAAATATCATGACTATTGCTGAAGTTTGTTTTAAATGTGTGTTTTTGTATATTGAATCTGGTAAAACCTTTTACATTAGGTTGATAGAAAATACTCGTGCGATTTTGAGCGTATTTCTTTTGCGCCATTAGGTGATTTGACTGCACGTGAAAAGACTGTTGAATGAAACTCGAAGACATTTTAACCCTTTAGCTGTCGGTAGCGGTTTTTGTCGCGATGATTCCAGCAAAGGGTTAAACGTCCCTGGAGCTAGGAATGATTCCGACTGACTCCTTCACTGACATGAATAAGCGAACACCTTCTAACTGCAAGAGTCCTAGATCCTCATAAGCCGCGACACATGCGGTCGCTTACGATTCTGTGCTTTTTGCTGGTCACAGTATCCGTGATCTTTGGACGGCTGGCGTTCTTTGTTGGTGAAGTGACAATAAATTTATAAGTCAGAATTCAGGAAAAAAATACGTGTGCTCAATGAATTCAGAAACGCACCTTGTGGCCAAGGGCAGTGAAGAAGATACTGACGAAATTCAGTCTTATGTGCCGCCGGCGCCTTGGTCATGCGCGGTCGATCCTTCCCACAACGTAATTTCCTGTCCTAGGGATTGAATCACTCACGAGCATCTCCATGCGACAAGTGATTGTATAAAGGTCAGCCGCACTTTAGCGGATTGCTGAGATCCGCGCCAGACGACATCCACACCCTACTTCTTCAGTCTTGTTCCCTTCAGCAACTCTACCCACTTCTATTTGCAAGAGGCATAGATTCTCATGGGCCCCCGCTGCCGTAGACAGTTTTGTCTGTGACCTGCACGGCCTCGTGAGAATCCTATTCGCTCGTGCAGTGGATCATGGCGACACGTGCATCGCGCTGGTAGCGATCGCCCTCGTGTACATCAGTCTGAGGAAGTCTGCCTAGCTGAAATCTTCGACTTTTTCGGGATACGTGTTACATCAGTGAATTAATTTGACATGGAAAAGACGCTGATTGAAAGTTAAAATATTACTTGCGGCATTGGGGTGCTTTTGGGAATGAGGTCATTGCTTGGTAATCGTATAGAAACTTCGCGACTGTGAGAGAAAAGGTAAATGAAGAAAGCTGGGTTCAGTAGTAATAAGAAAGTAACAGCGTCTCACTCTCAGACAATGCGAGGCTATTTTTACGCATGATTGCTCACGGTGAAACGCACTGAAGCTTCCTCGGACGGATCAGTATAAGTCTAGTGGAGTGTGCATTAAAAAAAGTTTTAAAGTCGTCTTTTGTCGTTAGTCCGTAATATTTTAATTCAAAGTTAAGTAAAGAAAATCCCCGCACCAAAAATAACCATGCTAACTAAAGAAAAATGTTATATATATATATATATATATATATATATATATATATATATATATATATATATATATATATATATATATATATATATATATATATATATATATATATATATATATATATATGTATGTATACTTTTAACAAAGGCGTCGCCCAAAGCCAAAATGCACTCACTCAGATTAGCTCCAAGGACGTAATTTTTCATTCAATTCTGAGAATACTCTTGCTGTGCTGAAGCCATGGAATTCCAGGCTGCTAAGCTTGCATTGTATCATCAGGACATCAGCTGCCCTTTTTTGTGACTGCATCGCTCACTAGATCTAGAAAGAGAGGGTTTAGTGGGAGAAAAAGAATGACAGACCTATCATTTTAAGCCTTCCACTGAACACCTACTGCATAGAGCAATAGCGTCCCGCAATCCGCTAGAGAATATCCAGTCCTCCCCCTGAGGGGAGGCTAGTGCATGAACATTCCCAAACCGATATTGGACCTGCTGAATATTTTTAGGTTTTTGCCGCCTACGACCGGTTTCGCTCCAAGGGGAGGGGGCGGGGGGGTGGGGGGTGGGGGTGGTGCTCTTCAGGCAGGCATACGACTTAACCAGAAATTTGCAAACACGACGTATGCACTAGAAGCCTCCTCCAGAATTTACTGGTAGCACCACTAGCACAGCGCGGATTGCATCCCTAAGGCTTTATGAGGTGTTGCAGTAGAAGAAGACAGACTAATTTTGAAAAGGCAACACCTAGGCAATTTTGTGGTGCAATTATACTTTACATTTTACAAAGGCGTCGTCCAACGCCAAAAATGCACTCAATCAGATTAGCTCCAAGGGACGTAATTTTTCATTCAATTCTGAGAATGCTCTTGCTGTGCTAATGCCATGGAATTCCATCCTGGTAAGCTTGCATTGTGTCATCAGGACGTCAGCTGCTCTTTTTTTTGTGACTGCATCGCTCACTCTCCCACTTCTCCCACTAACCCTCTCTTTCTAGATCTAGATATGAGGGGGAGGGGGGGGGGGGGGCGTCGTTTTATTCTTCGTTTTACACGCCAGGCGTGTTCCTTTCTTTCTTTCTTTCTTTTTACACGCATGTGGATGGTACAAAAAATAATTGTTTACGTGCGCTTTCTAGTGTTGCAGTCATCTTTTTGGTCTGAATTTCGAAGCTAAGTAGCAGATTTTTCGTTTGTTTGCATAGCTCAATTTATGGAGTTTGACTCTAGAAAGTTCTGTTTGTACAGGCAAAGTTCGCTTAAAATATCTCGTGTTCGGGCAGCGATTGCCTTGCAGTAGGCAATATATGCTGTTTCGAAATCAGAAGTAGGTCAACATTGCACGCGTTTCGTCGAAAACGGTGGATTAAAAGCCCGGACAAACATGCTATATCGCATGTTTGTCCGGACTTTTAATCCACTGTTTTGGTCGAAAATAACAAATGCATGCTGACCTACTTCTCATTTCCGGAAGTCGTCTATTTGCCGAACGCTGGCGTGGCTTTGCACGTGATGGTTTGCGAGAGAACCCACGCAGAAACAACACCTCCCTTGGACATGCTTATGTTCTTACAATAAGGAGATTAGGAGACGTGTAGTCAGTCACTCAGTACCGAGAAGGAACAGAGCTAAATCGTGTCTTTACAACATTGCTGGGTTTTGTTGTAAGTCTGTGGAAGATCTACTTTCGCGTTTTGCGTTTGCTTGTTTTGTAGCACATCTTCCCTAGATTATGCTTTAATTATGGCGGCAATTGGGGATTTGTTGGATGTTGGTAGACAAAATCCGATCAGAGGGCAAGCCCAGCTAGAGGGGAAGAACCAAACGGAGAAAGAAACACGCGTAGAAAAGACAGTTACAACACACATTGTGTCGTAACTGTCTTTTCTAAGCGTGTTTCTTTCTCCGTTGGGTTCTTCTCTGCATTTTACTCGCTTGGCAATCACCTTTTTGGTCTGGATTTTAGCTAGAGGGGACAACAAAACTGTGAACAGACTTCAGACGAGATGTGTTTTGACCTCTCGCTGGTCCCGCTCGTATCCCAGCAAGTATAATTCTATTAGTGTTACTAGTAATAGACTTGTGCGGCAAGGAATTAAAGGTCATAGGGCCGATGTCGGCCGCAGTTGGCCCGCGCACGGCTGTGCGCGGGCCAACTGCGGCCGACGTCGGCCCTATGACCTTTTGCGCACTGGATCTGGTGGGTTTTTTTCCCCCCGCCCTGAACATGCCGTTAGCATGACTGGCCGCGCGTTATAAAAAAGACATCAACATCATCATTATCATCGTCATCTTCGTCGTCGTCATCATCATCATCATCATCATTATTCATCATCATCATCATCATCATCACTTATATATATTGGTTATCGGATTTGACTGCCTTTCTCTTGATTAATTCGTATCCACGTTTCTTAAAGACACAGTTTATCGGGCTACATCTGTGATGAATTCTAAATCAGGACAAAAAAAAAAAGGTGACTGCCAAGCGTGTCAGTCAAATGTTAAGAAATCCCAGTAAAGAAAGAAACACTCTTGGAAAGGACGATTTATTATATTTTCGGGTTCGGGGATGCTCTGACTGGGTTTGAAATTCAGTGGGTTGAACCCATTGAATTTCAAACCCATGCAGGGCCTCTAAGCACGACCTCTTCAAGTTCCCTAGAGCCCCATCCTTTCAGTAGACTGATTGCCGACCTCGCCTAAGCTTTCCTACAGCCTCAGTGTTACTGTCATTTTTAATAACTTAGGTATAGACTTGTATTTTTGTGCTTTGCAAAAACTGACAGCATTCTTTCTCTGCATCCTTGTTTGAAGTGACAAACAGCTACGGCTTTGAAAAGGCTAGCCATTTTTGCACAAATAGACAAATTTAGATTGACTTGAGCTCAATCTGTGATGATGTACAGAACGTCTCGCAAAAGAAAGATGAGCATTGTGCTGTATTCTTGTCTCTGTATTCAAGGGGGGCTCATAGGGATCTTTGCCGCTTTTTGCGGTGTTAGCTGTATCCCGGCAGTGTTGAGGTTAAAAAAGAATGTTTGTCTGTTTTTCTTCGTGCCTGGGTCAGAGCGGTCGACATGACAGGATGCGGTATCTTGCGCCAATGGGCATTCTAGCGCCTGTTTTTCACAGGTCAATGTTTGACCAATTGTGTTAGCTCTGTCGACATCCCGCGTGCCACAGCTCAGCCCATGCTTTTTTCTACGGTCAGTTTGTCTCGAATACCTGTGTAGGCAAGATCAAAGTCGGACCGTGGCAGCTTCGTCGCAAAAGCGTGTCGCTCGTTCTTGCTTTTCTTCCTAGATTCTTGATAGGTTGGGTCAGCAGCAAATGTCCTCGTTTTGGCAAAGGTCGGTATGTCCATTTTTTTTAACCCTTTGGATGTCGGTCGCGGTTTTTGTCGTGATGATTCCTTCAGGAATCATCGCGACAAAAACCGCGACCAACAGCCAAAGGGTTAATGAGCGTCAAGAGTTGGTGACAATAATGCACCGCTTACCGGCTTTTGCCCAACAAGGACATCCGCTTCTTTTTAAAGCGACATACTCCGGGCAGTAAAGGGTTAATATTTTGCAATATCTCCTTTATAAATGATCTTGGTATATTTACAATAATGTTGGGCCGAAGGGATAAATTGAATTGTGAAGCTTGAATGTCGTAAAAACTGAAGAAAACCTTTTCTGCTCTTTTTTCTCCTTTGTGCGCTGAAGACTTACTTCCGTTATGGTCTGAAAGCAGTCGAAATCCTCTGATACGTGTGCCTATTCACATGGATTGTGAACATAAGGGTAGAAGAGTTTAGGCGAGATAACATTGATAACCCTTTGCATCGGCGAAGTTTAGCAGTCAAAGTCCGCCATGGAGCAGATCGCTTTAACAAAAATTGAGACTTTGTGACAAAAATGCGCCGCTTACTGGCTTTTTCCGCACAAGGACATTCTCTGCTTTCATCGCTGCTGTAAATACTGTGGAGTGGTTACCATGTGCGCGTCAAGTTTGTCGTTAGCTTAGCGAACACTCAGAACGTCTTTTCAGTGTCTTCTTTTTCTTTGTGGAGTTGGCTACTTTATGGCAATTTACACTCCAGGCATTGACTCTTTTGGCCTGGATTTCTTGCTGAAAACATGTCGACATGGTGGCTTCTTCTGACAGCATGCCATCGGATGCTAAAGAAGAAATATTTCGCACCAGGACGCGCTGCGAATCGCTGGCATAGATGACAAAAAGTGTGAATATCTCGTGTTGTCTTGGCTTCACAACGTAAAAAGAAAAGTGTCCAGTGATGGCTAGCTTTTCATTCGGGCAGAAGACATCTTCTAGTGAACTGGCAAACTAATGATGAAAATCATTGATAATAATAATAATAATTATTATTATTATTATTATTATTATTGCCATGCAAGATTTCACAAGGAAAGATATTGAGAGAAACAGGACTAGGCGTATAGATTCTTTTCAGCACGCAAAACGCTATCGGGCCGAGGTCGGCCGCAGTGGGCCCTCGCACGAATGTGTGCGGGCCGACTTTGGCCTGGTAGCGCTTTGCGCACTGGATACTCCTGTCTACATTTCACCTTAACTTTCATATCAAAGCACCTGGCAGCCTCACCCTTTTCCTAGGAATTCACAACATTTTCCGTTCCTTCCGCGGCAGTGTGCTCAGGTAGTGATGCGAGAGAGAGAGAGAGAGAGAGCAGGTGTTTGAAGCGTGAAGACTGAGCGGCAAAAGTGCGTTTATTTCCCCCCTCAAAAGCCAGGAACACCTGAGAGCGTTAATGAGTTTCGTTACTGAGTGCATTAACCCCTTCACTGCCATTGGACTTTAAAAAAATCCTTGTAATTTCAACGTCAAAGATCAACACGGCTGGGAAAAGAACATGTAGGTACATAATGGTTTCAGTAAGAGGCATAGATCCCCATGAGCTCTCCGAGCTCATGAGGATCTATGCCTCTTGGGGATGTTTGGAGTGTTGTCTCTGCTTATCATACGGCTTTATCCGCCAGTGATATCCGCCGTGATCTCACTTTTCGTTCGTTGTTGGTAGTCGTTCGTTGCAAACGAAACCTCACTGTTCTTAGGCAAAGAGCTGCGGTGTTAGCGTAGGCTGAACTGTGTTGTTGACTCAGTTTATAATCATCCATGTCTGCGGGTCCGATGACCTTTTGCGCACCAGTATACGTGCCGCACACCTGATTGCCAGTGTGACGTGATGATGTCTTTCAACACTCATTGGTACGTCTTGACGACAGCGGCAGAGCAGAGTTGAAATTGTCCTCTGAAATAGCTGTATTAATAGCTCAAACGTGTGCGGATGGGCCAAGTGGGGTCCACAGCGGCTCGATGGCGGTTCGCATATCGGTATACGTGTAACACACCTGGCTACATGTATTAGTGTGACCTGATGGCGCCTTTTAACTCATTCTACCCCAAGACCGAAATCCTCAAATGTTGCCGTTGTCCTCTGAAGACTGCATTGCAGTGCAGGACACAGATCGACCATGATAGTTCGAGGGTGATGCCAGAATAGCTTGGCGCCCATAGGCGCCAAGCTATTCTGGCATCACCCTCGAACTATCATGGTCGATCCTTATCCTCCGGTGGTGTGTCTGGGGTAGAATGAGTTAACGCTCTGCCGTGTGCATGTGCTTCTGACGACATCGCAGAGCAGTTTTTAAATGGAAATTTATGTGTGAAATAGATGCATAGTCCTCTATTGATCATCATGAGCTCCCGCAGTCGCGGGGGCTCATGAGGATCTATGTCTCTTGCTGAGACCAATGTATATCCAAGTTCCTTGGTCACGGTTGTGGCTTTTGGTCGTGGACTGAAAAAAACCACACGTTTTAGAAACAGATTATGCGTCTTAGTGACATGGAAGGATTTAACTTTGACCGAAAGCAAGGACACGTTTGATTAGAAAAATTTACATTTCGCTTCCAGATAAAAACACTAGCTTACCGCAAGAGGCACAGATCCTCATGAGCCCCCGCGATTGCGGGGGCTCATGAGGATCGGTGCCTCTTGCTGGCCTACGGTTGAATTACCATGAGTTCTGTGACGTACTTAAAGGCCATCGGAGGTGAATGTGGGGAACATTAATCAGTGTAAACTTGGAAGTGTAACAAGACACATGTATCTGTGTGGCTGTGGTACGCACATAAGAAGACATGCCTTAAAGCGACAAGAGCTTTGAGCGAGGGATCCGAATAGAAGTGAAGCGACTGTGCGATGGACCAAAACAACCTGGAAAGAAGCACTTTAATCTGATGAAGTCAAACGACTTAACATTTAAGCAGTACGCCTTGAAGATGTGATACATATTTCGTGTGTGTGTGTGTGTGTGACAAGAGCTTGACACGGGACCCGAAAAAGTCAAAACGGCAGAATACTGACTAGAACAACCCGTAGATATACACTTTGATCTGATAAAGTCAAACGATTTAAAATTAAGCAGTCTTGGCTTGACTTCGCGAACGAAGATTCTATAGGGCTTGCCCACGTCGTCTGCAGGCATTTTCGTGGCTGCGGAGGCCAATCCGGGACAGGCAGGTTCGACCGCAGTGGCTGCAGGGGAAGGTCTGGTCAGGGTTCTGAGTTACGGCAACTCGGTTTTTTCTCCTGAGCCGTTTGTCCTTAAGGTTAGTTCTGCGAGAGTCCTCAAAGGAGACGGCTGCCTTGTAGATGGTGGAGCGCCAGGTGTCACGGTCCGCAGCAAGCGAAGACCACTGGCGGTGGTCGATTTGGCAGTGCGCCGTGAAGATATCATACAGATTTATGAGTGCGATTTTTTTAATTTTTACACACGTGATGAAGCGACCAACCGATTAAGAATACGCTTCTGTGAAACAAAGACGGCTTAACGTTAACGAAAATAAAACACGCTTCGGACTCCAAATATATATAAACAAGAACAAAACAGTAATCTGCTGGGTACTGGCCCTTGAGCTGCCGGTAGCGCTCTTTATCGAGGTGATTTGTCCTGTGGCAATCATCTCGACAAGGCGAGGCAGCATGCATTAATTTTGTGTGACTTCCTGTAGGAATCACCTCGACAAAAAGCGCTACCGACAGCCGAAGGGTTCCATTTTTTTCCTCTCGAAGCATGTTTATTTCTTTGCCGCTGAATCCCTTGCATTTTACACGCTTGGCCGTCATCGTTTTTGGTTTGAATTTGCTGCTCATGTGAAGAAGAAACTCATTCAAGGCTGCAAGGAGAAAGGAGAAACATAGAAATTAACTCATTAATAGCAGCTATTGATGCGGAGTGCCTAGAATAAGTTAAGCAGTACAAGCCGGCTGGAAATGTAATGCACACGTATTCGCGTGAACAGCAGACGACAGGCGAGGCGGCAGGGTTGTGATCACTCTTCAGTACGCAGCACGCATTTGTGTGACTTTGCTACATAAAAAGACACAAGCATTGGCATGTGAGCCGAATAAATGTAACGATCAAACATAAAGCGCTACACGGAGATGATATATCGTCAGTGAGATGTACGGCTTGACCGCTAAGAAGACAGTTGTAGCTCCTACAACAGTAAACGAAGCGATCAATCATAGATTTTACACCGTCAATGAGATGTAGTGATCGATAAAAAGACTGTCTGCGCACTTCCAGAAAGAGTAAAAGATACGATTAAACATAAGGCGCTACGCGGAGATGTTACATTATCAAAGACAGTGTATGTTCACCTCGTATAACAGTAAATGCAAGAATCAAACATAATGCGCTACGCGGAGATACTGCATCGTCAATGTGATGGTAGTGATCTCTAAAAAGACAGTGTATATGCACCTCCTGAAACAGTAAGTGAAACGATCAAAGATATTTGTTATTTCGCCAAAGACTGTGTCTCTGCACCAATTTAAGACAGTAAATGCAAGGATCAAACATGATGCGCTACGCGGAGTTATCCGATCAGTGAGACGTAGTGTTCGATAAAAGACAGTGAAAGCACCTACTGAAACTGTATAATTTATCTACTTCGCTCTAACGTCTGGAAAAATGACACGTCATCAGGATTGTGAGGAAGATAAGGAAAAGGTTGTGGACAGGGAGGAGGAGAAAAACGAGGGGAAAGCAAGAGACAGTAAGTACACATTTACAGATATTGTAATTATATACCGAGGAGCAGAAGAAATGCGACATTTATGGAATCATCGGAAATACGATCGCAGAATCATGAACTCCTTATCTCTACGTTTTCCTTACTGACGAGCAAAAGCAATGCGACATTTTTTGGAATCATCGGAAACACTTTAGTGTTTCCGATGATTCGAAAAAATGTCGCATTTTTTTCCTCCTCAGTAGTGTTTTCGAAGATTCCAGAAATGTCGCATTTCTTTTGCTGCTCAGTATAAATCTTTTGATTTTTAAAAAATTCTATTCTTCATTTTTGAGCGCTTCGATTTTGGATGGATTTGAAAAAAAAAAACGCAGCAGAGAAGACAACATGATGGTACAATTCATAGGAAGGGGCCGGTTGGTGAATGTTTATCCTTGCTACCTTCATAGGTATACTATGCTGAAGAGCAAAATAAATGCGACATAATTCCAAACATGTCGCACTGCTTTTGCTCGTCAGTATGTTTTAAGGGAAAACCTAGCTAGGTAAGCAGATCATGATTCTCCGATCGTGCATGCCTGCTTAACACATTTTACGCCATTGAGGACCCAAAAGTCAAATTTTGAAGTTGCCCTCTGAAGGACAGTATTACAATTCTAGAGTCAGATCGAGCATGATAGTTCAAGGGTAGTGCGAGAATTTCTTGGCGCCAAACTATTCTGGCACCAGCCTTGAACTATCATGCTCGATCCATGTCTTGTTGTGGTGTGTCGGGCCTGAATGAGTTAACCCATTCTACCCCAGACACACCACAGCAAGATAAGGATCGACCATGATAGTTCAAGGGTGATGCCAGAATAGCTTGGCGCCTACGGGCGCCAAGCTATTCTGGCATCACCCTTGAACTATTATGGTCGATCTGTGTCCTGCACTGCAAAACAGTCTTCAGAGGACAAAGGCACAATTTAAGGATTTCGGTGTCTGGGCTAAATGAGTTAAGGCGCTGGAGCCGGCAGGGGGAAATTGAGTGCTTCCGTTTGGTGATGGGATAAGCTGGGTTGTCGCGGTGAACAATTGGCCGGAGTCGTGACCAGGAACCCATGGGACGCTTGGTGCCTTAGTCCGTTCCATTAGTAATATTGCGAGAATTGAACTGAAAAAAACATGAAAAGTCACACGACGCGCGGAAAACCGCGAGTGTAGTTTCAGCCACTTCGCAGGTTTTGCGTTGCCTTTCAAGTTCAGTCGCGGGGGCTTATGAGGATCTATGTCTCTTGTGGAGACCAATGTGTACTCATGCTGTGTATTTGACCGTGGTTTTTGTTGTTGTTGTTGTTTTGTGTTTTTGTCGTTGAATGAACAAAGATTTAAGGAATAAAATATGCGCCCAGTAGCAGAGAAGGGGGTTGATACCTTCAACCCTGGAGCACTAGAACAGAAGATGGATCGACCATGGAGGTGAAGAAATCACAGACCAGCACATAAAATGTGAACGCATGTTCAAACAACCTTCTCTTCCTTGGCTAAGGCCCTCCTCATCTATCTCCAGGAATTTGTGCACACACACCGCGCCAGCATTCTTGACACACATTTACCTTGAAAACCGACGAAAAAAAACCCAACTACACGGCCTTCATTTTTTTGGCGCAGGGGTGTTTAACTGTATGTGTGCTGGCCTGTGATTTTGGACCTTACGGCCGTTGAAAGCCGTCAGGTTCAAAATCACAAACCTGCTCACGTTAGCCGAAAGAGCAGCAGCCTGCCACAGCAAACACATAACTCGTGGGGACGATCGTGGAAAAGAGGATTAGGTGCACGTCTGGCCCAAAGTCCCGGGCACGCAAAGAGGAGACAAACAGCAGGGGAGCAAACTGCGGTCACCAGGGGAGCGAACTGTGGTTGTGCGACACTTCCTTATGCGACAGCATCGATTCCAAAACCATTAGCAGATGTTTTCACGAACTCGAATATAGTTTGTGCGATATCGAATATTGCGATTTCAACTTTTGTTTTGAAGAGAATCTCGTACAATATGCAGCATTGTAGATCTAATTACACACACACACACACACACACACACACACACACACACACACACACACACACACACACACACACACACACACACACACACACACACACATATAATATATATATATATTGGCAGCAGTAGTGAGTCTCCCAATGCGCAAAAGGCCATTGGGCCGACATCGGCCCAATGGCCTTTCGCGCATTGGGTCTGTCGTCTGCTTCTTCCAACTGCATGAAGCATAGATTCTCATGCGCCTTTGCAGATTACACGGGCTCATGAGAATCTAATCCTCTTAGATCGACCGCATTTACATTGTCAGAAGGATGGAAGTGACACCGGCTAAATGTGCGACGAGATGATGCAGGGCCAGATCAAATACATAGGAAGGTGAAAAAGGGGGGGGGGGGTGAGGGGGGGGGGGGAAGAGTGGTTGGTGGGTGTGTGCAAAAGTGGTCTGGGGGCAGGGGCGAGAACTTTTCCACTACTGGCCGCGCAGGGGAAGGGTGGGGGGGGGGGGGGGGCGGTGTGTGTGTGTGTGTGTGTGGGGGGGGGGTGGTAGAGGGAAAAGGGCCTTTCCGCCACTGCCAGAAAATCAAACGGTGCAGGGGGTTAGGTGCGGGTGATGACCTTTCCACCGCTGGCAAACATTAAAAAAAAAATCGAATGACATGCAGAGGTGCTTTTGGGGGAGGGAGAGGCGGGGTGTGGGGGGGGGGGGAGGGAGCGTGAGGGGGGGGGGGGCGTGAGAGAGGGAAGACCCTTCCACCGTTTGCCGAAAAACAAAACGACTATTCTCAGGACTAGTCTGTATTTGAGTTTTAACTGAAAAAAAATTGACCCGGTTTCCCCCCTCGTCCCCATTGTTGGTGCGTGCGCTGGTTATCGTTTTATGTTCTGATGATCATCATTAATCCAAACGTGCATGTCAGCCTCCTATACTTCACCAGCTGACATTCCAAGGTAATTCGGTTGGGTGTGGACGGCTCTGTTAATCGTGTGTTCGCGTGTTATCATGTATCCGTCGTCCTTCATGCACTCTTTAGTTGCCGGCATTGCCATACGTGTGCCGGTCTGTGATTTTGGACCTTACGGCTTCCAGCCGTAAGGTCCAAAATCACAGACCGGCGCAGATATCATTTCTATAGAATTGTCGTACAAGTCCCTTTCATTTAATGCTCTGTAAAATATGATACTAGTACTCAACATGACAGTGTCACGCACAACACTGTGACTTGATACTAAACCCATTTGCATGAAAGCACTGCTACTGTGTATTCAGTATCGGTGAGTCCATGGACAAGAGGGTTAACCCTTTGGCTGTTACTGATGATACCGCTCGTCGGTATCGTCAGTAACAGTCAAGGGATTAAACACTTAAATAAGTACACCAGGGGCCAGTTACATGAGCGAACTTAGTCCTGCAACCAGCCACTAAGCAAGGTGCGCCGCTATACAACTGGAGTGGGTTGCATGTAGCGTGCTTAAATATAGTGTGTTAATCTCGCTGACTTAAGGTCTTTCTTGCTTAGTAAAGCTCTTGCTTAGTGCGCGAGTGTTTTCTGTTGCATGGAGCGACTTAGCGATGTGCGTAGCTCCGAACGAGTTCTTAGCGAGCGGGGATAGGTTATTTATAGCTTATGGTGGGGTTCTCCCCTACGTCATCATAGATTGTAGAAATCGGCCAATAAAAACGCACGGTTTTCGCTTCTTCTGACCTAACGGAAACGAAGTAGACAAAACGCCGGTGAAATGGCGGCGATGGAAAACAAGAAGTCAAGAGAGAAAGAATGGCAAATTTTTCGTGCAGGCAACCCTGCTTGTCAGTCTAATGTAGACGTACATTAGTTAAGGAGTACCGTGTAGGCTCCCATAGTATGAGGATCTATGTCTCAAGTCTAATGTAGATGTACATTAGTTAAGGACTACCGTGTAGTAGGCTCCCATAGTATGAGGATCTATGTTTCTCTGACAACGGCTGGTGTTGGGTTATACCCATCGGTGTGCAGGGTCAGTTGAATCAGTTATGCAGACTCCTCACCGATAATTCCCAGATGTCCGTGAGACGAGGCTGGGTGGGGGGTCCGTGCGTTCCCACGTACATTTCGTGTTTCTCCTTCTCTATCCTAGATGGAAGGCTGTTTCTGCCACAAGGTTTAAGAGAGTGAATTCACATTTCCGTTCTCGCGTTAACACGGCAGCTAAGAACTCTTCCTCAGCTAAGCACGCCGCTACGCACGGGGGGGACCGTCCTTAGAATTAAGCACGCCACTAAGCTCGCTCCAGCAGATAAGCACGCTCATGCAACGCACATTTTCAGCTAAGCTTGTGAACTTAGCGCTAAGCAAGAAATTTGCGCGCTAAGCAAGCATATGCAACCCACCCCTGGAGTGGGTTGCATGTAGCGTGCTTAAATATAGTGTGTTAAGCTCGCTGACTTAAGGTCTTTCTTGCTTAGTAAAGCTCTTGCTTAGTGCGCGAGTGTTTTCTGTTGCATGGAGCGACTTAGCGATGTGCGTAGCTCCGAACGAGTTCTTAGCGAGCGGGGATAGGTTATTTATAGCTTATGGTGGGGTTCTCCCCTACGTCATCATAGATTGTAGAAATCGGCCAATAAAAACGCACGGTTTTCGCTTCTTCTGACCTAACGGAAACGAAGTAGACAAAACGCCGGTGAAATGGCGGCGATGGAAAACAAGAAGTCAAGAGAGAAAGAATGGCAAATTTTTCGTGCAGGCAACCCTGCTTGTCAATCTAATGTAGACGTACATTAGTTAAGGAGTACCGTGTAGGCTCCCATAGTATGAGGATCTATGTCTCAAGTCTAATGTGGATGTACATTAGTTAAGGACTACCGTGTAGTAGGCTCCCATAGTATGAGGATCTATGTTTCTCTGACAACGGCTGGTGTTGGGTTATACCCATCGGTGTGCAGGGTCAGTTGAATCAGTTATGCAGACTCCTCACTGATAATTCCCAGATGTCCGTGAGACGAGGCTGGGTGGGGGGTCCGTGCGTTCCCACGTACATTTCGTGTTCCTCCTTCTCTATCCTAGATGGAAGGCTGTTTCTGCCACAAGGTTTAAGAGAGTGAATTCACATTTCCGTTCTCGCGTTAACACGGCAGCTAAGAACTCTTCCTCAGCTAAGCACGCCGCTACGCACGGGGGGGACCGTCCTTAGAATTAAGCACGCCACTAAGCTCGCTCCAGCAGATAAGCACGCTCATGCAACGCACATTTTCAGCTAAGCTTGTGAACTTAGCGCTAAGCAAGAAATTTGCGCGCTAAGCAAGCATATGCAACCCACCAGAAACCGACTCCATTGCTGTATCTATGCCATATGCCACACTGGTTGTCTCGCTCGATTCGCTGCGCTGATCAGCGGTAACGAACCGAGGGAGACAACCAGTGTGTTGCCGGATTTGATTTTGATCGTGTGGTCTCAGTCCAGCCGTACCAAGCACACACCTCGTTGTTTATGGAACAGATCCGTTCAAAGAGGAAATCCGTGCAAACTTCCCTGGTAAAAGATACGGCATACGACATTTGCTATCGGTCCCGAGAGATGATGATGGTGATCATGATGATGAGGATGAGGATGGTGCTTGTCGTTGTGGTAGTGGTGGTGACGATGATGATGATGATGGTGTCGAAAAATAGTTCCATGATAAAGCAATCAGGCCTCTCTTCCAAACTTCACTTCCTGCCAAAGAATGCGTGTGTGTGTGTGTGTGTGTGTGTGTGTGTGTGTGTGTGTGTGTGTGTGTGTGTGTGTGTGTGTGTGTGTGTGTGTGTGTGTGTGAGAGAGAGAGAGAGAGAGAGAGAGAGAGAGAGAGAGAGAGAGAGAGAGAGAGAGAGAGAGAGAGAGAGAGAGAGAGAGAGAGAGAGTCAATGAATCTTTATTTTACAACGGTGAAGATATTAACACAGTCATTGACTATGTCATTTTTCGTACCTGCGGTTGCTACGACTACGTCTAACTAAGTACAACATATACATTAAACAGGGACATCAAAGCACAGTGATGGCAAAATATATAGTCCACTAAACACAAACTCACGCATGCACGCACAAACGCACTCGCGCGCGCGCGTGCACACACACACACACACACACACACACACACACACATACACTGACACGCACGCACACCCCCGAGAGAGAGAGAGAGAGAGAGAGAGAGAGAGAGAGAGAGAGAGAGAGAGAGAGAGAGAGAGAGAGAGAGAGAGAGACAGAGACAGAGACAGAGAGACAATGACCGTAGTGACTATGATTCCGATTCTTTATTTTACAACGGTGAAAGTTTTGGTGAAACCATTTTTCGAACTTGCCGTTGCTAATCTACTTTATTTATTTATTTATTTATTTATTTATTTAGAGAGAGAGAGAGAGAGAGAGAGAGAGAGAGAGAGAGAGATTTATCGTCACGAACAGGAAGTTGGTGTAGTAAATTACTGTTTCCGCCTCTTCCTGACTTCCTGTTTCAGCGCTCCATGAGTGTCTAATCTGGTCTGTAACAGTGCATCAGTTTTCCTAGGACTCCTTCATCAGGGCCTAGTTCAAGTTTGTGTGTGTGTGGAAGGGTGGGGGGTGGGGGGATTGGACGGAGCGGTGGGGGGAGGGGGGGGGGGGGTTGACGGAGGAGGAAGGTTGCTAGGGTTGGGTATTGTTCCACAGAGAGAGAAATGGACTGAACCGCCGTTCTACCCAGGCTGAGGTATTCCGTGAGAGTACGGCACCACAATGCTCTCAAAGAACGGTAGTTTGTTGTTGTAGCAAATGTACAGGGTTTTTTTTTTTTGCACATAACCCTTTGGCTGTCGGTAGCGCTTTTTGTCGCAATGATTCCTGCAGGAACTTGAATTACAACACTCTGACATGTATCCTGCATGAATCATCGCGACAAAAAACGCTACCGACAGCCAAACTATTTGGAGTGAATGTGCATGAAAAAAGTCACCTTGCTGACATTGTTGTTAAGACTGTTGTTGTGCCGTGGCGACTGTTGATGATGATGATGATGTTGATGCCGATTATGATATTTATATTGAAATGTTCAGTATCGTTAACTCATTCAGCCCCAACACACCGCAGCAAGACATGGATCGAGCCATGATAGTTCAAGGGTGGTGCCAGAATAGCTTGGCGCCCACAGGCGCCAAGCTATTCTGGCACCACCCTTGAACTATCATGCTCGATCTGTCTCTAGAATTGCAATACATTCCTTCAGAGGGCAACTTAGAAATTTGGGGATTTCGGTCCTGGGGCAGAATGATATATATGATACACAGCCGTTCGTGCACAAAAGGTAAAGTGTGTACATGTTTACCGTCAGCAACCCCCCACCCCTCCCCTCCTCTACCCCCCCCCTCCTCTACCCCCCCCCCTCCCCCCGCTACGTCCCCTCCCCGGCCATTCCCATTGGATGTTGTCTGGAAATCAGAAGTAGGTCGAAACTGCAACAGCGGATTAAAAGCTCTGACAAGCATGCGATATCGCATGTTTGTCCGGGCTTTTAATCCACTGTCTTAAACGAAACACGTGCAATATTCTTACCTAGTCTTGACTCTTCCAATAATCGTCTATCCGCCAGTATGCTCCTGACATTACGGCCTGATGGAAACGTTTTGCCTGCACAATTGCGTGCACATCTGTCTTTCTTTATTTTCACGCATTTGTGAGTTACGCTGACAGTAATGAGGTGGAAGCGAGGCCTTAAAGGAAACTCTTTTTTTTTTCTTTTTGCTAGTGTGAGCAAATGCGACTTTCCTATCTATTTATACCGTGTGTTTTGGTGGTCTTGAATGGCTTTTCCAAATGCAGACCACACGAGAACGTTTATTACTTGGCAGCAGATAATTTAGAGAGGGCAATCGTTCAAAACAGGCCTATATGTAAGAAACGGAAGTCAGTGCGAGTAATTTGTTTTAACTCATGCAAGGCGCCCCACATCAATAGCTGCGGAAGTGTTGTATAGCGTTGCCGCCATATCGTATGTTTGTCCGCGCTTTTAATCCGCCTTTTCCTTGATTGAGTTAACACTGACGTTGTGCCGCACTTTGCTTGGCAGTCCCAAATTTCATGGCAGTCGTCGAGGACTACATTTCATGCAAATATGCATCACTGAATACTGTATTAAGGTTAGGGGAAAAGATCGACCATGCTTGTGCAAGGGTGGTGCCAGAACAGCTTGGTGCCTTGAGGCGCCAAGCTATTCTGGCTCCACCCTTGACCCATCATGGCCGATCAGGACTTGCGTTTTGTAGTGTTAGGGCTGAATGGGTTAGCGGAACAAGATCATTTAACTCATTCTACCCCAACACCGAAATCCCCAAATTTTGACGTCGTCCTCTGAAAACTTCATTGCAGTGCAGGACACAGATCGACCATGATAGTTCAAGGGTGATGCCAGAATAGCTTGGCGCCCATAGGCGCCAAGCTATTCTGGCATCACCCTTGAACTATCATGGTCGATCCTTATCTTGCTGTGGGGTGTCTGGGGTAGAAGGAGTTAAGACGATCTGCTCCTGGGCGGACTTGCTTTGCTAACGCAAGTTCGCCGACTGAATACGACGGGATCTCAATGTTGTTTTGCTTTAGCTAATACTTCAGTTTCGACCTGTTCTTTTCAAAATCCACGTGAATGGGCATACTGAACAGAATAGTTCTTCTGGCCTTTGTGCTCAGCTCCTGGCAGAGCTGAAAAGAGCAGAAGTCTTTCACTGTACGCCATTCAAACTTCGTACTTAACCCATTACATCCTGAGGCTGATTTTGTAAAATTTTCTTTTTGACCTATGAAGGATTCATTACAGATTAGGATAGATCGACTGTTTTAGTTCAAGGGTGGTGCCAGAATAGCTATTCTGGCACTAACTACCCTTGAACTATCAGTCAAATTTCTTTCAAGCAATGGGTGTACCAGATTGAAAAGGGTTAAACGGAACTTAGGTCAGTCCTTTTGTGCATCATTATTGGAGGACATTCCAAGAACGGTTATATAAAGAAGATGCTATGAACTACATGTATGAAACCCTTTCAAGGCGCCCGCACCAATAGCTGTCGATGCGGGACGCCTGAAACTGATGAGTCATCCGACGGCAAAGCTATACGACACTTGCAGATAGTGATGCGGGCGCGCCTTGAATGAGTTCGACCGTTATCGTCTGGAGCAGGTCGCTTTAAACCTTTCTTAGACAATTGCGCGACGACCGTCTGTACGTGATGATTTTGCCATGACAGTTCGAGGATAGCGTCCGACTTGGCTTGGCGCCTCCTCTTCTGAATAAGTCATAAAGGAATATGAATTGCTTCTGAGCGTCTGCCTAATAGCGGATCGATTCAACTATTCATAACTCATTCAACTCCGACACGCCACGGCAAGACATGGATCGAGCGTGATAGTTCAAGGGTTGTGCCAGAATAGCTTGGCGCCCATAGGCGCCAAGCTGTTCTGTCACAAGCCTTGAACTATCACGCTCGATTTGTTTCCAGAAGTGTAATACAGTCTTCCGAGGGGGCAACTTCAAAATTTGCGGATTTCGGTCCTGGAGCAGAATGTGTTAAGAGATTATGCGTTATGGAATATATTCACAGTCGCTCGCTGATGACCGCTAACCCCTTTAACTGGCGGGGAGGTAAGGCGAACGCTACCCATCTGCAAGAGACATAAACCCTCATGAGCCCCCGCATACGCGGGGGCTTATGAGGATTTATGTCTCTTGTTGGTTCTGTGTGTTGTTTACGCCTAATTTTGATTCCAGCCGCATTGTGCACGCCGGAAAGCCGGTCAGTGGGCAGTCGTTTCTAGGACGCGCAAATCCCTGACCATTAGCAGCCAAGGGGTTAGAAGACTAATAGGAGATTAAGCGTTATGGGCTATAATAACAAGTGCTCGCTGATGACCGATAATATGACGCTCGTGCTATCCATCAGTCGCTGGCACAGGCACCTGTCGCGCTGAGTGTGTGTGTGTGTGTGTGTGTGTGTGTGTGTGTGTGTGTGTGTGTGTGTGTGTGTGTGTGTGTGTGTGTGTGTGTGTGTGTGTGTGTGTTGTCGCGGTGCGGGGCAGGAGACGATTGCAGGAGTGAGTTTAGTCCTGCGCCAGCCACTAAGCAAGGTGCTCCGCTATCGGGGAGCACCTTGCTTAGTGGCTGGCGCAGGACTAACCTCACCAATGCAACTGGTCACAGGGAGCTGACTGGCAAGTCAGAACGTACTGAGCTCCTCAGGCGCCTGTGGTCACTGGTCGGTCTGTCGTTAATTGAAGAAGATAGTGGATGGCTCAGCCAGCGGCGTACGTGGGTGTTTTGTCCAATGGTCGATCAGCGTTTATGACGCACGCTGCCAATTTGATTTAGTAGATTCAAGTGGACCCAGTATTTGACCATTTACAAGAGTAATCGAATACAAAAACGCGCCATGTCAAAAGCAATAAGCATCAAGCACCCTCGCCCCCTCAATTAAACCCCCCCCCCCCCACCCAGTTGTGTAGTTTGCCAACGCTTAATGGGTGCAGTGGTGTGTGTGTGTGTGTGTGTGTGTGTGTGTGTGTGTGTGTGTGTGTGTGTGACGGTGTGTGTGTGTTTGTGTGTGTGTGTGTGTGACGGTGTGTGTGTGTTTGTGTGTGTGTGTGTGCGTGCGTGCGTGCGTGCGTGTGTGTGTGCGCGCGTGTGTGCGTTTGAGAGCCGAGTGTTTTCGTGTGGTTGTGCCTGCCGTAGCTTTGTGCAAGCAACAATATCTAGCTTTATGCGAGTGACAGTTTTTTTTTCAGTGTTGTTTTTTTGTTTATATATATATATATATATATATATATATATATATATATATATATATATATATATATATATATATATATATATATATATATATATATATATATATATATATATATATATATATATATATATATATTCGTTTCCTCCCTAAGTCACACGACCAGTAAATTTAGCGCAAACTGTACCATGTGACCGTGATATAAAAACCACTGTAGCGAAAAATGGCGGACGTTTTATAGCCCTCTCGATGACGCGTTACGACCTCGTTTTCGAGTCTTGATAGCAACTCGGTTCGACAAAATAGCAGAAAAAAACGCACTAAACTAGTCCTATTTGACGTAATACACATCCTCTGCCTTATATTTTACGACGTGAGGAGCCAACTAAACAATATTTCACCACTAATTACACATCGTAAACAGCAAAAGTCTTCCACCGAAACATTTTCAAAGTTCGGGAAACCACGGAACAAAAATAGCTTCCGAGTTTTTTTTAACCAATCAGAGACAATCCTTGCAAACCGGCAACACACTGTCGTCTGCTCAAACACCAACAGGCAACATGCCACAATTTCACCAAAGCACAGAGCAACAAATTCAAGAACTAAAACAAAAATACACACCCAGCAACACTATACACAAAGCACGCTATTGCCAAACTTTCACGTCACTCAATGCGGGACTATCTGAAGAAAAACATCTCCCGAATTTTCGAAGACTATCTGACATCATGTCTACGCTGTAAAATAAAATCTTACCTTAACATCCATCTCAGCACTAGTCCTGCTGTTAACAACGAGCGTTTTGTTTTGGTATTCCCTTTTCCAGATATCCCAACACACATGACACTTTAGGATATAACAACGACAATCTGCTGCACACTCGAAGCCATCCCCTTCTGTCATCTTGAATCTAAAAGCACGAGGCACCATGCTAACTTGCACAAGCTGTCACATCAGTGGTCAAATGCCGATCGCTTCATCAAAAAGTTCTTAATTTTTCTGAATCACACAGCAGTCAAGAAGCACTGTCACTGTCATACTTTAACGACCTTTTGTAGACATTGCAGCTTGAATCATTCTGTACACAAGTCAAGATTAGTAGCTTTTTACTCGCGAAACTTGCGTTTCTGACACGGAATCATGCTACGTCACAGTCTGGGAATCCCCGGCAGAACATGCATATTCAATTGTGTCACCTATCCGCCACAGAAGCGGCCGTCTTCATAAACCGGATTTTTTCTAAACAATAAACGGAGGAAGGAAAACAAATACGTTATTGGTCGGAGGGTTCGCTACACGGACCTTTGTAGGCCTTCGGGAGGTCAAAGGAATCATTGTACCCCTCAGGCCTTCGGCCTTCGGGGTACAATGATTCCTTTGACCTCCCTCAGGCCTACAAAGGTCCGTGTAGCGAACCCCTCCGACCAATAACTTATAATATATATATATTTGTATTGGGCGCTTGTTTTTCGTCGATTTAGCGCAAAGTTTCGATAAAAAGCACATTCTAATGCTTGTGCTACACACAGTGAGATTGGCTGGGGAGAGAGTTAGCGTATAGAGTAAGCCGATAACCTGTAATGTCTAAAGCAAATGAGCCAGTTATGTTTTAGAAACGTGTCACGTCTTCATACTGCCATTACATAGTCATAGTGAGTAATCGTGCGCACGATTAGCATAGTGGAATCCCATGTCAGTTGTTGTTGCGGGTTTGTTTGTTTGTTTGTTTTTGTTTCCCCCCCCCCACCCCGCCACCCCCACTTTTTTTTCAAGTTTTTGTTGTTGTTTTGTTCTCCTTGTTTGTGTTGAGTTTTTTCCCTACGCTCGATTGCGTTTTTCTTTTTGTCCTTTCATTTTTGTGTGTGTGTCTGTGTGTATCAACTTCGCAACTGGCCAAAAAAAAAAAAAAAAAAAAAAAAAAAAAAAAAATCAAGACTTTTTCTTTTTCCCACTAACCCGTTATTTTGCTGTCTCGTCCAACAAAATCTAAGCAGTAGCGTGCGCTCCGTGTATGGGAAAGAGAGTCAGTCTGACACCTGCGTGCTAAGCAGTGTTGCGTTCTATTTATTTTTGCCATTGTTGATGTCTGTAAGGCTACGTAGGCGTCTAAAAATTAGAACTTAACTCATTCTACCCCAGACACACCACAGCAAGATAAAGATCGACCATGATAGTTCAAGGGTGATGCCAGAATAGCTTGGCGCCTATGGGCGCCAAGCTATTCTGGCATCACCCTTGAACTATCATGGTCGATCTGCGTCCTACACTAGAGTGCAGTCTTCAGAGGACAACGGCAACATTTGGGGATTTCGGTGTTGGGGTAGAATGAGTTAAGTATTTCACTTCCAGCGTAAACCGCGAGAATGGCTCGAACACGGTGAACTGCCCGATTAGCGTGGCGCCTTGTGTAGTTTGCCAACGCCGTTATGGGTGGTAACGCAGTGCATTTGAACCATCAATAAGTCATGCCTAGCTGGCTAACCCAAACTTCGGACATTACTAAAGATTCCACATGCTTCCTGCAGTGAATGGTCAATTAGTGACTAGCCCTTTGTCACGGCTGCGTTTAGTCAAAACGTCAGCAAGTTATTTTGAGACGTTTTCCACAATAGACTAATTACCTAAATCAGAAATAGGTAAAAAAAACTACGCGTCTTTTGACGCAAACGGTGGATTAAAAGCCCAGAGCTTTTAATCCACTTTTTTCGTCATAACTCTTTCGATATTGACCTATTTCTGATTTCCGAACAACATCTATTGTCGCCGGAATTGTTCATATTTTTGCTTGAGAGGAAAGACTTGACAAAGAAAAGAAATACGGTTTGAAATACCAGTTGTTATATAGGCACTTTACCCAACTGATTCTGCGAATCGGCTCAAAGCGCCGCGAACTGAACAAAACAAGCACCCTCACGTGAAGCACACGCATTCACCGTCTCTGAAGACAAACACAGTACAAGACAGACACAGGACATTCACGTGGTGCGAAGGGTCAGCTCAGCTACTGAGGTTTCGGAAATTTTGATCGCTTGTACTGATTTGAAATTTAGAAAGTGGCCTGAAACCGGTACCAAAGTGAAATGAAATAAACGTGACAAGAAATACAGCCGTTAACATCGGATATAATAATTATCAGAGGGCTTAGTTGTTTATGTTGTTAAGTCCCAAGTTTGTCATAAGCAAAGTTATCAACATTGGAACACTGCGGTCGGGAGCTCTGAAAAAATGTTGTTATAATTAACTCATTCAGCCCGGCGCACCGTAATTTCCCAAATTTTGGAGGCGTCATCTAACGTCTATGCACCTGTTGCAGGAGATGGATCGACCATGATAATTCAAGGGCAGTGCCAGATTAGCTTGGCGCCGATAGGCGCCAAACGGCTAATCTGGCACTACCCTTGAATTATGAAGGTCGATCCATCTCCTGCTGTAGTGCGTCAGGGCTGAATGGGTTAATTATACATGTATCGACTTACGTTATGTCCGACTAGGCTATCAGCGAAGTTGACCGTGGCATGTCTCTGTCGGTCTTGGTTGTTTCATCTGTTTTATGCAACTGTAACTCATTCGAGACTATGGTCTGTGGTCTGCACGTCTCGAATGAGTTAACCCTTTGGCTGTCGGTAGCGCTTTTTGTCGCGATGATTAGATGCACAGCTTGTGGTCAGTCAGTGGCGGCAGAGAAAGGATTAACCCTCCACTGCCCGGGGGACTGAAAAATGTGAACACCTAAGTGCAAGAGGCAAAGAATTATATGAGCCCCCGCATTGAATTCTTTGCCTCTTGCTGACCAAATTCGTATGCGTGTTTTGTTTCGGTTTTGGATTGATGCAAATCATTATTCCGTACTCAACTTGAATTCGCCCTGCTTTCAAGGGACATAATTTTGCCGTCCCGTGGCAGAAAACGCCCTGGGTAAAAGACCTTGATTTCTTTGGATTAGTTTATCAAGCCGCCCTTTGCACCACATGTGTTGTGGTCCGGCAGATTGGTGGGGAACCAAATTAATTCTGGCACCACCTTGGAAACGTCTTTCGCCACTTGGGTTTGTTTTTTTCTCCACTGATAAGCTCAACGTCAGTATAGACCACTTGCTCCGTTGAACAGGTGTTGTGCGTCTGACTAAACAGCCATGAGATTCTTTTCCATTGGAATTCAGTAGCAACTTGAGTGGTGGTGCTGTCGGTCTCGTTAGCTGTTACCTTGTGCAACGGTGTGTGTGTGTGTGTGTGTGTGTGTGTGTGTGTGTGTGTGTGTGTGTGTGTGTGTGTGTGTGTGTGTGTGTGCCGTGTGTGTGTGTGTGTGTGTGTGTGTCTGTGTCTGTGTCAAGCACAAACATTACTTAGGCCAGTCCATCAAACAAGGCGGCCGTGTGCATGATAAACCACTCCACACAATGCACAACATTGGATCACGTACTCCACTCAAACTGTCGACGTAATGCATACAAACTCACCATGTAATAATTATGTGCACGTCCACGTAGTACGCACAATCTGCCCACGTAATACGCTAAAACTGCCGACGAAATGCACACAATCTAACCATGTAATATGTGCACGTCCCCTAACGCCCACAATCTGCCCACATAATATGCTAACAGTGTCGACGTAACTGATGCACGCAAACTAACCGCATGATGTAATAATTAGTACTCGACGCTGCTGCACACTCGCTTCACAACTGAATTTGTCAGTCACCTAGGCCTCCGTCACATCTGCAAGAGGCAATGATTCGGGGGCTCATGAGAATCAGTGCCTTTTGCTGTTACCGGAGTTGAATTTATTTATTAACATCTCTGCTTCTTGAACAGGGGGAGGTGCTTGGTTTCAGCTTGTGATTAACGGTGAGAAGGCGAAAATGTTCTTATCTAGCTAACTTTCGTCACTTTGTTTTCCTGCAGACACCGCTGAGGCTGATTTCGCACTGTTTGCCCGGAGCATGGACTGAAGAGGCTTCAGTGGCCGGGGTTGGGGTGAGGAGGGGAATGGGGGGAGGGGGGGGGGCGGGGGGGGGGGGGGGGGGAATGGCTGATAGACTGAAATAGAGAAGGAATGAATGGAATGGCATTGCATTCCTTGGTCCGTCTTTCAGAATGCCAGCCGGCTCAGAGACTAACGAGGGCCTTTGACTGACCAAAAAATTGTCAGTCTTGTACATACGAGTTCAGCACTACAATAACGCGATCGTGAATAGCGTGGTCTGAGACAGCGCTGTTCACGATCGCGTTATTGTAGTGTCCGTAGTGTCGGACTTTGTGGCTCGCAGATATCACGTACGCGGTGAAAACACGCGAAAGCAAAGGCAAACCCAACACACGTGTAGCTTGTGAAACTGTAAGAATGATAGTTAACCTATTATATCCTGAGGCTGATTTTGTTTTAAAATTTGCTTAACCCATATCATACTGAGGCTAAAAGCTTCAAATTTGTACTCTGCCATAATTATCCAAGCTACATTATAGTACTTACAGATAAATATAGACCAATGGCTTTAGTGCAAGGATGGCGCCAGAATAGCACCTAGAGGCGCCAAGCTATTCTGACACTAACCTTGTATTCAGACACTGGTGTATTCCAAATGATAAGGGTTATCGTGGCATTACAGATTAGGAGACAGATAAACAGTTTTACTTAAAGGGTGGTTAACTGCTTGGCGCCTCAGCAAGCTATCAGTCAAGTTCATTTCAAGCAATAGTGTCAGGATAAAAAGCCGTCACGACATACTACGGCTGACCCTTCTACATATTGTATTATGAGCCGCGGGTTCACTGGTCTGCTGATAGCCGAGACCACTGAAGTACACTGATCAACCTTTCAGTATTTTTGCCAATGTTCAAACCAGGCTGAGTAGCGCAGATAAGCGCAGCATCAGCACTAAGTGCTTTTCCTTGCTAGCTGCTGGGATCCCAGATGGTGCACATGATAATACCTTTGATTTTTGCGGCGCCGCCGGTGTGCCGGGAGCGTAATTGAGCTCGGCTGGGACGGTTTCTTGTTTACTGCCGCTAGCTTTGATGAACGCTATGTTTGATACATATTTTATGTGCTAGTCTGGGATTTTGGAATTAATGGCCTTAGTCCCAGATCAGCACTTGATTTGAGAGCAAACCAACTTCATACTCGATGGTTTTCGATGTTTATGATTTTAAAGGAAAGCGCATTTTTCTTTTGAAAATGGCCTGATAATTAAGTAGTTTGTAAATAGTGTAACATTAATATGGCTATTTGGGTTATATTAATATGCAATGGTAACAGCATATATACAATGTTTATAATAATTTGCGTAGGAAAATCACACTTGCTTGTGATAATGCTTGACGCACCAGCTATATGTACGGCAAATTTTGCAGGGAAACTGAACCACGAATTATTGAGTGTTTAATAACTCATTTAAATCCGAGGATCGGTTTTTCAGATTTGTGAGTTGCCCTGTGAAAGCTGCATGACAGTGCAGGAGCGGAGAGATTGGCCATGATAGTTCAAGGCTGGTGCCGGGACAGCTTGGCGCCTGTAGGCGCCAAGCTGTTCAGGCACCACCCTTGAACTATCATGGTCAAATTTATCTCATGTTAGGATGTATCAGTATTTAAAGTGTTAAAGAAGAAGACAACTTCAATGATAGTTCGAGGCATGCTGAACATGCATACTCCTAACAGGCACGTACAGCTTACCAAAGAAGTCCACCGTCCCCTCCTCCCCTCCCCTCCCCTTCTCCCCCCCCCCCCACACACACACACCTCCCTCTTCATCATCATTCTCGTCGCAGAGCAGTCTCCCCACATGAAAATTTGGGAAATGGGGGGGGGGGGGGGGGGGGGGGGTGGAGGGAGAAGAAGGGGTAAGGTTCATTTACGATGGATGTGATAGCGCTGTCTGTACGACTGGAAGGGAGTGCAATCAATTCTAAAATGCCAAATTTAGTCGCAGCTGCACACTTTTAAACAGCAATATTCTTGAGTTATTTTTTTGCATCCAAGGCTTGCCGTAACAGTGGGTCTTTTGAAGATGTCACTTAACCCATTTAGCGCCAACACCCTACAGCAAGAGATTGATTGACCATGATAATTCAAGGGTAGGCCAGATTAGCTTGGCGCCTTCAGGCGCCAAGCTAATCTGGCTCTAGTGTTTGAATTATTATCGTCAATCCACCTCCTGCAAGTGTTACTTAGTCGTTAATTAACACTTTCAAAATTCGTGAAATGCGCCCATGGTGCTAAAAGGGTTAACATTAACCCCCTTGCGCGTCCAGACACCGGTACTGTAAACAGTACAGATGGCTGCGTGCACAAGAGGGTTTACCCTTTCACTCCCAGTGGACGTAGAAAATGTTTCAGAAATCTGTTTGTCATATCACATCTTTAGACACAAAGTGATTTCAACAAAAGGCATAGATCCTCATGAGCCCCCCCTCAACTGCGGGGGATCATGAGGATATATGTCTTGCGGTTGAATCGCATTCACTTTTCACGCCAAAATTCAAAATTTGTGGTAGAGGGGAATTGTGTACTTCTGGCAATATCTGGGTCCAAATTAGCCATCATTGCACCACATGTAAGTACTTCTGTGATGTATAAGGTGTATTTTCGAACATCGCTTGGTCCAAATGAAGGTAAACTGCACAGCTTATTTTTTTAGCTTTCAGTCCAAATTCAGCAATCTGGTTGAAGTAAAAAATGTATTTTCGGAAAATGTCTGGCTACAATAGATTGTATTTCAGTACTTGTACACTTTTTCTAAGGTATTATGCCCAGTTCATGTTCATTAGTGTGTATTTGAAGTGAAAGACGTATTTTCGGCCACCGCAGGGTCTAAATGAGCGTAGGCTCACCAATGAGCCCCTTGGTTCTGAGCTGTCTTAATTTGGCAGCAGTTTGTGCTTGAGGTAAAATGTATATTTTCAGCCATCGCTTAAGTATATTGCACAACTGTCAGCAGTTTGTGCTTGAAGTAAAATGTGTATTTTCAGCAATCGCTTGGTAAATTGCACTGATCTGTCTCATTGCAACCTATTTGCCTGGCTTTATGATTCCCTCTCCCCCCCCCCCCCCCCCCCCCACCTCACCTCTCCCGACCTTGATTTGTAAAGCGCTTAGAGCTTATTTTAGGATACGCGCTCTGTAAATAGTTACTATTATTATTATTATTATTATTATTACTACTACTACTACTACTACTACTACTACTACTACTACTACTACTACTGCTACTCTCTTTTTGAGCTGTCATTTTAAACTGAATTTCTAATAGTTTCTGCACAAAGTGAAACATGTAGTTGGGCCGAAGCCGATTCCAAATGGGCGCAAATCACACTACCCCTTCTGCTCTGTAATTTGGTCAACCAAAAGTCAACCAAATTGAATTTTTCGTGCTCCGAAAGCAAACGTATTTTTGGCTATTGCGTCCCAGTATGCAATGGCCATCGAGCTGAAGTCGGCCGCAGTGGGCCCGCGCCAGTCAGTGCGCGGGTTCACTGCAGCCGATTTCGGCCCCATAGCCTTTTGCGAACCGGGGTGGTCCAAATTTGCTTCAGTTTCAGTTTCATTTATTCAATCTCGGACCCACTAGGGGCATGAGAGAAATGACAAAAACACAAACATAAACTGTGCTCAAGAAATAAATAGAACATTAACATTGAGACTAAGGTATGCGTTATATTATTATATATCAAAAATACAACACATGGACTTTCAACAGCACAAATAATTGACATACATATTATAGATCATACTCCGCGCAAATTCAAGTAAGCCAGGAAGTAATCACGACGTGGTCAGTGGCGAAATTGTACCCTGATTCTCTGGAGGAGGCTTGTAGCAACGTAGATTGAACCCCTTATGAACCCTTTCGCTTGAAGAACGCAGGCATAAAATGGCCGAGCAAGAGGCCGTGTGTTCTTATGAGTTTTCTCGACGGGTCCCAAGGATTCATTGTGATTTGCGCTGCCTCAGTCTTGCCAAGGCGTGGTGGCATTTTAAAAAATATTATTTAATTTAATTTTATTTATTTCTTTATTTATTTATTTTATTATTTTTTTTTTGGGTGGGGTGGGGGTGGGGGGGGGGGCGTTGTAAAGGTGTGATGTGACTTTGACCAGGTTGGCATTGATGTTGTATAGCTGCATGGTGGACCAAAGGGCTGCATGCCACACCCTGTCAAACGCTTTCTTAAAACCCACAAAGACATGATAGAGGTCTTGCTGGTGCTGGAGATACCTCTCACATAGAATTCTCAGGTTGAAGATCTGCTCAGTTGTGCTGCGCCCTGGTCTCATCGGGGGAGGGGGGGGGGGGCATTATTTTTTGGCGGGGGGGGGGGGGGGGGCGGGGGGGGGGGGCGTTATTTTAGTGTGGGGGTAGCCATGGTGTCTAATTGTATTTGTCCAGAAATCACTGGATCTCAGTGCGTGCTGGTCTGTGATTTTGGACCTTACGGCCTCAGACCGTAAGGTCTAAAATGACAGACCTTCACACTTGATACTGGACAAGGCCTTAGCTTTGTGTTAGATAAGTGCATTAGTACAGACCAGGGTTTGGGGTGTGTTCAAACGCAAAACATGCAAGGAAATCTGGACGCCTGCTGGCTGCTTGTTTGTACAACGAAGCCAAAAGCAAAGCTTGTTTCTGCGTAAATATGTTTGGCTCGGACATCTTTGGAACTAATTGGGATAGTTACAAATGTTACATGTGCAGACTTGAAGGGTTTCAGAGATCCACGGTAAACCGGATCAGCGTTAATTGGTGCGACCGCCCGAGAAAGGAACTCTGAGAAGAGATCTGAGGAGTAGTGCTGAGCGCGTATGAGGCTTCCGTGCGCAGTCTTTTTGAACTGAGCTAAACTTGACGAACTTACATGGCTGCAGTTTGGTTATTATTTTAGTTGTGGAATATAAATTTTTCCGCTTTGGGATTACTACATTATTATTGATAACGACTGCGATGATGATGACGATGATGACAATGATGATGATGATGACTGATGATCTCATCATCATCACCATCAAGTGTAGAAAGACATCTGAGGGGTGGTGTGCAGCGTCAGCTGAAAATTATATAAAGTCGTCGTCGACATTTAAGTCGAACCCTTATCCGTCATCCGTCATTTGGATATGTCGAATTTTTCACAGACTTGTTCGACTTAAGCGTTATTTGTTGTTGTTTTTTCCTACCGATCAAAGACAGTTCGAGTTATCCGTTGTATAATTAGTCGCAGCAATAACAGCTTTGGCCGTGAAATATTTTTTTGTTCGACGTAAGCGTTCTCAGTCCGTTTTCGACTTATTGGACTGCATAATTATACCATGGACTGCATAATTATACCATCTTGACCTGAACTGAAGCCGCGTGGCGTATGCAGCACGTCTATGAGTTAAGGGAAATGTGTTTGCATAATAAACAGACTTCGGTAATGCACGCTGGTTGTTTATAAAAGATTACTGACAAGATGAAAATATTTAGACATAATACATCTCACTGACAGATATAAGCTTAGACTGAAACCGGCTGGACTGAAATGAATCCCGCTTAGACACTGATCAGTCTGAAACTGATGCCGGCAACAGGTCTAAACTGCAAGTTGAATGTTCAGTATAAGTCTACTAGGTTGGTTATTGGGCGCCGAGCAGGCGACTAAAGCCATCTCACGGCGGATGTCTGCTATATCGTGTATATCGGATGCTGGGGTCAGATGCATGAGTGAGTATAGTTTAGTCCTGGTCCAGCCACTAACCCCTGGTGTGTGACTCCTACTATCTATCTATCTATCTATCTATCTATCTATCTATCTATCTATCTATCTATCTATCTATCTATCTATCTATCTATCTATCTATCTATCTATCTATATCTATCTATCTATCTATCTATCTATCTATCTATCTATCTATCTATCTATCTATCTATCTATCTAATCTAATCTAATCTAATCTAATCTAATCTAATCTAATCTAATCTAATCTATCTATCTATCTATCTATCTATCTATCTATCTATCTATCTATCTATCTATCTATCATCTATCTATCTATCTATCTATCTATCTATCTATCTATCTATCTATCTATCTATCTATCTATCTATCTATCTATCTCTCTATCTATCTATCTATCTATCTCTCTGTCTCTATCTCTCTATCTATCTATCTCTCTGTCTCTATCTCTGTCTCTATCTCTGTCTGTCTGTCTGTCTGTCTGTCTGTCTGTCTGTCTGTCTGTCTGTCTGTCTCCCGTAGTCTTGCCGACCGTTGAGGCACCACTTGACAACCAGCTCCCTCCATTCCTCTCTGTTCTCTACCATTCTTAGTGTATCGCCCAGCTGCAGTCCTGTCCACTCTGAGATCTTGTCCTCCCATCTTTTCCTCTGTCTTCCTCTCCTTCGTCCTCCTTGCACAGTGCCTTGCAGAATTGTTTTGGCAAGCCCTGCTGAACGCATGACATGCCCACACCACTTCAGTTTGCGTTTTTTTCACAATGGCTAATAGGTCTTCATAGGGCCCGATGGCTTGCCTGATTCTGCCTCCCACTTTCTCGTTCGTGATGTGATCTCTGTATGAAATGCCAAGCAGCCTTCGAAAACATATCATTTCAGTGGCTTGTATCCTCCTTTGAAGGTCTGCTTTGAGGGTCCATGACTCACAGGCATATATGAACACTGAGGTGACTAAAGAGCGCATCAGTCTGATCTTGGAGCAGAGTGTGATGTTTCTGTCCTTCCATATGGTCTTCAATCTTGTCAGTGCTGTTGTTGTCGGCGCAATCCTAGACAGTATTTCTGGTTTTGATCTGTCACAATGGTTCCCAAGTATTTGAATTTATTAACTGTTTCCAGTTTTTGGCCTCCAATCATGATATCAGTGCCAATGCCAGTGGTGTTATTTGTCATCAGTTTGGTCTTCTCTGCACTGATTTCCATCCCAAGCGCAATGGCTGTACTGTCCAGCTTTTCCACCAGCTGAGCTAGCTCCTTCTCTGTTCCTGCAAGGCCATCAATGTCGTCCGCAAAGCGCAAGTTCGTGATTGTTCTGCCTCCAATACTGACAGTTCCTTTGTGATCTTTCAGAGCGTCTGTCATGATTATTTTCCAGGAAGATGTTGAAAAGAGTAGGTGAGAGCAAGCAGCCTTGTCTGACTCCGACTGTTAGCCTAAACTAGTTTCCCATTTTGCGGTTAAAGCAGACTGCGCGTGTGGCCTTGTTGTAAAGGTTTGCTGTGACTTTGATCAGGTTGGCATTGATGTTGTACAGCTTCATGTTGGACCAAAGGGCTGCATGCCACACCCTGTCAAACGCTTTCTTAAACCCCACAAAGACATGATAGAGGTCTTGCTGGTGCTGGAGATACCTCTCACATAGAACTCTCAGGTTGAAGATCTGCTCAGTCGTGCTGCGCCCTGGTCTGAAGCCTGCCTGTTCCTCAGCTATGATTTCCTTTGCCTGTGGTCATTCAGCCTGTTCAGTAATCTCTTTAACATGACTTTGCTTGGGTGGTATAAAAGACTGATCGTGCGATAATTCTGGCATTAATGTAAGTTGCCTTTTTTGGGGAGAGTTATTATAAGTGATTGGGCCCATGGTGTGGGCCATTCCCCTGACTGCCAGATCTTATTGCAGATTGTTAGTAAGGCTTATCGTGTCTTTTCCCCCTTCTTGGACTAGCTCTGCAGGGATGTTGTCTGCTCCTGCTGCCTTCCCTTTTTTCAGCGACTTCACTGCAGCCTCTACTTCTTCTCGTAGGACGGGATAGTTGCCATTGTTGGTCACTAGTGGATTGACAGGTATGCCTGGGTCCCCTCAAGTAGTTGGGTGGTTGTACAACTGAATCTGAGCAGTACTCTGTCCATCTCTTTAGTATGTCTTGCTCTTCCGTAAGACAGTTCCCTTCACTATCTTGAATGATCAAGGAGCGTCCTTGTTTTACACTGGTCAGGTCTTTCACCAGCTGGTATGCTTTTTTTGCTATTATTTTTGCTCATATTTTCTTCTACGTGTTTACACTGATCTTCAATCCATTTATTCTTTGCCTTTTTCATGCTTTTCTTGGTATCAGTCCTGATTAATTTCCCTGTATTGCTAAGCTCCTTCTACCTCTGATTTCTTTTTCTTTAATTCTCGACGCTTGTAACATTGAACGAAGATTTCAGCTCTTACCTTACCGTCCGGCAATTCTTCAGCACAGGCCGTAAGTTGCAAAATCACACGGATCACATTTGTTAGGCATGACTCGAATTTATTTGGTATCAATTTTAGCCCACTTAATCAAATTTCAAATACAAACGATTTTGAATTTCCAAAAACTACAGTAGCTCGCTTGAACTTGCCCTTAGCACCACGTGAATGTTCTGTGTTTATGTACAGTGTGTGAGTGAATGCGCGTGATTCACGTGAGCGTGCTTGTTGGGTTCAGTTCGCGGCGGCGCTTTGAGCCGATTGTTTCAATTGGGATAAAGCGCCTATTTAATGCGCTTATTATTATTATTATTATTATTATTATTTAATCCTACAGCAGTGGAATGCAGTCGCCTTTCATAATATTCGTTGCAATAATATTAGTGATAGCTGGTAAATTCGTGCAGTTCCCGTCGCTTGATTTAGTTTATCCGTTAGTCTTAAGCAGTTTCCCTCCTAGCGTGGCACATGGCGTGGCATCCCAAATGATTTGCTTTGAGTAGGGTTACAAAGTAAAGTAGATTATAGCACTGTCAGGGGAGAGAAATGTGCATGATCGACCAGTGATCATAGATCTACTGTGGCCAAAGCACAAAAAAAAAAAAAAAAAAAAAAAAAAAAGAGATAGGAAAGAGAGGGGGCGCTAAAAAAGTGACTGAAAGCAATGCATATGGAAGCCCCCCCCCCCCCCCGAAGGGGGGCGTATCACATATCCCACTGTTCCAGCCACTCAGTGCATGGAAATCTAAATCTAGGTCCCCCCGAGGGGGGTCCAGATATTTAGCCGGTGTGGACAGCTGTTTCGGTCTGGTAGATTTCCATGCACTGAGTGGCTGGAACAGTGGGATATGTGATACGCCCCCCTTCGGGGGGGGGGGGGGGCTTCCATATGCATTGCTTTCAGTCACTTTTTTAGCGCCCCCTCTCTTTCCTATCTCTTTTTTTTTTTTTTTTTTTTTTTTGTGCTTTGGCCACAGTAGATCTATGATCACTGGTCGATCATGCACATTTCTCTCCCCTGACAGTGCTATAATCTACTTTACTTTGTAACCTTCCTAAAATATTAGCACTGGCAGTCTCCCCTTTTCTTTTGATTTGCTTTGAGTGTTTACATGTCAGAATATCTTAGCTTTCAGCCTCGCCTGTTAAAATACGGACTGAAACCCTTGCTAAGCCCCTTCCTCAAACGCCGGGAGTTTGATGTAAATAGGCAAGAGCTTTTCAGTCACGCTGAAGGTGCAGCCACTGTCAGTAGCCTTCAGGGGCTTATGAGGGTGTGCGCCATGTGCAGACAAATAAAGAGTTGACCTTCTGCGTAACGCCGGACCCATGATGTAAATAGGTGTGATGTTTCAAGCAAGAGGCGTAGATCCTCATGAGCCCCTGTCCTACAGGGGATATGAGGGTCTATGCCTCTTGCAGATGAAAATGTCAGCTAAGCTGCGTACGTACTCCAGTGCGAAACACCAAGCCAGCTAATCGGGCATAGCGCGTTTGAATGCACCAATAAAGGCAATCGTACACGTGGATAGTTTTGACCTGAGGATAGAAAACTATCGGCGGACTATTCTATCTGGGTGATAGTTTTTCACCGTACACGGCGATAGCTCTCAGCAAGAGGCGTGTGCGCTATTTCCTTATTTGGAAAATCTCGCGAGACGTTCATGTACACGAGACACAACAAACAAAATGGCTGCGTACATGAGAGACGATTCATCCGACGTAAAACTGAGCACAATTGCCGCAGCAACCGCAATTATTGTGGCTAGAAAGAAGGAGAAAAGAGTGTGGGCGAGGGAGTGGATACTTCAGCGTCCGGTTTTGGGAGCATACGCGACCCTTGTGCAAGAGCTATGTGCGGAAGATCCACGCGGCTACAAGTCATTTTTGAGGATGACATTTGAAAACTTTAGTGAAATTCTCAGCCGAGTGGAACATCAAATAAAACGGCAAGATACCGTCATGCGGAAAGCTATTTCACCGGGGGAGCGTCTGGCAGTGACTCTGCGGTACCTTGGGACAGGTTTGTGTCTTTCACCGCTTCTCAGTTTTGTTTTGTATCGTGCTCTACTGGCAGAGTGCACGCACACTTGATGAGTGAATACAATTGAAGCAAGCAAATATTTGATGTGCACTTTACTTGTGTATTTTAAGAGAAAATTTACTGCCAGTAATTATATTACTAGTCTTACTTAATTTGCACTGCTACTAGTACTATTGATTGTAAACCTTGTTTGGTGAGTAGGCAGTGGTGGTTTCTGTGGTGTTGTCTGAATGCACAAACATGTCCATTACAATGCTCATTTCATGCAACACCTGCTAGACCAGACTGCCCTGAAATTAACATCATATTGATAATGAACTCATTTTATTTTCAGGCAATTCATTTACTGATCTCATGTTCATGTTCCGGATCTCTGACTGTACCATTCACAAGATTGTCATGGATACATGCGACGCATTGTGTACTGTTCTCCAGGATGATTTCATGAAGGTATGAATTTTTGGTTTAAGAAAGGATGCTCGACAGTTGTGCGTTGATGAAATGCAGTACCTTTCATCAAATGAAAATTGCACGAGGAAGCCGTCATGCGGGATCATTTACATCAGCGCACAATTACCTAGCATCCTTAAAGTTCAATGTATCATAGCTGTCAATCATACATAATAGTGCCAATTCTATGCTCCAAATTTTGAGGCCCCTAGCCCTTCTGTTTCATGGATTTGTTTTCCAGTCAACACAGATATCCCCTTCTTTTAGCATCCTCTGTTTTTAGTGTACTTGGGCACTATTGCAATTGGTATTCATGTGTTTAATCTCACTTGTGTTGAATACATGTCATATGTTGCTGACTATGGAGCATCTGTGACCAGGGTTGATGGTTGATGCAATACATGTAATATATGGCTGACTATGGAGCACGTGACCAGGGTTGATGGTTGATGGAAAGTGTCACCTGTCAGCTCGAGCAATTTAAAACACCATTAAACTTGCAGTCCAGCTATTGACCGCAAGAGTTGGAGCTCATAACAGCTTTCCTTTTCAAACCACAATGTGTGTCAAACCACAGTGTGTGTCAGTATAGAAATAATAGACAAGCCCCACCCAGGTATGCAATATCCTGACGTCATGGTTCCCATGCCTTACTGTCAAAACATGAAGCACATTTGTGTATTTGACACATTTTGTACTTCATGCTCGGACATTAAATGAATAAGTGACAGAACCATGACAGTTTGATGTTGCATAGATGTCGGGACTTGTCTCTTATTTTTATGCACAATCACCTATTTTCCCCTTGTGCACGCAGTCACTGGTGCTGCACTTATGTTACAGTGACTGCTTGCAGTGGCTGCATGCACAAGGAGTTCTTAGTTGTTAAAAATACAAGTTACATCGACTTTCGAGGCATGGTCACTGTCCAGTTTTATTGCTCTAAATTCATTCTTACATATAGGTACCGGCAACTAAAATTTGCATCAACACACAGCCATTAGAAAACATGATAGGGTCACAGTACATAACAAAACAAACAAAACACACAAAAAAGTAAGTGTCTAGCTTGAAAAATAAGGATTTTACAAGCTTTTAAACTTTATTGAAAATCCGTAAATTTCGGCCGTTCACAAGTGCCATTTTCAGGGTCACACCAATACAAGAGCACTGGGATGATCAGCTTTCTAAATAATATTTTATAAAGCTGTATATACATACAACAGCTCCATTTTTTTTCAGGCTTCCCAGTGACTGCTGAATAAAAAGACAAGCAAATGAAAATGGCTTTTCATTCAATTTGTGCAACTGTTACAAGACACCCAGAAAACAGCTTGCGGGACCCATATGTAAACAAGCATAACTCTTGAACTAAACATCCGATTTGAAAAAGGTTTGCTGTTTTGAAGACAGAAAGACACATGAAAAACTATGCAAATCTTATTTTAACTTGCACAAGACATCATTATTTTTTGTGTGATGTTCAAAATTGCCATTTGGATGAAAACGCAGTAAGTCGAGCTGTTCAATAATTAACATAAATCTGGAATCCAATTCTAAAAAATGTTTGGTGCAGTCATTACACACTCTCTAGTTAATATCACAAATATAACTATGTCCACATATGTCCCAAAAACAAAACAAAACAGCTGCAGGGGCTGTCCTTTTCTAAGTTAGCAATATTGTTCCGTGTACACCGTGTATTTTCAGGGCACAATGATTGTGCATGTTTGACAGTCTCTTGGAAAAGGCCTCGATACTTTCTCCTAGGATAGTCTTTAGTTTAAAGCAGGCACTTTGTTGAAGAATGTCTTCAAGCTTGCCCCAGGAAATCCCAGTTTCTTCCTTGGCACGGAATAACTGCAGGAGGAGTTTGTTGGTGACCGCATTTGCTTGGAAGTTTAGGTGACCTGCCTTTCCCCCTGGCATGGCTAAGATGTTTTGATAATGATAGCAGTCATCATCTGAAAAAAAAAAAAACAAACAATTGTGACCATCATATAGTTTATAGGACTGCTTATTTTTGTAAGAAAGTTCAACAATACTTGGAACAAACTCCCATTCACTCCCCCTTCCCATTCTGTGTCAAACATCTGCTGTACTACTATCATTGCAAGTGATGGTTGGCCACTAGAAACGGTTAAAGGTTAGAATAAATTCATCTTCCTAAAAAAAGTGCTAGCTTCTTCTGAAATAATGCTGTGAATACACATTACACTTACTAGAATTGTACTGACAACAACAGATGTTGATGAAACGGCTCGAGCAGACGACAGTGACAAAAACGGCAACCCCAACCGGAAGTAGGCCTTCGAATTTTGATCATGATTTTTCACTCAATCGTTTACTAAACCTAGCGTATAAAACACTGTATTTTCAATGATTTACTGATCTTAAAGGATAATTGAATAAAGAATTGCGTTCTTATGCTATCATTTTATTCTACAAGCTAAGGGTAAAAAATACAAAGTGATGGGGTCTACTGGGCTTGCTCTATTCCGTGTAATGCAATGTCTCCACACACCCAACAATCTGAACTTATGGAATTTTTACCGAGATATGTCTTAAATGCACTTTAGAAAGGCAATCACTGGCAATATTAACCTAAGTTGTAATCATTAAAAGAGTGTGGAATGCGAAAACTTACCAATTCTTTTGTCAATCGGTCGGGAATGAAGCGAGTCGAAGCGCCCGCCATGGTGTGTAGTACGGTGTACTGCACTACTCGTGGGTTGGTTCAAATATCGGCCAACCGAATGCGTTCTATTTATAGGAGCATGACACAACCGGTACCCTCGGATTCTGTACAAAATGAGCTTTCCAACGAACCTACACACGTGTCAAATTTTTTACCGAAGAGGGTGATTTTGCAAGTTAAAACTTTCATTTTGAAAACAAAATCATCAATTAAAAAAAAAACACGTCTTGGTTAGTATCATTAAAAAGCTCGCGATCTGCTCTTTCTAATGGTATACGTTAGTGTGTTCTTCTATTTATAGTACGGATTCGATCGTGTAAGAAACGCGAGTGTGTCGTTTTCGGAGCCGCGGCTAGACGGCAGTCGGAGGCGAATGGACGCTCAAAGTACTCGTTTTTCAAGCTTATTCACAAACTTCATACACCTCATACACATTCAGATTTGTAAGCAAATACAAAAAAACAACTTCCTGAACATGTGGGTATGCATTTTATTGATTTTGACCAACAAACAACATAGATATCACACATGAAAGATAAGTCACATTTGGGTCTACACTGACCAGCCATATAGACTGCCGGTACCTATTACATAACTTGAATGCCAAAAACTAAATTATATCAGAAGAATGTCACATTTCTAGCACTTGTTCTGTTCTTCGGCCAGAAGAGTATAAATGGCCTGCCGCACAGAGTCTTGTGCTGCAATGGGAAGGCGGGACACTTTGCATGCGATCATTTTGAAGAAATAGTCGTTTTCAGCAACTACCGCCTCTTTTATTGGCGACGTTTTCTCCGCAATAGATTTTAAAACTGCCACTGCCTCTTCCGCTGGATCTATCCGTTTTCTTTTTGGGTTCGGCGCATGGCGAGCCTCGCGCACCTCTGTGCCAAGGACGCGTCTCTGTTGAGCTGCAAGTGATGGGGAAGTAGGATAGGCCAGTGGGGGTCCACATCGCTGAGCTGGTGGTGACATGAACAGATGTGGAGCTGATCGCGGCCTCTCTTGTTCTGTTTCATGCTCATCAGGCGGTGGCATGGGCATGGACTGGTGTCGGTGTCTGTCGCTTGAATTTGATGTTACACCAACCTGGTCCATTAACAATTCCAGGTCCCCTTCTGGCTCCCTTTCAGTTTCCTGGCTGTCACCCCACTCTTGCTGCTGGCTTTGGCTCAGTTGGCTTTGGCTCTGTTGTCCATTCCTTTTTGCCTGTAACAACCACCAAAAATAAAAAAGGATTATGATCAGTGATTATAAACAGACATCAGAATTGTCTATGTTACTTCAATGCACTATTTGAATTTATAAATGTGTGTATTCTCTTATTGAACCAGTTTTCATTTTATATCTTTACTATTCTGTGCAGGTGCCGAGTACGCCTGAGGAGTGGGGGCAGATTGCTGAGGACTTTGAACATCGATGGAACCTTCCAAACTGCATTGGTGCGATGGATGGCAAACACGTTGAGATCAAGTCCCCTGGTGGATCAGACTACTTCAATTATTTGAAGTATCATAGCATCATTCTCCTGGCCTTAGTGGATGCACGTTACCGGTTCTTGTTTGTAGATGTGGGCAGAAATGGTCGTGCTGGTGATGCAGGAGTCTTCCGTGCATCTTCTTTGAAGTCGGCAATTGAGGCAAATAGCCTCAATATTCCACCACCGAAGCCTTTGCCAGGAAGAGAAAAAGCTGTCCCTCACTTCATTGTTGGAGACGATGCCTTCCCTTTGAAGACATACTTAATGAAGCCCTACCCATTCAGGACAGTGAGTGATGTTCATAGTGAGAGCGCAGAGGATGACAGGAGAAAACAGAGAATGTTTGACTACCGCCTATCTAGAGCCCGCCGGATTTCAGAGAACGCTTTTGGAATTTTGGCTGCAAGATTTGGTGTGTTTCGTACGTGTATGCACCTGCAGCCTGAGAAGGCAACACGTGTGACACTGGCTGCACTTTCCTCAACTTACACAACTTTCTGATGACGAAAAATGACCAGAACTTCAACACACCCAACCTGGTTGATCGTGAAAATCCTGTGACGAGGGAGGTTATGTTAGGGGATTGGCGGCAGAACAGACAGCAGCTGGATGCTATTCAAAGACATTCTGCCAACCGGTCAGGGGAAGATGCCCGTGGCGTGAGGGACGAGATCAAGGAGTACGTTAATAATGAGGGGCAGGTGTCATGGCAGGAGTGGCATGTTTTTGGCCGATTCGCCAGCATGTAATATTCAGAATACGACTGACTAGTAGTAGAAGGCTGAACTTTCTATTTCATCCCTTCTTAAAGAATTTCACGATTTACCAGGTTGTGTTGAATTTCGAATCATTCTCGTCTTGTGGGTTGGGAGTTTATGTGCATCTGCTTGCATGCATGTGTAACAGAGTGAACCAGATGTTCCTCTGTGTACATGTATAGGCTGAGAGCACTTATGACCATTGCTTCTCGGATTGCATTCGTGTCGACTGCTAGCTATGACGTGCACCACTCGCGGTGCCTTGCCAAACGCAGCATTAAGTTTTGTGTACGCGATAGCTCAGTGTACGTGTTGTATTTTTGGTATATTTTTGACTGTGTATTGTAGCAAAACTACAACACTATTACTTAGTATTTAGCATGGTTACATTTGGCCCGGGTAATATATATATATTTTTTTATTTGATGTATATGTCGTTTGGTTAATTGTAACCTATCTGGGTGATAATTGCGATTTAGTAGTTGGTTTGTTTGTTTTTTTGATTTTCTGTGGCCCTTCTGAGACCGCTCTAAGAATAAATATAAATTTTCGCTAATAGCCCGTAATCTCAAATTAAATCCAGAGTAAAGCTGGAAAAAAAATTAATATTTATATTCAAAGATTATATTTTTGCATTATGTAATTCAGGAGATATTTTAGTTTTTATGGCTGGCAAGAAATGCAGATTTGCCACTTACACAAATACCAGACCCCCGTGGACTTTGCACCAACGCGCAGACGGTGGGAGTCGCCAGCCTGCGTCTATACTGAAGTCGGGCTGCCCGCGTGGCGAACTTTCTTTCTTTACCAAACGCGCAAGACACACAGTACCAGCACTAGTGACCACTTATTAATTTTTGGCACCAGTGCCATGGAGGGAAAAGTTTTCTAATTCGCCTAAACTGCGCGGGTTTTGGAGACCCTAAAATAAAGTTTAGTTCAACATGACCACGTCTCAGAATAAATTAGTCCAACAACCACCATCAATCCTAAATCCTACTACTACTTTTGTCTCACCCCATCACACGTTTGGTAAGAATTAGTATTATTGTGAAGTAATGTCTGCACGTGTGATTGTTTGTATTGTAAACTACATGCAAAGGCTCACGTATGACCCTAACAATAGAAATAGTATGTCATTTGGCGTGTGAGCAAATCTGTGTTTTATATGATCCATTTCAGTCTTCAGTTCTTTAACACATTCTCCCCCAGGACCAAAATCCCCAAATGTTTTAGTTGCGCTCTGAAGGGCTGTATTACAATTCTAGAGACAAATCAAGCATGATAGTTCAAGGGTGGTGCCAGAATATGGGCATCAAGCTATCCTGACATCACCCTTGAACTTTCATGCTCGATCCATGTCTTTCTGTGGTATGTTGTGGCTGAATGAGTTACGGCAGCAAATAAGAACCATAAAGAAATCCTGTCTGATCAGTATATGTGTCTTATAAAGTTGCAGTTAAGTATTTCAAAATAAAATTGAGAAAATAACACTAATGATTTACAAGGAAGGTTAAAAACATGCTCAGACACTTACATATGTACTGTATGTTTATGCATCTGGACTTGAAATAAATATGACATTGTGGATTATCGAAGAGTGTAGTGTGTACATCCCACATGAGCGAATGTGTGCAAGTATGTGTGCGACCAAGTGTACCTGTAGCTGTTAATACAGCTTTTTGTCAGGGTGAATAATTCCTTTGAAAAAAAGAACTGTACAGTCATGATCAGATTTACACCTTTTCTCATCTAACACTTAATTGAATTCAGCAAATGCACAAAGCTCAAACCATATTCTTTATAGCTGATCAATTGAACACAATTGTTCTGTTCAAATTTCATCACATTCCAGTTTCCACCTTTTATGTGTTGACTTACAGGTGAAGTTGAAAGATTTCTAAAAGAAATAGCAGTCATTTCAGTCAGAACCTGACACAATTTGCTCAGTCCTTTGTTAGATCAATTTAATTATACAAATGTACCTCACAGACTGCTTCTTTCATCTAAGTGAAACACAATACAGTCATTATAACTATCAAAATTAATGTACCCACTATGCACCAGCTTGTGTATAAATGTATGACTAGCACAGCTATATCAGTAATCTGTTTACCATCTCAACTTAGCACTGGCAGTCTCCCCTTTTCTTTTCAAGATTTAAGTTTTTACATCTGTGCTTGAGCCTATGGTTCTATCTCTGCATGGCACACAGAATTACTTTGCACCGCACATAACAAAAATCCATATTCTCCAAATTTACACGAAATGATGTGTACAATGTATGAAAAAAACAATCTATGCTTATATGGTCAAATGTTATATGTGATAACCTTCTCACATCAAACAGCAATGTAACAAACATATATTTATCTCTAACTCATTTTAAGAGTGGACAGATTTTGTTAGTTGAAAGCTGAAGCTCACCATATTATCCTTGTTTCCCTGGAGCCGCACACAAGGCCGCAGGAAATCTAGCAACTGGAAGAATTTCCAGTTTGGGGTCTTTACATCAGCACTTGATGCTCCACTCTTGAGAGATGCCTCATAGGAGTTTAAATTCTGGGTGTACTGATTTCTGAGGTTTCTTAATCTTTTTCTAACGTCCTCCTCTGTAAACAAAACAAACAATTGTAACAGTAAAATTTGATGCTGCACAATCACAATATAAAAGCAAAAACAACAGAACCGTACTAAAAATGCAGAAATGATATTACATGATTGCAATGTACTACATCAGGTTGAAGTTTCTAATTTTAGCCGTTTACATTAACAATAACAGTGTTACATGAGGTAGACTGTAATTGTAAATATATACTTTAAAACAATTCACAAATGCATTACTCGTGTAAATATCGTTGCAAATATCTAGTCTGTTGTACATTGCAATCAAATAATAAATATCATTTCTCCACATCGAGGAGGTGGTTGAAAAACGCTGACAAAGTCAGTGTTTTTCTGCTTCAAAATTATCAAAAATCCTTTCTATACCATTATCCGATGGTGTACATGCGATTTTCTTAAACAGCTATTATTTTTAACGACGTACAATGTCTGTTCTATACAATGCACCTAATATGAATCAACGAAACTGAAAGTGACCGAGTGAAGAAACCGGAATGCGACATCTATCACTAGTTTGGAATAATTGATTTTACTCACCGGTCATGCTCATGTCCCGAGCTATTGCTAGGACTGCCTCCCGGGCCGCATTTCGGTCATGGTAGGCTGGATCTCGTGTATCCCAGATACACGGATTTTCTCTGACTAGCTCAATAAAATGGGCAGTCTGGCAGTCGCTCATCGTCTTTGCCGCCATATTTGCACAGTAAAAAACCACAATCACACGTGACGCGTATTGCTCTGCTGATTGGTTGTTGGCGGATAGGCGAGCCGGCTAGGATAGGAAAAAATAGAAGCAGTCTCTATTCGGACTATCAGGCGGATAGAAAAGTATCGGCGAGCTAGCGAGACCTATCGACAAACTATCGAGTGGGTGGATAGGCGCGGATAGGACAGGATAGGCCCATTTCTATCCTCGTGTACGGATGCTTTAATTAGAATAGGTAAACGCCAAACGCTTGAGACTGAGCTTTTGCGGGTGGTTATTAGTAGCCTCTGCGGGAGATGGACAGAGGACTTAGTCAACACAATCTTCAATGGACTTCGGAATACGAGGCACTTTGAGCCGCATTCTCTATCGTGGTGCGGCAAGCGTCGTACTGACAACACTTTGAGCCAATTCGCAACCGCAACGAGAGATTCAGGTTCAGTGTCTTGCAAGGCTGCATTGAGAGTCGCTCAGTGATGCATCGACGTTCAACAGGCTTTGCCGCTCGAAGACGGGAATTATTTTCAGGATTCCTTATGGTGCAAGGTCCGGATACGAAAGTTGAACAATCACTGTGTGGAATAGTGCAAGGACCGAGTGAGAATCACGTCTGGCATCTTCTCAGTTTCAGTGTGAAGACTGAAGGCATTTCGGCACCATCTCAGTGTGTGTATGTTGTTTACTCAGTGCGGCCTCCAGAAACTTGTACGGCCTGGAATGGTGTCGGGCGCGTATAAATAGGTATAAATTCCTTGGCGGCGGTGCAGTTAACCCCAACGCACCGTACAGCCGGGGATGCCGATTGACCATGATAATTCAAGGGTAGTGCCAGATTAGCCTGGCGCCTGACGGCGCCAAACTAATCTGGCACTACCCTTGACTGAATTATCATGGTCAATCCATCTCCTGCGACAGGTACATAGTCATTAGGTGACACCTCCAAAATTTGGGAAACTATGCGGCTGTGGGGTTAAATGGTTTCAAACGATTGGTTTACGCGAGTTTTTTTTTTTACGTCCCGGCCTTGACAGCGGCTCCCATGTGAGCGACTGAAAGGTTTTCGGGTCGACCTCAGTTGCCGGCTAGCGTCAGCCATGGTACATTTTGCTTACTTGGCCGTCTTATGTATAAGACATTTCAGTTTCATAGCGGCTTTGTGACGTCGGTAGTTATGTCAGCGCATGACGCCTTTCGGGGATTGTGCCATTCTGTGACTCGTGACCTTATGCCGGTATGACGTCCGTGTCAGTCTTAATGCTTACTCAGTGGTGACAACTGAAACTGGCTGTTTCTACGACTGCGCAACACGTGCCAGACTGACGTCCGTTTCTGGCCGCTTGATGATTTGTGCCAGTGTCGGCATTTCCCAGTCAGTAGTGACTACTTTACTCGTACGGCTCTCGTGATAGTCTCATCTCTGCATTTCAGCGAGAAATCGACTCAGTGCTGACTGACCTCAGCAAGCAAAAGATCCTCCGGCCGATGTCGGCGGTTGTTGGCCCGCGCACGGCCAACATCGCCCGAGGACCTTTGCGGCAGTTATGCTTGGTTATGCCAGACACAGTCTGCCTTTCTGTGCGGCCCACTTTTTAGATTCATAAAGGTCTCCCGCAGCGACTTTTAGAGGCTTGTTCAAGTGAGCAGAATCGGTTATATGCGGTGAAAGCTGAAGCCTGCTTTGTGCACTGCCGAGGACTTTACTGAAATACAGTAGTGTGTGAAGAACTGAAAAGTTTGGAACGCTTTTGGGATGTCTATTATTATTGGTTTGTGACACATCTGTGGCGTTTTATATGCGTAGTGTTTCAATCCAGACCAAAAAGGTGACTGCCAAGCGTGTAATATGCAAAGAAGTACCCAACGGAGAAAGAAACACGCTTAGAAAAGACGGGTACAACACAATTTATTAATATTTCGGGTAAATACCCTTTGTCAAAATAGACAAACAAACAAACATAGAGATTAGCCGCTACTTATCTTAAAGATAAGTAGCGGCTAATCTCTATGTTTGTTTGTTTGTCTATTTTGACAAAGGGTATTTACCCGAAATATTAATAAATTGTGTTGTACCCGTCTTTTCTAAGCGTGTTTCTTTCTCCGTTGGGTACTTCTTTGTAGTGTTTCAAGTCAAGTTAGTCATGGACTGCGTGTTTTAGTTTCTGGAATGTTCGGCATTGCCTGACTTCTAGATAAGATAAAATAAGCCGGGATAACATAAGATAAGATAAGATAAGTTGTTTTCATCCCTACGTCACACGACCAATCTCTTTAGCGCAAACTGTACCACATGACCGAGCTACAAAACCCCTTGTCAGTATCGAAAAATGGCGGACTTCTTGTAGCCCTCTTTGTGACGCATCTTGGATGCGAGTTTTGTTCTATAAAAGATCACAGTAAAAAGTTGCTTAATGTTTTTCGAAACAACAAGCACAGTACTGGAGATGGCAACGCCATGAAATATTTTTAATTACGTCATAAGTCTAGCATTCCATACCACCAGCATCGCCTGACTCAGTCCCTGAATAAGCCCAAGGCAGCAGCAGACAGTACTGACGTGCTTCTTCAGATCTGATTAGTTTCTGCCGGTTCGAGACATGCGCTGATGCAGTCGCACTAAGCAGTGAGTACTGCCTCCGCGCCACGCCCGGTGAGCAACAGGTCCTCAGGTCGCCTTGCGCGGGGCCAGCCCATGCCGATTTCGGCCCGAGGACCTTTTAGCTCAGCAGACAAACTTTTTTGTGTGTGGGATCGTGACTGACCTGTGCAGCTGTGGTGATGATAGCATTAGGCAGAGGCGGCAATCGTTAGTTCAGTTCTGACAACGCATTGGCCAGCGACGGTACGCGGCGGCGTGCCAGCTTAGGCTGACGGCAGCCCAAAGACCTTTTGCTCACGAGACAGACAATTTTCATCATGTTTATGATGACGCTTAGTCCGTTTCCGAAGACAGAGTTAGTCTTCTTTTGTGTCTGGTACATGCATTAATTGAGAATGTGACGCGTGTTCGCGGGAGGTCTTTTCTGTTGCGCCGAGAAGTAACCTTACTGCGTTGATTAGTAAGTGAATGACGTGCCGCGTGGTGTCAGTGTCCACTGGGTATGTACATCTTGACTAATGGCATCTGCTCCTTTGTGCGGCAGTGCCGGATGACCAGCTTGGTTTCGCGGCATCGGACATTGCGCTGTGCGCCGTGTACAGTCTACTCATCCAAACTGAGCCAGTTCAGACTGATGTTATTACAAGCACCCGCCTGGTTACTGAGGCACAATGTACTAAATAATCCCACAGCCGCGGCCGCTGGCAGTCACGGAGATGACCGATAGATTTTGAGAGCTCAATCAAGGGTAGTGCCCGATTAGCTTGGCGCCTGGAAAGGCGTCAAGCTAATCAGGAACTACCCTTGAGATAACGAGTTCAATCCGACTAAACTTTTGCCTACAGTTGTGAAATCAGTAAAGCCGGTGTAAATAGTTTTGTGACAGCCGCAGTCAGATCACGCGGCATGGCCTTGCGGGAACTGAGACAGCAAGGAAGCAAATCACTGAGTTTCGCGTTGAAGAAAACATCAGTGGTTAGTTAGTTGTTTGGGTTTGGCGCCTAGCAGGCATATAAGACCGTCTCACTGTAGAACTAACATCAGTAAATCTACCAGCAAACGTCTGGGGAACTTGGATTCCCTTGAGTACAAAGATTGACTGAGTGATTCTTCAGTGTCAGTCAAATCCCAGTGAGCCACAAAACTGACCGGCCGGACCTCGGGCTGACACCGGCTGTTGCTGTCCCGCGCACAGCTGTGCGCGGGACAGCAACAGCGCTCTCGTCGGCGGCTCGAGGATCTTTTGAGTACTGGGATATACCACACATATCAAGGATGTTGAGACTTCAGTTTAAGACTGACACTTGAATCGCACATTTTTTTTGTTGTCAGTCGTCAAGGAAGGAAGTGCTATGGTTATGTTATTGAGATTTGCCATCAGGTTACTTGTACTAGTTGTAGGTCACTTTCATGGATGCCAGCAAAGACGTGGCAGCTCAGTGTTAGTTTGACAGTCAACGGTAATAGATCTGTGTTATGCCGTGCCATGTATGTCAGTAAGCGTTCATACTGTGAGGTGAGATGAAATGTGCACTCAATTAAGCCAACATAGAACTACTGTTATATATAAAAAATTAAAAAAAACCACGCCTTGGAATAATTAGAAGGACACAACAGTTTACAGAATTTCCAAAGTGGTCAAACAACAATAGTGTCGTTTATCTGTGAGGAGGCGCACGCAGGCATATAGACAATTTGACGAGTAATGATTCAGCCTTATGTCGCTACTATGTCGGTTTCAAGGATGGTTTGTGAAACATTGCGCAAGTACTAGTATCGAAACCAGCATCCCTCGTTAAGAGTCGTGAGCCTTGTAGCCTGACTAGTTTACATTTCTGTCTACGTTGTCTTAACTCATTCTACCCCAGACACACCACAGCAAGATAAGGATCGACCATGATAGTTCAAGGGTGATGCCAGAATAGCTTGGCGCCCATGGGCGCCAAGCTATTCTGGCATCACCCTTGAACTATCATGGTCGACCTGTGTCCTGCACTGCAATGCAGTCTTCGGAGGACAATGGCAACATTTAAGGATTTCGGTGTTGGGGTAGAATGAGTTAAATGCTGTATCGCCAAACAAGGATTCTACTTCCATGTAGTGAAACTAGTGAGATTAGACTGGACGCAGATTGTGTTTCTGCGTCATGTTAACTCAGCGTCACAGAACGTCAAGGAACACGGATACAAAGTGGTGTCAGCAAGAGGCATAGATCCTCATGAACCCCCGCAACTGCGGGGGCGCATGAGGATCTATGCCTCTTGCAGTTGGATCGTCTTCAGGTTTCCGCCTCGGCAGTAAAGGAGTTCTTTTTCAAACCATAGCAATCACTGCTAATGACCATCAGTTGACAGCAGGCAGCATAAACCTGTGGTAGTCAAATACAGAACCAATGCACTGTTGTACGATTCCGGGCTAGGCCATTTCACGGGGTCAAGGATGCTGTTTCATCGGTCTCGTTAATTAGTTTCTCGAGACGTCATCGAGTAACTGTTGCCGATTACCAGTCATGGGGCTGATTAAAGAACTGGCGGGTGAGTATTATTATGTTCATTAACCCATTATCCTTGACGCACTAGGGGTGTGTGTGTGTTTGTGGGGTGTGCCGTGTGTGTGGGGCGGGATGGGGGGGGGGGGGGGGGGGGGGAGGGGAGCGGGGTCCATATAGCGGCTCGACATTGACTCGACAGTGACTGACACGAGTCGAGAACATAGAAATAACCGGCTTGAAACATAGAACAGTAGAAGTGTTGGAGAGACTAGTTTTTTGTTTTTTTTTTGTTTTTTTGTTGTTGTTGCGGTTTTTTGTGTTTTTTTTTCCGTTTTTTTCCCCCTGAACAAATCCGACGCTACCCTTGAACCATCAAAGCCGATCCATCTCTCGCTGTGGAATGTTCATCGTAAACCAATATGCGTGAATTCTTGACTCTGAAAGTGAGAACCACAGAAACAGCATCCTGACGTAGAAACATGGGCAACCGCCCAGTACCTGCAGTAAATACTGACTTTTGAAAGTCTACACAGACGTGCAAGGGGGTCTGGTGATAAAACACTTGCGAAAACGTATAGACCTAAACCCCGATGGCCTCTTCCCGTTGATGATGCAAATGAGGACTGTTTCTGTCAGCAAGAGGCATAGATCCTCACGAGGCCCTGCTTTAGCAGGGCCTCATGAGGATCTGTGTCTCTTGCAAAAGGAACAAAGGGTTTTTGCTCCATGACTTCTCTTAAACTTTCAGATGAAAAAAAAACCAAAAAACTTATCTCTGTTGTAGAGTCTGGTCTGTGATATTTTCTTGCCTTTCCGCACGGGGCCGCAAAGAAAGGAAGGTCCATACCATCACAAACTAGCCAACAATTTAGTCAGTGTGTTCTCGACCTTGTTCACTGCCAAGAAAATTTGATGAACGATGCACCACTCAACTACAATAGGTATAGATCCTCATGAGCCCCCTAGCAGTTTGCAGGGAGGAGGGTGGCTCATGAGGATCTACGCCTCTTGCTGAAATCGCGTTGCATCCATGTTTCTTTGACGGCTGGTGATCTTTGACGTTGAATTTATAAGGATTTCGAAAACACGATCCTCGTCAACTGTCAATGAAGGGGTTAGCAGGCTTTTTTTTCAAGGTCAAGCTTTAACCCGCTCACTGCCACTGTATTTCTGCAGTCTTCCATAATTCAACATCCCCCTCCCCCCCCCCCCCCCCCCCCCCCCCAAAAAAAAAAAAAAAAAAAAAAAAAAAAAAGCCTGAGCTGCCCCAGGAACATGGATTCAACGTGCGGGGGCTCATGAGGATATATCCCTCTTGCAGTTGGATGGTGTTCAATTTTTTTCCGCACTCAACGGGTTAAACTGCAACTGTAGCACTGGATATAATTATTTTAGTCGTTAGTAACTGATATCAATCCTATCTTACTTTGCACTTCACTGGTTATCTTCCTCTATCAGCGGTAGGAAATCGAGGGAGACAACCAGTGTGCTTGGCATTTTGAAGCCGGCTTGTATGCTTGATCTCATCACATAAACTAGACTATCCTTAAGCAGCTTTTCTGCATGAAAGCATACGTACTGGGCTAGCCATAATACCCGTTAAAACCTTGTCCGTGCCTACTATTGCGCAAGGTCGCTCTGTTTAAACCTAGCCGATCAATATATGTATCAAACAGCCTCTGCTACAAAGAAAGCGTCTGATCTTCCACTAGCATGATTTCTGTATCATCATAAGCCTCTGCAACCTCAGAGAGAGAGAGAGAGAGAGAGAGAGACAGACAGACAGACAGACAGACAGACAGACAGACACACAGACAGACACACAGACACCGAGACAGACAGACACAGACTGAGACATAGATGAACTGAACTGAAACCTTATTTTCTAAGGTTGGACATAGTAGGCATTTTGTGAGAGACAGAGAGAGATTAGTTAGTTATTTGGGTTTAACACCGAGCAGGGGACTAAGGCCACCTCACGGCAGAGAGAGAGAGAGAGAGAGAGAGAGAGAGAGAGAGAGATGGATTGAACCGAACTGAAACTTTATTTTATAATGAAAGTAGGCAGGCAGGCCTTTTATAGGAGAGAGAGAGAGAGAGAGAGAGAGAGGAGAGAGAGAGAGAGAGAGAGAGAGAGATGATGATGATGATGATGATGAAACGTTTTATTCAGGATAAAAAGTTTTAGGCATAGCAATGCCCATCTTCCAAAACTGTCCTGCTACTCTACACATATAAAAATACATCAGACGATACAGCAAAAGATTATATATATATATATATATATATATATATATATATATATATATATATATATATATATATATATATATATATATATATATATATATATATATAAAGACCCATCCCCCCCCCCCCCACCATCAGAAAAAAAAATTAAAAAACAAAACAACAACAACAACAACATAATAATAATAATAATAATAATAATAATAATAATAATAATAATAAGTAAAATACAAAAAGAATTAAAACAATATATATACTTGTACAAGAGAGAGAGAGAGAGGAACTGGACTGAAAATTTGATTTTCTCAGTATGGATACCGGAGACAGTATAAGGCAGGCAGGCTTTCTTTTATCACGGAGAGAGTGAGAGAGAGGCGGGGCGGGGGGGGGGGGGGGGGGTGGGGGGGGGGGGGAGGGGGACGAAACACAGACCAGGAAAATGACACAGATGCTGGCATTCTGCAAGTTTATCACGTACGATCTTTACGCAAGCAGCCTGCACTCCAGAATGTCAGCATGTTCGCGTCAACAGAAAAACCCGCTAACCTTCCCTGGGACCTCAGGATGCTGTTTCTGTGGTTCTCACTTTCAGAGTCAAGAATTCACGCATAAGAGAACCGTTGGTTTACGATGAACATTCCACAGCGAGAGATGGATCGGCCTTGATGGTTCAAGGGTAGCGTCGGATTTGTTCAGGGGAAAAAAAAAACGGAAAAAAAACGAAAAAACAACAACAACAAAAAAAACTAGTCTCTCCAACTCTTCTACTGTTCTATGTTTCAAGCCGGGTGTGTAGAACACGCCGTTTTAGTGTGTTACTGTCGGGGAGTGTAATCACTTTTTAGACTCTTTGTCTGTCGGAAGCGCTTTTTGTCGACGTGATTCTTGTAAGATTCACCTTGACAGAAACAGCGCTCACGACAGCCGAAGGGCTGAGTTCCAAATTTATTTCCAGTTGCACTTTTTATTTGTTTTTAAAGCGAAAATTATTGAGTTTTTTTTTCTTTTTAATGCGGCTGCTATAATATGTCAACATTTATTATTTTAGCATTCTTAACACATTCAAGACGTGCTGTATTCGGATACGCCCCGGCGTAAAGCCACGTATCCGGTTGCGGGACGTCTTGAATGAGTTAACCCTTTGGCTGTCGGTAGCGTTTTTTTCTTCGCGATGATTCATGCGGGAATCATCGCGATGAAAAGCGCTACCGACGGCCAAAGGGTTAACACTCTATAGTGACATCAGTCTAGAGGCGGACTGGCCGCCATCACTGATGGTTCAACGGTAGTTTTCCTGAGACGCTAAGCAGATCTGGCGTTATACACCTGAAAATAGCATGGTGATTCAAGTTGATCTTCCAGGGTTTGATATTATTGAGGAACAGGAGAAGGATTCTGAAATAGTGCGCTTAAAGGACTTATTGATTAGTGAACAAGGAACCATGACAGTCAATAGGAGATACATGCTGATAGAGGATGTTCTATATTTCTTGTCTCATCCTGATGATGAACCAGTAGCCAGATTGTATGTTCCGTCTCACTTGGTAGAGTACGTAGTCAGACAGTACCATGACGAAAATGGTCACTTAGGAATAGACAAGACGCATGACACAGTCAGTAGAAAGTATTACTGGCCTAACATGTACAAACAACTGTATGAATATGTTAGTGGGTGTGTCATCTGTCAGTCTAGAGTGTTACAAAAGAAAAGGGCCCCCGTACAGGAAATGGACATTCCTCCATACCCATTCGCTAAGTTGTCATTGGACTTAGCAGGTCCGTTTGACCGCTCCCTTAGCGGGAATAGCTATGTCATAGCATTCATCTGTCATCTGACAGGTTGGGTAGAGGCGTTCCCTGTACCAGATAAAACGCCGCAGTCAGTGGTACAGCTGCTCGTAGAAGAAATTCTACCCAGACATGGCTGTCCATTGCAGATAGTATCAGACAATGGGTCTGAGAATGTGAATAGGGTTATGGCAGAAACGCTGGCAGAACTGAACATAGATCATGTCACGACCAGTCTTTATCATCCACAGTCCAATGCTAAGGTCGAACGTTTTCACAGAACTTTTAACGACATTCTGTCCAAAAAGATACAAGAGGATTTTTCGACATGGGACGTGCATATTAACCAGGTACTAGCAGCTTATAGGGTTTGTGTTTCGGAAACTACGCAGGAATCTCCTTTCTTTTTACTGTACGGTCGCGATCCAGTGCTACCGTTAGATAACATCCTTAGACCCCGAAGAAAATACGCTGGTGAAGATTTTCACAAGATAGCGCTTGAGCAGCAACACAAGGCCTTCACCCAGGTGTATCGGCGAATTAAGAAAGCACAGAAGAAGGGGGCTAAGTATGCTAATAGAGGTGTACAGCCTGTCGAGATTAAGGTCGGTGATCCAGTGTACCTTCGTAATCACCGTAGACACAATAAGTTAGACAGTAAGTGGAGGTCGCACTATAGAGTGGTGGAACAATTGTCGCCTGTCACATTCAGGGTACGACATCAACTAGATGGCACTGAGGTCAGTTCACATGCTGAACACTTGCGGATAGCCAAAATTAGCGAGTGGCCGATTCCAAAAGCCAGGGGGAGAACATTACGTAAAGCCACCCAGGTTGTAGCTCCAGAATCATCCGATAGCGACAGTGACGATGCAATAGGGCAAGAGAACGCACGAGACAGACTGACTAGGGGGGTGCGAAAAGAGCGTGAGAATTCTTCATCCGAGGAGGACGTTCCGTTAATGGAGTTAAGAAAGCGCCTAAAGACAAGAGAGAAAAGATCTCTCTCAGCAGTAAACGTTAGTTGTAGCAAGGGCACATCAGACAGTTCTGATGATGGGGAGATCGACGACAATCGTTCGATTCAGCCTAGTTTACAGACTAATGGGGTTAGGGAAATTCTTGAAGCGATACTGACTCTTCTGCCAAAGAAGGCTTCAAATTAGAAATGCGACTCTCAGACGGTATCTGGGAGAGGACTATTGTAATGTGTAAATCATGAAGCATGATTTGAGTTTTGTCAGAGACAGTGGTATAAGTCTCTGGTGATATCTCGTATGTTGCAGACAACAACAAGATGAAGTTTTTTTTTTAGTCTGATAGTATTGGGGCTAGCGCAGGGTTTAAATATTAATCACAATGTCGTATTTCAAAAACTTGATGAAGTTACCACTAGTAACTGGAGATTCAGGTCGGCCTGCGCCAGAATCAATGACGGCTCAGTATGACTTAGAATCCACAACAATAGCAGTAGACGCGCAACGTACGCGGTTCGCGTTCCTTACGGAAGCTGAACTTGAAGCTCGTTCCAAACCCTTGATAGGATTCTGTGCGATTCGATGTGCAATATTATATCCTATGAACATTAATCAGTTTTGTGTTACGGCGCTGTTTTTAAACAATTCAGACGTAATTGCAACACACTGCCAAACAAAGGTCAAGTTGGGTACAGTGTTACCTATGGCACGGTATATAATGGATGGGCTATGGGTCATTAGTAATCATAGTCCACTAAAGATGAGTATTAGTTGTCACGGTAAAGGGGTCACGTACCAACAAATCAACCCACCATTATCGCTAATCCGCCTCAATGAATCATGTACGGCTATTAGTGATAGATTGATGTTAACCCCTTACTACCAACAAGAGAGCCAGTATCAGGTGGAAGACAAATTGATAGGATGGCTGGAAAACTATGCATTTTCCAATATAACGTTATGGAAACCATTTCATAGCACTTTACCAGACTACGATCCCATCTCTTTGTCCAAAGAGTTAGATGAAATTAAGGAAATGCCAATGGATCATCTAATTGCTCGACTTCAGAGCATGCAATTCGTTAAGCCAAAACAAGAATGGGTGATATGGAAACAGATCATCATTGGTTCTATCGTAGGGACAGTTGTAGTGATCATAATTGGGGTAGGGTGTAAACGATATAAAAAGAAAACTAGCGCATGGTTTGGCTCCATATTATCACGACTCAGGAAGGGTGAACGTGAGGTCACTGTGCCTACGTTGATTTCGGCGGCTGTGCAATCAGCAGACGTGAATGACGTCGCAAGAGCGAAGGACTCTACGCCGATGATGGAGGGAGGAGTGCAGTTACTCCCCGCCTCGAACGTTGTCAAGTTTTACCCGTCGTTGGGGTAACCAAGGATCAACGTGTTGCGATCCAGGAAGAATCGTGAAGAATAACGAACACATGTGCAAAGACATAACAGAGTCGACGATTTTGATGTGAACATTTATGGGCGTGATTACGCCGGACAATAATAATTTTTAATAAGGAGTGATCGATTTAAATAAGCGGTCATTCCGAAAAATGATGTATTTTGTGGATAACATGTTTAATTGTTTGAAATGATGTTGTTGTCTGAATATTGTGTAATGAAAAAAAAACGAATCTTGTGAATTAAGATTCCTTTTTTTTTCGGGTAGGTTTGGGAGGAGTTGTTACACTATAAGTGTATACGACCAATATCACGGTCGGGTAATTTTATAATTTCCCTTGATATGAAAATAACGAGGGTATAATTAGTACCACGGGCTCACGTGGAGTTGACAAGTGGCCGGCCCTACTAAGCTGGGACTAATGAATAAATAATGAGCCCTCGTTAGTAGTGAGGAACACAGACTCCTGCTGACAAAGAATAATTATGAGAGTCAGTAATAGGTTACTGGTCAGCTAAGATCAGAGGACGCTGGCCACCATAATAGATGTGGAATAATTAGGAGAGACAGTAATGGGTCCCTGGTCAGCTAAGATCAGAGGACGCTGGCCACCATAATAGATGTGAAATAATTAGGAGAGACAGTAATGGGTCCCTGGTCAGCTAAGATCAGAGGACGCTGGCCACCATAATAGATGTGGAATAATTATGAGAGACAGTAATGGGTTCCTTTGATAGCTAGGATCAGAGGACGCTGGCCACCATAATAGATGTGGAATAATTAGGAGAGACAGTAATGAGTTCCTTTGATAGCTAGGATCAGAGGACGCTGACCAGCATAATAGATGTGGAATAATTATGAGAGACAGTAATGGGTCCCTGGTCAGCTAGGATCAGAGGGCGCTATCCACCAGAGCAGATGGGGGATAGATTATGGGCGACAGTAATAGCTCCTTTGACAGATAGGGTCAGGGGACGCTGGCCACCATGATAGATGTGGAATAATATGGGTGACAGTAATAGCCCCTTTGACTGGTTGAGACAAAGGGGCGATGCCCTCGGCCAGAACGGGTATATATATTGGGGGTAAACACCAGAACGAGAGAGCTCACAACGAAGAAAACGAGCTAGAGAGAGAGCTCGCACAATGACCAGAACGAGAGAGCTCACAACGAAGGGAACGAGATAGATAGAGAGTACACAACGAAGAGAGTGAGGAGATAGATAGAGGGAGCTGAGAAGCGAGAGACCGAGCTCCGGTATTTTCGCCATTTTAGTATGCCATGCTAGTAGGTTGGTTGTGCCCAACCTATTAGACCCACGATGACCAAGAAATAAAAGACTCTTCTGGAAACACTCTTGTCTGGCTGCGTCTTCCATCAACAACACCTTGCGTGTGGCTGCGGTAGTGTAACATCTCATCATCATCACCATCAAGTGTAGAAAGACATCTGAGGGGTGGTGTGCAGCGTCAGCTGAAAATTATATAAAGTCGTCGTCGACATTTAAGTCGAACCCTTATCCGTCATCCGTCATTTGGATATGTCGAATTTTTTACAGACTTGTTCGACTTAAGCGTTGTTTGTTGTTGTTTTTTCCTACCGACCAAAGACAGTTCGAGTTATCCGTTGTATAACTTATTAGTCGCAGCAATAACAGCTTTGGCCGTGAAATATTTTTTTGTTCGACGTAAGCGTTCTCAGTCCTTTTTCGACTTATTGGACTGCATAATTATACCATCTTGACCTGAACTGAAGCCGCGTGGCGTATGCAGCACGTCTATGAGTTAAGGGAAATGTGTTTGCATAATAAACAGACTTAGTAATGCACGCTGGTTGTTTATAAAAGATTACTGACAAGATGAAAATATTTAGACATAATACATCTCACTGACAGATATAAGCTTAGACTGAAACCGGCTGGACTGAAATGAATCCCGCTTAGACACTGATCAGTCTGAAACTGATGCCGGCAACAGGTCTAAACTGCAAGTTGAATGTTCAGTATAAGTCTACTAGGTTGGTTATTGGGCGCCGAGCAGGCGACTAAAGCCATCTCACGGCGGATGTCTGCTATATCGTGTATATCGGATGCTGGGGTCAGATGCATGAGTGAGTATAGTTTAGTCCTGGTCCAGCCACTAACCCCTGGTGTGTGACTCCTACCTTCTATCTATCTATCTATCTATCTATCTATCTATCTTATCTATCTATCTGTCTGTCTGTCTGTCTGTCTGTCTGTCTCCCGTAGTCTTGCCGACTGTTGAGGCACCACTTGACAACCAGCTCCCTCCATTCCTCTCTGTTCTCTACCATTCTTAGTGTATCGCCCAGCTGCAGTCCTGTCCACTCTGAGATCTTGTCCTCCCATCTTTTCCTCTGTCTTCCTCTCCTTCGTCCTCCTTGCACAGTGCCTTGCAGAATTGTTTTGGCAAGCCCTGCTGAACGCATGACATGCCCATTCCACTTCAGTTTGCGTTTTTTTCACAATGGCTAATAGGTCTTCATAGGGCCCGATGGCTTTGCCTGATTCTGCCTCCCACTTTCTCGTTCGTGATGTGATCTCTGTATGAAATGCCAAGCAGCCTTCGAAAACATATCATTTCAGTGGCTTGTATCCTCCTTTGAAGGTCTGCTTTGAGGGTCCATGACTCACAGGCATATATGAACACTGAGGTGACTAAAGAGCGCATCAGTCTGATCTTGGAGCAGAGTGTGATGTTTCTGTCCTTCCATATGGTCTTCAATCTTGTCAGTGCTGTTGTTGTCGGCGCAATCCTAGACAGTATTTCTGGTTTTGATCTGTCACAATGGTTCCCAAGTATTTGAATTTATTAACTGTTTCCAGTTGTTGGCCTCCAATCATGATATCAGTGCCAATGCCAGTGGTGTTATTTGTCATCAGTTTGGTCTTCTCTGCACTGATTTCCATCCCAAGCGCAATGGCTGTACTGTCCAGCTTTTCCACCAGCTGAGCTAGCTCCTTCTCTGTTCCTGCAAGGCCATCAATGTCGTCCGCAAAGCGCAAGTTTGTGATTGTTCTGCCTCCAATACTGACAGTTCCTTCGTGATCTTTCAAAGCGTCTGTCATGATTATTTTCCAGGAAGATGTTGAAAAGAGTAGGTGAGAGCAAGCAGCCTTGTCTGACTCCGACTGTTAGCCTAAACTAGTTTCCCATTTTGCGGTTAAAGCAGACTGCGCTTGTGGCCTTGTTGTAAAGGTTTGCTGTGACTTTGATCAGGTTGGCATTGATGTTGTACAGCTTCATGTTGGACCAAAGGGCTGCATGCCACACCCTGTCAAACGCTTTCTTAAAACCCACAAAGACATGATAGAGGTCTTGCTGGTGCTGGAGATACCTCTCACATAGAACTCTCAGGTTGAAGATCTGCTCAGTCGTGCTGCGCCCTGGTCTGAAGCCTGCCTGTTCCTCAGCTATGATTTCCTTTGCCTGTGGTTTCAGCCTGTTCAGTAATCTCTTTAACATGACTTTGCTCTGGTGGTATAAAAGACTGATCGTGCGATAATTCTGGCATTGATGTAAGTTGCCTTTTTTGGGGAGAGTTATTATAAATGATTGGGCCCATGGTGTGGGCCATTCCCCTGACTGCCAGATCTTATTGCAGATTGTTAGTAAGGCTTATCGTGTCTTTTCCCCCTTCTTGGACTAGCTCTGCAGGGATGTTGTCTGCTCCTGCTGCCTTCCCTTTTTTCAGCGACTTCACTGCAGCCTCTACTTCTTCTCGTAGGACGGGATAGTTGCCATTGTTGGTCACTAGTGGATTGACAGGTATGCCTGGGTCCCCTCAGGTAGTTCGGTGGTTGTACAAATCTGAGCAGTACTCTGTCTATCTCTTTAGTATGTCTTGCTCTTCCGTAAGACAGTTCCCTTCACTATCTTGAATTATCAAGGAGCGTCCTTGTTTTAAAATGGTCAGGTCTTTCACCAGCTGGTATGCTTTTTTTGCTATTATTTTTGCTCATATTTTCTTCTACGTGTTTACACTGATCTTCAATCCATTTATTCTTTGCCTTTTTCATGCTTTTCTTGGTATCAGTCCTGATTAATTTCCCTGTATTGCTAAGCTCCTTCTACCTCTGATTTCTTTTTCTTTAATTCTCGACGCTTGTAACATTGAACGAAGATTTCAGCTCTTACCTTACCGTCTGGCAATTCTTCAGCACAGGCCGTAAGTTGCAAAATCACACGGATCACATTTGTTAGGCATGACTCGAATTTATTTGGTATCAATTTCAGCCCACTTAATCAAATTTCAAATACAAACGATTTTGAATTTCCAAAAACTACAGTAGCTCGCTTGAACTTGCCCTTAGCACCACGTGAATGTTCTGTGTTTATGTACAGTGTGTGAGTGAATGCGCGTGATTCACGTGAGCGTGCTTGTTGGGTTCAGTTCGCGGCGGCGCTTTGAGCCGATTTTCAATTGGGATAAAGCGCCTATTTAATGCGCTTATTATTATTATTATTATTATTATTATTATTATTTAATCCTACAGCAGTGGAATGCAGTCGCCTTTCATAATATTCTAGTGATAGCTGGTAAATTCGTGCAGTTCCCATCGCTTGATTTAGTTTATCCGTTAGTCTTAAGCAGTTTCCCTCCTAGCGTGGCACATGGCGTGGCATCCCAAATGATTTGCTTTGAGTGTTTACATGTCAGAATATCTTAGCTTTCAGCCTCGCCTGTTAAAATACGGACTGAAACCCTTGCTAAGCCCCTTCCTCAAACGCCGGGAGTTTGATGTAAATAGGCAAGAGCTTTTCAGTCACGCTGAAGGTGCAGCCACTGTCAGTAGCCTTCAGGGGCTTATGAGGGTGTGCGCCATGTGCAGACAAATAAAGAGTTGACCTTCTGCGTAACGCCGGACCCATGATGTAAATAGGTGTGATGTTTCAAGCAAGAGGCGTAGATCCTCACGAGCCCCTGTTCTGCAGGGGATATGAGGGTCTATGCCTCTTGCAGATGAAAATGTCAGCTAAGCTGCGTACGTACTCCAGTGCGAAACACCAAGCCAGCTAATCGGGCATAGCGCGTTTGAATGCACCAAGCGGTTAGAATAGGTAAACGCCAAACGCTTGAGAGTTTTTGCGGGTGGTTATTAGTAGCCTCTGCGGGAGATGGACAGAGGACTTAGTCAGTTCTGGCCCGAACACAATCTTCAATGGACTTCGGAATACGAGGCACTTTGAGCCGCATTCTCTATCGTGGTGCGGCAAGGGTCGTACTGACAACACTTTGAGCCAATTCGCAACCGCAACGAGAGATTCAGGTTCAGTGTCTTGCAAGGCTGCATTGAGAGTCGCTCAGTGATGCATCGACGTTCAACAGGCTTTGCCGCTCGAAGACGGGAATTATTTTCAGGATTCCTTATGGTGCAAGGTCCGGATACGAAAGTTGAACAATCACTGTGTGGAATAGTGCAAGGACCGAGTGAGAATCACGTCTGGCATCTTCTCAGTTTCAGTGTGAAGACTGACTGAAGGCATTTCGGCACCATCTCAGTGTGTGTATGTTGTTTACTCAGTGCGGCCTCCAGAAACTTGTACGGCCTGGAATGGTGTCGGGCGCGTATAAATAGGTATAAATTCCTTGGCGGCGGTGCAGTTAACCCCAACGCACCGTACAGCCGGGGATGCCGATTGACCATGATAATTCAAGGGTAGTGCCAGATTAGCCTGGCGCCTGACGGCGCCAAACTAATCTGGCACTACCCTTGACTGAATTATCATGGTCAATCCATCTCCTGCGATAGGTACATAGTCATTAGGTGACACCTCCAAAATTTGGGAAACTATGCGGCTGTGGGGTTAAATGGTTTCAAACGATTGGTTTACGCGAGTTTTTTTTTTACGTCCCGGCCTTGACAGCGGCTCCCATGTGAGCGACTGAAAGGTTTTCGGGTCGACCTCAGTTGCCGGCTAGCGTCAGCCATGGTACATTTTGCTTACTTGGCCGTCTTATGTATAAGACATTTCAGTTTCATAGCGGCTTTGTGACTACGTCGGTAGTTATGTCAGCGCACGGCCTTGTGCCATTCTGTGACCTTATGTATGACGTCCGTGTCAGTCTTAATGCTTACTCAGTGGTGACAACTGAAACTGGCTGTTTCTACGACTGCGCAACACGTGGACTGACGTCCGTTTCTGGCCGCTTGATGATTTGTGCCAGTGTCGGCATTTCCCAGTCAGTAGTGACTACTTTACTCGTACGGCTCTCGTGATAGTCTCATCTCTGCATTTCAGCGAGAAATCGGCTCAGTGCTGACTGACCTCAGCAAGCAAAAGATCCTCCGGCCGATGTCGGCGGTTGTTGGCCCGCGCACGGCCGTGCGCGGGCCAACAACCGCCAACATCGGCCCGAGGACCTTTGCGGCAGTTATGCTTGGTTATGCCAGACACAGTCTGCCTTTCTGTGCGGCCCACTTTTTAGATTCACAAAGGCATAGTCTCCCGCAGCGACTTTTAGAGGCTTGTTCAAGTGAGCAGAATCGGTTATATGCGGTGAAAGTTGAAGCCTGCTTTGTGCACTGCCGAGGACTTTAGATACAGTAGTGTGTGAAGAACTGAAAAGTTTGGAACGCTTTTGGGATGTCTATTATTGGTTTGTGACACATCTGTGGCGTTTTATATGCGTAGTGTTTCAAGTCAAGTTAGTCATGGACTGCGTGTCACATAGTTTCTGGAATGTTCGGCATTGCCTGACTTCTAGATAAGATAAAATAAGCCGGGATAACATAAGATAAGATAAGATAAGTTGTTTTCATCCCTACGTCACACGACCAATCTCTTTAGCGCAAACCGCTGTACCACATGACCGAGCTACAAAACCCCTTGTCAGTATCGAAAAATGGCGGACTTCTTGTAGCCCTCTTTGTGACGCATCTTGGATGCGAGTTTTGTTCTATAAAATTTTCGAAACAACAAGCACAGTACTGGAGATGGCAACGCCATGAAATATTTTTAATTACGTCATAAGTCTAGCATTCCATACCACCAGCATCGCCTGACTCAGTCCCTGAATAAGCCCAAGGCAGCAGCAGACAGCACTGACGTGCTTCTTCAGATCTGATTAGTTTCTGCCGGTTCGAGACATGCGCTGATGCAGTCGCACTAAGCAGTGAGTACTGCCTCCGCGCCACGCCCGGTGAGCAACAGGTCCTCAGGTCAACTTCGTCACGGGCTGGCCCCGCGCACGGCCTTGCGCGGGGCCAGCCCATGCCGATTTCGGCCCGAGGACCTTTCAGCTCAGCAGACAAACTTTTTTGTGTGTGGTATCGTGACCTGTGCAGCTGTGGTGATGATAGTATTAGGCAGAGGCGGCAATCGTTAGTTCAGTTCTGACAACGCATTGGCCAGCGACGGTACGCGGTGGCGTGCCAGCTTAGGCTGACGGCAGCCCAAAGACCTTTTGCTCACGAGACAGACAGTTTTCATCATGTTTATGATGACGCTTAGTCCGTTAGGAGACTCTGAAGACAGAGTTAGTCTTTTGTGTCTGGTACATGCATTAATTGAGAATGTGACGCGTGTTCACGGGAGGTCTTTTCTGTTGCGCCGATTAGTAAGTGAATGACGTGCCGCGTGGTGTCAGTGTCCACTGGGTATGTACATCTTGACTAATGGCATCTGCTCCTTTGTGCGGCAGTGCCGGATGACCAGCTTGGTTTCGCGGCATCGGACATTGCGTTGTGCGCCGTCCACAGTCTACTCATCCAAACTGAGCCAGTTCAGACTGATGTTATACAAGCACCCGCGTGGTTACTGAGGCACAATGTACTAAATAATCCCACAGCCGCGGCCGCTGGGAGTCACGGAGATGACCGATAGATTTTGAGAGCTCAATCAAGGGTAGTACCCGATTAGCTTGGCGCCTGGAAAGGCGTCAAGCTAATCAGGAACTACCCTTGAGATAACGAGTTCAATCCGACTAAACTTTTGCCTACAGTTGTGAAATCAGTAAAGCCGGTGTAAATAGTTTTGTGACAGCCGCAGTCAGATCACGCGGCATGGCCGCCTTGCGGGAACTGAGACAGCAAGGAAGCCAAATCACTGAGTTTCGCGTTGAAGAAAACATCAGTGGTTAGTTAGTTGTTTGGGTTTGGCGCCTAGCAGGCATCTAAGACCGTCTCACTGTAGAACTAACACCAGTAAATCTACCAGCAAACGTCTGGGGAACTTGGATTCCCTTCAGTACAAAGATTGACTGAGTGATTCTTCAGTGTCAGTCAAATCCCAGTGAGCCACAAAACTGACCGGCCGGACCTCGGGTTGACACCGGCTGTTGCTGTCCCGCGCACAGCTGTGCGCGGGACAGCAACAGCGCTCTCGTCGGCGGCTCGAGGATCTTTTGAGTACTGGGATATACCACACATATCAAGGATGTTGAGACTTCAGTTTAAGACTGACACTTGAATCGCACATTTGTTTTGTTGTCAGTCGTCAAGGAAGGAAGTGTTATGGTTATGTTATTGAGATTTGCCATCAGGTTACTTGTACTAGTTGTAGGTCACTTTCATGGATGCCAGCAAAGACGTGGCAGCTCAGTGTTAGTTTGACAGTCAACGGTAATAGATCTGTGTTATGCCGTGCCATGTACGTCAGTAAGCGTTCATACTGTGAGGTGAGATGAAATGTGCACTCAATTAAGCCAACATAGAACTACTGTTATATATAAAAAATTTAAAAAAACCACGCCTTGGAATAATTAGAAGGACACAACAGTTTACAGAATTTCCAAAGTGGTCAAACAACAATAGTGTCGTTTATCTGTGAGGAGGCGCACGCAGGCATATAGACAATTTGACGAGTAATGATTCAGCCTTATGTCGCTACTATGTCGGTTTCAAGGATGGTTTGTAAAACATTGCGCAAGTACTAGTATCGAAACCAGCATCCCTCGTTAAGAGTCGTGAGCCTTGTAGCCTGACTAGTTTACATTTCTGTCTACGTTGTCTTAACTCATTCTACCCCAGACACACCACAGCAAGATAAGGATCGACCATGATAGTTCAAGGGTGATGCCAGAATAGCTTGGCGCCCATGGGCGCCAAGCTATTCTGGCATCACCCTTGAACTATCATGGTCGACCTGTGTCCTGCACTGCAATGCAGTCTTCGGAGGACAATGGCAACATTTAAGGATTTCGGTGTTGGGGTAGAATGAGTTAAATGCTGTATCGCCAAACAAGGATTCTACTTCCATGTAGTGAAACTAGTGAGATTAGACTGGACGCAGATTGTGTTTCTGCGTCATGTTAACTCAGCGTCACAGAACGTCAAGGAACACGGATACAAAGTGGTGTCAGCAAGAGGCATAGATCCTCATGAACCCCCGCAACTGCGGGGGCGCATGAGGATCTATGCCTCTTGCAGTTGGATCGTCTTCAGGTTTCCGCCTCGGCAGTAAAGGAGTTCTTTTTCAAACCATAGCAATCACTGCTAATGACCATCAGTTGACAGCAGGCAGCATAAACCTGTGGTAGTCAAATACAGAACCAATGCACTGTTGTACGATTCCGGGCTAGGCCATTTCACGGGGTCAAGGATGCTGTTTCATCGGTCTCGTTAATTAGTTTCTCGAGACGTCATCGAGTAACTGTTGCCGATTACCAGTCATGGGGCTGATTAAAGAACTGGCGGGTGAGTATTATTCTGTTCATTAACCCATTATCCTTGACGCACTAGGGGTGTGTGTGTGTGTTTGTGGGGTGTGCCGTGTGTGTGGGGCGGGATGGGGGGGGGGGGGGGGGGGGGGGAGGGGAGCGGGGTCCATATAGCGGCTCGACATTGACTCGACAGTGACTGACACGAGTCGAGAACATAGAAATAACCGGCTTGAAACATAGAACAGTAGAAGTGTTGGAGAGACTAGTTTTTTTGTTTTTTTTGTGTTTTTGTTGTTGTTGCGGTTTTTTTGTGTTTTTTTTTTCCGTTTTTTTCCCCCTGAACAAATCCGACGCTACCCTTGAACCATCAAAGCCGATCCATCTCTCGCTGTGGAATGTTCATCGTAAACCAATATGCGTGAATTCTTGACTCTGAAAGTGAGAACCACAGAAACAGCATCCTGACGTAGAAACATGGGCAACCGCCCAGTACCTGCAGTAAATACTGACTTTTGAAAGTCTACACAGACGTGCAAGGGGGTCTGGTGATAAAACACTTGCGAAAACGTATAGACCTAAACCCCGATGGCCTCTTCCCGTTGATGATGCAAATGAGGACTGTTTCTGTCAGCAAGAGGCATAGATCCTCACGAGGCCCTGCTTTAGCAGGGCCTCATGAGGATCTGTGTCTCTTGCAAAAGGAACAAAGGGTTTTTGCTCCATGACTTCTCTTAAACTTTCAGATGAAAAAAAAAAAAAAAAACTTATCTCTGTTGTAGAGTCTGGTCTGTGATATTTTCTTGCCTTTCCGCACGGGGCCGCAAAGAAAGGAAGGTCCATACCATCACAAACTAGCCAACAATTTAGTCAGTGTGTTCTCGACCTTGTTCACTGCCAAGAAAATTTGATGAACGATGCACCACTCAACTACAATAGGTATAGATCCTCATGAGCCCCCTAGCAGTTTGCAGGGAGGAGGGTGGCTCATGAGGATCTACGCCTCTTGCTGAAATCGCGTTGCATCCATGTTTCTTTGACGGCTGGTGATCTTTGACGTTGAATTTATAAGGATTTCGAAAACACGATCCTCGTCAACTGTCAATGAAGGGGTTAGCAGGCTTTTTTTTCAAGGTCAAGCTTTAACCCGCTCACTGCCACTGTATTTCTGCAGTCTTCCATAATTCAACATCCCCCTCCCCTCCCCCCCCCCCCCCCCCCCAAAAAAAAAAAAAAAAAAAAAAAAAAAAAAAGCCTGAGCTGCCCCAGGAACATGGATTCAACGTGCGGGGGCTCATGAGGATATATCCCTCTTGCAGTTGGATGGTGTTCAATTTTTTTCCGCACTCAACGGGTTAAACTGCAACTGTAGCACTGGATATAATTATTTTAGTCGTTAGTAACTGATATCAATCCTATCTTACTTTGCACTTCACTGGTTATCTTCCTCTATCAGCGGTAGGAAATCGAGGGAGACAACCAGTGTGCTTGGCATTTTGAAGCCGGCTTGTATGCTTGATCTCATCACATAAACTAGACTATCCTTAAGCAGCTTTTCTGCATGAAAGCATACGTACTGGGCTAGCCATAATACCCGTCAAAACCTTGTCCGTGCCTACTATTGCGCAAGGTCGCTCTATTTAAACTTAGCCGATCAATATATGTATCAAACAGCCTCTGCTACAAAGAAAGCGTCTGATCTTCCACTAGCATGATTTCTGTATCATCATAAGCCTCTGCAACCTCAGAGAGAGAGAGAGAGAGAGAGAGAGAGAGAGACAGACAGACAGACAGACAGACAGACAGACAGACAGACACACAGACAGACACACAGACACCGAGACAGACAGACACAGACTGAGACATAGATGAACTGAACTGAAACCTTATTTTCTAAGGTTGGACATAGTAGGCATTTTGTGAGAGACAGAGAGAGATTAGTTAGTTATTTGGGTTTAACACCGAGCAGGGGACTAAGGCCACCTCACGGCAGAGAGAGAGAGAGAGAGAGAGAGAGAGAGAGAGAGAGAGAGAGATGGATTGAACCGAACTGAAACTTTATTTTATAATGAAAGTAGGCAGGCAGGCCTTTTATAGGAGAGAGAGAGAGAGAGAGAGAGATGATGATGATGATGATGATGAAACGTTTTATTCAGGATAAAAAGTTTTAGGCATAGCAATGCCCATCTTCCAAAACTGTCCTGCTACTCTACACATATAAAAATACATCAGACGATACAGCAAAAGATTATATATATATATATATATATATATATATATATATATATATATATATATATATATATATATATATATATATATATATATATATATATATATAAAGACCCATCCCCCCCCCCCCCACCATCAGAAAAAAAAATTAAAAAACAAAACAACAACAACAACATAATAATAATAATAATAATAATAATAATAATAATAATAATAATAAGTAAAATACAAAAAGAATTAAAACAATATATATACTTGTACAAGAGAGAGAGAGAGAGGAACTGGACTGAAACTTTGATTTTCTCAGTATGGATACCGGAGACAGTATAAGGCAGGCAGGCTTTCTTTTATCACGGAGAGAGTGAGAGAGAGGCGGGGCGGGGGGGGGGGGGGGGGTGGGGGGGGGGGGGGAGGGGGACGAAACACAGACCAGGAAAATGACACAGATGCTGGCATTCTGCAAGTTTATCACGTACGATCTTTACGCAAGCAGCCTGCACTCCAGAATGTCAGCATGTTCGCGTCAACAGAAAAACCCGCTAACCTTCCCTGGGACCTCAGGATGCTGTTTCTGTGGTTCTCACTTTCAGAGTCAAGAATTCACGCATAAGAGAACCGTTGGTTTACGATGAACATTCCACAGCGAGAGATGGATCGGCCTTGATGGTTCAAGGGTAGCGTCGGATTTGTTCAGGGGGAAAAAAAAAACGGAAAAAAAAACGAAAAAACAACAACAACAACAAAAAAACTAGTCTCTCCAACTCTTCTACTGTTCTATGTTTCAAGCCGGGTGTGTAGAACACGCCGTTTTAGTGTGTTACTGTCGGGGAGTGTAATCACTTTTTAGACTCTTTGTCTGTCGGAAGCGCTTTTTGTCGACGTGATTCTTGTAAGATTCACCTTGACAGAAACAGCGCTCACGACAGCCGAAGGGCTGAGTTCCAAATTTATTTCCAGTTGCACTTTTTATTTGTTTTTAAAGCGAAAATTCTTGAGTTTTTTTTTTCTTTTTAATGCGGCTGCTATAATATGTCAACATTTATTATTTTAGCATTCTTAACACATTCAAGACGTGCTGTATTCGGATACGCCCCGGCGTAAAGCCACGTATCCGGTTGCGGGACGTCTTGAATGAGTTAACCCTTTGGCTGTCGGTAGCGTTTTTTTCTTCGCGATGATTCATGCGGGAATCATCGCGATGAAAAGCGCTACCGACGGCCAAAGGGTTAACACTCTATAGTGACATCAGTCTAGAGGCGGACTGGCCGCCATCACTGATGGTTCAACGGTAGTTTTCCTGAGACGCTAAGCAGATCTGGCGTTATACACCTGAAAATAGCATGGTGATTCAAGTTGATCTTCCAGGGTTTGATATTATTGAGGAACAGGAGAAGGATTCTGAAATAGTGCGCTTAAAGGACTTATTGATTAGTGAACAAGGAACCATGACAGTCAATAGGAGATACATGCTGATAGAGGATGTTCTATATTTCTTGTCTCATCCTGATGATGAACCAGTAGCCAGATTGTATGTTCCGTCTCACTTGGTAGAGTACGTAGTCAGACAGTACCATGACGAAAATGGTCACTTAGGAATAGACAAGACGCATGACACAGTCAGTAGAAAGTATTACTGGCCTAACATGTACAAACAACTGTATGAATATGTTAGTGGGTGTGTCATCTGTCAGTCTAGAGTGTTACAAAAGAAAAGGGCCCCCGTACAGGAAATGGACATTCCTCCATACCCATTCGCTAAGTTGTCATTGGACTTAGCAGGTCCGTTTGACCGCTCCCTTAGCGGGAATAGCTATGTCATAGCATTCATCTGTCATCTGACAGGTTGGGTAGAGGCGTTCCCTGTACCAGATAAAACGCCGCAGTCAGTGGTACAGCTGCTCGTAGAAGAAATTCTACCCAGACATGGCTGTCCATTGCAGATAGTATCAGACAATGGGTCTGAGAATGTGAATAGGGTTATGGCAGAAACGCTGGCAGAACTGAACATAGATCATGTCACGACCAGTCTTTATCATCCACAGTCCAATGCTAAGGTCGAACGTTTTCACAGAACTTTTAACGACATTCTGTCCAAAAAGATACAAGAGGATTTTTTCGACATGGGACGTGCATATTAACCAGGTACTAGCAGCTTATAGGGTTTGTGTTTCGGAAACTACGCAGGAATCTCCTTTCTTTTTACTGTACGGTCGCGATCCAGTGCTACCGTTAGATAACATCCTTAGACCCCGAAGAAAATACGCTGGTGAAGATTTTCACAAGATAGCGCTTGAGCAGCAACACAAGGCCTTCACCCAGGTGTATCGGCGAATTAAGAAAGCACAGAAGAAGGGGGCTAAGTATGCTAATAGAGGTGTACAGCCTGTCGAGATTAAGGTCGGTGATCCAGTGTACCTTCGTAATCACCGTAGACACAATAAGTTAGACAGTAAGTGGAGGTCGCACTATAGAGTGGTGGAACAATTGTCGCCTGTCACATTCAGGGTACGACATCAACTAGATGGCACTGAGGTCAGTTCACATGCTGAACACTTGCGGATAGCCAAAATTAGCGAGTGGCCGATTCCAAAAGCCAGGGGGAGAACATTACGTAAAGCCACCCAGGTTGTAGCTCCAGAATCATCCGATAGCGACAGTGACGATGCAATAGGGCAAGAGAACGCACGAGACAGACTGACTAGGGGGGTGCGAAAAGAGCGTGAGAATTCTTCATCCGAGGAGGACGTTCCGTTAATGGAGTTAAGAAAGCGCCTAAAGACAAGAGAGAAAAGATCTCTCTCAGCAGTAAACGTTAGTTGTAGCAAGGGCACATCAGACAGTTCTGATGATGGGGAGATCGACGACAATCGTTCGATTCAGCCTAGTTTACAGACTAATGGGGTTAGGGAAATTCTTGAAGCGATACTGACTCTTCTGCCAAAGAAGGCTTCAAATTAGAAATGCGACTCTCAGACGGTATCTGGGAGAGGACTATTGTAATGTGTAAATCATGAAGCATGATTTGAGTTTTGTCAGAGACAGTGGTATAAGTCTCTGGTGATATCTCGTATGTTGCAGACAACAACAAGATGAAGTTTTTTTTTTAGTCTGATAGTATTGGGGCTAGCGCAGGGTTTAAATATTAATCACAATGTCGTATTTCAAAAACTTGATGAAGTTACCACTAGTAACTGGAGATTCAGGTCGGCCTGCGCCAGAATCAATGACGGCTCAGTATGACTTAGAATCCACAACAATAGCAGTAGACGCGCAACGTACGCGGTTCGCGTTCCTTACGGAAGCTGAACTTGAAGCTCGTTCCAAACCCTTGATAGGATTCTGTGCGATTCGATGTGCAATATTATATCCTATGAACATTAATCAGTTTTGTGTTACGGCGCTGTTTTTAAACAATTCAGACGTAATTGCAACACACTGCCAAACAAAGGTCAAGTTGGGTACAGTGTTACCTATGGCACGGTATATAATGGATGGGCTATGGGTCATTAGTAATCATAGTCCACTAAAGATGAGTATTAGTTGTCACGGTAAAGGGGTCACGTACCAACAAATCAACCCACCATTATCGCTAATCCGCCTCAATGAATCATGTACGGCTATTAGTGATAGATTGATGTTAACCCCTTACTACCAACAAGAGAGCCAGTATCAGGTGGAAGACAAATTGATAGGATGGCTGGAAAA
>BTPG01000003.1:229940606-230010606 GCA_036245525.1 Semisulcospira habei
TGTTTGTGTAAATGCTTGTTCGTTTGTTTTAACCCTGAACTGTAGTACGTCTGATCACGGCTGTTTAAGAATGGTATCTCGATTAGATTCCAAATTACAGGTCATTCACTGCAACTATAGACCACGTGACTAGCTGTTACATAGTCTATTCTACAGCCATTACACGTTTTTGTATATTTTTAAACGACGGCAGAATAGACACAATTTTTTTTTCTACTCACTTCACGCCGTACATCGTGTTACAATGCTTTTTAGTGCCTTTTACGCGGACGACGGCGTTACAAGCACGCCTTTCTCACAGCATTCTCTAAATAAATCGCGTTCTATGTTTTTAAAAAGTCAATTCATCCAGCAAAGTTGTAGGAAATTTGATTACTGGGGGTTGGCTATTGCGTATTGAAGAACACATACAATAAGCCTATGTTCCAAATAGTCCAAGACAATGCGTCGGACTGGACTCTTCTTGAATGTGCTATCATTAGTAAGCACAGGCAATTGGGAGACATGGCCGATGTGTCCCAGTCTTTTGTCTGTAAGAGAACCCGGTGCAATCATCTCTGATTGTGCAGAAAAGACAAGGAGACACTGAACATAGGTGTGTGCACATACATTTCAACTCGCTGATTTTTTTTTAAAAACTGGCCATTAAAATAGCTGAAGGCGCGTACATAAATCTCAACGAAAACGGCGTTTTGCACACCCGTCGTTGTGGAACATCAAAACAGTGTCGGTGGCCTTTGTATTATGGTCGGGAGGGACATAAACACACTGACCACAATCAGCCTTATCGTTTGCCCACAATCACACTTTGACACTACAGCAAAAAACGTCCTGGATATGTGGCCACGCATCGCCTGAAGTGACGCATACGGTGATTGGTCGCTTTCGTGAAAACGGCCGTGGGTTACACATGTCCGTAGAATTCATTGGGCCGCGCCGCGAACGCGCGGAGCTGTCCTGTGCCTCAAGGGAAGATGGATGTGACGAGAAGGTTGACATTGTCACACCCAGTAGGTTGACACACGCAGTACAGGTTTGCTATTGTGCCACGAAACAATGATATACTCTTAACCCATTCAGCCCTGACGCCCTACAGCAGGAGATGGGTCGACCATGATAATTCAAGGGTAGTGCCAGATTAGCTTGGCGCCTGTCGGCGCCAAGCTAATCTGGCACTGCCCTTGAATTATCATGGTCGATCTATCTCCCGCAACAGGTGCATAGTCGTTAGATGACGCCTCCAAAATTTGGGAAATACGTGCGTCGGGCTGAATGAGGTAACCCTATCCCTGCCAGCGGACGTAGATCGAAGTTTTTGAAATCATTGTTAATTCAACGCCAAAGATCCCTAGTCGTCCAGGGAACATGGATACAAAGTGGGGACAGCAAGAGGCATAGATCCTCATGAGTCCCCGCAACTGCGGGAGCTCATGAAGATCTCTTGCAATTGGGTGGATTCAATTTTTCTCGGCAGTCAAGGCGTTAACCATCAAACATATGACAAAAAAAATCCAACAGGAGGCATAGACCTTCATGAGCCCCTGTCGTGACAGGGGTTCAATAGGATCTATGCCTCTTGCTGACTTCATTGTGTGTGCATGTTCATCAGGGGCAGATGGCGTGTTCGTGTGTTTTTATCAACTTTACGGTTTACAGGCATGACTCTTGCGACCATTAGCAGTGAAGAGAAGCGCGTTTTCCAACAAGGAATAAAGAAGGAAACGGTGTTTGCCACATGACACAAAGCAGATCAGTGCGACACACTCATGAGAAAGGGGTCAATCACAAGGATGAATGAATTTTATGACATTAGCTCATAAAGCCCTCACATGCTACAACAGGACGCATGTTGACCATGATACTTCAAGGATGGTGTCAGAATAGCTTGGCGCCTTTTAGGCGCCAAGCTACTCTGACGCCACCCTTGAACAATCATGGTCGATCTAGCTTCAGAACTGTGACTTACACCTCCACGAGCGTGTTTAATATTATCACTCGGAATACACCAGTGTGTCAAATAAGTTTGACTAAAATAGTTCAAGCGTAGTGCCAGAATAGCTTGGCGTCTCTAGGCGCCAAGCTATTCTGGCACCACCCTTGAACTAAACATAGGTCTACAACCAAAGTGCACGGCGGCGGAGAACAAGGCAAAAGAAAGCAGAATTGTTCCTTTAAGACGAGAGAGTCACCAGACGCCAAAGTAGACAACGAAAAACTGCACAAAGTTGGGGGAACGAAAAATGAAACCCCAAATCGCACTGGTTACAACCCTCGCGGCTCCACTCCGCACGAGCGAAGCGGATCGGGGGAGGTAACCAGTGTGGCCAAAAATAAGAAGAGAATCCGCAATCACAAGCGCATTCCTTCGACCGTGATGAAAACACACACGGAGTTACCAACCAACCAGTCTACCGAGAAAACATGTGCAGAGGAACGCTTACCAACTAAGCAACCTACAACACACGGAACTGTGTTCGCCGTGCGTGAAAACACAAAAAGAAAAGCAACACCGCCAACCGAACAAGCAAGCCAGGAATGCAGCCACACAGACAGAAGAAGACAGCCAAGATTACCACTCGCCAATGTCTTGTACCTGGTGGATCAACGTTATTGCTTCTCTTCACGTCGACTCTGCGTTCCTTGTTTTGCTATGAGGACCCGTCACACTAACCCCATAGTGAACAGTACTAGTGACTGCACGCGCACGTGGGTTAATACCGTATCCACGCAAACTCCGTGCAGTTCTGTAGCCATGGATTTGAAGTACGTGATGACGGTTTGGGCGCAGCAGATAAGGATATAGACCAATGGCTTTAGTTCAAGGGTGGTGCCAGAATAGCTTGGAGCCAAGCTATTCTGGCACTAACCTTTAACTATTTTAGTCAAACTTATTTCACACACTGGTGTATTCCGAATGACAAGGGTTAATTCACAGGGATGTCAGAATAGCCTGGTGCATTTTGTGTGCCAAGATATTCTGGTACCACCTTATAAACTACATGTATTATGGTGGACCAATACCATGTTGTAGTGTCAGGAATGCAAAAATGAAATAAAGAACTAGAAATGAAAAAAGCCCACAGTTTTTTTTTAATTAAAAAAACAAAACAACATTTTGTTCACTTGTGTCTGTGTTAGCCCCCCCCCCCCCCCCCCCACTCCCCCCCCCCCAAAAAAAAGAAACAAAACACTCTGAAATTACCACACAGACACATTAATGACAAAACAATTAACTCTTCCAAAGTTTATTGCAAAAACTGTCGCTGAAATTCATGCATATTTGCCAAAATAACCCTGTCACTTCCACAGCCAAGTTTGACACATTTACAAAACAGTATAAACACAGAAGACGGATGGACCAAGCTAGCTCAGGAGTTATGGCTGATTAGCTTGGCGCCACCAGGCACCAAGCTAATCGGGCACTACCCTGCTGATCCATCTGGGCATGAAGGGCATACCTTGCGTGGCACTGGCGTGTAAGAAAAGGGAGCAATGGCTTAGTCTGTATTTTCACTGCATAAATATTCAGTCATGATGAACACCGTTGTACAAATATATAGTTTGGTAATCAAACTGTAAGCTGTGTGCTGCTCTGTGATTTTGGACCTTATGGCTTCCAACCGTAAAGTCCAAAATCACAGACCAGCACACATGTAATGATGCTATGGAAAGGTATAGTAGTGATGCAGGGAAGTTGCATACATCATTTTAACAAAAAGAAACAATCTTCAAATGTAAAGTAGTTACACATTCTGCGTAGGCTTACACCAACTTTGTAAAGTATAAAGACGCATTTAATATTGTAAAAATAATTATAAAGTAGTATTGCATTTTGCGTAGACTTTCAACATGTTTTGTTCACTGATGAAAACCCACAGCTTGCTGATCAAACGCTGTCACCAGTGCAACAAAACTGACAGTTACACACATGTAGCACATAAGTTATCGTACCTACAACTTGAAGAATGAAAGCACCCAAAAAACAACAACAAAAAAGCCAACAAAAAAACCTGCAACTTAAAACAACAACACAAAAACACCTGTCCAAAACGAAATTCTCTCCGAATTCAAAATCTTAAATTCTAGCGAAATTGGTAAGTGCATAGGCAAGAAAACTGCAAATGTAAGCAAACTGGAAGAAGAAAACCTGTCACACCTAACAACTCCTCCTCTCCTGACGGAAAAAAACCCACAAAAAGCAACCTTGCATAAGCAAATGAAGCAACTGCCAAAGTACCCAAAAACCGCTCAATAACACAAAACAATAATCCTCTAGTACGTGCAACCACTGATATTGTAAACAGTATCAGAGGAAGTATTCACTAGGGGGTTAACCTTTTGCATGTCGGTAGCGGTTTTAGTCACGATGATTCCTACAGGAATCATCGCGACTAAAACTGCTACCAACATGCAAAGGGTTAACAAAATTTCATGGGTCACATAAAATCAACTTTGATTTGAATGGATATGGTAACCCCATCCAGTTTCTGATCCACATGGAACATCATATGTATGCGCAAGTCAACAGATCACAGGTGCTCGACACGTGAATCGTTGCAGAACAGTCACACCTCACCAACGAAAAACGCCACTGTCAGTCCCACGGGTGCCAGTCCGAAATATTGAAACGACTGGAAAAAGTCCACAGGCTAACAGTGTCCCACTATGGTGCAGGGACAATTCTTATTTTATACTTATGTGTAACAAACATACAAGCTCTCTTATTCAGCTGCAGGGCTCACCATGCATGAGCTGCTCAGTCTGCAGCTGAAACTCTAGCTGATCAGTGCCCGCAGGATACAAATTCTCATGTGCCCCTGTAACTCTTGCAGGTGAAACGAGCTGGGTGAAAGACTGTTCTGTCTGACCCAAAGAGGTGAAATTCAGCTTTCTACAATCATAACACAAGCCGAACCAGTGAACAGGACTGAAGACGCAGTCTTCAGTCCTGTTCACTGGTTCGGCTTGTTTATGATTGTAGAAAGCTGAATTTCAGCTTTCATGCAATGCCCAAGTCAATACCATACATGACATGCCGATATCCTGTGCTATGATAACCCACTATTATCCATCCCTTCAGTCACAGTTCATAAAACACAAATGCCAATCCCCGTCAACTTCAACGTGCCCTGTGAAACCTAATGTTTGCTTTAACCCCTTGACTGCCAGTGGACGCAGAGTCGTGTTTTAAAAACTTGTCTGAATGTATGCCAAAATGCCCTAGCCATCCAAGTGATATGGATACAAGTTAGTGTCACCAAGAGGCTTATATCCACATGGGCCTCTGCCACTGCGGGGGCTCACGAGGATCTAGAACTCTTGCAGTTTGGATTGTGTTTACTTTTTCTTGGCAGTGAAAGGGTTAACCCTTTTAGCACCTTCAGGTGCCAAGCTAATCTGGCACATCCCTTGAATTATCATGGTCAAGCCATCTCCTGCAACTCGGGTACACAGTCGTTAGGCAACACCTCCAAAATTTGAGAAATGGGACCTTGGCACTAAAAGGGTTAAGAACCCCACTGTCATCCCCAAAGTCTTGCCCTTGCACCCTGAAAACCCCACTTTGAGTGCCAGTCATAGCTCCTCCCCTCATGAAAAACGTACTCTCATTTCCAGTAACACAACGTGCCCAGACAAGCCAAACACGAGACATACCACGTGACATGTACCATGGCGGTCATTTCAGATTCGAATGACAAGGAATGACTAGGTGGGTTTTCTGAGCTCAGAGTCCCCACCGTCACCCTACCTGGAAACATGCCTCGCACCCTGAAAAGCTTCCACCCTAAACATTCACCGTCAGGGTTTGAAATACTTTTCAAAAGTACGGGGCCCTTTTGGGCCCCCTCTTAATAAAAGTAGGGGGCCCCGTAGGAAAGGTAAAGGGACCATGAACCATTAGTCGTACAGGTTAAAAAATATAAACAAAATGTCTGATTCTGCATATATATATATATATATATATAAGGAGAATATAAACAGAGAAACAAATCTTCGCGGGAGGAAGCAGCTTTAGCTAAAAGGAGAATAGCAAGCTGCAAACAGCACAGTGAATGTATCGCGCTAGACCGCTATGCAGCAAAGAGAGGTTCATGCAATGCGTACAGTGCCACGTGTGTTCGGTGAAAAGTTAATGATTTGTGTCGGGAACACACTGATGCGCCGAGTACCGCCTACCGCTGCTTTGAGACCGAGTAGGTCTAAAAAGGAGAATGAAATTGGGCTAAGAAGATGGGGATGGATTGGTCACAGTCTGAGAAAGCCAGCTTCCAGTATCACTAGGCAGGCATTGTCATGGAACCCTCAGGGAAAGAGGAAAAGAGGTAGGCCAAGAAACTCCTGGCGTCGAGACCTCCAAGCAAACATCAAGAGACTGGGAACCACCTGGAGTAAAATCGAAGGAGAAGCACAGGACAGGAGTCGCTGGAGGTCTCTCGTCGACGGCCTATACCCGGGTAGGGGTGACAGGCATAAGTAAGGTCTAAAAAGAAGGGGGCACGTCGGGCCCCCTGGACATGAAAGTAGAGGACCCGAAGCCAAAGTAAGGGGCTTTTTGCCCCGGGCCCCCCCGGTTATTTTGAACCCTGACAGTCATTCCTTGCAGGGTGACAGTGGGACTTTCAAGGTGCAAGCATGCTTTGGGGAATACAGTGGCACTGGAATGAATACACTGCGGCCGTCGTGGGCCTGAAGACGTTCTGCTACTGGGGGTGGGGCTTTCTCAAGGTGATAGGTTTGTCTTTGTGGAATGGCAGCGCAAGGTTTGTCAGCTCTAAAGCGATTCATTTTTAAGCCCTGTGTACCGACCAGAAAACAAAACTGCATAATAAAGCCATCATTTCACAAAAAGAAAACAGTGCCAAAATAAAACATGAGTGGGGGGGGGGCAGGGGGTGGGGGGGTGGGGGGTGGGGGTTGTGGGGGAGTGCACAGATGGGCGAAAATATGACAGGCAAGGGGTTGGAGCACCGTCAAAACAAAAAGTTGTCTCAGAACATTTACGAGGGCCAATAAAAACAATACAGTTAACAAAACAGTTGGGAGGCTGATGAGGGTGTGTGTGATATGAATGTAAATATGAAAGTAAATGTACAAAAAAAAAAGTAAAAATGACTCGACATGAAAGACAGTTTGGACAAGCATTCAGGTATGTGTCAAATATGATTTCGATGACGAATTAATTCATGTAAACTCTTCAGTGTTCCTCTGATCACAGTCATACACCTTGCACACACCATAACTTGCTTCAGGTGTTTTGCCCAAATTTCTGACCGGCAAACAACAACTCTGAAAGAGCATACATAGGTGACAGTGCAAACAACTGAAATGACTGAAAACGGTCCACATACTAACTATGCCCAGCCAGCCAGCAAGAGACATAAATTCTCATGAGCCCCTGCTGAAGCAGGGGCTCATGAGAATTTATGTCTCTTGCAGATGGATTGATTGATTGTACATTGCTTAACGTCCCGACAGCAACAAGGCTTTCTCAGGACGTGCCTGCACTGCTTGTGAAAAAAAACTAAACAGAAAATTGAATGTATGTCACCAGCCGGTCAAATACATTAAATAAACCTACAACATGGGGCATAAATAAAGCTAAGACCATTTAGCAACACACATCCAATATCAAGAGCTACAGGCAGTGCAGACAGTAGGGAGAGTTTTAAAAAGGCAAATACAGGTGAATGGACAAAGGGTAGACAGAAACACATGCCCCAGCAGATGGAACAGGCTGGCTGAAGGGACATTTTGTCTGCACCAAACAGCTGAAATTCAGCTTTCAGGATCTTGAGGAAGCTGAATCAGTCTCCAGGACTGAAGACCGTCACCCAAGGGCATACATGATCCCTGCATTTAGAGGATATGTAACACCCTTGTTTATACAGCCACCATAGTGTCTACAGTACTGTGGCCGCACGCGCAAGGATTTAATACATACTACAAAAATACAAGTACCTGTAGTTCTTTTTGCGTAAAAAGAATATAATACAAATGTACAACAATAACCGTAAGATACACTTGTACAAGAAAAACTTGGTCTTCAAGGTTTGGGAATGTAACATTTAAAAACACACAATTGCTTCCCTTAAACAACCGCGAAAGAAAGAAACGTGTTCTGCATGAACCATCAGCAAACAGTTTATTGACAGTTACCAGGAAAGAAAGCAACACTCTTTGGAATTAAAAACAAGAACATTTGTGCTTTTTCTTCCAAAGCATGTTTCATTCATTGCTGGTGATGTATCCTGTTCATGTCTTATACAGCTATGAGGAAATAAACTTTCTTCAAAAGCATGTTAACCCTTTTGCTGTGGGTAGTGCTTTTTGTTGTGATGATTCATGCAGGAATCATGGCAACAAAAAGCACTACCCACAGTCGAAGGATTCACTGTTTCTGTCTTTCTTGGTCATGCTGATTCCATGTGATGCATATCTGATCAAGGGAGGTAACCATGTGACATTCAAAACATCCTTTGGCACAAGATGCGGCGACTATCAGCACTGATAGGACTAAACTTTGTGCAAGAAGACAGGAGTACAAGTGGAATGACTTTGGGGAATAAACAGCTGCACTCGTGATCTTGACAGAGGAGAGGGTGGGGGGGTGGGGGGGTGGGGGGGACCATACCAGCAGTGTATGTGAATGTGGAGAACATGTGTTGGTTCGCCAGGTTCAAAATCGAAGACCAACACACAAGGGTTCAACATCCCCTGTGCATGCAGCCACCGCTAATAGAAGTTATACCCAAATAAGACAGAAGTGAAACACTACATGGACTTCAAACATTCTGTGGGTTCATCCAGCCCGCACCATCTGCAAGAGGCGTATATTCTCATGCAGATGAAGAGCTAGGAGATTATATGCATCTTGTTTGCAACGAGCTGTCCTCATTGAAACAACAGTTTCAGGTATTTATCTGTTATTAACCCTTTTCATCCTGATACACTACTGCTAGAAATTATTTTGACTATGAGTATGATATTGATAATTCAAGGGTGATGCCAGAATAGCTTGGCGCCTGAGGCGCCAAGCTCTTCTGGCACCACCCTTGAACTAAAATAGTTGTTCTATCTCCTAATCTGCAATATAGCCTTCACAGGACAATAACAATTTTTTTTTTAATCTGCCTCGGGATGTAATGTTTTAACAGTATGGCAAGAAGCATGCTGCAGTGATCAGGGCGATCCCCAAAAATGGTCCCTCTAGTCCTTAATATAAAGGGGCGCAACCTGCTGTCTTGCCTTACAGATAAGGGGCTCAACCTCCATCAATTGACATAATCCGAATTCAGGATTAACTCCTACTATTTTTTACAGATAATTAAAAATGTATACAAAACATGGATTATCAAGCCTCTAACCATGGAATGTGAAAACTTTAACCCCCTGTGCATGCAGACACCAGCACTGTTAGGTTCAGTGGATGCACGCACAAAGGGGTTAACTGTAACAGAGGAATGTTTGTTGTAACACTTATCGTTTGCAGCAGAACAAACTTACAGATGTAGGTAGGGGGGTGAAATAAATACTAATCAAAATTGGAAAGAAAAAAAAAAAGCGTAAGCAGCATGGGGTAATGCTATATACAAGTGCTAGTCCGTGACTGTGCACCTTACATCTAGAGCCACAAAGCACACTCTCACAGACCAGCAAAGAGGGTTGACTCCGCCTATATCATTATGTTAACTCCTTCACTGCCTGCAGTCGCAAACTGTGCTTCTGAACATTTTGTTAATTCAACGCCAAAAAGCCCTTCATTCGCACAAGGGACATGGGTACAAAATAAGTACAAGAGGCATGGATCCTCATAAGCCTTGTCAAATGCCAGGACTCATACAGATATATGCCTCTTGCATTTGTGTTTTAACCCTTTTGGCCCCAAGGTCCCATTTCTAAAATTTTGGAGGTGTCACCTAACGACTGTGTACCAGTTGCAGGAGACGGCTTGACCATGATAATTCAAGCTAATCTGACACTACCCTTGAATTATCATGGTCAAGCCGTCTCCTGATGTAGGGATCCAGGGCTAAAAGGGTTAATGCTTCTTGTATTACAGCAGCAAATGGGTTAAGGTTTGTTTGGAGGGTCCGAGTCAAACCTGAATCTTTTTCACGTTTAGAGCCTTGAAATAAACAGTAAACTTTGAATAAATATCAAACAAGTCATCTGCAACTCTGATATGAGCAGCGCTGACAATGCATTCTCTGGCGGAAAATGATAATGTAACATGCGCAGTAATATCACCAAGCTCTGCAACATGCTGGCATAAAAATGTTTAAAGCATATCACATACTGTACTGACATACTCAGCACACCCACACAATACATGGAACTGGAAGGAAGCTCAGTATCGGCCTAATATTCACAGAGAAGACATTTCAGAAGCCAATAAGTGATGATCAAGCTTGCATTTTTGAATTCGTTGTAAAAAAAAAAAAAAAAAAAAAAAAAAAAAAAAAAAAAAAGTAAACCACATAAAAGTCCAGCAAAGAAAACAATTAAATGTGTGCTGATCTGTGACTTCAGGACATAACATTATGGGCTGTATGATCAGAATCACAGAGCATGACACACACAAATTAACATGCTGGTCTTTGAATTTGGACCTCATGTCTACAGGCAGTTTGGGCCAAAGTCGCAGACCAGCGCACAAATGATCCTGAGACGGTCATGTTTCACAGTCATGGCACGACAAGACATTCAAACTTTGCAAGGTATTTTAACTTAACAGAAATCTTAACACATTCTACCCCAGGACTGCAATCCCCAAATTTTGAAGTTGCCCTCTGAAGAACTGTATTACACTTGAGACAGATCGAGCATGATAGTTCAAGGGTGGTGCCAGAATAGCTTGGCGCCTATGGGCGCCAAGCTATTCTGGCACCACCCTTGAACTATCATGCTCGATCCAAGTCTTGTTGTGGTGTGGCGGGGCTGAATGAGTTAACATAAATCAGATGGTCACTGGCACCTTGCATCTGCAAGAGACAGATTCTCAAGAGCCCCTGCAGGCTGCAGGGGCTCTTGAGGATCTGTGTCTCTTGCTGGCAGAAATGGGCCCCACTTACATCGTCAGGCTGTGGGTTTTTTCTGCTGAAGGTGTCCACTTTGCAATATTCAGGTGTAAATCTACCGTGAAACCACACAGCGAAATCTACGCAGCATGAATCCACCATAAATATACCCTGTGTAGATCTGTGATGCTGCTATTCCACCCAGATTTTTTTAATGGGTGGGTTCAAGCCTTTATGGATTTACATTGTGTAGATTTACGCTGAATAAGTTTACTTCTATATACGAGCGCAATTGTGGCAGTGCAAATTTGCACTGGTTAGATTGCAATGTTAGCATTACTTATGTCAATGAAACAAGTGAACAAATGTCAATCAAAAATAAAATGCAAAATTTCAAATTAACTTATGAACTCAAGACTGCATGTTATAATTAAATCAGCAAAAAAATGTTAACACATTCCAGACGGATCATACAGCATGTCTGGAATGAGTTATGCTGAAAAATGCAAGGTAGAGGAGCTTAACCATTTCCATCCTGATAACGTGTGCATGAAACACACCTGACTATGATAGTTCAAAGGTAGTGCCAGAATAGCTTGGCATGCAATGGCGCCAAGCAATTCTGGCACTGGCTTTGAACAAAAATGGCTGATCGGTCTCCTGATCTGTAACATAGCCTTCATAGCACAGTACAAACATTTGAAAACTTTCAGCCTCAGGATGTAATCGGCTCATTAGGTTCTTAGCCTCTCACTGTCCCCACACAGGCAGATGGGTTATTTGGTGTGGATTTTTTTTTTCAGACATCATTTGTCACTGTCAGTTTAGAAGTTACAAGAAATTAGCACCATCACCAAAACCTTTCTAAAAAAAACCAAAAAAACACACACACCCCAAAATCTCCTGCAACAATGAAAAGCAAAAGCTAAGCTCGATGCAATCACAGCCATTGTCATCATCATCGATACTGATAAAAATTTCAGATAACAAGACAAGATTACCTCCTTTGTGCATTACACGCACAAGGTGGTCAAGCAATTTTCATGAGACAGCTGGAAATAATAGGAACAATCTGACACGAAAAAAAAAAAAAATGTTTTCATTCGATCGGAATGCATACAAAATACACTGTAGTGAGTGAGTGTCCAACAGGAGTGATGATATAGCAAAAATAGACTATGTAGTATAATCTTCAACTTACCTGTAACAAGTCATTCTCAGTTTTGATTCAGGATTCACATGACTGAATGCAAAGATGCCAGTCAAGGGTGCACAGACATAATGCCTCAGTGCATTTGCTTGGAGTGAACCCTTGCAAATTTTCCCTCAGAAGAATTTGGTAGTTGAGTCTCTCAAGGAGTTTGCACTATCTACAAGAGGCATAGATTCTCATGAGCCCCTGCAGCCACAGGGGCTCATGAGAATCTATGTCTCTTGCTGGAACAGTCATCCCCATTTGCATCCTGAAGCAGAGAAAGCTAAACGGGATTAGTTCACATCTGAGCGAATAACACGGAGAAATCTTTTCCTGACCCAGTTTCAGTGTTAACTAGGGCTGCTGGGGTTTTCCACCAAACAATCCTTCTGTAGAAACTTCTTGTCGATGGTGATTTTCGCGCAACTGTCAAGTAGTCTCGGGGTGGGCACCCGATCGGGAATTGTCATGGCGACATTGTTTCTGGTGTCAAACTTGATCATGGCGTCACACAGGGCTCGACTCGGGCCGGGCCCCACCTTCTGGCCCCCCAGCACGTACAGAATCCCACGCCGGTGAACCAGACCGAAGTGCACACGGTCAAAGTTTTTGATCTGCCCGACGATCTTCGTGCTGCCTTCGTCTGGTGAGTGCTTGATCACCTGTGAGAGGGGAAGAAATCACACTTTAAAAAAAAAAATGCAACTTTGCTATCCCTTAATGAGAAATGTTTGCCTTCCCAGATAGAACACACACACACAAAAAAGAGGGGCACTGTTTCTGCTGCGACGCACCTTACCAGGAGGCGCATCGCAACAGAAACAGCCCCACCATTCCTAAGTTTGTTGTTGTTGGCTTGTGTTTTGGGGGGCATGTCACACTGTCAGTGTCACTGAAATCACTCACTGAATGATTCAAATTTGAGAATAAAATATGAACATGAACTCCTGAAGCTGCAGGGCTTCATGAGAATCTATGCCTGGGTGGGTGGGTGGGGGAGGAGGGGTGGGGATGAGACAAGATATTATTTACTTTATCTTCTTTCTTCATACTTTTCTGTAGTTGATATTATTAGTTGTGTTACGAGTTAGGCTTTGTCAGTGGTTCTTGTCACCTCGAGGGTCCGGTCAGGGGGGTCAATGTCGGAGGTATGCAAGTCTCTTACTTCTGACATTTACTCCCCTGCCTGGACACGAGAGGCGACAAGAACCACTGGCAAAGACTAACTACGATTTTGTCTTCAACCGTAAAAAGTATAAGCATGAAGTATACCCTTGAAAGGACCCCTAAAATATATGTGTGACATAGAGACTCAGGGGATGTAAATCTCAATACTTCCAACTATCAGTCAACAACCTTGCACAAACTGTATTTGCCTGGAATTTCTCTCTCATGTATTTTTTAATGCAACACATTTTCAGTCATTAATTTGTGTGAAATTGGTAATACAGGGCGAACACAATGAGTGCATATAGTTATTTTGTTGTGCAACCAACCTCAAGTTTTATTTATCCAGCTTTTTGTTTTTTTGCCATTTCGAATATGGTCAGTAAGTGATTGGGCCTCCGCTTCAGTTGAATTTTCCTGTTGTTGATATTATCTAACCTATCAAATTATTCAGTTATCTTTTGTATGAAACTGGTACCAGCCTATCACATAACACCTACATAATATAGTTCTTTTTGTTGTGTAGCCCCCTCAATTATTTATTTATTGGCATATTTTTGTTTAGAGGTTTGACTGAATGAAGATGAGGGTGTGTTTGTACTGAGAAATGTGATTGGCCAAAGATTTATTTTGGGGAGAACGCTTTGCTCAGCGAGTAACGTTGTCATTGTAACATGTAATATGGGAGTCTACTTATGGTAACATATGACAAGGGGACTCCCGTTGCCTTGAAAACGAACGACCAGGGGAAAAAATCGAATAGAGCCAGGCCAATGAGAACAAGAAAGGCAAAGCCATTATGGCTCACGTGTATGACCAATTTACATGTGTGACCGTTGTGACAAGGGCGGGCTTCTGCAGCAGCAAAATCATTGTTTTCTGAAAATGTAAGCATTTTTTACACATCTGTCAACCCCCTGTGACCCTTGACCTTTGTGATGAGTCGACTAAATTAGTATGCATAGGAAGGTCTTATCATCAGCTATCTTTGGTTGAAAAATTTGCAAAAAATTGGGAATACCTACAATTTTATCAAAAATCTGCATTTTACACACATTTGCCAGCCTCTTGTGACCCTTGACCTTTCCAAAGGGTCATCCAAATTAGTTGGCATAGATAGGTCTTACCATCAGGTATCTCTGTACCAAATGTGGGTTTTAAGTTCAGAATTGTATTTGAGAAAAACATCTTTTGTCAAAATATGGCTATTTTAGACCTATTTCCTGAGCTCTCGTGGCCTTGACCTTTCCAAGGGATTAACCAAATTAGTGTGAATAGAAAGGTCTTCCCATCAGGTATCTCTGTAGCAAGTTTGGGTTTAAAGTTGTGAATAGTACTTGAGAAAAAAACATCTTTGTCAAAATATGGCTATTTCGGACCTATTTTCTGAGCCCTTGTGACCCTTGGCCTTTCCGAGGGTAATCCAAATTAGTATGCATAGATAGTCTTACCATCAGGTATCTCTGTACCAAGTTTGGGTTTGAAGTTGTGAATAGTACTTGAGAAAAAACTTCCTTTGTCAAAATATGGCTATTTTTCACCTATTTCCCGAGCGCTAGCGACCCTTGAACTTTCCAAGGGATCAACCAAATTAGTATATAGAAAGATCTTACTATCAGGTATCTTTGTACCAAACTTGGGTTTGAAGTCGTGAATAGTATTTGAGAAAAAATAAATTATGTCAAAATATAGCTATTTTTGACGTATTTCCTGATCCCTTTGACCTTTGTGAAAGGTAACTCAAATTGGTATGTTTAGAAAGGTCTTACCACAAAGTATCCTTGGGCCAAATTTGAAGAATGTGGCTTGAATAGTCTCTGAGAAAATGCCAACGTTAAAGTTTACCACGGACGACGGCTGACGGACGACGGCTGATGGGACGACCACTGGGCCAAAACATAAACTCGCTTTTGCTTCGCACGTGAGCCAAAAAGCATAAAGAGACTGAAAGAAGACAATTCATTTATTTGTGACTGTAGTACAGACTAGTGTGGGAAACATAATAAAGTCAGACAGGGTTGTTCATACATTGCACAAAAACAACAAACCTTTCCATCAAACAGAATGAGATAGGTGTCGTTGTCGCACATGACTGCACGTGACAGCTTGCAGTTGACCGGCAGTGAAGCCACAACTGTAACCGTTCGCAACGTGCTGTCGTAGCACTGCACAACGCAGGAATCTGTGCGGTCGCTTTTCTCACCCCCATAGATGAAAATGCGATCACCAAGTGCTGTGGCCGAAACAGAGCTAGCCGGTTGTATGAGCTGGGCCACTTCCGTCCACTCCCCTGTGTACACACAATAAACGGCTGCATATTTTACTTGAGCAATGGTTAAAAAATGCATCAAAATAACAAGAACAAAAGAGTTTGCAACATTTTTAAAATTTAGTAAATTGTTTTGTCTTCGTTAATCCAAAATCGCTGCATACGGTGGTTGGATATAGCCTCCAGAGAAAAGAAATATTCTGAATAACAGGGACAAAACAACTGACTAAATTAACCTGTTCAGTACCGCAAAAATCTGAACACAACCCAACTTCAAGAGACATTGATCCTCATGAGCCCCCGCAGATGCGGGGGCTCATGAGGATCAATGCCTCTTGCTGACACCACTCTGAATCCATGTTCCTGGACATATATGGTTTTGGGTCTTGAATTAACGAAGATTGCAGAAACACAGTCTGCGTCAGATGGTGCTGAACGGGTTAACAAAAGAAAGATGGATGTCTTGGAATAACAAAAAAATGAATGAATTAATTAAATTTTCAAATGTTTAGTACACTGCCGTACCTGTTCATCCAAATTCAAAATTTAGTAAACTACTTTATCCTTATTATTCTGACATGCATCTTTATTGCTTGGTTATTTCCTTTAATTTTATACATTTGACAGACACCCTCTTCGGATCACCAATTGTACCAACACCAGTAAAAAATACAAATAACACATAAAACATACCTGAGTCAAATTATAGATACATTTTACGGAAATATTACAAAAGCTGTACTTTCTGCTGCGGAGAAGTCTATACTAAAATGCAAAGGAAAATCTAAAGGAAATATTCAGGTAATATTTGGTGGAATAAAGAATGTGAACAAGCAGTAAATAACAAGAAGGAACACTTTTAAAAATGGATAAGAAATAAATCTGAAGAGATCTTTAGTAAAATGAAGAAAACAAAAATACACTGTAACCGAATAGTGGCAAGAGCCAACAAAAAAAAAAAAATCACTGGTCTGAGTTCTGTAAAATTGAAGTGTCTGAATCAAAAGATACATATAAGGTTAGGAAAAAAAATATCAGGATTAAAAAATGGATACAAATTACAAGTGTATCCGATAGCAGTAGAAGGCAACACATTTCCTAGTGCAGTAGATAAAGCGGAGGCCTTTGTTCATATGTTTGCGGAAAGCAGTCTCACATCAAGTCTTAGTTTAAGAAACATAAACCTCATAAAACAAGAAGAAGTAAAAGCAGAATATCAAGATCCAGTTTCTAGTCATTCTCAGTACATAATGCTCCAATCAGGGGTGGGATTCTAGTAACAAAGAAAACGAGGAAAATCGATGCTCCACCTTCAAGCGAACAATACGCGATGCCACATGCCTCAACCTTCCTAATGAAATCACTGATAACTTCTTCACCAACTGTCTCTTCCGTCCACTCCCACTTATTTTTCAAACAATTTTCATCAACGGATAGCGCACTCTGTCTTTGAACAATATCCTTTCTCACCGCCATTTTCTACTGCGACCTAAAGCTACCGGAAGTATCAGGCGATAGTGAACCAAACTACATACAAATCCGATCTATTTGAACAATTTTAGCGATTTAAGAAGAAAATTTTCTTTTAGTGTTTGTTGTTGTTTTTAGACTCGGGAAAATAAATCTGCTTCAGCGGAATTGTGAAAGAGTGTCCATGGAAATCTGCGAAAACGCTGAAAAATCCTACCCCTGTCCAATTCAATATAATGAATTCCTAGATGTTTTACAGTCGTTTGCAAATTCTTCTTCTTCTTCAGCGTTCCAGAGTTTTTGCCTCAGATGTCTAGATTGGTTGTTGAGATGAAGTTCCTGGTCTGCATTAGGTCTTGAATGGAACCCCAGAGTTTCTCTGACAGCGTCGCTCCATGTGGCCAATGCTGTATCCTGGCATCTTGGTACAGGGGACAGGACTACCATACATGCTCTGGGGTCTGTAAACCAGTTTCACACAAGCAGTCTGCAGTGTGTGATAGTTCAAGGCGGTACAAGTGTGCATGCAGTCGGCAGTGACCAGTCCTTAAACGGAATATGGTGGTCTGTTGGTGCAGACATGGGAATTGCCCAAGCAAAAATCATCTGAAACTAGGCCTTGAACCTCAACCCTCCACTAAGCTAGACCTTGCTTTCTTTTCCAGAGGCCGAAAAATCAAACAACAGGGGGGGGAGGGGGGGGGGGCAGGGAGGGGGGAGGGGATAGGCGTAGGCTCTAGACCTTGCTTCCTGGGGCCGAAAAATCAAACGACAGGAGGGTGGGAGGGGGGGGGGGGAAAGGGAGTTAGTCGCTAGACCTTGCTTCCCGCGGCCGATCAAAGATTAAACAAAGGCGCCTTGATTTCAGGGGCTGAAAAATCGGCAAATACAGTGCGCGTCTGCTCACCTAGGTTTACTGCACAGTGCGGCACACTCTGCCACCAGTGCGGGTCGCGGACAAAGCCTGCCGTGTCATATCCTGCCCGCGGTGTTAAACCGGTGCTCTGCTCGTTTTGCTACCCACAATGGGTTTTTTTTCACGGAGACACCTTTTTAATTTTGCGGACGATTTTTTCTTCGCGGAATCCCGCGGACAATTCCCATGCTTGTGGTGGCGCTGGAGGTGTTTTAAGTGGTCATCAGATGGTGGGTTGTGTTGGGTTTGCCAGTCTGCATGAGGGTTTTGACTTCCTGGAAGGACATCGGTTGGTTGTTTGCAAATAACTCTAGTGCATTGGGTATAGATGGAATTTCTTACATTTACAAACTAATAATAATAATGGCTCCTTATATATAGCACTTATCCTAAAATAAGCTCTTAAGCGCTTAAACTGAAAACTGCAATATAGATATCAAGTCTATACCAGTTTTACCAGTAACACCTACTATACCTCCGTGGGAACATATTAATGCTACTTTCGATATAGATTACACCAATTTGAAAAAAGATGATGATGTAAACATTTTAACAAATTTAGTTAACAAAAATTACAGAAAACAGATTTTAAACATTTGAAAATTTTCACAGAATTCACCGTCTTAGATTCTTCAGACTGTGATGCAGGCTTTGTTATTCCGGATCTCAGAGTGAAGAAATCTTTTTATCTCGGTAAAGGATTTTCTATATTTACGTCTGACTGTATGCGCTTCTCATGGCACTAAATTATATTCAACTTATACCTTATGATATATTTAACATTTTGATTTGTGTTGATTCTAGTCCTATATAGTGTAAAGAGATGGGATTGTAAAACAAGAAAAGACTTAGCACATGAAATAAAACATATTATAAGCTGTATTATGTCCAGAGGAATAGTGATATATTTTCTTTGGATACCCTCACACTGCAGAATTTATTGGAATGAAATTTGTGACAGACAAGCAAAAAAGAGAGCTATAAATAGAGAAAACTCAGCAGTTTGTAATAATATGCAATTATCTCTACATGTTAATGTACTCTGTGCTAAACAGTTTTTTTCACAAAGATGATATGAAATATACTTATCATGTTCCACCTTATTCAAGAAAAACAGCTTCGTTGATATACAAGTTAAGACTAAATTCTTGGAAAACAAAATTCTCAAAAGATATCAAATGTGAGTGTTTCAGACCCATCTCTGTTAAACATAATAATCTGTGAATGTCCTGTTACAACACATCTGTTGACACAAAATAACATAACAACAGTTGAAAAGTTAGCAGAAAATATGTATGACATCTTACATGGTAATATTGCAATTCAAATAGTTAATATCATAATACATAGTCCGGTGAGTAAACTATTATAAAAAGTAATTTGTGTGTGGGTTTGGATGTTAATTATTGCTATTCTTTGGTATTAACAAGTTGTGTGTTTGGCTGTTGATTTTTTTTTTTTTTTTTTTTGGGGGGGGGGGGGGGGGGGGGGGTGAGAGGGGTCTAAAGTCACTAATGTGTGAAAAGACGTTAAATAAAATCCTGAAAAATCCTGCATACCCGAGTCAAGCTCATACTCTTCTATTGAGTTCTGCACACGTGCTCCCTCTTCAAGTTCAGAATTGAAGCCGCCGATAGCATAAATTTTGTTTCCGCACGAAGCCATGGCGTGTCGCCGCCGCCCCTTTTTCAGCTTGGCTCTGCACTGGTTCCACTTGTTCTTTTTCGCTCGGTACCTGAACACGAAGCAATGCATTTGGAACTACTTTCACTACATTATTATCTCATTACATACTGAGGATGAAACTATTTAACTATTTATTGTTTTAGATGTCTTTTAACTCATATCATACTGAGGCTAAAAGCTTCAAATTTGTACACTGCCATAATTATGCAAGCTACATTATAGTACTTACAGATAAGGATATAGACCAATGGCTTTAGCTCAAGGGTGGTGCCAGAATAGCTTGGCGCCTAGAGGCGCCAAGCTATTCTGACTCTACCCTTGAATTATTTTAGTCAAACTTATTTCACACACTGGTGTATTCCAAATGATAAGGGCTAACATTACAGTTCTGGAGACAGATCGACCATAATAGTTCAAAGGTGGTGTCCGAGTAGCTTGGCGCCTGTAGGTATTCTGCCAGCACCCTTGAACTATCATGGTTGATCCACATCCTGTCGTATCATGTCAAGGCTTTATGGGTTATACCCCGGTACTGTGTTTTTGTTCAGTATGGGTGATTAACTTACAGTGACTAAAGGGGCACCAAATTCGTAAGGCATGGGTCTGAGAGGGGGCAGGGGTGTGTATGAACAAAGGGGTTAATGTATGTTTAACCCTTATCATTCGGAATACACCAGTGTGTGAAAGAAGTTTAACTAAAATAGTTCAAGGGTAGTGCCAGAATAGCTTGGCGCCTAGAGGCGCCAAGCTATTCTGGTACCACCCTTGAACTAAAGCCATTGGTCTATATCCGTATCTGTAAGTACTATAATGTAGCTTGCATATATGGCAGTGTACAAATTTGAAGCTTTTAGCCTCAGTATGATATGGGTTAATTATATTTAACTATAATATAAATGTTCAGAGCACCAACCTGAAAAAGCAAGTCTGCAAAAGGCCGCCACCGGTGATAAAAATGTCATTGTCATGGACACAGGAAGCGAACTCAATACCGGGGTCGTGCGGCAGGGGTGAAAGGTGGTACCACATGCGGGTGCTGAAGCTGTAGGCGAACACGTCCTTCGAGCGCAGGTAGGGGGGCTTGGGTGTCTCGCCACCAGAAAGCACCACTAAGATGTCCTCCAACCTACACATTAATAAACCAGTAAATCATGCAGCATACTTATGAAGGGAAATCACTCAATACTGGATGAACACATGATCTGTAAGATCCCATGGTCCCTTTCCCATAGCGCTAGCTTGCAAGCCAAGATGTATACAAAGCATGAAGTACATGATATATATATTCATGGGTGACAGTGTGAAAATCTGAAAAGACTGAAGAGGGTCCGAGGATTAATTATGCCTCACAATCCATGGCCAGCAAGAGACATAAATTCTCATGAGCCCCTGCGGATGCAGGGGCTCATGAGAATTTATACCTCTTGCAGATGGTACAGACTGGCTGAAGGGCCGCCGTGTCTGAACCAACAAGCTGAAATTAAGCTTTCTGGGATTTTGAAAAAGCTTAATCAGTCTCCAGGGCTGAAGACTGTCACCCATGTATATTCTACATTCATTTATTCACTGTGCTCAAGGATAAATATTTCCACACCCGACTAACCTTGAACTTTTCCGAGGAGAGGTAAGTTCGGAAGAAAAGTCGTGGCGGCGCGATGGAAGCAGCTGGAAATTCTTGGCTCTGTCAACGGCCCGCAGGACCTCTGCACACTCTTTGAGCATGTCATGTTTACGCACGATGTCCATGAGGTACTGAGGTCTTGCAAGGCCCAGTCGTAAGCATTGGAAGATCTCTGCCAAGTTTTTGGAGCGAGTCTCTGGATCAAACGCCACCCACCTGCCAAGGTAAAATAAAGGAAAACATGATCTGTGGGTTTATAATCTTAGACTGAACCCTGCTGTGCAAAAGCCAAAGTTAGTTTCAGATTACCTTTCAAGGTGCCAAGCTAATCTGCCATTCTACCCTATAACCATCATGGCTGATCCATCTCGCACTCTGGTATTTACATAGTGAATGTGCCATGTACAGCAAGGCCATCCAGTGCAAAGATGATGTTGGCCACACACATTTGTGCCCTGGCCAACTGCGGCTTATGTTGGCTGACTGTGGCTTACATTGGCCTGATGGCCTCTGCTTACTTGGCACTAAAGGATGTTACATGATGACACTACAATGGCTAATCGGGAAGATGTCAACCTGTTTAATTGGCAGTCTACCACTGAACTACATGGTCGATCTATCTCCCACTGTGCTTGTCCCATGCGTGAATATGTTGAGCAGAGCAGACACCAATGAAAAAAAGACAAGGTAATCTAGCTGACTACCCTTGAACTATCATGGCTGATCCTTCTCCTGCTATGATGACCTAAGGATGATTGTGGTGAGCAGAACCGAGTCCCATGGCAGTCCCAAGGGCGGTACCAGAACAACCAGGCACATTAACTCTTTGCCTACAAATGCTGACTTCAGCCGCCGTGAGATTACTTCCCCTACAGCTATAAACAGCGAGATCTGCCCAAACAAAGTTCATCTGCAAAGCGTGTGCCTGACTATTTTCACTGCTAAATGTGTCCTTGCAAGCCATTACTTGAACTCTTAAACAATTGTTAACAACTTTGGGTGTCGGTAGTGGTTTTAGTCATGCCTGCAGGAATCATCGTGCCTAAAACCGCTACCGACACCCAAAGGGTTAACAAAATTACTTAGTTAGTGGCAGAGTACATTACTTAGTAGGCTAAGAGTTCATCCAAGAGAAGTGCTAGGAACAGCTTGGCAGCTAGATGCAGAAAGCTATTCTAGTACTACCCTTGGACTATCATCAAAACATTACTTGACGGCATTGTCGCAGATGAATTCTTCATCAGGAGCGGAGAGGTTGTCGTCTTTGAGCATGGAGATGATCTCCTCCGCCTCCAGCGAGAGAAATTCCTCCGTCTTGGACAGCTCCATGAAGTGCTCCATCACGTAGCTCCAAGCCTGCAGGAAACAGGTGATATTAACCTATTACATCCTGAGGTTGATTTCGTATAAATTGCGTAAAGTCCTATGAAGTCTACATTACAGATTAGGAGAGAGATCAATTGTTTTAGTTCAAGGGTGGTGCCAGAATAGCTTGGCGCCAAGCTATTCTGACACCACCCTTGAACTATCAGTCAAATTTATTTCAAACAATGGGTGCATCAGGATGATATGGGTTAATAATACTGAACCACCTCCTGGAGTGAAAGCTACTCGCATCATGGCTGCCGTCAAACTAAGGATTTGACACAGCCATCAACATGTTAACCCTCTGTGTGTCGGTAACAGGAATCATCACGACAAAAACCGCTAATGACATGCAGAGGCTTAAACACATTAAATGTAGATGAATGAGGAAATGATGCTGAATCCAAATGAGCCCTTTTGCCGTCAGCAGCGCTTTTTGTCGCAATGATTCCTGCAGGAATCATCACGACAAAAATCACTACTGACAGCCAAAGGGTTAAGACAATTTACGATGCCTGAGCGTGCAGCCACTGCTACTGTGCACAGTACCTGAGGCTGCATGCCAAAGGGGCTTACAAATTCGGCCCTGGTTGAACTGAGGAACTTGTCATGCCAAACTCTACAGCTCAGAAAGTCAAAGTCATTTTAGGGTGGCAAAGTCATCTATCTTCATGGGCTTCGCAAAATGCCCTTCAACATTTTTATACCCTGCTTCATGCAAGAAGTCTTGACTGCTTTTTACCACTGACTGTAAATGTAATTTGTAAAGTGAGAATATCATTGCACAAAACACTCAGTAATGTTAAGTATCAATTGTTATGGTGGCCGCAGGAGTATCAATTGTTATGGTGGTCTTTCGACCACCATAACAATTAATACTCAACATGAGCCAGTGAGGCAAAAAATTAAAAACATGCCGGACAGAAAAAAGTAGTAATTGAAGCAGTTTTTTACCCTTTGCGTGTTGGTAGCCATTTTAGTCTTGATGACTCCTGCAAGAATTATCACGACTAAAACTGCTGCCAACACGCAAAGGGTTACCTGATTCAAGAAGTGCCATATCCAGATACATGGCAGAAAGCCATGTATCTCAATATGGCACACCTCAAATGTGCTAAGCAACAATTTGTCTAGATTTAAATGACAGACTTCAGACTGATCATACAAAGAGTGGTCCAATTTGCTTAGGTTGTGGACACACAGCTCCAACTTCTGAACAATTGAAGTAACGATCAACGTAAATATTGTATAAAAAAAGTTCCTTTACCAACAATAGGGGTCTGTCATCGAACAACAAGGAAATATTTTTTGTGACTTATATTTTTATTTTTTGAAAGCACCAATTGTGATACTCATACTACCTGGTACAATGGTAACAATACAAATTACAAAATTCCTAAAAACAAACCCCTTTGCTGTCAGCAAGATCATGAAACTAGTGTAAAGTTGCATTCGGGTACATGCAATACACAAAGATCACACCGCCCCACCCGACTCCCCCCCCCCCCCAACCCCCTTTCTTTAAAAAACAAAAACTGCCACGGAGCAGGTGGTGGAAAAGGACAGGGAGGCAGCGGGTGGGGCCCTACAGAACACTATATAAACATACATTTATGAAAGTATATGGATCATGCACACACACGATACACACACAAACATACACTGCATAAAACACACACACACACACACACACTGCATAGAACACACACACACACACCCATTCAGTATAGGTATGTGTACAAGTGCTGCTGTATGACTGCCCTCTTCATAAAGTAGAAATATTTCCCTATCAGAACAGTGCAAACATCCTTCCTTCCTCCTATTCATTATTCAGTATTCTCAGGATGAGACATACATTCACAGTGTCATCAATCATCGTAAAACAATTACAGTTACATACTTAACATTAACACTTACCAGTCATCCGAGTAACAACTGCAGCGATCATTGTCAGCAAGAAGTGTAAATTCTCATGAGCCCCTGCAACTGCAGAGGCTCATGAGAATCTACACCTCTTGCTGACAACGGAATTCAAAAGTGAAGTGTTCAGTGGGTTAACAATTTTAAGGGTGGGGTGGGGGCGCATGATTCACTCATCAACGCATTTAAGTAAGGGCAGAAGACAAGGTGACTGGTCTGTGATTTTGAACCTCACAGCTCCAAACCCTAAGGCCCAAAGTCACATCGGCTGCTTAGATTTTATAATTGTCATCTTCGCAGATTCTATCCTGATGATTTGCGCACCAAAAAAACTGTTAAAAACTAGTTGATAATGCAACAAAATTCCCAAGAAAAGTAACATGCTTATTAACTGTGTTGTACTTGTCCTTTCAAATAATGTTTCTTTCTTGCTTCAGAATTTATCTGCACTTTACACACTGGGCAGTCACTTTTTGGTCTGAAGCCATAATTAATTAATATTTCTTATAATGTATGAGGCTTTAGTATCTTGAGGCTCTTGTATCTTAACCCCGTTAGCTCTGAGTCCCTACAGCAGGATAATTTAAGGGTAGTCAGTGCCTGATTAGCTTGGTGCCTGAAGGCACCAAGCTAATCTGGCACTACCCTTGAATTATCAGTCAATCCATTTCCTGCAACTGGTACATAGTCATTAGGCAACACTTCTAAAATTTGAGAAATGGGACCTTGGGGCTAAAAGGGTTAAAGCTATATATTTGTAAATATGACTTTTCAAGCACTGAAGTATCTGCCCTTTTTATTGAAATAAAATAGAAATCTTACTTTCATCGAAACTGGATTCTTTCATATTCATGAAGCTGTACTTCTCCTTTTCGTTGTTGCTGTTTTAAAGCTTCTCCTGCAGTGCACGTCCATTAGTTTCAAGATGCTGAAGGCATAATGCAAGTTTCTTTCCTTGTTGCGCATTTCTTTGCATGTTACATGCTTATTTTTTTCTCAGACGCACACACAAAATTCCCCCCCCCCCTTCCCCCCGCCCGCCCACCCTCCCCGCTGCCCAGATAGTTTAAATTATGTTTAGATGGTGTCTCAAACCACCATGCAACAGGTGACACTGTTCATAGTACTGTCAGTTGCTTGCACAAAGTGGTTAACCCAAAGTAGCCCCAAAACCGCATTTCCAAATTTGGGAGGTGGCATCTATAGACTATAATTATGCCAGCTGCAGGAAATAGATCAACCATGATAATTCAAGGGTAGTGCCAGATTAGCTTGGCGCCATCAGGCGCCAAGCTAATCTGGCACTACCCTTGAATTATTATGGTTGATCCATCTCTTGCTGTAGTGCATCGTGGATAATTGTGTCTTAGTGTCTGTAAGTGTGAACAGTAATTAGTTACTGACCTTATCACGAAGATGCATACAGCTGTGCCAGTGTGCAAGCCTCCATCGGCCCACACAGTTGTTGGCTGACAGACTCTTCACCAAAAACTCCTCGCACCGACGCTGAAGACACTCGATCTGAAGCACCGCCGCCCCTTTCAAAACCTGAAATGTTACAGAAATTATACACTGACAGTACGAAGAATACTGGCCGGAATTCACCACATAATAATTTATCATAACCATCAATTTGTGTGTGTAAACCCTCCACCTCCCACCCCACCCCTGAAAAAATCCAAAACAAAGTAAAACAAGATGGGATGAACCATAACCCACCGAGCTGTCAATGGTCTCTACCTTTTGTGTTTGACCTGATTCTGATGTTGAAAAAGTCTCGCAGATCTGCCAAAGCGTCAGTGAGTTTGATATGGGGCGCAGGACATAGGCATCATTGATTTGTCTAACGTCATTTGTCTTGACGTAAGTTTTAGCTTTTACGTAATTTTACATTTTACGTGATATGAGTTTCACTTTCGCTTCATAGGCCGCTTGAGAAAATAGTGACAAAACTAGAACTTCACGGTACAATGTCAGTCTTGCTATAATTTGTGAGAAAGCAGGGTGACTTCACCTAGCTACATGATATACTAAGTACACGGGTCACCTGCATGCTCTTCTGAAAGCACGTTGATGTGTGTGTGCATGTTAGTGCGAACATCTCCAAGAGGCATAGATCCTAATGCGCCTGGAGGGTGCATGACGATCTATTCCTCCTGGAGATGCGCGCATGTTTGTGTGTGTGTGTGTGTGTGTGTGTGTGTGTGTGTGTGTGTGAGAGAGAGAGAGAGAGAGAGAGAGAGACAGACAGACAGAGAGAGAGCCACACGCACGAAGGAGAATGACGTCATATTTAGAGTATAATGTCAGTGTCCGAGTGGTGACAGAGTTGCCTCTTTTACTTCACCGCCACTGTCTGACTTTCTCTAGAAGTAAAGGTTTTTCAGTGTTTTACTTCTTTTTTTAAAAGAATTATTTTTACTACAGAAGTTGAAAAGATACAAAGCTGGCTAACGAACTCATCCAATGCAAAAGTTCAAGTAAATATGACAAAAATTACAGACTCTAATCTGGGTCAACCGACTTCCTATAAACGGTTGTTTATGTCTTCAATGAGACTTTTATTACAATATGCTTGGAGGCTCTCTTAGCCACCCACTTAAGAAAGTATTTCGCCAAGTTTGAAGCTTGTGTGTACAGAAATATCGGAGATTCTCTTGTTTACATACACACGCACACACATGTATACATACATACATACCGCGCATCACGCCAAATGTACGTTCAGCAGCGAGGTTAGCGTAACTAGACATGACCTAATTTTTATCTTGTTACTTCAATTGTTAGAGGTTTAGCCTGCCCGCCTTTGACATCATGGACATGCTATTAAATTCACCCCATCTCGACCTGTCCTAAAAGTCCCTTCTATAAATAGAAGGGACTTAAAGTTAAAAACAACACCCACCTTTTTATTCCTGAGTCCTTAGTCCCAACCTTTTTTCTTTTCTTTTTTTGTAGTTTGGTTTTCCAAAGCCTGCCTAGAACCTATTTCATTTTGTCATAATGGTTTTGCCAATGGGTGACATTTTGGTCACAAGCTTTGGACTGAGCCCAAGAGTCAAAACTCCAATATCGCTGAGATGTACACTCATGGCTTCATTACAGTTCAGAGGACAGATCTGTCAACTATGAAAGTTCAAGTGTGGTGCCAAAACAACCTGGTGCCCTGAGGCACAAGGCTATTCTGGCACTTAAAGTTATTGTATACCTGGTACCCTTCAACTATCAAGGTCAAAATGCATGTTCACAGATTACTGGGAGTTCATTCTTAACCCTTTCACTGCAGAAAAATAGTGAATACTATCTGGCTGCAGGAGACATAGATCCTCATGAGCCCCCACAACTGTGGGGGATCATGAGAATATATTTATATATACGCCTCTTGCTGTGTGTCTGTGTTTCTTGGACATGTGGGGCTCTTTGGTGTCGCATTAACCCTTAGGTTGTGGTTATGTCACGATGATTCCTGCAAAAAACACTACCAACAACCAAAGGGTCAACCCATTTAGCACCGGGACCTTGCAGCAGCATATGGATTGATCATGATAATTCAAGGGTAGTGCCAGATGAGCTTGGCGCCTGGCACTACCCTTGAATTATCATGATCAATCCATCTCCTACAATTGGTACACAGCTTTAGACAACACCTCCAAACGTATGGAAATGCGGCTGTGGGGTTAAGAGGGTTAACAAAGATTTTAGAAACGCAATCTGTGTCAACCGGCATTGAAGGGGTAAATTATCTCCTCACGCACGTAGCCATCTGTTCTGTAAACAGTACCCTAGCATTGGTGGCATTTAACCCATTCAGCCCTGACGCACTACAGCAGGAGAAGGGTCGACCATGATAATTCAAGGGTAGTGCCAGATTAGCTTGGCGCCTGTCGGCGCCAAGCTAATCTGGCAATACCCTTGAATTATCATGGTCGATCCATCTCCTGCAACAGGTGCATAGTCGTTAGACAACGCCTCCCAAATTTGGGAAATACATGCGTCAGGCTGAATGAGTTAAGAAGGTATGTTACATCACAGCTATTGCAACTTACCTCCTCTGCATTGCTCTCTTTCACAATGTCATATCCACAGTAGATCCATGACACAATGTCTTTGAACACATTATAATCAATCCCTTCGATCTTCACCACACCAGTCACACTTTCTTTCATTCCCGATGAAAACATAGCCTCAAAATAGGGCGAGATGGCTGCCAGAATGGCCTTGTGGCATTTAAAAGTGTATGTCCCTGCGATGATGGTGGTGTCGGAAAAGCTGCTGGTTGCGAGCAGTCGCTCCAAACCGCTGGAGAGAGAGTCGAGATACTGGTGACGCCATGTCACTGCCAGTTCCATAGATGACATGACTGTTGGCTGCAACTGGTGATGATGATGAATCAATGAAATGGTGACGAGGTCAGATAAAACGTCTCCTTCCTCCTATAGTGGAAGCCTGTTAGGTAGAGGAAGATCCCACTGGGTGACGTGACTGCTGAATTGTGACACAGTTCACCAAATAAATAACAAAGGGTGCAACAGCGTCCTACGCAGTGCAAATGGTCATGAGAAGAGGCAGTCCGAGCTGATTACAGGACTCAGTCTTGGTCGGACTCATCAGTTTCTTGGCTTCCCATGACGTATGATATGCGCATCTGAAACAGGAAATGGTGGTCGTCAGCCAAATGCAAAGTATGGAAAGTCAAAGTGCTTAGCTCATTGAGCCAGAGGAACGAAACACCCACATTTTGGAGTTATCCTCCGAGGACTGCCTTACAATTCAGGAGACAGATCGACCATGATAGTTCAAGTGTGGTGGCAGAATAGCTTGGCGCCTAAGGCGCCAAGCTATTCTGCCACCACCCTTGAACTATCATAGTCGAGCCATATCTTGCTGTGGTGTGTCGTGGGCAGAATGAGTTAACATTAGACTAGCTTGGTGCCTTCCCAAGAAACAAGCTAATCTGGCTCTAGCCTTCAAACATCATGATTAACCCTTTAGGTGTCAGTAGCAGTTTTAGTCACGATGATTCCTGTAGGAATCATCTCAACTAAAACTGTTACCGACACCTAAAGGGTTAACCTATCTCCAACTGAGGTGTTTTCTTTCTAATGGTGAACAGGAAAAGGTGTGTTTCTAAAGTGATGGGACAGTAGCACGGAAGTGGTGGCAACAGCTATACAAGTTGAGAACACAGGAAAAAAATAATGAGTTTATGCAAATGTTATAAGAGATGCGAGAGCGGCAAGGATATGGAGGGACAGGCTACCGTGATGCAAAAAAATTAGGCTGCTCCACATGGAGAAAACAAGAAAGATAGGCAATTCTGATGCGATTCTGCTTTGAAGGAACGTGACTTACAGTGAGCAGAAACAAAGTAACAATCACTTAACAAGAATTACATAATAAGGCATGATTCTGCATGTGATGCTGCTAAATAAAATTTGGATACACAGGAAGCCTTTTTCACCCGCTGCTCAGCTACTTTTTTGTCTTTTCGCCTACCACACCACTGCTGCGTCACTGGAAAAATATACCTTTAAATTAAATCACAAATTACAACTGTCTCAGTCTGATATAGACTGAAGTTTAAAGTATGAAAGCACTTGTCCCACAAAAAGCTACGAACGTGTACTATTACAGCAAAGTTAGTTACGTGACATGGACACATAAATTATATAGCACTGTACATGAACCAATGCACCTCACTACACACACTGCACCACTTAACAGCACTTAGCAACACAGCATGAAAACACTTGTGGATAAGTACTCTAGTGCTATCTGTCTGCAACTGTGTGCCTCAATTTTTCGGATACTTTTTATCTGCATAACAAATGTGTGCCTCACTCTTCCCCGATGCATGGGTGACAGCGTAAAAAAATGAAATAACCAAAAACGGTCCAAAGAGTAACTATGTCCCATAATCCATGGCCAGCAAGAGACATGGTAGGGTATGGTACGGTATCTCCAAGGCGCACATATCCATCTAATTAAAGATGCTCAAGGCGCCGCCATGACATAAATTCTCATGAGCCCCTGCATCTGCTGGCTGAAGGGTCGTCTTGTATGAATAAAAAGGCTGAAATTCAGCTTTCAGGAATTTTGAAAAATAAGCATATACTGATGTAAAACCTGAAATACATTTGCCTCCCACCTATGAACATGATGTTTGTTGTCTGGTGACTTAGTGTAGGCAAGGCAGACAAACTAAGCTGGCAGTTGGCTTTGCCTTCCTACAATTATTACTCGACAACCAAACAATTGTACAACTGTAAATACTAGTAGATTCATAATCACATGTATCACTCAAAACACCAGGACCAAATAAATATAATATACACTGTGACTAGTTTCCAACTGGTAATGCCAGCTCAGTCCTATATAATGAAAAAGGGTTTGATGTGACATTTCCTTGGCTAGCAATGGTTTATAGTTGGCAATACCGGTATCGCCTTTCCCCAGGCTTTCCACTAGGACTTAAAATTGTCCGTCATGGGTACGGACAGATGACACAGTCTGTCTTGAAAGACAGGAGGAATAAGTTAATTTTTTTTTCAATATGATTTGTCCATCTTGGGGACGCACGGAATTCATTTGTCCATCCTGGGGACGCACGGAATTAATTTGTCCATCCTGGGGACGCACGGAATTCATTTGTCCATCCTGGGGACGCACAGAATTCATTTGTCCATCCTGGGGACGCACGGAATTCATTTGTCCATCAAATACGGAACAAATTTCCGTTACCAGAAGCCTGGTTTCTGATGTACATGTACATCCTTCGGTGGTGCTGCGTAGGTGACAGGTGAATAGGCAGCTACAACACCTTTGTTACTGACGTGAGCCAAATTACGCTGATTGACAAATTTGTTAAAGATAAAGCCTTAGTTCAGACGACAAGACAACATTCACAGCCCGTCTCCATGAGTCACATTCAAAGACGGACACAACACTTGACACAGACCTCTAGTAAATGTTTGCTGGTCTGTGTTTTGGGCCTCTACAGCTCTGGGTCATCACAAAATCACGGACCAATGATCTTACACATATTATTATCTTAATGCCTGCCCGCCGATCTGTGATTTTACCAAATCCGAATGCGTGATGTCTTGCGGTTTGGCTCCAAGCTTTAGACAGTGAGGTCCTAAAAATAACAGACCAGCATACAAACGTCTCAGCAGGTGCAGGTCTGTGATTTCAGACCTTATGGCCAGGGCCGTAAGGTCCAAAATCACAGACCAGCACACACATTTGCCTGACCTACCTGTGGGCAGATAAGTTTACACTGGGAGGAGGTGGTCTCACACATGCCATGCACATACAATAATTACACTACAGGAGGCCCGCAGTGTGTATTTGCTGTGCGGCAACCAGGCTCACTGACGAAAGAGCTGTTCTGGGCGGAGGGCTCTGTAGTGCAAGTGGCAGTACATGTACAAATAAACTCTTCTTCTCACAAGGAAGTGTGCGTAGATGCGTGCGCGTGTGTGTAGGTGTGCATGAGTGTAGATGTGGTCATGTGTGTGTGTATTTGATCACCGTATGTGTACATGCCTACATGTGTGAGATAAAAATGCTTAGATGTAATATAATTTTATTAACATTCCAATTACATTTTATGGCATAGCCTGCCAGCATGACATACTGTTTTGCATGGTAATCTGCACGACCAGCTACTGGCTACTGGTATTTTTTGCATCTATCAAATCACACACTCAGACTAAATTATATTTTTCAACTCAGTTAACCCTTTTTATCCTGACACACCCATTGCTTGAAATACATTTGACTGATAGCTCAAGGGTGGTGCCAGCATAGCTTGGCGCCTGAGGTGCCAAGCTTTGCTGGCACTACCCTTGAACTAAAACAGTTGATCTATATCTCCTAATCAGTAACGCAGCCTTAGTATGACAATAAGCAAATTTTCCAAAATCAGCATCAGGATAAAATGGGTTAAAAATAACTGTGCATGTTTCGCTGTCTCTCTCTTGGCTTGACTTCGCGAACGAAGATTTTATAGGAGTTGCCCACGACGTCTGCAGGCTTGTTCGTGGCTGCGGAGGCCAATCCGAGACAGGCAGGTTCGACCGCAGTGGCTGCAGGGGAAGGTATGGCCAGGGTTCTGAGCTGCGGCATCTCTGTTTTTTCTCCTGAGCCGCTTGTCCTTAAGGCTAGCTCTGTGAGAGTCCTCAAAGGAGACAGCTGCCTTGTAAATGGTGGAGCGCCAGGTGTCACAGTCCGCAGCAAGCGAAGACCACTGGTGGTGGTCGATTTGGCAGGCACTAAGTGACTTCTTGAGACAGTCTTTGTATCTCTTCTTTGGTGCCCCTCTGTCACGGTGTCCAGTAGCAAGCTCGCCGAACAGGGTGATCTTTGGTAGGCGATGATCCTCCATCCTGGAGACATGCCCCGCCCAGCGGAGCTGTGTCCGCAGCAGCAAAGCCTCGATGCTCACAGTTTCAGCCTGTTCAAGGACCTCGACGTTGGTGACATAGTCACTCCAGTGAATGCAGGCAGCGCTGGTGGAAGCGTTCGAGGAGTCGTAGTTGGCTGCGGTAGAGGGCCCAGGACTCGGAACCATACAGCAGGGTGGTGAGGACCACAGCTCTGTACACGCTGATCTTGGTGCCTGTTTTCAGCTGTTGATTGTGCCACACCCGCTTGAAAAGTCGCCCGAAAGCGCTGTTCGCTTTTGCCAGCCTGCTGTCAAGCTCCTTGTCCAGCTTGGCGTCCGACGTGATAATGCAGCCAAGGTAAGTAAACTGGTGCACTGACTTTAGTTCAGACTCGCCAATGGTGATGTGAGGAGGGCGATACACTGTCTTGGGTGCCGGCTGATGGAGGACCTCTGTCTTTTTCAGACTGACCTCGAGTCCAAAGAGCTGGGCAGCATCTGCGAAGCAAGACGTGATGCGCTGCAGGGCTCTCTCTGTGTGTGCAACGAGGGCAGCATCATCAGCAAAAAGCAGCTCACGAATCAGTTGGTCTAGGGTTTTCGTGTGGGCCTGCAGTCGTCTGAGGTTGAACAGGCTGCCATCGAGACGATACCTGATGTACACTGCATCGTCATCATCGAGGTCCACTGTGGCCTGCTTCAACATCATGCTAAAAAAGATGGTGAAGAGGGTCGGTGCCAGCACGCAGCCCTGCTTTACGCCGTTGAGAATAGGGAATGGTTCCGAGAGGTCATTGTTGAGTCTGACCTGGCCTTGCTGGTCCTCGTGTAGCTGGACAATCATGTTGAGGAACTTTGGGGGACAGCCAAGTCGCTCCAGGATCTGCCACATGCCTTGCCTGCTCACAGTGTCGAACGCTTTTGTTAGGTCGACAAATGTTACGTACAGACCTTTGTTCTGCTCGCGGCACTTCTCCTGCAGCTGTCTCAGCACAAAGACCATATCGGTGGTGCTCCTGTTTGCTCTGAAGCCACACTGGCCCTCTGGGAGTTGGTCTTCAGCGATGGCAGGTACCAGCCGATTCAGGAGCAGCCTTGCAAGGATTTTCCCAGCAATGGACAGCAGGGTAATTCCCCGATAGTTGGAACAGTCAGACTTCTCGCCTTTGTTCTTGTACAGGGTGATAACGACTGCATCACGGAGATCTTTTGGTAGTGTTCCTTCCTCCCAGCAGCAGAGAAAGAGGTCATGGAGCTTGTTGTGCAGTGCTGTGCCTCCATGTTTCCAGATCTCTGGTGGTATTCCATCGATGCCTGCTGCTTTGCCACTCTTGAGCTGGTGGATGGCTGTGAGGGTCTCTTCAGCGGTGGGCGGTTTGTCCAACTCAACCTTTACTGGGGGGTGTGGGATTTGTAGGACGACTGCTTCTTGAACAGTGCGCTCAGCGCTGAAGAGGCTCTGAAAGTATTCCGACCAGCGGTTCAAGATGGAGGTATTATCTGTGAGGAGTGCCTGGCCATTCGCGCTTCGCAGGGGACTTTGTACCAGGTGCCTGGGGCCATACACTGCTTTCAGTGCTTCGTAGAAGCCCCTGTAGTCACCATTGTCAGCACAAGTCTGGTCCACCACTCATTCTGGAGATCTCTGAGCTTGCGCTGGAGACTGCTGCAGACGAGGCGGAAGGCAGACTTCTTCACAGGGCAGGAAGGCTGGGCTAGGTGGGCCTGATGGGCGGCTCTTTTTTTTGCTAGGTGTTCCTGGATCTCTACATCGTTTTCGTCAAACCAGTCTTTGTTCTTCTTTCTGGCGAAACCCAAGACTTCTGAAGCAGATGTTTCGCTGTAATACTGTATTAACAGTACACACAGCTGGAGTGATTTTGACAGGAGGCAAATAATGTAGTGCAAAAGTAGTGTTATATATTCCAGACCCTTTCATTTCCACGGTCAAATGACACAGTGGTCACCTCTCATGCGAAGCAGCTGAACTGAGATGATTAGTGTTACATCTGTAGGTGGTTTGACATTGGAGCGCACAATGTTTTTCACCAATATACTCGCAAATAACCAGTTTTCTATACCAATCTTAGAACAAATATCCGGCAATCAGTGCCAGCTGACCTAATACGATTTACTTTCAAGACACTCTAACAATGCCTCAGTTTTTCAGTACAGGCGTAAAAATTCGGAATCTTTTCATGAAACGACTGATTTTACATCCCTAAATGTGCCCCCGATATATTCAGCCTGGTATAGAACCATCCATTTTTAGGTGAAGATTTGAACTTGAAACAGCACTGGTGTACAAGAAATCTGCATGCTTCACCTTGATACTGAAATCTGCGGGGGGGGGGGGGGGGGGGGGGGGGGGGGGGGGGGGGAGGGGGGGGGGAGAGAGGGTGAGGGGGGGGCTATATTAGGGTATTGAAAATAAAGGGGTTTTGTCTTTTCGCCAATTTTGTACGACTGTATGGTGTCAAGCAGGCCTATAAATCCCAGCCACAAACATTGAGGGAATGCAATCAAGATGGAGGTGATGGATGTATCATGATGACTCAGGGGTAGTGCCTGTTACACCTGACACCCTGCCATGCACCAAGCAACTCAGGGACTTTCAGCTGGTGGCCAATTCCTGCCAGATCGCACTGGAGGTGAACAAGTCATTAATCCTTTTAGCCCCACGGGTGCATTTCCCAAATTTTGGAAGTGTTACTTAACGACTATGTACCAGCTGCAGGAGGTGGATTGACCATGATAATTCAAGGGTAATGCCAAATTAGCTTGGCGCCTTCAGGCGCCAAGCTAATCTGGCACTACCCTTGAATTACCATGGTCAATCAATCTCCTGCTGTAGGGTGTTGGGGCTAATAGCGTTAACAGCAACACTGGCCCCATGACACAGCACAGCATGCATACAATAAACAGGAAATCCTGCTGTATGATCAGGAGTGTTGACAGAGGAGGTGTGAATGGGCACTACATCATCGCTGGGTTGCTGCAACCCAACATAAACACCAAGCAAACCAAACTGCGCATGTTTAACCCATATCATACCAAGGCTAAAAGCTTCCAATTTGTACACTGCCATAGGCAAGCTACATTATACTACTTACAGATAAGGATATAGACCAATGGCTTTAGTTCAAGGGTGGTGCCAGAATAGCTTGGCGCCTAGAGATGCCAAGCAATTCTGGCACTACCCTTGAACTATAATATAATCAAACTTATTTCACACACTGGTGTATTGCGAATGATAAGGGATAATATGCTTGTTAAAATTCAGTACATTACAGAACACAGGCTTCCCACTGGGATTTAAAACTGTCCGTCATGGGGATGGACAGCATGACAAAAATCCGTCCCAATGCTGTACAGTCCATCGCGTACTGGAAACACAGCAGGGATAAGTTAATTTCTTCTCAAGATTAGTCCGACAGATGGCCGGCCTTCCATTTTTTTGTCCCTGTCAAATTTTGTCCGTCAAATACGAAGAATTTACGTTAATAAAAAGCCTGGAACATGTACCCCGGCATTAACTCTTGCACTCCCAGAACTAAATAACTTCCATTTTACAGAATGGAAGTCATTTGGTTCTGGGAGTTTAAGATTTAATAATGACAAGTTTCAAGTGCATTATTGGCATACCATAAGTGTTTGCTTTAAACTTTTTGCTGTCAGTAGTACTTTTAATTTGTTGAGGTAATTCCTGCAGGAATCACTTCAACAAAAAGCGCTATCAATAAAGGGTTTTATTGAGGGATAACTTACCTTTTGTATCACTATGATTAGTGTGAAGTTTGAATATATGTTGTAAAATAAAACCTTTTTGCATACCTTTTCTTTTGCACATACACTGTATACGAGAGTTCCACAAATGTGCAAAGTAGCACCCCTCTGTTACATGTGCCTGTTCACAAAGATTGTGAAAAGAAGGGTAGACAAACATTAAACTCTGTGGCAAGACAACAATTAGTATCCACTGTACTGGCAAATGTTATAAATCAAAGCATGCCCTGCAGATAAGTTCATTTTAGTTTGAAGGGTCACCACCACGGTAACTGTTCAAAGCTACACTTCTGTAATGCTATACACAGGTCTAGTCATTAGTGACAATGACTCCACTCTGTTCTAGAAATACAATGCTATCAGTAGAAGCAGCTAAAAATAGATTGATGCACTAACAGCTGCGCAGAATAAATAAGTGCGATTACGCATGTGATTTTGCTGCGTGTCCCAACTGCAGTCAAAGTTCATTAGGTGTGTCGACAAGGCATAGCAAACACAAATGGTGCTGAAATGAGTCTTCAAAATCATTGTGTAATGGTACTTTAAGGGTAGAATGCACTTGTCAGATTCCCATCAGATTAGAATTATTGCATTAGGGCATTGGTACATGCTGCCAGTATTTTTACTTTTATTGTATTTTTTAATTGGCTCTTTCAGCCTTCAGTGAGTCAGAATGAAGTCACACATCCGTCCAGACTAAAATTAGTAATGACAAGAAATGTAAGAAATAGTCCCTTTGTTGTCCTGGTCAGCAGTGACTGAACAGTGAAACCATCAGTCTGTGTATGTTTTACAGACATACACATTGGTCATTCCCTTTGATTCCCTGTGTCTGTGCATCAGACTTAGGGTGGTAACCAGTGTGTGATGATGACGATGATGTGTGACTGTTATGTGTCCTTGTCATTTGTAATGATTGCCTTGGGGCACACAGAGAGTGATTTTATGGTGCATCCTATATTCTCCTTTCGTTACCTAACACGCAGTATACACATTATATTCTGAATTATTTTTGTATATGACATACTAGAGTGCAATAAGCCTATGCTGCATTTCATTAACCCATTAACCCCACAGGCGCACTTCCCAAATTTTAAAGGTGATACCTAATGACTATGTTTCGGTAGCTGGAGATGGACGGACCATGATAATTCAAGGGTAGTGCCAGATTGGCTTGGCACCTTCAGGCGCCAAGCCAATCTGGCACTACCCTTGAATTATCATGGTCAATCCATCTCCTGCTATAGGGCGTTGGGCGTAAACGGGTTAATTTCAAAAGGCTTCAGTCTGTAAGACTCTAGCGCACTTGCACATTGATGAATGCATGCGCACACGCTTTCTGGACGCAAAAACACATGTTGTGAGCGCCACTAACATTACCTACATGGCTAACAGCACACACATCTTCAGAGCAAGCGTGAGAGTTTTAAGGCATCTGTAGGCCCTTCTGAGACTGGGTGACCTGGGCTTACCCCCCCGTCCCAGCCCGGGCTTTGTGCTACACGACCTGAGATTTCATTGCTGAGGGAATGTCATGCAAGAATCAAAAAAACCGCTACAGACAGCTAACCTTTACAACTTGAACCATAATGTCCTGATGACAAACTCTTCCTGAAAAAAATCCTTCATTCTTGTTTTCACTTTCGCATACTATAGCCAAAAACTCCGATCACTGGATTTGGAGGAGCAGCTGGATCTGGTTTTTACCAGTGACACATTCTCATATTTCATAAGCCTCTGCAGCTGCAGGGGCTCATGTGAATCTATGCCTCTTGCACTTGCAGATGGAGGAGTGGGACTTACGCCCATCCAGTAAGGAAGCGAAACTTCCTGCTACTGATAATCAGATTTAACCCCCTTCTGCATGTAGCCAACAATTGCAGTACCGGTGGAAAGCATGCTCGCAGTTAACCCCAAGGTAACATTTCCTAAATTCTGGGATGTCACTAATGATAATTATTTAGTATGAGTCAGTTGCAGGAGATAGATCAACCATGATAAATCAAGGGTAGTGCCAGATTTGTGTGCCATGCTAATCTGACACTAACCATGGATTATCATGGTCGAGCCATCTCCTGCTGTAGTACATCTGGGGCTCCATGGGTTAAGCCATTTTTGGGGTACATGTACTAATAACAACAGACGAAACAGAGCCAATGACCTCAAGTTTTTGAGTTGCCTTCTCTGTGTACAGCATGTTGCCAGAGATGGGTCAACCAGGATGGCTACCAGCTAAATATGGCCGAGCTGATATACCTCACCTTATCAGGTGTATGTACATAAGGCACAATTATGTACACAGAGACTTTGCACACTTTATTTATCCACGCCGAGGTGTAAAATTATTCTTTACCCCTTTGCATGTGGGTAGCGGGTTTTTCACGCAAATGGTTAGTACTATAATTTACTATAATGTACAAAGACCAAAGGGAAACATGTTACAAAAAAAGAAAAACAGAAACAGTCAGAAAAATTGAAAGAGAAACTACCATAAAACCACATTTTGTATAAGCCGTGAATGTGACAAATGCAGTCATGTGATGATATCCCCTAAGATCATATTCTTTGATACACTTCTACATGTATCCTTGCAGTCTCTGTACATCATACACCTTTGTACAAATGGACAGTGTGCAAAATACCAACTAAATATATAGATCATACAGTGAATTTAGACACCGACTGTGCTGACTTCATGCATACATGTATTTACATTAAATCTAAAATATTGGTACTGGGCATTGTGTAGCACACTACTACTTTTACCTATTGTCTCAGTCTTATAGTGGTCTACAACAGACAGTGGTGACATTTTCCCGTATTTTGTCAGGCGCCAAGCTAATCTGGCACTACCCTTGAAGTCATTAGGTGACACCTCTAAAATTCAGGTAATGAGGCCTTGGGCTTAACCCTTATCATTCGGAATACACCAGTGTGTGAAATAAGTTTGACTGAAACCGTAAAAGAAAAATGCCTGTGAGCTCCAAACAATACGGTAGACTTTGGGATGAAACCCTCATCTTGTTTTAATCTTGTATGAGATGCCATCAGTGATTGACACATTAAGCTGTTAAATTGGCACAGTACATCCACCTCATGATTTTCGAAGTGGGGGACTCTTGTACCACCGAAAAAAGGTTAACCCTTTTCATTTTGACACACTATTGCTTGAATATGAAATAAATTTGACTATGATAGTGCAAGGGTGATGAGTAAATATCTTGGCACCTGATGCTCTAAGATATTCTGGCACTCCCTTAAACTAAACTGGTTGATCTATCTCCTAATCTGTAATGTAGCCTATATATGCTATATATAGGACAATACACAATTTTAAAAAAAAAATAAAATCGGCCTCAGGATGTAATGGCTTAAGACAATTAATGTGCTTGAAAATCCTTAGAAGAGAATCCCTAACAATTTCTGGGTATATGGGGGCAAATATGCTCTTTTGTACACTTAATGTCAGGAAATGCATGTTGATTGACTGTTCCAACCCACCAGCCCTGGTGGGCACTCTCTTTTCGGAAAGTGAAGATCGGATTTTTAATGTGCACACTTGATGATTAAATGCGTACTGTGCACACAAAGGCAGACATGCACCATAATTCAAGTCAGTATATGAAATTATGACTGGATCAGTGGATGAAATAAGAAAATCCTCAACCATTATGGCCTACCCAGAACCAGGGGATCGAACCCAGGACATTCACACTAGAGTAGATTCGCTATATAATAGTTACCATTATCTGTTTCTACTGCCATATTGTTTGCTTTTTTGCTCAGTTTTGTACATATTTCTGATTGACTGTTTTAGGCTTTCTGCTAGAATTTTAAAATGTCCATCATCGGGACAGACAGTATGACCAAATTTACGTCCCAGGCGCACTACACTCCGTCACGTACTTGAAACAAAGACAAAGATGCTCTCTTATTCTTCAGTTTTGTATGTCCCAGTGACAGACGGTCATCCTTTTTTTTTTTTTTTTTCCCCAACCCAGTCAAAATTTGACAGTCAAATACAGACAATTTTCCATTAACGGAAAGCCTGCAGCTCCATTTAGTGCACTCATTTTGTTCAGAATTAATCGGTACACAAACTTGGAGGCTGCTGACAGAGCCAGACAAACGGACAGATGAATAATTAAAAACGGATAAATAACAAGCAAACGGTACGTAAAGCCCTGCAAGGGAAACAGGTAACGCAACTCCCAAATCTACTCTACCTAGCAGGAAAAGCCAAGTCCCCCAGCAGACTCTATTATCGTAGAATTTTCGTCGGTCAAACAACTGCAAAACTACAGGCGGCCGAGGACGACTGCCTTATTTCAGTTGTTTTACTTTCATACACTAGAAATAAGTCAGTGATCGGCTGCCTATGGCCAAACTTTTTCAGTAGTAATAGTAATACTACTACTAGTAAAGCAGTATAAAATGCACGTGTGCGATGGGCGTCCTTCTAACTGACTCCTTTCGATACATCACACACCAGTATTGTGCTTATGTAAGCGGATATGTATGCTCACTGCGTGGTGAGAGGACAGAAAATACACAACTCTAGCAGTAGCACCCTCTGATTCCGCACTCGAGGACATCGCTGGATCCATTTGTCAATATGTAAACTTCCGGCGCGAACCCGGCTGCTCAAACAAGACTAAGTTTACACAAAATTAGTCTTCAAATGACTGAAAATATGTGCATAACAATTCAAGAATGGATACTGACCTTTCAAGCACCCAATACAGTCAGATAATATGGTCAGAAATAGGCTAGCTTGCTTATCAGCACAAGATATCGTGCGACAATCAAGGCGTCCACATTTGTTGACATACGGGTGACAGATCACATGACTGTCACGTGACTAATGATGGCGCAAAAGTTCGACCGGTCAGGAAACGAAAGTAGATCTCATACGGAGAGATCGAAAAAATAAAACATTGGTCAATGGCCAGTTTTCACGCAAAGCCTGTCGTTTGGACAATAAATCAAAACATAAATATAAAAGGCAATTCATCCGCACTCCCGTCAAATCATCAACTCCGATTGCCGCGAGGCAGTGTGACTTAGTGCCGGCGGCCGCACCGCCGGCTGCCCGGAGTCAGTGGTGAGCAGCGGCGGTGGTCAGTGTCACACGACACACGAACATCAAACACGCGCGCGTACCACAGGACAAAAGACATTTAAAATCAGTCACACATCATTTAATTATAGCGTTGACCCCCATGCATGTGTGACACAAAACGGCAATCTATGCGTGCATGTGTTTTCAGTTATACTGACATTGCCATACTGATTTATGCCGCACCTGAAGAGAACGGCAACCACCTCTTCGCGGCAGCCACTCAAACTGCCGGAAGCGTCCAAGGCAGGGACGTAGCGGGCATGAGAAAAGTAGTCCGGCGGTTACCAGAGAAAATCAAAGTTTTAAAACTATTTGAGGGACGATGGCGACCCGAGAAGCTTATTTATTGATACTAAAATGTTAACTCTATTTTAAAGAACAACATTCACATCCAAAGACAGACTTACCTATGACTATGATATGCTGGCTTGGAATCAAGAATTGGGTAATGTCACAATTGTTTAAATCCTTCAAGTGGTCATGGGTAAACCAATCAATTGGTAAACAAATTCGCCTTACTGCAGTTAGAAGATCTGCCCTGGGGGACTTGGGTGGGTTAACTACTTTTTAGTTCCCAGGGTCACCCTGGTCAGCCCCACAGGGTGGTTTCCCCCCTCTATTCTGGGGCATGTGTTTCTGTCTACCCTTGGTCCATTCACCTGTATTTTCCTTTTTTAAACTCTCCCTACTGTCTGCGCTGTCTGTAGCTCTTGATATTGGATGTGTGTTGCTAAATGGTCTTAGCTTTATTTGGGCCCTATGTCATAGGTTTATTTAACGTATTGGACCGGCTGGCGACATACATTCAATATTCTGTTTAGCTTTTTTTTTTTTTTTTTTTTTTCACAAGCAGTGCAGGCACGTCCCGAGAAAATCGTGTTGCTGTCGGGACGTTAAGCAATGTACAATCAATCAATCATGAAGAAATGTTCATCACAAAAGCTTAGCATCTCAGTCCTGAGTCAACTTTGACAGCAGACGTTTGTGTTGCACGGGATTTTTGACGCACATTGGTTCTTGACACATTCAGCTCAGAAAATGTCCCCAAAACTGTTTGCCTGCGTGCTGCAGAAGCCACAAAGTTGTTGGCAACACAAATCAAGTTGGAGTGAGTCAGTTTTAGACTTGTGGACGTGAAGTACCATTAAATGGTTCAATCGAACCTCGTGCATGCGTGATCTTTTTTTTTTTTTTTCTTTGGAAAAAGGTGTCTGTACATCGCACACCACTATGTGATGGCTTTATGTGACCAGCCGTATACCCTTATGACAAATCACAAATCGGTCACGTTTTGTGTTAGCTGTCAGGTGTATTTCGGGCATGTTTAAACCTTTATTGGCTAAGGGCTGCCTTCATCAGCGTGCTGACCCTTTTGTTTTAATTGTTGAGTAGACCTTTGTTGTTAAGTTTTTATTTGTGGTTCATGTTGTATTGTTCAAGAGGATGTACTCTCGCTCACATGACTTGGAAAGGCTAGTGGAGAGTGGTGGTGTGTTCTTTTCATGTCGTGTCCTTAGTTTTGATTGTTGGTGGGGCAATTCCGTGGTTGTTTGTGTCGGGGTTCCGTCTAAGTAGTCGTAGAGCCCGTTGAACATGTCGTAGGCCGTACAAAGCTTTGCTGTATCTGCCCTCTTTAAAGTATATAAAGAGGTATTCTAGTTGTTTCTTTGCTCCCTTGTCTCTGCAAAGGCCCATGAGGTCGACCCATTCAAAGAATATTGTAGGGTTCAGTCCATTGGAGAAGATGAATGCGGCTAGTAGGAATCTTTAAAAGTGTGGGAGGTTTTACGTCTACATGTATTTTTTTTTTTCCGGCCATTTGTGTGCTGGTCCTATGATTTCTTGGATGTCGCTCCATAGTTCAAAGATCTGGTGGTTTTTCTGTTTCTGGTTCATTCCGTTTTCTTTTCCGTTGTTTGGGGGGGGGGGGGGGGACTTTGTATTGGTTGCGGTGTGGCCGGCGCGTAGGAATAAGATATTTCCAATGCCAGTTGGTTTCCTATTGGGAGGTCGTTCTGCTTCGTTTAATGTGTCATGAGGCTGTTTCCGTTTGGAGTCACCCCCACCCGGGTCTGCCCTGGGGGACTTGGGTGGGGTTAACTACTTTTTAGTTCCCAGGGTCCCCCTGGTCAGCCCCACAGGGTGGGGTTTCCTCTCTATTCTGGGGCATGTGTTTCTGTCTACCCTTGGTCCATTCACCTGTATTTTCCTATTTTAATCACTCTTGATATTGGATGTGTGTTGCTAAATGGTCTTAGCTTTATTTAGGCCCCATGTCGTAGGTTTATTTAACGTATACATTCAATATTCTGGGTTTTTTTTTCCACAAGTAGTGCAGGCACGTCCTGAGAAAGCCTTGTTGCTGTCGGGACGTTAAGCAATGTACAATCAATCAATCAACCGTTTGGAGTCGGCGTGCGGCTTTTAATTTGATTGAGCTAGTGGTGCATCATGTTCTTCTTATTTCTGCTTTAACTGAGTTACCACTGCTAAATTGGAGCTAGTGGTGCAGAAGTTTATTGTGTTGATGCACTTCGGCCAGTAGCTCATTCGTACTTGGGCCGGCGATTTAGACACTTTTCTGTTTACCAGCCACTGCTATTGAAGTGGTGCAGCTAGTGGCGCAAACAAATCAAGTTGCCATTTCTGGTAAACATGAATATACTTGCGAAGTTTTGACACCACCGGACAGGTTCCGGCCTCTCTCTCTCTCTCTCTCTCTCTCTCTCTCTCTCCTTTTTTTTTTTTTTTTTTTTTTTTTGTCCAAAAAGTACTCCGGCGGTCGCAGGAGCGCCGGAGTGGCCAGCTACGTCCCTGCAAGGTAGTAAGGTTCCCCAGTTTCAGCCAAAACCACGATAACCACTGTGTGTGTGTGTGTGTGTGTGTGTGTGTGTGTGTGTGTGTGTGGTGTGTGTGTGTTTTCATGTAGTTTGTAGCAAGGACAAGAATGAAAAAACGGTCTGCGCACCTATACTTTTATCCTTGGAAAATAAAGTTTCATTTCAATAACCACACACACAACGTTCAAAATTAAGGTTAGAGTAGCTAAACGTGACGTCATTTTTATCTTGTTACTTCTTTGCCAGAACTTTTGAGGTCGGCCCGCCGATGACGTTATTTGCATATGTTACTGAACGCGCTCCAACCAGCCCCATCTCAAAGTCTACCGTATTTTTATAAGGTACACAAAAATGATTAGTAATTCTATATACCCGCTATATATTATCATATATATAGCGGGTATATAGGGGTGGAGCAAAAAGTAAATGGGTGTCTGCTCTGTATATTTTGCAGATGAAGGCCTGTGCATCAGCACAAGTTTGTTCCATGAGATCACCTTTGCCCATAGCTGACAGGAGTGCATGGTGTTCTTTGAATGTGTTCCAGCATAATTTCTTTGTATGGCCAGCCAGGAAAGAGGTAGTGTCACATCCTGTCAGTGAATGAAAAGCTGGCCAGCTTTCAAGCAGGATGTTGTCAAACTGAGCTGCAACTGTGTGTATAGGAATGTACGTGCGCTTCTTGGAAGTGCCTGTCTTCATCCACACTCTGGGAAGCATTAGGACATCTGTGTCCCTAGCTTGAATGACGATGTTTGAAGCGTGACTCTTCACACAGTGCAAGATGATGCGCGTATTGGCTTCCTCATGATGGGCCTCAAGATCTTCCTACTGACTTCTGGAGTAGACGACTCCACTTGCTCTTCATTGCTGAATCCGCCTGGGACAACAATAGTCCTGTTTTGCAGAGCTTTCAGAATGAGTTGCTGGAACAGTAATCTTGTGAGATCTGCTTTGTTTTCCCCTAGTGTGATAAAACTGTTCCAGTTTTGAGGAATAGGGACGTCCCTGTATTGTATCTCCCTCCTTACAGGAGCAGCTTTGCCTCTTTTCTTCCGTGTGAAGCCTTTGATAGACATTTAGCAGTATCTGTCAAACTTGGTGATCCCAATAATGCCGCCATTCTTCTTCCCGACGTTGTTCATCCACTCCTGGTTTTGATCAGGATCTACTTGAACTGTTGGTTGGATCTTTTAACAACAAAATTGCCATCTTCAAACTCGTTTTTCACTGGATCCGGTAGCTGCTGCATCTCGTAAAAGTAGACCGTTTCCCACCTTGCATAGTTGGTGTGGTTGTAGCGCATGAAGTAAGGAAGCATCAAGCCAAAGGGATGGAGATGCAGTTGCCACAGACCCTCTCTCTGCGCTCTGCTAAAGAGCAGTAGGATGTGCACCATCATCATGTAGGTCCACCAGAATTTGCAGTCTGCGTTACAGTCTACGAGGGCTCCAACTCTCTCACTGACGTCTTTCTCCGCAAACAAAGAGATCAGACCAGGAGTGTCGCCTTTGAATGTCTTGTCCTGAATCTGTTGTGCAAAATCGTAATCTCTTTCTCTGATGAACTTAAGCAGCTTTGGCAGCAGAATTCTCCAGAATGATTGGACAGTGACCTTGTGTGCTCTCATCCCTTTGGCATACGATTTGCCAGACATGGCTTGCTGTGCAGCGTTTGGTCCGAGCAGGTTGCCTTCGATCCACGCTTCCAAAAAGTCAGATGACTGAACATGCTTCCCGATGACTTCAAGGAATTTCATGGCTTTATGGAGACCCCCTAATCTAACGACCAAAAAGTCTTGATACTCTGCCTTGGCCCTTCTTGAGATCCATGAGCCTCTAGTATAATGCTTCATCAACATTCAAGACAACGTAGTGTTGGCCGAGCTGACTGACTACATGATACAACGCAAGACAACGGTGTGCAGTGTGTCAAGGTCATGAGCTGGAGCTTGAACAATTGGCAAATAGCCAACACTAGTGAGTTCTGGAGACACGCCAGTAGCACTGTTGACCTGGTTGAAGTGTGTCCATCCCTTCTCAGAGCGGTCTTGTTCTTCTTGCCGTTTCAAGTGACGAAGAACGCCATGTCCTTCGCTGCAGCTTGACGTGCCTGATTGCACTTCTTCGTAGACTGATGAAACCACTCATTTTCACCAAGCAATAGTTTTTGGCTTTCCAATTTCCTCAGTCACGCCAGCAGGCATGATGTCTTCCATGACGTCAGGAACATCAAGAGTCGTTTCCTGTGAGGGTTTCACAGCATCTAAGCCCATATCAGCTTCTGGGCCTCTTTGCCATGCAGCAACTTGAGTAGCATGAAAACTGTTTTGCCGTCAAAGTTGGAGTCGTTAATATCAACATTGGCACATGTGAAATGCACAAACCTGCCCGGTATCAAATTTCTTGGTACAACAGCATCAGTCTCAGGATCCATTGCTTCCAGAGTTTTCTTTTCCAAAGCAGTGTCCACCTGTAGGATATTCTTGTAATGGGAGATATGTCCCGCATTGTGAAAAAGAGTACAGAACTCTTTCGATCTTGTCGCTTGGTGCAGGGCACTCCCAAGCCCAATGTGTTTTGGGGTTAAGTTCTTGCCCCCAGAGACGTTGTAGACGAGATCCTGGCCAATGCTAAGGATTCGTGTTTGGATTCTGGCATCCTTTTCACTGGGGTCTTCATCTCCGACCTCCTGATCTTCTAGCAAACTGGTGCCTCCAAACATCAATCTCAGAAACATGAATAGGGATTCAGGAACTGATGATATCATCTTATCCTCACTGACATCCAAGCCTTTGCAAAAAGGGTGTGACAGTATGTCAGAGCGGAGTTTCAGAGCAAAGTGGATTAATTTAAGAAATTCGTCAGGCGGTGGCCCTGTACTTGGGGCTCTGCATGGATACATATTTTTAAATGTTAATTTTACATTTTAGACTAATACACATTAAAAAAAACGATGATGTATGTCGTAATACCATTGGGCGCTAACGTTGCATTTGATCCGTCGGCCATATTTGTTTCGTCCGTTGTCAAGGGCAACTTAGGCAAAATTTAGCTCGGCATATTCATGAAATCAATTAAGCATATCAATTAAACGTCCAAAAAATGCTATATGCCATAAGCTAAAGAAAAATGCCTTGGGATGTCTGCTTTCTAGAAAATGGCACCAGTCTAGTAAATCTTATCCAAAATAACTGAAATGAATATCGGATATTTTCTATGATCAACACACACATGCACTCAAAAGAATAATGCAACCACAAACGTAACATACAGTCACCGCCACATTTCATTCTGTCACCAAATGTTGCACCAAAACCCGCCGCAGTCAGACCGGCCCCCTCCGGGGTTCAGATACTTGTCCATGAGCTGCACTTCGTGCAACGAGTTTATTGACGTCACATCAGGTGTGTCGGTCACTCTCCAGAATTGAAGAAACATCCGGTCGAAGTCTTTTAGGAGAGTGTTGGCACAGATGAAGAACTGAAAATAAGCGTCTTCATTTATTGCCGATGTTCGGGTTTGTTATACATGGATGCACAGTGGTTCTCACCCTTGGTAGCGAATCGAGGGAGACAACCAGTGTGCCATGGACAATGGCCATTATAGATTTTTAACAAGGCAACACGGCCGAAGAAAGCTACAATATTAATACACACAAAATTTAGAACATGAACCATTACATCCATTGCATTTTTAGATGCACGGACCTTCTAACGCTTTGTGTGTGTGTGTGTGTGTGTGTGTGTGTGTGTGTGTGTGTGTGTGTGTGTGTGTGTGTGTGTGTGTGTGTGTGTGACACAGAACCACCCACTGAGAGAGCAACCCTATAGTCTACCCTAAGTCCCGAGAATTTTGTTGTCTAACGTCTGAGAAACGATGCGAAAAACATGTCTATTAACTCATTCAGTCCGACGGCGGTATTTCCCAAATTTTGGAGGCGTCATCTGATCATGCACCAGTTGCAGGAGATGGATAGACCATGATAAAACACTACCCTTGAATAATCATGGTCGACCCATCTCCTGCTGTAGTGCTTCAGGGCTGAATGGGTTAATTGTTGGAACCACCTCTACTGGGACTAAATTCAATTTATTTTAACGTTCAGTGGTATACCAGGACCCATTCCGAGACCCCCACCCCACCCCACCCCCCACCACCCCGGCCCTGCTCAGCAGCCCCCCCCCCCCCTCCTTAATCAATCAATCAATGAACGAACTAACGAACGAGCGAGCCAGCGAGGGAGCGAACGAACAAGCAAACAAACAGATAAATAAATACAGAGTTGTGGTCAGTTTACCTGTACAGGATCGGTGGCCAGGACCCTGTAAGCATCGATCCTCTGTCCTGCCTGCCGCCTCTGTAGAATAGCAGTCACCACCTGGGTCAGCTCTAGTAATGCTTGCACCGCGCTGTCAGTGCCTGGAAAATGTTCAGACACATGCAATACCTTACGATGACCATTACATGATTACGATTGTCGTCCGTTACCGGTGCTTGTTACTTACTTATTTACTTAATTAATTAATTAATTTGAAAAAGTCAAGTCTGTTCAATTCACGGCAATGTGGACAACACTTCAGAGCTGCCCCCTTTTTCCTTGTACCGGGACAGGGGGCGCCTTGATCGGTCGTTTAACCCTTATCATTCGGAATACACCAGTGTGTGAAATAATTTTGACTAAAATAGTTCAAGGGTAGCGCAAGAATAGCTTGGCGCCTCTAGGCGCCAAGCTATTCTGGCACCACCCTTGAACTAAAGCCATTGGTCTATATCCTTTTCTGTAAGTACTATAATGTAGCTTGCTAATGGCAGTGTACAAATTTGAAGCTTTTAGACGCAGTATGATATGGGTTAACTCATTCAGCCCGGCGCACGTATTTCCCAAATTTTGGAGGCTTCATCTAACGACTATGCACATGTTGCAGGAGATGGATCGACCATGATCTTCTTCTTCTTCTCGAACGCTGCCAAACTTGGAGTTTGGCTCTCAAAGTGAAATCTGTGGTCTTCTGTAGCGCCTCCACAGGCCCGTACAGTTTCTCTTGTAGAGTGGCGGGCTTCGGCCATAATTATCTCCTCCCTCAGCAGCTGGAGGATGTGCTCTGTGGTCTGCTCTGCTTCTCCACAAGGGCACAGGGGAGATGGCACGAGGTGGAAGCGTCTGTGCAGGTGGAAATTGTGTCTGTTGTGCCCGGTCCTCAGACGGAGGATGGTCACCTGCTCTTGTCTGGACAGCTGATGGTAACTGTCTAGGGGCCGTTGTGGTGGTCTGTACACAGACTTAATGATGGTCTTCATCTCTGTGAAGCTGACTCCATTTTCATCTTTTTCCTCATCTGCGCCCATTTTTGCCATTCTGTCGCCTTTTTCATTGCCGTAGATGCCACAGTGTGAAGGGATCCAGTCTGGTGCACTTGATGTTTTGCAGTGCCTCTTGTACACGTGGCAGTTTGCTTGCTGTTGCTGCCTCAAAGACAGACATGGCATCAGTCAGGAAGACAATCTGGGCATCACTAAGGGTGTTTGCAGCGCGGTCCAGGGCTTCCACCTCAGCTCTGTAATTTGTGCAGTGAAGGCCTGTTGGTACTGCCTCTGCCTGCCATTTTCCGTTTGGGTACTGAATGTACACCCCAACCCCTCCATTCTGAACTGCATCTGTGGCTGATCCATCGGTGTATGCCCTTATCCATGCTTCCTGGGGATACTTTTCTTCGAGCATGGCAAGTGTCAGGGCTCTCTTGCTCACAGTGCTGTGCTCATCTTTGGTGGTGATGTAGGGTACCGTGGAAGAGATCGTGACGTTTTCTGGCTTACTTTTCCAGGGTGGAAGGTCGCTAGCAGGATTCAGAGCCTCTACATGCGCAGGGAGCTTTGCCTGGTGTTTTCTCTGCGGTGCTCTCGTCTCCTTCACAAAGCTTGATCTTTTCAGTCTCCCTGATGTTGGTTGTTTCATTCTGGCGTTCATAGGATGGTCTTTAGAAGACTTGACCTTTGTGGACTGTATCAAGGCTTTGCAATCTCTTCTCATGCGCAGGGGAGGGATGTCTGTTGTCTTTTCCATCTTTTCAATGGGTGTGGATCTCATTGCGCCGGTGATGATACGCAGTGCCTGGTTCTCAACTCTGTCAATGGTCTGCTGGTGTGACTGGGCAGCCGTCAATCATGCATTGGATCCGTACTCAAGATGTGGTCTCACTGAGCCTTGATATACATGTTTAAGGATCTTTTCATTGGCTCCCCATTGTGTTCCAGCCAGCGTCCTCATGATGTTCAGCTTTCTTCTAGCTTTCGCTTCTGCGTTCCAGATGTGCGGCTTCCACGTCAGCCTCTTGTCAAGGGTGACTCCCTGGTATGTCTGTTGGTCTTCATACCGCAGTGGGATGTTGCCCAGTGTTAGGTTGCCAGTCTTTGCTTTGTTGGAGAGAGAAGAATGTGGCTGATGATTTTTCTGTGTTGATGGTCACACACCAGTTGTTGATCCAGTCTGTCAGCCTGTCCAACGCTAGCTGCATCCTGTATGTAGCAGTTGCTGCATACTCTTCTGTGCACCAGAGTACCAGGTCATCTGCGTACAGGGCTGCGTGGACTCCTTTTGGTAGCTCTGGCACAAGGTCATTGATGAAGAGTATGAACAGGGTCGGTGACAGGACTCCCCCCTGTGGCACCCCCTGACGCAGCAGCACGTTTTGGTTACAGTACCCATCCACTGTCACACGGGCTCTGCGATTGTGCAGGTATGACTTGGTCCACCGGTACATGTTCCCTTGAATGCCAGTGCGAAGGAGTTTCACAAGGAGACCATCCTTCCACACATTGTCGAAAGCCTTCTGTAGGTCAATGAAGGCAGCTGATGTCACCTTCTGATCTTGAAAGGCATCTTCTATGACCTGTGAAAGGTGTGTTGTCTGGTCTTCTATACTCTTGTAGCTTTTGAAGCCGGCTTGCTCTGGCACGATGCTCTCGGAGTCCAGGTACCACTGCAGTCGCTTGTTGATGATGCGCTCCATGGTCTTGCACACACAACTTGTCAGGCTGATGGGGCGATAACTCAGGGCTTTAGACTTATTCTTCCCTTTCTTTAAAATTGGGATCATCCTGGCTTCCTTCCAGCACTGGGGTACCTGTCCTTCTCTCCAGCTGTGGTTAAAGATGTCCAGTAGCTTCATTAATGCAGTGTTACCAAGGTGTTGTAACATCTCGTTTGAGATGCTGTCTGGACCTGGAGATTTTTTCTTCTTCAGCTGTTTGATGGCCATCTTCAGGTCTGGAAGGGTGATGTCCTTCTTCATTGCATCATGGATGTTTGCATCTCTTGTTCTCTCTCTCTCTTTCTTCCTGTCTAATTTCTTTCTCAAGCATACGTGGGGCAATGATGTTACTTTCTTTCGCATAGATCTGTGTGAACATGTTTGCAGATTTACTGCCAGTCGGTGCTTTCCCTTCTTCTTCCAGGGTGAACTTCTGTTGCCTGGTGCCCTCATCGTTCAACGCCATGTTCAGTCTTGCAGTCTTCTCTCACCAACTTCTTCTTGTGCACTCCAACTTCATCTTCAGATACTGTGCCTTACTGTGTTGTAGCTTGATGTTGTTTTCTGGGCTGGGGTTGGTTTCAGCGTCTTCTCTGGCCCTAGTGAGGTTGTCATGTGTTTTCTGAAGATCTGCAGTCCAGTATGGGGTGTAGTTTTTCCGGACCCCTCGAGGTATGGTTTCCTTGGCTGCCTTACTGATAATGTCATTAAAATCTCTGACCACATTGTTGATGTTCCTTCCAGACACAGCGAGGTCTTGCATTAGCTCATTTGTTCGGATATTGAACAAGCGCAAGTCTGCCTTTCGGTAGTTCCATCTTGGCCGGCGTGGCGATCTAGTAGCTGTGCTTCCTTTTAGGGAGAGGAGGACAGGGCGGTGGTCACTTCCTCCTAACTGTCGTCCTACTGTTCTGCTGAGGCGCTTATGAACATCTTCAGTGCAAAGCGCCAGGTCCAGTGTGGTGGTGGGGTGCCAGCGGCAAGAGTAGAAGGTAGGTTGGTCCTCAGGGTCATTGGCAAGTATCAGCTGGTTTTCATCTTGCCACTCCTCGATGTCTTCTCCTCTCTTGACAAGTGAGTCATATCCCCAACTCTGGGACTGGCTGTTGAAGTCACCAGTGATGAGGAATCCACTGTCCGGGACCTGGATAGTGTCGAGGGACAGCAGCTTATCATTAGGGGAATAGTAGTTGCCCAGATCAAGGGTGCAGTCACTGGTGATTACCTTGACCTGGATGTATTCCGCCTCTTCCATGAATCTCCTGGTTTCGCTGGCATTCAGGTTATTTCTAACTAGGATCACTTGGCGATCACTTCGGAAGACCTGATATCCTCTGACCTTAAAGGGTTTCCCTTCTTGCATGTGTGTCTCTTGTATACAGCAGATGTGTATGCTGTTTTCATGCAGAAAGTGCTCTAGTTTTGTTTTCTTGTTGGTAACTCCTTCTGCATTCTAGTGCATGATGTTCACATTGGCTTTTTCTTTGTCTCTGATCTTGTTTTTATGCTGGCCAGTCGCTCTACTTCCCCGTCCCCTTGCTCCTCGAGACAGTCGGGAAGGTCGTCCAGTCGCTGGGGGTGGGCTCCGAAGAGGCGCAGAGCCCGGTACTGCACCTGGAGCGAGCATCATTTCTGTTGAATCCATCTCCAAGTGTCATATGGCTGTATATGCATGGTACTGTGGTTTATTAGAGTGCGTTGTGCAGCCCAGTATCTCCGTCTTCAGCATTCGGGGTTTCTGTCGGGGTTACCTCACCCTTAACTCCTGGTCAAAAGGCCTTTCCTGGGAGCACAGGATGGTTTGGTTTTGGAGTGTCCTTATAGATGGCTTGCCGACAAATGCTTATGAGTCCCATCTACTCAGGTTTTTCCTTGGAATTTTCCTTCTCGAAGGAGATTTGCCAATCAAGGCTATCGAACATCCCTGCCCAGATTTGTATAGGGTTTACTCCCCTAGCCTTTGCCTCTCCCAAGGCACCCACAAGGCAGTGGGGCTATTTACCCATAGCTGGGGATCTGGTTCATGGACATCAGGGCTTGTCCACACATCGATGGGCCTGCATGCCACATGTTTGGGGGCCAGATCTCCTCCGAGTCCTCTGTAGTTCAGCCCGAGTCCGTAAGGTGCTCGGTTACCGTGAGTCGCCACGAGGAGGCACTACATGAGGCTTGTTTTTGGAGAGGTTGTGTACTGGCAGGGAGAGACTGACATACTCTGCTCCCCTTTTCGCAGAACTGGTGGGAGCTGAAAGCGATAGCGACAAGCACAGACACTACACTACCACACTAGACGCATCACAACAACCATCATAATGCAAGGGTAGTGCCAGATTAGCTTGGCGCCGGCAGGCGCCAAGCTAATCTGGCACTACTCTTGAATTATCATGGTCGACCCATCTCCTGCTGTAGTGCGTCAGGGCTGAATGGGTTAAAACCGGAGAAATAAAAAAATAAAAGGCAGGTCAGACCCTTGTCTGCCAAAGGTTATATTAGCTGAAGGACGACACCTTCAGACTGAATTTCGAAGGCTGTGCCGCATTGTTTGACCCTTTGATTGCTACTGACGATACCTTTCGCGTCTTACGCGTCGTCACGCGTCTTATCCCCAAAAAGGTATTGTCAGTAGCAGTCAAGGCACTACGAATTAAATGCATTCTGAAATCTTGTACAACCTGCTAAAATCGAATCAAGAAAATTAATTCCAGCATTGCGCGTCCATACATTAACTCGTTCAGCCCGACGGCCGTATTTCCCAAATTTTGGAGGCGTCATCTAATGACTATGCACCAGTTGCAGGAGTTGGATCGACCATGATAATTCAAGGGCAGTGCCAGATTAGCTTGTCGCCGACAGGCGCCAAGCTAATCTGGCACTACCCTTGAATTATCATGGTCGACCCATCTCCTGCTGTAGTGCGGCAGGGCTGAATGGGTTAAGTCTGTGTCTTCAATGAAGTTCACGAGTGGGCCTAACTGCTAATTGTGAGCTAATTTGTCAAGATGAGTTTACTTTGTTACATATTGATATGTGTACATTTCATTTGTAAAGTCCAACGAAAACCAGAGAAACAACATGAATATAAAAATAAAATATGATTTTTTTTTTTAAAAGCATCCACAGAAACAACATTCTAGTCTTGTATCTGCCCATCTGATCAAAGATTGCGTTATATACGTGTACGGATCTGTGATTTTAGACTTAACAGCTCTACGCCTGTCAGGCCCAGACTCAGACCATGTGTGGTCCCTAGAGCCGTAAGGTCCCAAAATCACAGACCCGCACACTTATGGTTAATATAAAATATACATCTCACCTCTTTGCCGGACCTCCAGCGCGTAGCAGTGTATGGTGGAATACCCATCCAGCGCCCGTGACAAGGGAGGTTCAGTCAGGCTGTTGTCTATCCCGAGCGCGCGTGCGAACGCCTCGAATGACGACAGCGGGGTGGTTTTCAAGGTCAGACCAAGGTTACAGAGCTGGTCTTCCAGCTTCTGGATCAGGGCCAGTCCGTCGATGCCGTTGTTTGTTCCACCACGCAACACTGTCAGTGAAGGGGGTGAGGTGGTGGAGGGTGGGAGAAGTAGGGTGGGGGGGGGGGGTAAAGTACAATTAAATGAATAACACGTGAACATGTTCAAAGACGCGTAATCATCAATATACATTTATGGTATTAAAAAAAAATGCATTACGGTATAGGGCTCAGGGAAGTTCCCCGCGTTGCCTAGCAGCGTCGCCGCGCATCAGCCGCCATCTTATGAGGATACCATAGTCATGAGATAGTAGCGAAATAGTGTTTCAACACGTTTTTCTTCATGTTTCTTCCTCTTTGGAAACAAACAAAAACAGATTCTGGTGAGCGGTTTCCTACAGTGATAGCAAGACTTGCTGTTATAGCTTATAGCACAACAAGACATTCCTGACATTACAAAACACCGAATTCCTTATGAGGGCTTAGTCCCGTATCCTCACAAGATGGCCGCCACGACTGGCGTGATGACGTCAGCTTCCCGAGCCCTATTACAAATGTTACTGGTCATTAACATTTCGAAAACAGCACAGTCACTTATTGGATATTCAATTAACACACTTTGCCCCATGACCGTAAACCTCAAATTTTGAAGTTCCCCTCTGAAGGACTGTATTATATTTCCAGAGACAAATCGAGCATGATAGTTCAAGGGTGGTGCCAGAATAGCTTGGCGCCTATGGGCTCCAAGCTATTCTGGCACCACCCTTGAACTGTCATGCTCGATCCATGTCTTGCTGTGGTGTGTCGCGGCTGAATGAGTTAATTTTAATCACACACCATTCAACAAGAATTATGTTTTCAAAACGAATACTGTCAAATCGAGTTTGTTTTACAACAAAGTGCACACACGAAGCTGTACATTAAAGGCCCACTACCGCCGTGACTGTTCAAAGATACACTTCTGTTACAGATGGTTACGCTACACACAGTACTGGCTTTAAATAGTTTAAGAATAAAATTATTGCTTAGACTAATTTCTTTTGCTGGACTCAGGACACAGAGATGATGATGAATCTTTATTTATTCAGGATAAAGCTATTAGGCAACTCAATGCCTGTCTTACAAGCTGTCCTGTAAACAAACAACATAAGAGGAAAATAAACAGAGCATGCAAATAATAACAATAATAATAATAAGAAGAAGAAGAAGAAGAGGAGGAGGAAGAAAAACTACGGGAAAAAAACACAATAGGTGAATTAATGAAAGGGAAAAAAAATGGTATTGGAGAATTAGTAACTGCCACCAACACAAAAAGCAAGGGAAATAAATGAGTGCATAGCATTAATATTATACTCAGCTAAGACAGTGTTAAAGAATCAGCAGCATCAAGAGCATATATAGCGACACCGACAAGACAACGGATTATCAGTTTACAAATGTAAGGAGAAAGAGTAAATATTTGACGTTCACGTGTAATCAGCAGTAATACTCTGATATGATGAAGCATGAGCAGAGTGTTTAAAGGTCAGTTGTACTTCTTACCTGCTTTGACTGTCGGTTCGCCTACAGCCTGCAAGACACACACAGAGAGAGAACTTGTTAAGGAACAGCTTAATATATATATATATATATATATATATATATATATATATATATATATATATATATATATATATATATATATATATATATAATTGTAAGATTAACCACTTAACTGCCAGCGTAAGGTGAACGCTACCCAGCTGCAAGAGACATAAACCATCATGAGCCCCCGCATTCGCGGGGGCTCATGAGGATTTATGTCTCTTGTTAGTCTTATGTTCTTTATGCCTGTTGTTGGTAGCATTTAATCTGTCTTCCTCACGAGAATGTCAAACAGTGTACAGTCCTCTCAGATGCGTAATTCGTGATCACTAGCAGCAAAGGGGTTACAAAATAATAATAATAATAATAATAATAATAATAATAATAATAATAATAATAATAATAATAATAATAATAATAATAATAATAATAATAATAATAATAATAATAATTTGCCTGGCATTCATAAAGAGAAATGTCTTACTTTGGAAAGGCCGAAACGATGTACAAATGTAAAAGGAAAACAGAAAATAGAGGTTGAAAAACCCTATAAGTTAGAAACATGAAACACGACTTTTCGGATCAAAGAGCCTTCTTCTCGGTGATATGGAAACAACGTAGAGCAGAAAAGAACACACGATAGAAAGAAAAGACGTCATCCTGTACAGAGAAAATTTAGAATGACGTAAAAAAAAAAAAAAAAAAAAAGATACATAATGACGCAAATACACACTCACAAAACACGTAGCACAAAACTTACGTCTAAATACATTCACGTCACTGCACACATTCGCATTTACTCGTAAAAATGCAAATTTGAACTCAGTCCTGCCTTTACAAAAATAACTCTTGAAGTTACTTTATTAAGCCTTCCAAATCTGTTGTCTATTTTGAAAAAGGGTTTTCACCCGAAATAATAAATTGTGTTGTAACTGTATTTTCTAAGCGTGCTTCTTTTTTCGTTGGTTATTGTCTGCGTTTTTACGCCAAAACAGAAAGATGACCAGCACACGCCTGGGACTAACCTAGTGAAAAGGATCAAAGAAAGACCCAGTAAGCAAAGATCCTTTAGCCGGTGTCGGCCGCAGTGGGCCCGCGCACGGATGTGCACGGGCCCACTGCGACCGACGTCGGCTAAGGGTCTTTTGCTCACTGGGCGCGTCTGAGAACAATCAATTCAAAACAACCATTGCTCGCGAAGCGCGCTCATTTATTTGGTAGTTATTTCTTCCCATTCCGCACGCTTGGCAGAAGTCTCAGTTGCCTGGATTTACCCCTAGTGGCAAAACGTATTCGGGCCCACTGCGGCCGTCGTGGGCACGAGGGCGTTTTTGCTTACTGGGTAGCTCATTGCTGTACGTATACTGTCGGACCTTACCTTGTACAGCTGAATAACTTGCAGTTCTGAATAGTGGGCGATCTTGAGGAAGAGGTCAGCCACAAACTTTACAGTGGATTTCAGACAGTTCGTGGTGATTGATCTGGGACCGTTTGCATTGTGTAAAGAAATCTCCAGCAGGTAGTACTTGGTAAAGTCCTCAGGGTGAGGGCTCGGAGGCACCGGGGTTGGAGGTATCGGGGTTGTCGTTGGTAAAGGAGTCGGAGGTAGAGGTGTTGGAGGTATGGGTGTTGGAGGTAGAGGCGTTGGAGGTATGGGTGTTGGAGGTATAGGCATCGGAGGAATAGGTGTTGGAGGTATTGGAGTCGGAGGTATGGGTGTCGGAGGTATGGGTGTCGGAGGTATGGGTGTTGGAGGTATGGGTGTTGGAGGTATCGGTGTTGAAGGTATCGGTGTAGGGGGCATTTGCCCGGAGACTCTCGCGAGCTTCCCGACCAGCGTCACACAAAACGCAAGCCATATCCACCCGGCGACCTTCAGCCACACAGTCCTAAAGTTTGGTTCCGCGGGCATTGAAACTGAACAAGATGAGTTGGATTACAAGAAGAACTTCGCAGGTGAAATCGGGCTTTGTCGTTGGACACCGGTTCCACCACGTGTGTCTTGATCGTCCAGAACCATAGCTGTACAGCTGATGACAACAGTCACTAAAACACCACTTGTAAAATATTCATAACGCTGTTTCCAACACTGTCCAGCCAGGATAGCACACTGACAATGTACAAGAACACGAAACGCTTTTTATCATCCTCACTTGGTAAGTCACACTTAACCCATTCAACCCTGACGCACTACCGCAGGAGATGGATCGACCATGATAATTCAAGGGTAGTGCCAGATAAGCTTGGCGCCTGTCGGCGCCGAGCTAATCTGGGACTACCCTTGAATTATCATGGTCGATCCATCTCCTGCAACAGGTGAATAGTCGTTAGATGACGCCTCCTAACATTTGGGAAATAAGTGCGTCGGGCTGAATGAGTTAAGTATAATATTACAGCACTGCAGAAGACGACTCTAAAACGCATGCACACCACTTCGTTACTGACCTCAAAGACAATATGTACAGTAGATACTTATTGCTCTCTCTCTGTTAATTTTATACAGATACCGAACAAATTTTGCGTCCTTTCTTCATTGTTGGGTCAAGTTCAAGCTTAACCAGTCCAATGCCGAGAAAATTTGAACATCACCTAACTACAAGAGGTATAGATCCTTATGAGCCCCCGCAGTTGCGGGGGCTCATGAGGATCTATGCCTCTTGCTGACACCACTTTGAATCCTTGTGCCTTGGACGGTTAGGTTTTCTTGGTCTTGAATTGACGAGGACTGCAGAAAATACAGTCTGCGTCAAACAGCATTAAATTGGTTTTCTTTCCAGTCAAAATTTAATTGTCTAGTCACCCTGAAGAGAGCCCGTTCCACAGATTTCACCGTGTCCTACTCAGCATCAAAGGCTTCGAAATTCATTTATAAGGTGTCCTTCAGCTAAACTAAACTTTGACAGACAAACTCTGAGTGCAAGGATTTGACCTGCCACTTTTTCACATCAACCGCTTTAATACGACCGATCACGGCGCCCCCCCCCCCCTAACCCCCCCCCCTCCCCTTCCACCCCCCCCCCCCCCCGTCCCCCACCCTTCCTCTGTCCCCGTACAAGGAAAAGGGGGACAAATCTGGAGCCATTAAAAGATCAGGGTTGTCCTCCGTGCCGGTACCATGCGGGGGACAGATCGGCAAAGCGACGATTCTATAGTCATAAACTTTTTATGGATGTAAATGTGACAGATTTGTGTCGACAAGAGGTATAGATTCTCATGAGCCTCTGCGAAGGCAGGGGCTCATGAGAATCTATGCCTCGTACATACAATTTGAATAATAAAGGCGTTTTTTTTTAATTGATGAAGCTTTGTTTCGTTCAAAGCGCGATTTGTGTACACCGATTTATGTCGGGAGTAAAATTTCCTTCTGAATGCGAATGAAGATGTGTATGAACGTTAAGGACAAGATACCCTGATGAGTTAACGTTAAAATATGGCGAAAGATAAAGACTGTTAATGAGATGTAGACATGGTATGATGTTGTGATTAACTCATTCGAGGCCAGTCGCATCCGGATGCACGGCATAAGCCGCGCATCCGGATGCGGCTGGCCGCGAATGAGTTAAGATGGTGTATGTCTACATAGACTGCGAGCCATTATCATTGTAGAGATTTGACATGGACACATGCGGCTATACAATAAAAGCAGGGGGCAAAGACGATGGGCTTTTCACGAGGGTTCAATTCACGACGCTAGTTGTTGTACTTTTAGCTCTGTCGACAGAATGTTCTATTTTTCGATCTACTCGCGAAGTACACTCATCATCCTATCTTATAAATATTAGTAAGATTAATTTGAATATATCCCCGTGACTGACCTGAAGTGAATTCAGCAGGCACCCTCACCCCCCCCCCCCATCGGGGGGGGGGGGAGGGGGGAGGTGCTTGCTGAATGTATCCCCCACCCTCCGGGTCTCCCCCATCAAACCTTAACCCCACCAGCCCCTCCTCCCCCCTCTCACACCCCCTCCCCCGCCACCCAACCTTCATCCTTCGCCCACGTACACTTTGCTTGTTACCGTAAGACAACTTTAACCCATTCAGCGCTGACGCACTACAGCAGGAGATGGGTCGACCATGATAATTCAAGGGTAGTGCCATATTAGCTTGGCGCCAGTCGGCGCCAAGCTAATCTGGCACTGCTCTTGGTCGTATTATCGTATTATTGGTCGTAATAAAGCGGTTGACGTGAAAAAGTGGCAGGTCAAATCCTTGCACTCAGAGTTTGTCTGTCAAAGTTTAGTTTAGCTGAAGGACACCTTATAAATGAATTTCGAAGCCTTTGATGCTGAGTAGGACACGTCGGTCTGAATGAGTTAAGAGAAACCTTTTATGTCATCCTCACATTATTAAACTTGTGCTTCCTTTGAGAACACATAATAATTGTAGTGAAGGTGCTAAGCTCGTATCCCCAAAAGGTAGAACCAAAGATGTTAAAAAGCGATACGTAAAACAATGTATGCTCATTCTGTCATGTTGAGCTGTAGGCAAATAGATCAACACCTGCCGAGGTACAACTGCAAACTCCCACATACAATGATACACTTATGGGTAAGAAAGGGCTAAAAAGAATCCGTTAGAATCTTGTTTTACGATAATGGTCACTCGGCCATTATTCCCAGTCTGCAGGAGGCATAGATTCACATAAGCCACTGAGAATGCAGGGGCTCATGAGAATAAATGCGACTCGCTGACCGAAACTCGACTCCCAAAAACCTTTTTCTCAGTCAAGATGTTGTGTGGTTTTCGACGGATGATCGGCACCTATATATTTTTACGACTGACCTGGAAAGCAGGGCCCAGTGGCATGAGGGAACTTAGTTCTGTGCCAGCCACTAAGCAAGGTGCTCCGCTATAGCGGAGCACCTTGCTTAGAGGCTGGTGCAGGACTAAGCTCCCTCATGCCACTGGGCCCTGTTTCTCCAGTCGCACACAGTTCCTTATATGGCGCGGTGTGTAGCGCAGCACCCCGGGAAACCATTGTAAAAATGCCATGCAAGCATCAATCAAATCCCGGGTTGTCTCCCTTTAATATATTTTTTTTTTTTTTACTGTGGTCTCGCAGTGCATTTCTATACTGATATCAGTAGGTTCAGCCCTGCCGCGTTCGGACAACGGAGGTGTAGAATTTATATGGTCGAACCGTACGAGAGATAAAAAATGTATTGGTGCAGTTTGCGTTTGCGTCTGCAGAAGAATATTTTCTTCTTTTTTTTAACCCCCTCACTACCGAGAAAAAGTGAACACGATCCAACCGCAAGAGGCATAGATCCTCATGAGCCCCCGCGACTCTACCCATGTTTTTTGGGCGGTGTTGGCTTTTGCTGGTTGAATGAGCAAATATTTCAGAAACAAACATATACGTACAGTAACAGGGAAGGGGTTAAGCAATCTCCTCCGTGCTCCCCCCTCCCCCCCCTCCCCCCACCCCCTCCCCCCAAAAAAAGAAAAAAAAATAAAGCTAACAGTTTGTAAATTCTCCCTTAAAAATGGTCTTAATCCTTTTAGCGCCATGGACCTTTTTCCCAAATTTAGGAAGTGTTACTTAACGACTATGTACCACTTGCAGAAGGTGGATTGACCATGATTCTGGGGGCGCCAAGCTAATCTGGCACTACCCTTGAATTATCATGGTCAATCATCTCCTGCTGTAGGGTGTTGGCACTAGGAGGATTAATATGTCTTACAATGATGCTAGACAAAAGGGTAACTTCGCTGATGAAGTTGTAACACATTTTTTCCCAGGACCGAAATCCTCAAATTTTGAAGTTGCCTCTGAATTTACAATTTCGGAGACAGATTGAGCATGATAGTTCAAGGGTTGTGCCAGAAAAGCTTGGCGCCTATGGGCGTCAAGCTATTCTGGCACCATCTTTGAACTGTCATGCCCGATCCATGTCATGCTGTGGTGTGTCGGGGCTGAATGAGTTAATGTACAATATTTAATAATGTTAATGTACAATAATTAATATTTAGTACACTGCCTTCGCAGATGACTTGGCCTCAGTGAGTTGCCCTCCATGTACCACTTTACAGCTTAGATCCTGATATGAGTTCCTGATAATGGTGGAGATTTTTTCAGGTATCCCATAGTGCCTTAGGAGCTTCCATTGGGTCTCTCTGTCCACGCTGTCAAATGCTTTCTCATAGTCAAGGAAATTGATGTACAGGGATGAGTTCCACTCTAACGACTGCTCAATTATAATTCGCAGTGTTGCAATCTGGTCAGTGCAGGATCGAGTTTTGCGAAAGCCAGCCTGTTGGTTTCTAAGTAGGGCGTCAACTTGGTCTTTCATTCTGTTCAGCAGAACCCTATTGAATACTTTCCCCGGCACTGATAGCAGCGTGATCCCTCTGTAATTCGTGCAGTTACTAATGTCTCCTTTCTTCGGGATCTTGATAAGATATCCCTCTTTCCAGTCAGCTGGTATTTGTTCCTGTTCCCAGATCTTCTTAAGATAGTGGGTAGAGCATTCCCACTGTTGTTTCTAAGTCTGCCTTCAGCGCCTCAGCTGGGATTCTGTCTGGTCCTGCTGCTTTTCCATTCCTGAGCTGCTTAATGGCCATCCTAATTTCTTCTCTTGTGGGTGGGCTGTCCTCTATAGGTAGGTACGTTTCAGCAGGTTCGATGTCTGGTGGGTTCTTCGGTGCTGGTCTATTCAGGAGCTCTTCAAAGTGTTCTTTCCACCTGTTTCTCTGTTCTTGATCACCCATGATTGGTTTTCCTTCCTTATCTTTGACCGGACGTTCGGGTCTACTGTACTTTCCTGCTAGCTTCTTGGTGGTGTTGTAAAGTTCTTTCATGTTGCCCTCTCTAACTGCTTGTTCTGCTTTGGTTGCCAGGTCGTCCACGTATTTCTGCTTGTCTGCTCTAATGCTCTTCTTCGTTCGTTTATTTGCGTCTGTGTACTCTGCTTGTGCCTTGGCTTTCTCTGCTCTTGTTCGGCCGTTGTTGACGGCCATCTTCTTGTTCTTCCTCTCATAAATCTTGCTCAGCGTGTCAGCAGAGATCCATTCTTTATGTTGGTGCTTCTTGGGACCAAGCACTCCCTGGCAGGTTGATGTAATTGCTTCTTTAATTCCTTCCCACTTGCTCTCGAGGGTACCTTCCTCCTCTTCGAACAGCTCCTGTAATACTTGAAACTTGTTGCTGAGGGTCAACTTGAACTCTTGCAGCTTGGTAGTGTAACTCAGGAAGGCGGTATTGTATTTCTGTTGTGCCCTGTGCGCTGTTGTCCAGTTCTTTTTTAGTTTCAGTTTTAGCCTGGCCACCACGAGATGGTGGTCCGAGGCCACGTCCGCTCCTCTCTTTGCTCTCACATCTTGCATGGACCTTCTGAATTTCTTACTGATGCAGATGTGGTCAATCTGGTTCTTTGTTGTGTGGTCTGGAGAAACCCATGTAGTCTTGTGTATGTTCTTGTGGGGGAAAACACTGCCACCGATGACCACGTTGTTCGATGCGCACGGGTCTGCCAGCCTCTCCCCATTGTCGTTTCTATCTCCTAGTCCATGGCGCCCCATGACTTCTTCATATCCAGAGTTATCCGTTCTTATCTTGGCGTTAAGGCCTCCCATCAAAATGGCGAGGTCCTTTTCTGGATACTTCTCTATGATAGACCGTAGTCTCTCATAAAACTGATCCTTGATGGTTTCATCACTGTCGTTGGTGGGTGCGTAACATTGAATAACGTTCATCTTGATCTTCTCCATTAAGGTACGGAAGGAAGCTGTAATAATTCTGGGTCCATGAGATTCCCATCCTATGAGTACTCTTTGTGCTTCTTTTGAGAGCATCAATGCAACTCCTTGTGTGTGAGGGGCGTTGTCCTCTTCATGTCCAGAATACAACAGTATCTCTCCTGAGGCTAGTTGCTTCTGTCCAGATTGTGTCCATATTGTCTCACTAACTCCAAGAAGGGCAAGGTTGTAGTTCTTCATCTCCGCCGCTACTTGAAATGTTTTTCCTGTCTCCCACATGGTTCTTACGTTCCATGTACCAATGTTGATTGCCCTGGTCGAAAGAAAGGGTATCGGCCTTGTAGCTTCCAGAGTCTTCCGGCTTTCACTAGATGGTGTCATAAATCTTCTTGTTGAAGACCTCTCTCTTCCCATGGCTGAGTTTTCTTGTTGATTCTCTGTTGGCGTTTCTGTAGCAGGAAGTGGTTTTTTTCCGGGGTAGGGTTGCTAGCCCTACGCCCAACCCTCCTCCTTTATCCGGGCTTGGGACCGGCAAGGTAACGTTTAGGGTACACCTCGGCGGAGTTCACTGAGGCATTCCAGGTGAGGACAGGCGTCAGACAAGGATGTCTTCTCTCGCCATTTCTCTTCCTACTGGCGATTGACTGGATTATGAAGACCTCTACAGCTCAGAGAAGAAATGGAATCCAGTGGACACCATGGAAGCAGCTAACTGACCTGGACTTCGCAGATGACTTGGCCCTACTATCACACACCCAGCAGCAGATGCAGGAGATGACAACCAGTGTAGCAGCTACCTCCGCACAGGTTGGCCTCAACATTCACAAAGGCAAGAGTAAGATACTCAAGATAAACACAGCCACCACTAACCCGATTACGCTTGACAATGAAGCACTGGAGGAGGTGGATGCCTTTACTTATTTGGGTAGCGTCATCGACAAACAGGGAGGCTCAGATACAGATGTCAAACAAAGGACAGGGAAAGCACGAACAGCATTTATACAACTGAGAAACATCTGGAGATTCAAAGAACTATCAACCAAGACCAAAGTCAGGAGCTTCAATACCAATGTCAAGGCAGTTCTTCTATACGGAGCAGAAACTTGGAGAACAACAGTTGCCATCACAAGGAGAATACAAGTCTTCATTAACAACTGCCTGCGCAAGATTCTAAATATCCATTGGCCAGAGACCATCAGCAACAACGAGCTCTGGAATAAAACCAACCAGCTGCCTGCAGAAGACGAAATTAGAAAACGACGTTGGAGATGGATAGGGCACACCTTACGTAAGCCAGCGGACAACATCACCAGGCAAGTCCTAACATGGAATCCACAGGGCACGCGGAAAAGATGCAGACCAAGAAACACATGGCGCCGAGAACTGGATGCAGACCTTATGAACATGAAGATGACCTGGAACCAACTGGAAAGGAGAGCCCGGGACAGAGACTCTTGGAGATCCTTTGTAGGCGGCCTATGCCCCAGTAGGGGTGCAAGGCATAAACGAAAACGAAGCACTGCCTTTCGAATTTTACTAGTTCATTTCCCCAGCCATGCACAATTCATCACCATGTGTGTGTGTGTGTGTGTGTGTGTGTGTGTGTGTGTGTGTGTGTGTGTGTGTGTGTGTGTGTGTGCGTGCGTGCGTGCGTGCGTGCGCGTGCGTGCGTGCGTGCGTGTGTGTGTGTGTGTGTGTGTGTGTGTGTGTGTGTGCGTGCGCGCGCGTGCGTGCGTGCGTATGTTGTGTGTGTGTGTGTGTGTGTTAGTTGTTAGCCTTTTCATTGTATCAGCGCTTAGAGCTACTTTTAGAATAAGCGCTTAACAAATCTCCTTTATTATTATTATTATTATTATTATTATTATTATTATTATTATTATTATTATTATTATTATTAATGTCGAAAAATGAAAGAATTTTTTTTCTGCTTTCCCCTTTCGTGCGTACAAGACTTTCACCCGATGTCGGTCGCGGGAGGCTCATGAGGATCTATGTCTTTTGCAGTTGGATCTTGTTCACTTTTCTCCGCAGTGAAGGGGTTAAAGTCGCTCTGCCGTTATTTGGGAATGTGCATTTTTTTAGAACAGCGAGATGTTTTGTATTGTGTGACAAAAAAAATCTCACCTTTCGCCAAATGACGGCCGTCCCCTCCACTTAGTCACCCTCATATCATATCATATCATATCATATCATATCATATCATATCATATCATATCATATCATATCATATCATATCATATCATATCATATCATAGCATATCATATCATATCATATCATAGAGATGAGAGAGAGAGAGAGAGAGAGAGAGAGAGAGAGAGAGAGGATATATATATATATATATATATATATATATATATATATATATATATATATATATATATATCCTCTCTACTCTCTCATCTCTCTCTCTCTCTCTCTCTCTCTCTCTCTCTACTCTCTCTCTCTCTCTATATATATATATATATATATATATATATATATATATATATATATATATATATATATATATATATATATATATATATATATTATATATATATATATATATATATATATATATGTATATATGTGTGTGTGTGTGTTGTGTGTGTGTGTGTGTGTGTGTGTGTGTGTGTGTGATCAACAAAAGAAACGCGAAATTCGAGTGTATGTTGTATTTGTTTGATAAATCCACGAAAATACAAGTTACACTATTTTTGATAGCCAGTGTACGAGCAACACGTAAGCATGCAGTCCCCGTACTGTAGTAAACGTGATACCCTCCCTGTGCACGAGGCATCCGTATTGGTTAGACGCACGGCGTATGCTTTCCACGCACGTGCATACACTGCAGAGTGATGTTGGGTCATGAACTGTGTTCAGCAATGCAAGGCAATAAAAAATCAGCAGTGTTACGCCTTCTGTCACTTTTGCCGTTGCCACATCAACCATGCCAAGACTTAGTGCTCCCCAACGAGAACGATCTCTTGGGCGTTTGGGAAGCCGGAGAATGTCCACAAGCTGTGGCAGTGGCCTTTAGATGTCACATTTCGACTATTTACAGACTGCAGAAACGCTGTCATGCCAGCGGGTCTTCTGCTGACGCTCCCCGAAGCGACGACCACGTGTGATAAATCCACGGAAAGACCGCCACATTTTCCGGGCAGACGTGCGAAATCGCTTTCAGCCGGCCGAGGAAAGAGCAAGAGAAGTTATCGGCAACCACCAGTGGCCAGACAGTGCGACGACGGCTAGAGGAGCATAATCTGCACAACCGCCGTCCATCCCGTGGACCTGTTCTTACTGACCGTCATCGCCGTGCACGTCTACAGTGGTCACAGGCTCATGTCGACTGGACCTGGCGACAGTGGCAGAACGTCATGTTTACGGATGAGAGCCGCTACTGCATCTGCCATGCAGATGGGCTCATAAGAGTGTGGCGGAGAAGGGGTGAACACTATGCTGATGGCTGTGTGCCGGAGAACAATGCCTGGGGCGGGTCACGCTTGATGATTTGGGATGAACCAGACAGTAGGACCTGTGTTCTTCCGTGGACTCGTACCAGGTCGCGGAAATGGCATCACAGCTCAGCGCTACATTGACCAAGTACTACACCCATATGTCCTGGCATTTTCTCAGGGGCGCAGAAACTTCATCTTGCAGCATGATAATGCGCGTACACACACTGCACGTATCACCCAGCACTTCTTGCAGCAGCACAACATCCCAGTCATGCCCTGGCCTGCCCTCAGCCCGGACCTCAATCCCATCGAACATCTCTGGGACCAACTGCAAAGGGAGGTCAACACTGTACGCCCCAGACCAAAAACAAAGGCGTCGGCCAAAGCCAAAAATGCCAAGCATTTGTTTGGATTTGGGCGACTCCTTTGTTTACAAGTAAAGAATATATTATAAGTTATTGGTCGGAGGGGTTCGCTACACGGACCTTTGTAGGCCTGAGGCAGGTGAAAGGAAACATTGTACCCCGAAGGCCGAAGGTACAATGGTTCCTTTGACCTCCCGAAGACCTACAAGGGTCCGTGCAGCGAACCCCTCCGACCAATAACGTATTTGTTTTCATTCCTCCGTGTATTGTTTCCAGGGCGAATAGGTGACACGATTGAATATACATGTTCTGCCGGGGATTCCCATACCCTTACGAGGCAGAGTGTGACGTAGCATGATTCCATGTGAAGTGCAAACTTCGAGAGTAAAAAGCTTATTTTGGCTTGTGTACAGAATGATTCAAGCTGCAATGTCTACAAAAGGTCATCAAAGTATGACAGCGAGACAGAAGAGTGCTTCTTGACTGCTGTGTGATTCAGAAAAAAATAAGAACTTTTACATGAAGCGATCGGCATTTGACCATGTGACAGCATGTGCGCGTTAGCATGGCGCCTTGTACTTTTAGATTCAAGATGACTTTGAAGGGGATGCTTGGAGTGTGCAGCAGATTGTCGTTGTTTTATTTTAAAGTGCCATGTGTTTTTGGATATGTGGAAAAAAGAATGCCAAAGAACGCTCGTTGTTGACAGCAGGACTAGTGCTGAGATGCATTTTAAGGTAAGATTTTATTTTACAGCGTTGACATGATGTCAGTCTTCGAAAATTCGTATGATGTTTTTCTTCAGATAGTCCCGTATTGAGTGACGTGAAGAGAGAACTTTGGCAATATCGTGCTTTGTGTGTGACAACTTCAAAGAAAACACTGAAAATAATACGACATGCATCGAGATTCGTAAATATTTTAATTTAATACAAGTTTGAACAAGGAAAGTACAGTTTCTATTTTACGCGGACTTGATGAAGGAATATTATGACATCATTTTTATTTGGGTCCCAGGGCATGTGGGCATCGAAGGCAACAGGATCGCAGATTCTGCTGCCAACAGTGCCCGTAATGACCCTGTCGCTGACACACAGACTGTTCATAGTGATTTTAAACCTGTGATTAGTGCGTACATAGCCCGCGAGTGGCAGTCCGAGTGGGACATGAGGCTCTTCCTACGGTGTCCGACAGTCTACCTCATCGCTGCGGCAGCCGCCGTGAGGAGACTGTCCTTACTCGGCTCCACATCGGGCACACGTATGTTACGCACTCTTACTTAGTAAAACAGGATGAGCGTCCATGGTGTTTTGCCTGTGACGAGCAGTTTTCTGTTCGACACTTTTTGCTGTATTGTGCCGATCTCATTGACATCAGAAACTGATATAAACACTTCACAGCAGATTCCTTGAAGGTTTTGTTCCGGGATGTTCACCCGGACAAAATCTTCAATTTCTTGAGAGAATGCAATATTTTTAACAAGATCTGAGCATTCATAGACTATGTGAATTTCACTATTTTGCCCTTTTTGAGAGTCTGTAGACGTTTCTTTTAAAGACTCGTGCGACGTTTTAGCCTGCCATATTTTTAAGGTATATCTTGTCTTAAGACCTTGCTTTTAGTCTGGCTGACCAGATTTTTACCCATCC
>BTPG01000003.1:230013106-230015606 GCA_036245525.1 Semisulcospira habei
GTTTAACGGAAGGTTAAAGGGAAGTAACATTTGACGATCATTTTCCAATAAGGAAGAGTTAGCTCTCTTATGCAGTAAATTTAATGTACATTCGAAAGGTACCGGAATACTTTATTTGACAGTATGAAAACAAGTATGTACAAATCGTTTGAAAAATGTGCATTTAAACAAATAAAAAAACAAACAAACAATTATCTGAAATAGCACCTCTTAATCCATTCAGCCATGACGCCCTACAGCAGGAGATGGATCAATCATGATAATTCAAGGGTAGTGCCAGTTTAGCTTGGCGCCTGTCGGCGCCAAGCTAATCTGGCACTACCCTTGAATTATCATGGTCGATTCATCTCCTGCAACTGGTGAATAGTCATTAGATGACGCCTCCAAAATTTGGGAAATACGGCCGTGGGGCTGAATGAGTTAAACAATAAAGAAATTCTAAACGAGGAAAGACAAAACACGCCTAAAAAAAGTCAGCTACAAGACAATTGAACTTTATACTCGAAATATTAATAAAATGCGGTGTAATTGTCTTTCTAAGCGTGTTTCTTTCTTCGTTGGCATTTCTTTTGCATCATTTTTACACGCTCGGCAGTCCCATATTTGGTCTAGATTTCTGAAACAATACGCATCCAGTTCAGTTGTCACTTTCAGGCCTAATACATGTAATGTCATTGGGAACGCTCGTAGATGTCCGATAGATAGATAGATCATACTGTGCTGGTTGAAGGGTAGCGCTAGATTACCTTGGCGCCTTACCGGGGGCGAAGGTAATCTAGCGCTACCCTTGAACTGTCGCGATCGAACCATCGGCTCTCGCTCAAGTTGCTGCCTGAAGGGAGAAGACTCAGGTTCGCCTTCTCTATCACAGCATACCATTGTCATTCAGCTGCATCAAGTTGTGTTAACCCTGTGCGTGTCGGTAGCGGTTTTAGACTAAAACCGCTACCGGCACGCAAAGGGTTAAAATAGTTCTTCTTTCGCTTGCACGGCAAACGCGGATCCTTAGGCAATAGGTACAGGTCGCAAGGGATGAGTGAACTTTGCTAGCTCGATGGTAGTGCCTGCTTAGCCTGGCTCCCCAATGTGCCAAACTCATCAAGCGCTACCCATGAGCTGTCACGGTTCACAAGAGGAGCTAAGCTAATCGGCATAAAAACAATATTTATACAGCTCGCGCGCTTTTCCCAAACATGTGTTACGAGCCTGTCTCAGTTCACGTGTGGTGATACGGGTCTTGCGAGCGCCACCGTACTTTTGCCTGTTTCGTCGCAACGCCACATAAGGACCAGACGCTGAGGCGGGGTAGTGTAAGAGCGATCTAGTAGAAAGATCCACGAATATGCCGATTCTGAGGATAAGATCCTTTCAAAAAGTCGTTGTATAGAGAAATTAGATCATGCCTAACATCCTTTTTGCAAATAATTCACTCGTGCTCATTTCGACCGAGCATTTTATCGGTCAAAATAAGCGCGATTGATTTCATGGGAGTTCCAGCTAAATTTAATCTCTGTATTGATCCCAGGAAAAGGAAGTTGATTACTGATCTCATATTAAGGCACCACCCTTGAGCACCGCCCTTGCGCTTCAACTTTGATTTAAGCAGCAAGCGCTACAACCAGGTATTTCGGCCATAACAATCACCTGGCAGCTTTCAAAACTGTAGTGAAAACAGCCGTCGCGCAAAGTAAACCAATCTTCCAGGAAATGCATTCCTGGGGGCTGCTGCCGCCACTGCTGTATATGTGGTCGTCGTCGTCGAAGTTGGCCTTCAGTCTAGCAACGTGCGGCAGGGAACACGTTTCGGGACGAATAGCGGATAGGAGATCCAAAAACATAGAGTCTGTGGCGTTAGAACAATGTCCTAGGATGTGTTCCTCGTAACAGTGTTCAACGTAGGCGTGGTAACTGAAAATGAAAAGTTGACGAGAATAAAATTTGTAACATGTTAAGTCCTTGGGACAATACAGTAGGAGAAGGACTGGCTATAAAAATTCAAGGGCAGTGCCAGATTAGCTTGGCGCCTTCCAGGCGCCAAGCTAATCTGGCACTACCCTTGGACTATCATGGCCGATTCATCTCCCACGGCTGACAAACAGCTCGCAAAGCTGCATCAGCAATTGCTTGAAGTGATTGACAACTAACCATCGCCATCCTTTCTCTCCCCCCCCCCACATCCGCCCGCGCCCCTCCCCCCCCCCCCCTCAAAAAGAAAAAAAAAAGAAAGAAAAAAGAAAAAAACAAACAAAACCAAAAAAAACAACTCCCCCCCCCCCCCCACACACACACACAATCTACCTTTGTATGACAGTGTAACGCGACTTTTTCGGTAATATCAGTACCACTCTACGTACATTGTACGTTTTAAATCGGTGTCAATTCAGCGGGAAAGAGCTCCAGCCGTCCCATTAACAATGGATACAAAGTGGTTTCCGCAAGAGGCATAGATCCTCCTGAGTCCCCGCAATTGCGGGGGCGCATGAGGATCTATGCCTCAGTC
>BTPG01000003.1:230020606-230058106 GCA_036245525.1 Semisulcospira habei
AAGCGTACACAATAGTGTCACAACCAGGTGTAACCGGGTTAGGTTCTCAGATGATTATCAGGTCGAGAAATGAGGGAGGCAACAACGTCGAAGACATGGGTCGCTGTGACATGTCTTTATTGCGGTGTAGAAACTGAAGAAAACTGACGAAACAGCGCAGAGCTAAGAGGGAGTCGACATTGTAGTTCTTCTTAGTTGTATCGTCGTAGCGGCGCAAGTGGTCTGTGGCAAATGGCTGAGTGGTACTGACCGCAGGCGCGCTACGGAAGGGCTTTATATACGGCAGGCGCGGGTCGCAAAGAAAGCACCACTCGCGTGCTTCCAGAACTCGGTGCTGTTGGAGCGGAAAAGCTGAAATTTGTGTTTCCCCCCACTCGGTTTTCTGACCATAGCTCTGATACTACTGGACCTAGAAGCTTGCGGTTTGTTGCTAACGAAAGATCCGCAATTGTAGTTTCACTAGTATCAGACATTGATTTGATTAAAGATGGCTAAAATTAATTATGAATTTTTAAACGACTTTTCTCCGTCGACCTGGTCGGTGTAAAAGGTGCAAACTCCCAAAATAATATTTAACCCAAAATCGATTGGACTAGAAATAGATTACAAAATGAAAGAGACTATCATGCTGAATCTTATGGATCTTGGTTTAAAACAATCGGTACAGGCATTGAGGAGATATTCAACTTAGAATGCCTCATTAGAAACACAAGCTATCATCGCCATTGTAGGCATCGGATGCTAGAACAAAAGCCACGAGGCGGCTGACGCGGTTGTGTCCCCTGAATAGACACAGTGGTCTAGAAGTAAGCCAGAGGGGTCGGACTAACACAGGCATCAATGAAAGCAATACCTTGCGAGACCTTACATTGAAGGAAAAACCACTGAATAATAACACACCACTTTTGCAAACAAAGTCGTGATGCAACAAACAAAATTACATCAGATGGGTTATGAGAGCCGGGTGTACCCGGTCACACAGGTTTCACTGTTCTTCAAATTTAGTTGTAAATAATAATAATAATAATAATAATAATAATAATAATAATAATAATAATAATAATAATAATAATAATATTTAAAAAGAAAGCATAACTAACTACACTCATTTGACCATATTTCGAAACAAAACGTTTAACCCATTCAGCCCTGACGCACTACAGCAGGAGATGGATCGACCATGGATAATTCGAGGGCAGTGCCAGATTAGCTTGGCGCCGACAGGCGCCAAACTACTCTGGCACTGCCCTTGAATTATCATGGTCGATCCATCTCCTGAAACTGGTGCATAGTCATTACACGACGCCTCCAACATTTGGGAAATACGGCCGTCGGGCTGAATGAGTTAACCAATCGACCAGCCAGTAACGTACAGACAAGCCCTCCTACTATCATGTCATCCTAAACAGTCTTCAGTGGACGAATAGTTTTGTGAATGTTGATCTAAACGCTCAGTGAGTTAACACACTCGATATCTGCCATTTTTGGGGTGTGGCACATTATCGAATGTATATAGGCCGTTTGACATCGGAGCACACAACGTTTTTCCCAAATATCTCCGCAAAGAATTAATTTTATGTATCACTGTAAGAACAAATATCATTTAGTGCCATTTGCCCTAATAATAATAATAATAATAATAATAATAATAATAATAATAATAATAATAATAATAATAATGTACATTTATACAGTGCTTAACCTCCAAATGAATGGTGCTCTAAGCGATTTACAAGATTAAACAAATCACAAAACAAAAAGTACAAGAAAAAAAAACGCTACAAAAATGTTACAAAAACTAAAGTGACATATCAAAAGCTCACACTCTCACACACACACACACCATTACAAGAATAGATAACAGTTAATATGGAATATTTTTTACTGAACTCCTAAGATTTGTCGGTTTTGCTGTACAGTCGCTAAACTTATTGGCGAAAAGACAAGAACAAGCCATTTTCAATACCCTAAATAGAGCTCCGGCAGATTTCCATATCGAGGTCAAGCATGCAGACTTCATATATGCCTGCACTGTGTCAGGTTTGAAAACTTGACCAATTCATGTGAAAATTGATTTTTTTTTTTAAATACTGGACTTAATATATCCTGGGCACATTTAGGAGTGTAAAATTGGTCATTTCTTAAAAACATTCCAAATATTTACGACTGCACTGCAAAACTGACACACTCTTCGAGTTTCTAATAAGTAAATCGTGTTCGGTCAACTGTCACTGAATGATATTTGTGTTAACTCTTTCTACGCCAACATCGAAATCCCAAAATGTTGCCGTTGTCCCGTCTGAAGACTGCAGTGTAGTGCAGGACACAGATCGACCATGATACTTCAAGGGTGATGCCAGAAGGGCAGTGGGCAGATGTTCACATCTGCACGGGACATAGACGACCCCGCCCTCCACGAGTCGCCTGCTGCCTTGCAGGCCTGGCCGCTTGGCTGCGGAAAGGCTAAGGGAAAAAACCCCTGACATCAAAGCCCCCGTGTCTCCGGGGAAGGCTTTTGAGCCAGAGACTAGGACAAGGACAGTCTGATATAAAACCTACGACCCGAGGACCTCGATGCCATCGTCCCAGCTTGCTAGGCCATGGCAGATGAACCAAGGGTTTAAAGGGTGGGGCCAGTACTGCGCACACTGCACTCCACCAAAAAGCTCCACCGCGCAGGCTTTAGGAAACGTCCACGGACCATGACACTGACCATTCCAAGTCCTGTAGCGACGGGCGAGGGGCGAAACGGCAGGTGAAAGATGTCACTGGAAGCCGCAGTCTCAAACCTGCATGCAGGCGGTTCAGGATATTGGTCGCCTGATGTTGACCTGGGGATGACAACATCACTCGGCACACCCTGAACGACCAAGCAGCCTTCTCTAGGGACAGCACTGCTTGCTCCACACGGAGAGGGGCCTAGAAAAGGTGGCCTAACCAAAGCTCGTCCCCTCGCAACCCCAGTTGGCTAGCCGCGGTCAACGGGCATCTTCTCCTGCGGTCAAAAAACAAGAAAGAATAACGGATCCACTCTCATGACGACCACGACCGGACTCAACGTAGCATGCTGGAACGTCCGAACCATGCTCGACAAAGCAGACAGCGGACGCCCTGAACGTCGCTCCGCCCTCATTGCCCATGAATTGCGGAGGTTAAACATCGACATCGCCGCGCTCAGCGAAGTACGCCTTCCGGACGAAGGCAGCCTCCAAGAACTTGGTGCTGGGTACACCCTCTACTGGTCAGGCAGGCCTGCATCAGAAAGACGGCTTTCAGGCGTGGGTTTCATGGTCAAGACATCCATTGCGACTAAGCTGGAAAACCTACCAACGGGCCACTCAGACCGCATCATGTCCATGCGCCTCCCACTGAGACACCAGCAGCACGTCACCCTTCTCAGTGTGTACTCCCCAACCCTCCTGGCAGAGCCTGCTGAAAAGGACAAGTTTTACACTGACCTGCGCAGCCTCCTACAGAGTACCCCTGCAGACGACAAAGTCATCATCCTTGGCGACTTCAACGCCAGAGTAGGCCAAGACTCTGAAGCCTGGAAAGGAGTCCTCGGCAAGCATGGCGTGGGGAACTGCAATGACAATGGCCGCCTACTATTGGAGTTCTGTGCGGAGCAGCAACTGGTCGTCACCAACACTACTTTTCAGCAAAAGGACAGTCGAAAGACCACCTGGATGCATCCTCGCTCCAAGCACTGGCACCTTATCGACTATGTCCTAGTGCGTCAGAGGGACCGCAGTGACGTCCTCCTCACCAGAGTGATGCCCAGCGCAGAGTGCCACACTGACCACCGCCTTGTCCGCTGCAAACTCAGGCTCCACTTCAAGCCAAAACCCAAGAAATGGGGGCCCCCCAAGAAAAAGCTTGATGTTGCCAGCCTTCAGCGTGACGATGTGAAAGCTGCCTTTCAGACAGATTTACAGCGCAGGCTCAAAGACACAGCGGACCCAGTAGACTCCTCCCCTGAAACACTTTGGGAACAACTGAAAACTGCTATTGCAAAATCCTCTGCAGAAGTCTTGGGTTTCGCCAGAAAGAAGAACAAAGACTGGTTTGACGAAAACGATGTAGAGATCCAGGAACACCTAGCAAAAAAAAGAGCCGCCCATCAGGCCCACCTAGCCCAGCCTTCCTGCCCTGTGAAGAAGTCTGCCTTCCGCCTCGTCTGCAGCAGTCTCCAGCGCAAGCTCAGAGATCTCCAGAATGAGTGGTGGACCAGACTTGCACAGAGGACCCAGCTTTGTGCTGACAATGGTGACTACAGGGGCTTCTACGAAGCACTGAAAGCAGTGTATGGCCCCAGGCACCTGGTACAAAGTCCCCTGCGAAGCGCGAATGGCCAGGCACTCCTCACAGATAATACCTCCATCTTGAACCGCTGGTCGGAATACTTTCAGAGCCTCTTCAGCGCTGAGCGCACTGTTCAAGAAGCAGTCGTCCTACAAATCCCACACCTCCCAGTAAAGGTTGAATTGGACGAACCGCCCACCGCTGAAGAGACCCTCACAGCCATCCACCAGCTCAAGAGTGGCAAAGCAGCAGGCATTGATGGAATACCGCCAGAGATCTGGAAACATGGAGGCACAGCACTGCACAACAAGCTCCATGACCTCTTTCTCTGCTGCTGGGAGGAAGGAACACTACCAAAAGATCTCCGTGACGCAGTCGTTATCACCCTGTACAAGAACAAAGGCGAGAAGTCTGACTGTTCCAACTATCGGGGAATTACCCTGCTGTCCATTGCTGGGAAAATCCTTGCAAGGCTGCTCCTGAATCGGCTGGTACCTGCCATCGCTGAAGACCAACTCCCAGAGGGCCAGTGTGGCTTCAGAGCAAACAGGAGCACCACCGATATGGTCTTTGTGCTGAGACAGCTACAGGAGAAGTGCCGCGAGCAGAACAAAGGGCTGTACGTAACATTTGTCGACCTAACAAAAGCGTTCGACACTGTGAGCAGGCAAGGCATGTGGCAGATCCTGGAGCGACTTGGCTGTCCCCCAAAGTTCCTCAACATGATTGTCCAGCTACACGAGGACCAGCAAGGCCAGGTCAGACTCAACAATGACCTCTCAGAACCATTCCCTATTCTCAACGGCGTAAAGCAGGGCTGCGTGCTGGCACCGACCCTCTTCACCATCTTTTTTAGCATGATGTTGAAGCAGGCCACAGTGGACCTCGATGATGACGATGCAGTGTACATCAGGTATCGTCTCGATGGCAGCCTGTTCAACCTCAGACGACTGCAGGCCCACACGAAAACCCTAGACCAACTGATTCGTGAGCTGCTTTTTGCTGATGATGCTGCCCTCGTTGCACACACAGAGAGAGCCCTGCAGCGCATCACGTCTTGCTTCGCAGATGCTGCCCAGCTCTTTGGACTCGAGGTCAGTCTGAAAAAGACAGAGGTCCTCCATCAGCCGGCACCCAAGACAGTGTATCGCCCTCCTCACATCACCATTGGCGAGTCTGAACTAAAGTCAGTGCACCAGTTTACTTACCTTGGCTGCATTATCACGTCGGACGCCAAGCTGGACAAGGAGCTTGACAGCAGGCTGGCAAAAGCGAACAGTGCTTTCGGGCGACTTTTCAAGCGGGTGTGGCACAATCAACAGCTGAAAACAGGCACCAAGATCAGCGTGTACAGAGCTGTGGTCCTCACCACCCTGCTGTATGGTTCCGAGTCCTGGGCCCTCTACCGCAGCCAACTACGACTCCTCGAACGCTTCCACCAGCGCTGCCTGCGTACCATCCTGGGCATTCACTGGAGTGACTATGTCACCAACGTCGAGGTCCTTGAACAGGCTGAAACTGTGAGCATCGAGGCTTTGCTGCTGCGGACACAGCTCCGCTGGGCGGGGCATGTCTCCAGGATGGAGGATCATCGCCTACCAAAGATCACCCTGTTCGGCGAGCTTGCTACTGGACACCGTGACAGAGGGGCACCAAAGAAGAGATACAAAGACTGTCTCAAGAAGTCACTTAGTGCCTGCCAAATCGACCACCACCAGTGGTCTTCGCTTGCTGCGGACCGTGACACCTGGCGCTCCACCATTTACAAGGCAGCTGTCTCCTTTGAGGACTCTCGCAGAGCTAGCCTTAAGGACAAGAGGCTCAGGAGAAAAAACAGAGATGCCGCAGCTCAGAACCCTGACCAGACCTTCCCCTGCAGCCACTGCGGTCGAACCTGCCTGTCTCGGATTGGCCTCCGCAGCCACGAACAAGCCTGCAGACGTCGTGGGCAACTCCTATAAAATCTTCGTTCGCGAAGTCAAGCCAAGAGATGCCAGAATAGCTTGGCGCCCATAGGCGCCAAGCTATACTGGCATCACCCTTGAACTATCATGGTCGATCCTTATCTCGCTGTGGTGCGTCTGGGGTAGAAAGAGTTAAGATTGTTATATAAAAGCACTTCTTTGCGGAAAAATTTGCGAAAAAAACGTGCGCTGCGATGTCAAACGACCTATATTACTGTCCAAGTACAAGAAGTTAGGGAATTTCTTCTGTTTTTCGTGGGGCATGTGCTCATCTATATTACTGCCTACGTTCAGGGAAGTTCGGGATTTCCTTGTTGTTCGTTTCAGTGAGATGGTACTTGGACAGATACAACACCACCACATGAGTACCCTGTAAGCAAAAGTCTTCGGGCCGACACCGGTTGCAGTGGGCAGCATCGCGGGGCCGAGAATCTTTTGCTTACGTGTAAGAAAAAGATGGATACACCACAAAGACGAGAAACAATAACCACGTTACTCTGTTTCTGAAATCGTCGTTGACCCCTTCACGGCCGAGAAAAAAGTGAACACCATCCAACTGCAAGAGAAACAGATCCTCATGCGCCCCCGCGAATGCGGGGGCTCATGAGGATCTATGCCTCTTGCTGAGACCAACTTGTATCCATGTTTCTTGCACAGTTTTTTCTTCTCTGATTATATATTCTGCAGACATAAATGTCATACTCGTACAGATGAACGGTCGATACGTGACATTTTAAACTTCAGCTCAAAACGTGACATTTCAGCCCCTTCCCTGCCACTGAACGTATATTGTATTTCAGAAATCGTTGCTCATTCGACGACCCAAAGTCACAAAGGTCCAAGGAATATAGATGCAAATTGGTATTAACAAGAGACATGAATCCTCATGAGCCCCCGCGACTGCGGGGGCTCATGAGGATCCATGTCTCTTGCAGTCGGATCGTGGTCCGGTTTTGGCTTTTGGTCGTCGAATAAACAAGAATTCAGAAACAAAAATGTACGTATAGTTGCAGGGAGGGGGTTAATTCAACAACCAAAGTTACAACCTTCCAAGCACGGGTACACATTGGTCTCAGCAAAGAGGCATAGATCCTCATGAGCCCCCACAGTCGCGGGGCCTCATGAGGATCTATGCCTCTTGATATTGGATCGTGCTCGCCTTTCTCTTGGCAATGAAGGGATTATAGCTAATAGAAGTTTTTATGAAGCAATTCATAGACCCGAAACAGATGGTGCTCTATTGCCATTAGTTATAACAATCCCAGCTTGGTGAACCTTCGAGAACCTCTAGTGAGCCAAGATGCGGTCATAATGAGGTAATACAATACAATACAATACAGTACAATACAATACGATACAATACAGTACAGTACAATACAATACGACTTTATTAATCTCTCATGCAATACAATACGATACTATAAGTTATTGGTCGGAGGGGTATGCTACACGGACCCTTGTAGGCCTGAGTGAGGTCAAAGTGACGTTGTACCCCGAAAGCCGAAGGCCTGAGGGGTACAATGGTTCTTTCGACCTCCCGAAGGCCTACAAGGGTCCGTGCAGCGAACTCCGACCAATAACGTATTTGTTTTAATTTCTCCACTATTTTCCTAAACGAAATCAAGAAGACATCTTGCGACCTGGATCATGCCAGATATGACTGACGTCAAAGGAATATACCTTCATACATACTCAGTAAAACTTATGATGTACTTTAAAATATGTCATGACGTTGCCGTCTCCAGTACTGAGTGTGCTTGTTGTTTTGAACAACACTAATGAACTTTGTACTTTAGAACGTTTGGCGATCTTTTATAGAACAAAACTGGCATCAGTCCAAGATGCGTCATCGAGAGGACTACAAAACGTCCGCCATTTTTCGCTACAGGGGTTTTTATATCACGGTCACATGGTACCGTTTGCGCTCGTGACTGGTAGTGTGACGTAGGGAGGAAAACACAATACAATACAATACAGTTGAGCTGAAGTTTAAAATGTCACGTATCGACCGTTCGTCTGTACGAGTATGACATTTATGTCTGCATGACTATTTATTTGGAGCATGTACCCATAATCAGAAAGAAAAAAAAAAGAAAAAGAAAACATCACAAGGGTAGTCTAGATTTTCTGACCAGCTTTGCAGCCCTTCTTCGTGTTAGCTGGACATCTCTGAAGGTTTCACTGCACGATTGCTTAACTTTCAAACAGGCAAATGATCACAGGGCCGACGTCGGGGGCCCGATGGTCATTGTTTCTTGGGATTATATCGACTGAGCACTTTCGTCTGGCGTTTACCTATAAAACTGAACTTTTACAGGTAAGCCCAAACCAACCGATACAGTCTGCACAGCTGTGCCATAAGACAAGGTAAGTGATGCCTGCACGTGCGAAATGTACACCTCTACAAGCAAGCATTAGGTCCTGGGGCAGAAATCGACCGTCACATAGCCCGTCGCCGACCGACTACGACAAGCGTCGGCCTGAGGACTTCTTGCTCGTCGGGTCACGTGGAGAAGATCAATAGAACGCTCTTCGCCCCTTCCCCGTTCAGGTTGCTGGATGTATTTTTTTTGTTTCTGAAATCTTTTGTTGATTCAACGACCAAAAGTCGCAACTGCCAAAGGGACGGGGGACACAACTTAGTCTTAGCAAGAGGCATAGATCCTCATGAGCCCCCGCAACTGCGGGGGCTCATGAGCATCTATGCCTCTTGCATTTGTCTGATGTTCATTTCTTTCTTGGCAGCGAAGGGGTTGAGATAAATGGCAGGCTGTTGGAGACGAAGGGGTTGAGATAAATGGCAGGCTGTTGGAGACATCGATCCATGTGCTCTCCAGCGCCGCTCATCATCCCATCAAGGTGTGTACGCTCTTTGCTGGTCCTCGGAGCACTACGTGTACGCAGTAAGCAATAGGCCCTCGAGTCAGACGTCGGCCCGAGGACATCTTGCTGACTGGGTGTCCGATAAGAGCGATCACTTGAACACGTACAGACCCCTTAGCAAATCTAACCTTCCCGACGAGGAAATCCGGCGCACGCCGTTGAGCCGTACAGAGAGAGCCTACACGCATGTTGTTTGCGCCAAGTGTGTTAACCCGTTCACTTCCGAGAAAAAGTCAACCACAGTCCAGATGCAAGATGCATTGATCCTCATGGGCCCCCGCATTTGCGGGGGCTCATGAGGATCAATGCATCTTGCTGAAACTATTTTATGTCCATGTTTCTTCAACGCCGGGGCTGGAAACATTGCTAAGCAGGCATTTCAGAGGGCTTCCGAGAATTTTCACCCAAAAATGTAAAATAAAACTTAGTGTCGGTTTTTTTTTTTTTTTTCAACTCTGTGCATGACGTGCTATCTTAACTATACCATTTTCGAGAAAAGAAATCATTTATTTTAATCGTTTTGCGAATATGACTGTCCGTTAGCGGACTAGAATGGTGAGCTTAATGTACATAATTATACTGTTCTGGTTTCCTTGCCGGATGACGAATTCTCTAAAAAATAAATTTGCACAGAGTAAGGCGCTTTGGTGATGCGTTTAACTCATTCTACCCCAACACCGAAATCACAAAATTTGCCGTTGTCTGATGAAGACTGCATTGCAGTGCAGGACACAGATCGACCATGATAGTTCAAGGGTGATGCCAGAATAGCTTGGCGCCCATAGTCGCCAAGCTATTCTGGCATCACCCTTTAACTCTCGTGGTCGATCCTTATCTTGCTGTGGTGTGTCTGGGGTAGAATGAGTTAACGTACAGTCCGTTTGTGACAGTACTGACAGCCTTTGTTATCCATCGAGTATTAGTAGTTTGACAGTAAAGAGAAGTGACCTTATACCATTATTCTTATACCATTATTCTCTTACTGAATTTGATTATTTGCTTTGTTTCATCGATATTCCTTGTTGTGTACCATGCTAAATGCTGGGGTTTTTTCCCCGGGGTCCTCCCGTTTTTCCCCGAGGTAGTCCTCAACTCGATGGTGATATAAGGTTTGCCTTCGGGTTGGTGTTTAGCTGGCTTTGTGTATTAGACACTCAGCCTACTTCGTGCCCAAGGGTACTCCCCGTTCGTTCTCTCTCTCTCTCTCTCTCTCTCTCTCTCTCTCTCTCTCTCTCTCTCTCTCTCTCTCTCTCTCTCTCTCTCTCTCTCTCTTTCTCTCTCCCCCCCCCTCTCTCTCTCCTGCGCGCGCTTACACACACTCTTGTCTCTCGTGTTTAGTTTCTCTCGGAGTCTTTCTCTTACGATTTTTTTCTTTGACGTCATTTTTACTTTTGTTCTTCCTTTCCTTTTCTTTTCTTTTTCTTTTTTCTTTTTTCTTTTTACGTCACCTTCAGTTGCCACATTCCTTCTGCATCTGAAGATAAGTAGCGGCTAATGTCTCTGTTTGTTTGTCTATTTTGACAAAGGGTATTTACCCGAAATATTAATAAATTGTGTTGTACCGTTTTTTCTAAGCGTGTTTCTTTCTCCGTTGGGTACTTCTTTGCATTTCACACGCTTGGCAGTCACCTTTTTGGGCGTCTGGATTGAAGTGACCTTTGACGCAGATTTTTCTTTTCTTTCTGAAATCTGTGTCAATTCAACGATGAACAGCTCCAGCCGTACAGGACCATGGATTCAAAGTGGTGTCAGCAAGAGGCACAGATCCTCATGAGCCCCCGCGTATGCGTGGGGCACATGAGGCTCTATGCCTCTTGTAGTTGGATCGTGTTGACTTTTTTGGTCAAAAGCGAAGGGGTGATGAAGCCAACCGTGACTCTTTAAGCGACAATACTTAGCGACGTTAACCCGAGCGACATAATGATTTCACACACAGGGCACCGCCATCCCAGCACGGCAGAGATCAGTATACGAGGCGTGTATGTCACACGAAAATAAAGTGTTTCTCGATGCTAGTAGCATGGGAGTCTAAGCAATGCTTCGATAAGAGACATTTAACTCATTGTGTCCGAGGTACGACTGAAATACCCGCATTTTGGAGTTATCCTCTGAGGACTGCATTACAATTCAGGAGACAGATCGACCATGATAGTTCAAGGGTGGTGGCAGAATAGCTTGGCGCCTGTAGGCGCCATGCTATTCTGCCACCACCCTTGAACTATCATGGTCGAGCCATGTCTTGCCGTGGTGTGTCGCCGAGCAGAGTGAGTTAACGATGTTGACAGTGCCTGAGGCTGGACTGATGCACAAGGTGATTAAATTACATAATTACATGCAAAAGATGCCCAACACATGGGACTCTACGGCGTCACATCGAGAAATGACATTTAACAGAATGTTGACAGCACTGGTGGCTGCATGCACAAGGCCGGGATTCTCAGTATTACAGTATTACGTACAAAAGCCTCCAACACAGTACTTACCAATTCCAGACGCGAGCAAAACGAGAACGTGTCCGTGCGAACGCCAGTCCGCCATACTTGGTGCGTTCTGTCAAATGAGACGCAAGACATGGCTTAAAAGGAACTAGAAACTAGTAGACCCCTACATCGAACTATCAAGTGCCTGCACTGGTTATGCCGTACGCGGTGCGCAAAAGGTCATCGTGCCGACACGGCCGCTGTTGGCCCTGTGCTGTGTGCTGGCCAACAGCGGCCGTGTCCGGCCCGATGGTATTTTGCTCACCGGTTAAGCTCCACTTCCGTTGGATGCATGTTTCATTTTCAGCCTACGTCAGTCAGCGAGAGTGTACACTGTGCTGAGCTTAAAGCTCCGCTGACACTGGGGAAATTTAACAGCATCGTTAAGACACCGGGTCGAGAGATGATAGTTACAAGGCAGTGCTTGATAGTTAAAGATTAGTGCCTGATTAGCTTGGCCGCGTTAGCATCGTTGTTAACTCCTTCACTGCGAGTGGACGCAGATTGTGTCTTGGAAATTATTATAAAATTTAAATTTTAAATTCAGCCATCAAAGATCTTCAGCCGTCAAAAAAAAAACATGAATACAACGTGGTTTCCGCAAGAGGCATAGATCCTCATGAGCCCCCGCAACTGCGGGTGCTCATGAGGCTCTATTCCTCTTGCAGTTGTTGTTTTTTTTCTCGGCGATGGACGGGTTAGGAGCATACTGTTCACGTTGAAAGCTCCGCTCAAACTGGAGAATTATTTAACGTTAACGCATTAACTCTTAAGACAGTGTACCGCAGTGGGAGATGGATCGGCGGCCGTGACAGTTCGAGGAAAGTGCCAGACTAGCTTGTCGCCTCAGGCGCCAAGCTAGTCCGGCACTAGCCTTGAACTATCATGGCCAAAATCCAGACGAACTGAATGCCGACTGAATGGCTCAGAAATGCAAACTTGTGCAAGCGAATAAGCAACAAACGAATACACTGTTTTGTTCTTGCTGTTGGGCATTCCCTATCATGGCGCTAACATCTCCCACGACTGATACACAATTGTAAGAGACGTAGGAAAGGCTTGAGGTGTGAGTGAGTTAACTCCTTGACTGTTACTGACGATACCGCTCGGCGGCTAAAGCCGCCGAGCGGTATCGTTAGTAGCAGTCAAGGGGTTAAAATCACACAGAAACGCAATATGGCTTCACAGACAAAAATCGAACATTACTTGTTTTTTCGTTGTCTGCACAAACATCACGATATAGCCGGACTTGCAGCTGCACGCACTTCTCATTATTTTCCGGCGCCAGTCATGCACATTGATGGATGTGTAATTAAATAATTAGTACTGTTGGAGGATGCACAGTGACATCATTAGTAATGCCTACTAATACTGTGTTTCACTTTACAGATTCTTGTGCGAATTAGTTATAAATAGGCGTTAGGCAATAGAATCGTATGACTTTAGAAATTAAATTGCTTATAATTATTGCAGCCATTTGCAAACTTTGTTACCTTGAAGAGGGGGAAAAACCCTGACGGAGAGAGAGAGAAAAAAAAATTGTCAGAGTTCTGATCAGGCAGCCAATTATCGTATTTCTTTCTGCCAGAGATGAGCAACACTGGGAATTCTGCAAACAGTCCAACCGGTAATTATCAATTATAGACAGGATGCAAGAGAATATCAGAATTCAAACCGCATGTGTTTATGTCAGTTTGTCTCATAATTGCTTGGTGGTTCATGATTTTGTCAACCGTAAGAGCAAAATCAAGGTCAGCACATATAACACGCGTTATATATAATTACCATAGTTCAACCCTTGCCTCAGAATATGTGTTTTCTCAGGCATGCATGCATCTTTGATAGTTCTACTACGGTAATTAACCCATTTAGCCCCAACGCCCTGCAGTTGGAGCTGGATTAATCATGATAATTCAAGGGTAGTGCCAGATGTGCTTGGCTCCCGAAGGCGCCAAGTTCATCTGGCACTATCCGCTTGAATTATTATCGATCCATCTCCCACAACTGGTACATAGTCGTTAGATAACACCTCCAAAATTTGGGAAATGCGGCCGTGGGGTTACATGCCGGTTAATCCTCTATAACCTGCATATTGTCTACGCAGCATTCTGGAAACGTGATCATCTCGGAAATAAGTCATGTCTTTTACAGGCCCACTACCGCCGTAACTGTTCAAAGAAACCAACGGTTACGAAACTCTACACAAAGGTCTAGTTATGGTTCATTTAGACACAGGAGAATTCAGTTCAGCACACGTCGTCTTAATATCAAGTAACCTGACAATAACTCCACTCCGTTCTATAAATACGGTGCTATCAGTACGAGAAACAGCTAAAAATAGTTTGAACCGCTAACGGCTGCACAGAATAATTAAGTGCAATTACGCATGTGCTGTTGCTGCCTGTCCAAACTGCTGTTAAAGTCAATTAGGTGTGTGGACAAGACATAACAAACACAAATGGTGCAGAAACGTGTCTTCAGATGCGCAATGGTACTTTAACTCGGCGACATGTCCATCGAAACACTTTCTTCTTGTGTCGATTCTTTAACTCATTCAAGGCAGCCCGCATCAGAGCTGCGGAGTGTCGAATAGCGTTGCCGGCGGCAAAGCTATACGACACTTTCGCAACTACTGGTGCTGGGCGCCTTGAATGCGTAAATTGTTGTTTTTTCGTGTTCTATGATTAGACTGCAACATTTCTTGAACAAAACAGTTTACGCGATTTAAGAAAGATGAACATGACGCATACTATCTGAGCGAATCTTAGAGTTAGGGTTCAAACACTATTTAAAGGCAACTAACTACCACCGTAACTGTTCAAAGATACACATCTGTAACAGATCGTTTTAAAACGCTACACACAGGTCTAGCTATTGTTTATTTAGACACAGGACAATCTATTATCCAGGGGGAAAAAACGGATTTGTTCAATAGCATGTCCGTTGACAGGTCCTGGTAAATCAAAGTGGCACAGTTGGAGTGCGCCTGAGTTGATCAGTGTTCAGATCGTACTCCATAGGCAATAGATTTCCCTGTCCCCCATAACCCGCCCGTCAGGGCCGTCCATGATCACCTCGGTGTTCTGGACGTTAAACCCGAATTAACCAACCAACCAGGACAATCCAGTTGAGCACACTTCATCTTTATATCAAGTAACCTAACAATGACTCCATTCCGTTCTATAAATACAACGCTTTCAGTACGAGAAACAGCTAAACATAGATTGACACGCTAACAGCTGCGCAGATTAAATAAGTGCGATTACGCGTGTACTTTTGCTGCGTGTCCAAACTGCTGTTAAAGTTCATTAGGTGTGTCGACAAGGCATAAATAACACGAATGATGCTGAAATGTGTCTTCATATGTAATGGAACTTTAACAGGCTTCCTTCTATTGAAGTTAAAATCATAAATGGTACCGACGACTTACCACTACAACACAACTGCCATATGGAGGCTAGAAAAAAATCGATTTGCTCAGTTCCAAATTCTAGCAGAAATACCCGTAATTCTACGCGCTCTTTAAATTGATTTTTCTGTTTTGTTTTATTTTGCAGATTAAAGAATCATTTATTATTCATGCATGCCAGCCAGTCCCATCACAAAGGCAAACAAAAACGTGCTTAGCCTGCGGTGAAATTGAGTTCAGCTTTCAACAGTTTCCGGTATCTGACAGAGCCGATCAGTTTCCAGACAACAGTGGTATAACACTCGATATTCCACAGGGGGTGTGCGATACACACTAATTGCCCATTCCACCATAACAAAATGCAGCTAAATAGGATCGTTCATGAAAGTTCAAGGGTGGACCTAGAAGAGCTTGGCGCCCATAGGCGCCAAGCTCTTCTACCTCCACCCTTGAACTATCATGGAGGAACAATTGTCTCGCAAACTGTAATGAGGTCTTCAGATGACATGCTCAGCTGTAACAATTTTGTGAAAAGTTTCATTATTGGGCCCATGAGTTAGTCGCTGTCACTTTGGCTCTGTGCATGCGTGTGTGTTTTCGCGTGAATGTGAGTGTGTGTGTGTGTGTGTGTGTGTGTGTGTGTGTGTGTGTGTGTGTGTGTGTGTGTGCGTGCGTGCGTGTACGCGTTTGCGCGCGCGTCTCTTTGTGTGTGTGTCTGTGTGCGTGTTAGCGTGTCTGTGTGTGTTTGTGTGTGCGTGCGTGTATGTGTGTGTGTGTGTGTATGTGTGTCAGAGAGAGAGAGACTGAGAGAGGGAGAGAGAGAGAGAGAGGGCCGGAGTGCGTGCATGCGCCGCGCGTGCGTAACGAGTGTGTCAAGCTGTCTATTATAATTCTGTTGGTTTAAATTGTTGTATTTGTTAAACTGACAGGATGATTTTTGCCAATAAAAACAACAACACAATCGTATCTATTGCTACTTTAAAGGTCTTTAGTGGGAGTATGGCTTATTTTCAGTACTGTCTGGGCAGCGTGCATGAGGACGCCAACCTTTACCCTTTCCCCGCCACCGTACCTACATTTTTGTTTTTGAAATCTTTGTTTATTAAACCACCAAAAGCCACAACCGGGCAAGAAACGTGGATAAAAACTGGTCTCAGCAAGAGACATAGATCCTCATGAGCCCCCGCAGTCGCGGGGGCTCATGAGGATCTATGTCTCTTGCAGCTGGACCACGTTTTCTCGGCAGTGAAGTGGTTAATATCACTCTCAACAACAAGGATGTTTTATGGGGCCGGCCACTGCTCACAAGAGGCGTAGATTCTCATGAGCCCTTGCGACTGCAAGGGCTCATGAGAATCTATGCCTCTTGCAGGTGATAGGATGTTGAAGTGTGACTGAGTGCATACGGACTTGGTACACTATCAGCGAGAAGCATTCACCGTACTTCGTTTTACTCTTCCCGTATAACCATCCGGTGCCGCGTTTTATTTACTCGGTACAGGCATCCGGTACTTCAGTAAACTCGGCCGGCCAACGCGATCTGAACAAGGCATGGCGGGAACAGGATAAGAAACACAGATGTAAACACTGGCACCTGCTGAGTACATAGGTCTCTATAACTAGCAGTCCCTTTTGGCATCTGTTTCAAGTGGAAGATTATTGATTACGAAAGCTGATGTATGTGAGAAGCACAACATGATTTGTGTGTGTGTTCATAAACACTTTATAAACTACACTGATGAAAATGTAGACAGACGTTCAAGAAAAAAAAAAAAACAAACAACAACAGCTAATAAGCAAATAAGCAAATACATGCGTAAATAAATATAATAAATAAATAATAAATAATTTAAATTCACACCTACTAGTGATGTTCACAATGTTGCAGGACGTATAGAGAATGTGTATTAGTTATGAAAGATCGTCCGTGATAGTTCAAAGCTAGTGCCAGATATGTTAATCCTTGGGCTGTAGCGTGTTTTGACAAGGTGTTTCCTGCAGTTCAGGAATTCCTGCAGATTCACGTCGACAATGCGCGCCATCAACAGCCAAGCTAGTCTGGCACTACCCGCGAACTGTTATTGCCGATAATTCCCTCGCCGCCTGTAATGCCTAAGATGGTCAGCGTGTTAACGCATTCAATACGTGCTGCATTCGGATACGGGGATTTATGCCGCGTGTCTGGACTATGTGACACGTTTCGAATGAGGTAACATGACGCGTTGAAAATTAATGTATTCTTTCACAGACGCAGGACCGAAATAATTATTAGTTACGCCTAAAAGTGTATCCCAAATTGCTAAAGGTCATCGGGCCGATGACGGCCCGGTGCGCTTTTGCGCATTAGGACGCTCTTTCATACTCAACGCAACTTGGGGTTAACCCACTTAGCAGTCCACCTCCCTACAGCAGGTGGTGGTGGATCGATCGTGATAATTCAAGGGTAGTGCCAGATGAGCTTGGCGCCTGAAGGCGCCAAGATCACCTGTCACTACCCTTGAATTATCATGATCGATCCATCTCCTACAACTGGTACATAGTCGTTGGGTAGCACCTCCAAAATTTTTTAAATGCGGCCTTGGGGTAATATGGGTTAATTTATGTCACAGAATTGTACAAATAGGGTGACACAAGTAATTAGTGCGCAACAAGGGAAGAACTCACAAGGTAAGGGAAGGAGAGAGGGAGGTGTGGTCTGTGTGTGTGTTTGGGGGGGGGGGTGGGGGCGGGGGAATGGGGCCCCGGGAGGGGGGGTGGTGGTGGTGTTCAGGAGGGGGTAGAGTGATGAGGTTAAACCAGGATTTACAAATTCTTATACAAACAAGGGGAGATAAATACTGAAGGAAACCTACTCACGAGTCGTGTCATGACAATGTCTCATACACGAGGAGCTTTGTCATGCCAGTGGTAGGCTGTGACCCGGGCAAATCAGATTGTCTTTTTCATCTGAGTTAGAACAGATGTTTGTACACTGGAGAGAAAGAGGTATAGATCCTCATCAGCCCCCGCAGTTGCGGGGACCCATTAGAATCTATGCCGCTTCCAGTCCGCATGGGCCCATGCAGGATGCCACAGTGACCTCTGATGAGCTATGTTATTTTTCCACAGATGGAGGAGATTGACTGCAGATCACTGATAGACCTTCGTTATGTGGTAGTTCGAGAACACAGAGGCAGATGTGCCTGATCGTTAACCACTTCACTGCCAGAGGGACGCAGATCGTTTTTTTGAAATCACCGTAAATTCAAAATCAAAGATCCTCAGTCGTCCAACGAACACAGATACAAATTGGTCTCAGCAAAAGGCATAGATGGTCATGAGCCATAGCGTCCGCGGGGGCTCATGAGGATTATGCCTTGCATTTGGAAGCCGTTCAACTTTTCTCGGTAGTGGAGGGGTTAACAACAGACAGTCATGATACAGGAACTTTTTACATCTATGCCGGTAAGGAATGAATGAGATTGCATAATACAAAGTCCGCCTCTCGCTTGCTTGTGTCTCTGGAGACTGTGTGCGTATGAAGATCGCGGATGTAAATTGGTCTAATTATTAACAGCAGAAGAGGCGAATATTTCCATATGCTCACGCAGGCTGCAACGGGATTTGAGGCTATTTCCCGCTTGCAGAGGAACGCTTCATTCACAGACTTCTTTAATTCATGTCGTGCGAATTTTGATGACCGCAGATTGTGTTCATGTGCTGCGATAAAAACTTACATCTTTTTTGTCACCATGGGACATAGATCTTCTTGAGCCCCTGCAATTTGCAGGGGCTCATGAAGCTCTGTGTCTCTTGCAGATGGAAGGGTTTCCGCTGGGGGATCGTAAGCTGTCATCTAGGCATTAATTTTACCTCCCACCTAAGACAGTATGACGCGTGTCTCTGGCTACACCCTTCATCACAAATGGCTGGAGTCCGTTGCATTTTGCATAAAAAAAAGATGATTAATTATGTTTTCATTTAGGATTGCGGACCTAGAATGACAAACATAATGCTATGGGCGTAACACAAAATAATTATTATAACAGAAAATAGTGAAAATAAAAATAATGAAAGAAAGTAATTTCTAAATAATTATAAGAAAAATAATATATCTGTAATTTTACAGCTAAAAAATTCTTTCTGCTTATGTTCGACAAAACGTGAAAAGCATATTCCTGTTCAACCCACTTAACCCCAAATCTAATTTTGGAGGGGTCGCCTAACGACGATGTCCCAGTTCCAGGAGCTGGATCGACCATGATAATTCAAGGGTAGTGCCAGATTAACTTGGCGCCAACAGGCGCCAAGTTAATCTGGCACTAACCTTGAATTATCATGGTCGATCCATCTCCTTCTTTAACGCGTCGGTTTAAACGGAGTAATCCTATTTTCCATCCCAGTCGCTGACCTGTTGACAAAAAAGTCGGCATTGCTGACTCTCGGACCTGCTGTCGGGTTAATTTGGCACTACCCTTGAATTATCATGGTCAATCCAGCTCCTGCTTTAATGCTTCAGAGCTAAATGGAGTAATCTCATGTAAGTTCCCATCCCATGCAGTTGCTGACTGGCGTCAAAAAGTCGGCATAACTGACTCTGGGACCGGATATCAAACAACAGTGCTTAGTCTTTGAAATGCGGACAGGGTGCCCTTCAGCGTGACCTTGCCGACTGTGTGTCTCAGTGCCTCGTGATCAATCTCCTTCTTATTACGCCCTCAATCCTCACGCAACAGGACACGTCATTCCTTCTGACTGACAAGCTTTTCAGATTTCTCTCGCCCATGCCTCGTCAGTTTTTTAAGAGGCACAGGTCTGCGGGGGCTCATGAGTATCTGTGCCTCTTGAAATTTAAAAAATAAAAGATGCACTGAATGATAACGTATGTATTTTGCAAGGGAATGGTGACAGGTCTTTTCATGGTGTTCGTCACTGAGACATTTATATACTGATCAACAAAAGAAACGTGAAATTCGAGTGAATATTGTATTTGTATGATGAATCCACGAAAATACAAGTTACGCTATTTTTCATAGCCAGTGTACGATTTACAACATGTAAGCATGCAGTCACCGTACTGTAGTAACCGTGTTGCCCTCCCTGTGCACAAGGCACCCGTATTGGTTAGGACGCACGGCGTATGCTTTCCACGCACGTGCATACACTGCAGAGTGATGTTGCGTCATGAACTGTGTTCAGCAATGCAAGGCAATAAAAAATCAGCAGTGCTACGCCTTCTGTCACTTTTGCCGTTGTCACATCAACCATGCCAAAACTTAGTGCTCCCCAACGAGAACGATCTCTTGGGCGTTTGGAAGCCGGAGAAGATCGACAAGTTGTGACAGTGGCCTTTAGATGTCACATTTCGACCATTTACAGGCTGCAGCAACGCTATCATGCCAACGGGTCTTCTGTTGACGCTCCCCAAAGCGGACGGCCACGTGTGACAACTCCACGGCAAGACCGCCACATTTTCCGGGCTCACGTGCGAAATCGCTTTCAGCCGGACGAGGAAACAGCAAGAGAAGTTATCGGCAACCACCAGGCACCCATCAGTGGCCAGACAGTGCGACGACGGCTAGAGGAGCATAATCTACACAACCGCCGTTCAGCCCGTGGACCTGTTCTTACTGACCGTCATCGCCGTGCACGCCTACAGTGGTCACAGGCTCATGTCGACTGGACCTGGCGACAGTGGCAGAACGTCCTGTTCACGGATGAGAGCCGCTACTGCATCAGCCATGCAGATGGGCGCATAAGAGTGTGGCGGAGAAGGGGTGAACGCTATGCTGATGGCTGTGTGCTGGAGAACGATGCCTGGGGCGGGCCAAGCGTGATGATTTGGGGTGGGATTACCCTGAACCAGACAGTAGGACCTGTGTTCTTCCGTGGACTCGTACCAGGTTGGGGAAAGGCATCACAGCTCAGCGCTACATTGACCAAGTACTACACCCATATGTCCTGCCTATTTCTCAGGGACGCAGAAACTTCATCTTGCAGCAAGATAATGCGCCTACGCACACTGCACGTATCACCCAGCACTTCTTGCAGCAGCACAACATCCCCGGCAGTCATGCCCTGGCCAGCCCTCAGCCCGGACCTCAATCCCATCAAACATCTCTGGGACCAACTGCAAAGGGAGGTCAACGCTGTACGCCCCAGACCACCGACAGCCCTAAAACTGAGAATACCATTGTCCAGGCCTGGAACAACGTCCCCAGGGTAGCTGTCAACCGCCTGATGCACTCTATGGGGGTCACACGCTATATTGACTTTGTGCTGTGCCAAGCTTGCTCCAAATACAGAATAAACTTCCACACTGATTACGCTGGTGTCCATGATTTCATTCCTAAAATGCCGATAACATCCGTTGTATGGTTTGTCCGAAATCGACTTTCAAATGTTGGATTAAATGTGATTTGAAGAGGCTACTTCGCGTTTCTTTTGTTGATCAGTAAAGTACGTGCTAGTGATTTTCATCGCATTGTCTCTTGCGAATGTTACACACACACACACACACACACACACACACACACACAAACACACACACACACACACACACATACACACACACACACACACACACACACACACACACACACACACACACACACACACACACACATGAACACAAAACCCTCAGACTGGGTGACCTACCATTTTATGTGAAAATGGGTTCCCATATTTCTATTTATTCTAGGGCTCTGGAGTTGATGCCAATGTTTAGAACTCACCTTATAACTAAGCTCTACAACTTAAAATAAAATAGACATTTTCTAGAAACAGAGCCACTGGATGGAAAAAAAATGGGTGTTTACCCCAAAAGTGGGTGCCTCTCACACAAAACTGGGATTACAGTGAAAATACCTCACTAAAGATACCTTTGGTTGATTTTACTATTATGATTGTTTGAGTGGGGTTGTAAGGGGGTTGGGGGGGGGGGAGAAGTGTGTGTGTGTGGGGGGCGGGGCGGGGGGTGGGGGGGGGGGGAGGGGAGGGTGGGGGGGTGGGGGAGAGGGGGTCATCACTTTTGGTTTATAGAGCTGCTCAATGCACTCTTATGAATGAAAGAGTTTCATTATCAGTGGAATCAGTAGGTCATTTCAGAGGCGCACACTGAGTTGCACGTCAAACCACTCACAAATACTCATTTGGAGTGCACCAGATGGATCCAGTTGGCAAAGTCCCACATTCCACACTATAGGACAGCTAAGACTGAAAAGCAATCGTGGCGTTTATGGCGCGGTACAAGGTTTAAAACTAAGAAAATGTTGTTTTTAGAAGCGTGTCGGGCAAAAGTTTTTATGAAAACTGTTTTAAAACCTCTTTGAACTCAACTTTTCTTAATGTTAAAAGTGTTTTATTGTACATTACTTAACGTCCCGACAGCAACAAGGCTTTCTCAGGACGTGCCTGCACTGCTTGTGAAAAAACAACAACTAAACAGAACATTGAATGTATATCGCCAGCCGGTCAAATACATTAAATAAACCTAACACATGGGGCCTACATAAAGCTAAGACCATTTAGCAACACACATCCAATATCAAGAGCTACAGGCAGTGCAGACAGTAGGGAGAGTTTTAAAAAGTCAAATACAGGTGAATGGACAAAGGGCCGACAGAGACACATGCCCCAGAATAGAGAGAAAAACCCACCCTGTGGGGCTGACCAGGGTGCCCCTGGGAAATAAAAAGTAGTTAACCCCACCCAAGTCCCCCAGGGCAGACCCGGGTGGGGTTAAAAGTGTTTTAATTTACAAGCATGTCGTAACTGATATGCATCTATTCCAACGTATAGTGCTGGATATTTTTCCCATCCTCGCCTTCTCTCGGGCTTCGCTCAACACTCGACTTTCCAGTCCTTCCCTGAAACACCCCCAACCGGTCTGCCCTCAACACTCGACTTTCCAGTCCTTGCCCTGGGGGACTTTTTAGTTCCCAGGGGCACCCTGGTCAGCCCCACAGGGTGGGTTTTTTCTCTATATTCCGGGGGCATGTGTTTCTGTCTACCCTTGGTCCATTCACCTGCATTTTCCTTTTTTAAACTCTCCCTACTGTCTGCGCTGCCTGTGGCTCTTGATATTCGATGTGTGTTGCTAAATGGTCTTAGCTTTATTTAGGCCCCATGTCGTAGGTTTTATTTAACGTATTGGACCGGCTGGCGACATACATTCAATATTCTGTTGAGTTTTTGTCACTAGCAGTGCAGGCACGTCCTGAGAAAGTCTTGTTGCTGTCGGGACGTTAAGCTATGTACAATCAATCAACCTTCCTTCAAACGGACAGCATTCACACAAATAATACTTTACTATTACATCAGAAAATGGCCCATCCAAGCCTGCACTCTTTTAACTGCACTAAACGACTGACTGGTGCAGACGACGCATGAAACGACGCTGACTCTGTGACGTCATTTCCATTCAATCAATTTGTGCATACAATCCAAAAGGAGATGCGGCATTGATAACATCGACAAACCTACAAAATAAAGCAACAGGTTCAACCAAAAGGTCGGGCAGGACAAAAGACAACAGCAGCCTCACCCAAAGTCTAAACGTCCTCTCTTACAATGCGCACTCATACAATCACTTCACTTCTTAGCAACCGGCGCACGAATATAATTATAGGCTAAGTCAAACTAAAACAGAAGATAGTGGCGAAAAACCCTTTAAAATAGAAACAAAGAACGACGTTTCAGATCAAATATTCTTCATCTGACATGGAAACAAACGTAGAAAACGTATAGGCTAAGTCCCTGGTGAACGTATACATGAATCTCAAATCTGCCACTAGACATCACCTTTCTCCACATCACCCCGGAAGTACATTACAACTCAACACTTTTTTTTAACAAAACAACCACACCCTCAAATAACAAACCTAATTCTGTAGAAACATAAACAATTTACTCCCTAAAACAACAAAATATCCCCCCTGACCCATATCAGCTATGAAGTTATTTATAGCTAGCTGAGAAGGGTGATGTAATACATACACGCTCATTTTCAGGGTTCTGTGTCACAACACACACACACACATTGCTGGGAGGGACAAGTTTTCAAACACACTACCGGCGTGTCTGTTAAACACAAAAGTGCATGTGTTAACGCCAAAATGAGAAAAACGGATTTTTTTTACTTTTTATGAATCTTTACCGCAAGACAATGCAGAAACAACCCTCAGAAAAAATGGGTGTCTGACTTGGAAACCCAGAATTATACACATACCCAGTTTCCATAAGGATGGTAAAGACAGTCACCCGTTTTAGGTCTTTCGTCTACACACACACACACACACACACACAGGCATACACACACACACACGACCATCGCAAACCATCAAGCAAAAGGTCTTCGGACGAAAGTCGGTCTCAGTGGGCCTGCGCACGACTGCGGGCTACACTAACACAGACTGTGCGAGGGCCCGAAGACCTTTGTTAACCGGGAAATATTTGCATTTCATTAACTCATTCTACCCCAGACACACCACAGCAAAATAAAGATCGACCATGATAGTTCAAGGGTGATGCCGGAATAGCTTGGCGCCTATGGGCGCCAAGCTATTCTGGCATTACCCTCGAACTATCATGGTCGATCTGTGTCCTGCACTGCAACGCAGTCTTCAGAGGACGACTTCAAAATTTGGGGATTTCGGTCTTGGGGTAGAGTGAGTTAAACAATAAGCAGATAGTGAGTGGTCTCTGGCTGTCTGATACATACCAGTCTGGTGGGTCGGTTTGGTAATTACTTATTTATTTGTGTGTGCGCACTCCCCACCCCACCCCCTCCCTTCCCCCCAACCACTCACGCCCTCACTGGGGCTGTTCTTCGCATTTGGAAAAAAATGGTAGCCCTGCAAAGTCTCTGAAGTAAACTTTTAACACCCTTCATATTTGACTGGCACCTGCTGCCTTTCCCTGCAGCTCGAACTTAAAATCTCTAAATAACCTATTAACTCATTCGAGACGTGCCGCCTCCGGATAGGCGGCATAAGCCGTGTATCCGGAGGCGGTACGTCTCGAGTGAGTTAACTCTTTCACCGACAATGGACGCAGAGGAAATCATTGCGATCAACGCCTAAGATGCCGAGTCGCCGAAGGAACATGGCTACAAAATGGACTGATTCAGCAAGAGACATGGAACCTCATGAGCCCCCGCAATATTGCGGGGGGGGGGGGGGGGAAGGGGGGCTCATGAGGATCCTTGCCTCTTGCAGTTGGGTCCGTGTTTTACACCTTTGTAGTGAAGGGGTTAACTAAATACATTTATTCTCTGTTTTTTTTTTTTCAAGCACGGCAGGTAATAAGGTCACGATAGATCCTTTACAAACAAACAAACAAAATGTCCCGGAACTCTTACACTGAATGTGTCACATCTCAGTTGAACGTACCCGAGACATGTCACGTTCAGATGCGCGGCGTAAAGCCGGCGTAACTCCACGTATTCGAATAAAGCAGCTAAGAATGTGTTAACACATTTTCCTGTACCGCCGCCGTTACACAGCAAAAGTCATTAGGTTCATTTTTGAGAAAAGCTAGGTTTTCATTGCTACGCAATGAAACCTCGCTTTTCTAAAAAATAAACCTAAAGTCTTTTACAAATAACGACAGAACGTTGAAATCGCACAATTTAGGAATTGTCCTCTGTAGACTACATTACGGTTCAGAAAACAGATCGACCATTTATCGATGGTTGATCCATAGCTTTGTGACATATTTCTGTGCCGAAAAGAGTCGCAACACTCACTCTCTCCTGAAACTCCCCCCTCACCCCCCACCTCCCCACCTCCCCACCCCCTCCCTAAATGCTGCTCATGCCCTCTGTGGGACATGTAGTTGTCATCATATTTCATGGAAATGTACGGTCAGTATCGTCTTAGGGGCCGAAGCAGACGCAAGGAAGAAGAAAACAGTCTTGTCCTGGGGACACGCTTGAGCATACTGTTTGTGTTAGGCGACCGATTGTGCTGTTGTTGGGGAGAGCTTACGTTTCTGGATTAATTGTGCGTCATCCGTGTTGGATTTCCTTTTTGTCTAGAACTTTGCACCGTGTTAACGATTCAGGTAGGACACTATTTATATTTATTTTTTTTATTTTTTATTTTCTTTTAAATTAGACATTTCCGCCCTGTGAAGGCAAAACAGAGTAAGTCTATTTTTGTGTAAAGCGAAATTTTCATTGCATAGCAATGAAAATCTCGCTTTACACCAAAACGGACATACTCTCTTCTGTCTTCACAGTACAGGTGTTCGTCATATTACAGATGTATGTGTAGTGTATTGTATAATTGCATCCTTGTTCGCTTGCTTCTTGTTTCCAGGTTGAATTGGTGCGTGTCTACTCAACAGTCAGGTTGGCTAATTGGTTGGCTTGTTGGTTCGTTGTTTTGTTATGGTAATTAGACAATTAATCGGATAATGAGACAGGTTATTCGTGGATTTCTTGGGTGTGGATTGTTAATGTTGGTTGGTTCGATGGCTGTTTGGTTGGCTGGTAGTTTGCTTGGTTGGTTGGTTGGTTGGTTGACTGGCTGATTGGTTGGTTGCTTGTTTTGTTGGTTGTTTTCTTCTTTTGTGGCTACGTATATCTTTCTGAACTTTAAATTTTACAGACACGTCATTATCACTGAAAATAAATACACCAGCCGCACCCAAAACAAATTATCTTAAATACCTCACCGCAGATAACATGTTCTTAAAGTTATTTTCCCCAGGATCAAGCATCTCAACACAGTCAGAAAACTGTCTGCAACAGGTACTGCTGACTATATGTGTATGGGTCTTTGTGTACTATCTTAGAGTTTTATGGTATAAGTACAATGCCAAATGTCGAAATTTATCGTTTGGAGGGTGTATTGTTTTTGTACCCGAGTCGCGGATTTGTCGTTTGCATCGGCCTTGTTTTGAATTAATATGCATATTTATGAGCCTACGTCACAAGGCAGAACCCGGCCGACTATCGGCAGTGTATCGCAATACAGCAGGTCACGAGGTCATCGGTGTGGTGTACACACGTGTCAGTGTACACGTGTACTGATGTTTTCCGATATCCCTTTGACGTAATTTTTCACGAGAAAGTAGAATAAACCTTCCATACTCGCTATCCTGTGAAAACCACAATGCGGGTTTCGCTCTACCTGCTTTAGTATTTACTAGTAATGATCGTGCTGCGTAGTCGTGCACCGACCGAGGGCGTGGCTTATTTGACTCGCAAAGCCGGTGAGCCTGCGTCCACGGTGCCTAGTTTGACCTTTGCTCCTTTACCCCTCGGAAACACGCAACGCGTCCCATCATTGAAACAGAACATTGATATTTATACCCACTTTTTGCACTGCAGTCAATTTCACATCTCACACATCGAAGTCTACGTAACTGAAAGCATCATTGGAAGCGACAAATGCACCATCGCAGCAGAAACACTGCCTCTCTGAATCGAGTAAATGCGAGCCCGCGGCACACGGACAAAAAACATGTTACGACCAGCGGATGCCGTACAACTTTGACACACACCGTAGTTTTCAGATCAGTCTTTGCAACACAAAATGTAATAACTAGCTCGTAACTATATGATAAAACAGGTTTTAAAATGTTCCGAAATCAGTAAGAGATAAATTCTACGAAAGATCATGAATTCTGAAAATCACTAGAGCTCGCGGAACTAAAGGAAGACCGACAAAGACCGTAGATTACTCACTGATTCAGCAGGAAAGGGACACGTTGCGACATGTTCATAATCCCTTGTCCGATGTCAGTTCTACTTAGGGGTATCTTGTCTCTCTTTCTCTTTTTTTTTTCTTCAATTCCGAGTCTGTCATTGTCGGCGCGAGTCGATGAAACTTTCTTTCCTTCGCTGGTTCATCCGCCATCTTGTCTCTGATTGGTTATAATTATGCAGATGACCTAAGGTCGTATAAAATAGTTATGACGTCAGCTACCATCGCGTATCAGAAGCAATCTTTTCACTGGGTCCAGTCAGAAGATTCCGGTGGGCCTCTTTTCGCTTTGAACGGACGAAAGAAAGCATTTGGTGGGACAATAGGGTGGTCACTGTCTAAGTGGGTATGTATAGTAAAGTCCAGCAAAAGCTTTTTGCGAACTGACGCCTTTAAAAAGTTCAGTTGTGCCCCTTTAATGTTTAAAGTCAAGACAGTTAATAAGAAATAATGATTCCGTGTCCACATTACTGGCTTACGTCAAATCTCTTATAAGACATCAGTCAAAAGTAACATTGTCTGCGGGGATCAAAGCTTGGACATGCTCCAGACAAATCCTTCTAGCCGACACTGGCATCGGGCCATTCGTACTGCTGGATCACGTGTACCGCGGCTGACTTTTGAACCTTTTGGCTGTCGGTGGCGGTTTTTGTCGCGATGATTCCGACAGGAATCATCGCGACAAAAACCGCTACCGACGGCCAAAGGGTTAACACGTTTCGTTAACCTCTAATCCCTCGACTGCTACTGACGATACTGATCGACTGAAAAGACGCTTTAGTTGCGCGTTTTCTCCGCCGAACGACATCGTCAGTAGCACTCAAGTCTTAAGCTGAAATTCGTGACCTGGTCTGTGATTTTAGACTTACGGCCTAAAATCACAGTACGTTACACGTTTTATATTTCTCGGACCTAAAATTTGAAGAAAAAAGTTCCAGTCTCAATTTTACTTTGTCTGTGAGCAATGACTAATGAATACTTGCAGAAATTAGAGCTCTAAGCGCTTCACAAAAAACGAATTGTACAAAAATAACTAATTACAAAAACGCAATTTACAAAAAAAGTATAAACAATTGAAAACAAACATACAACGCACTCTATAAGCAATCTATACACAACCACCCTTTAAAAATGCATGTCATTCATTGAAGGGAGGTGTTGCGCTTAAAGACTCATACACACACTGATTATGAGATGACGGATATATGTATATTGCGCATATGTCGGTACTTGTACCACGCATATGACTAGTATATCATATGAACAATTGTTTGCTACATATGAACAATTGTTTGTTACACTCTTTCCACAGACCATTCATGTGTCTCCATCAGTATTTCTCCGCATTCACGATACTATAAGTTATTGGTAGCAAGGGATTGCCACACGGACCCATGTAGGCCGAAGGCGTACAAGGGTCCTTGCAGCATGCCCCTGCTACCAATAACGTATTTGTTTTCATTTCTCCACTATTTTCGTAAAAGAAATCAAGAAGACATCTTCCGACCTGGATCACGCCAGACGTGAGTGACGTCAAATGAATATACATTAATACATAATAGACTTATGAAGTAGTTAAAAATATTTCATGACGTTGCCCTCTCCAGTACTGAGTGTGCTTGTTGTTTCGAACAACACTAAGTAACATGTTACTTTAGAACGTTTTGGGGATCTTTTTCTAGAACAAAACTCGCATCCAAGATGTGTCACAAAGAGGGCTACAAGAAGTCCGCCATTTGTCGCTACAAGGGTTTTTGTAGCTCGGTCATGTGGTACAGTTTACTCTAAAGGGATTGGTCGTGTCACTTAGGGATGGAAACATATGATATATGTGCCATGCCTTCCGTCTCCACTGGGAGTAAGATTTTAAATGTATCGTATTGGAAATCATGGACATACTTTCTCGAGTCTCTCACCTCCTTCCACTCTCCTTTTGCAGACATGAATTATATGTGTGCTGGTCTGTGATTTTTGACCTGACGGCCTAGGCCGTTATGTCCAAAATCACAGACCAGCACACAGTTTATCGGTCTGGATTTCGGTGGGAAGACGTGCTGACTGCCGGTTTCAGCAGGATAATCCGGATGCATTTAAGACATAAACATGGTCGAAACCTTTGCCCCGAATTAATTCTTTATACACGTAGCCTTGTTCTTGTGTTGCTATGTGATTTTGGACCTTAAGGCTGTAGTCCGTAAGGTTCAAAATCACAAACCATCACACAAACACACCCTTGGACGACAATGTATATTAATTCACCCTAGTGAGGCACTGTAAGGGGTATAAGAAAAGGGACGTCTTCCAGATGAAATACACTGTTAATATATATATTAAATATAATATGCATATTTTTGTGTGAGTGCACTAAATTAACCCCGTCACTGGAACTACAACCATCACAGGAATACGGATATAGAGTATTTTAAGCAACTACGGGGCTCATGAGGATCTATGTATCTGGCAATCGGTTCAGTTTTCACGAGAATGAAGAGGTTAATTCATCGACGATTGTCCTTTTGAAATCATTGTAACTTCAAAGCCAGCGATGCCCAGACGTCAAAGGAACATGGATACAAAGTAATTTCAGCAAGAGGCATAGATCCTCATGAGCCCCCGCAACTGCGGGGGCTCATGAAGATCTATGCGTCTTGCAAGCGGTTGAGTTTGACCCCAGCGAGGCGCGTGTGGGAGGGGCTACCTGAACATGAAATATGCACAGGCCTGTATAGGTGCACGAAATTAAATCAAGCGGGGATTGGCGTGTGTCATTGTGCACAACGAACAGGGGGAATTTGATGTTTAGGACTGTGGTCCCTTGTCCCTTCATTGTCACCTTGTTCTCGTGCAGACGTGGGCTGGAAATTACTTCGAGACAGCAGAACCTGTTACGAGCTACTTTAAAAAAAAAAAAAAAAAAAAAAAGCGCTAGAACTAAGTAGAAAGGTGCCATCTCCAAAAATAGTTCTAAGCCCCCCCCCCCCCCCCCCCCCAAAAAAAAAAAAAAAAAAAAAAAAAGTGTCACCGGTCATTAACCCATTACATGCTGAGGCTGATTAAAATAGTAAAATTGTGTTGAAAATTTGTTTATTGCATTGTCCTATTTTGTTTATTGTTACACTACAGATTAGGAGATAGATCGTGCATTTTAGTTTAAGGATGGTGCGGGATGGGTAAAAGTCTGGCCAGCGGCAGACTAAAAGAAAGGTCTTAAGACAAGATGTAAATATATCTTTAAAATATTTCATGCTAAAATGTCGCACAGGTCTTTAAAGAGACTTTTCAGCACCATTTGTGTTTGCTATGCCTTGTCGACGCACCTAATGAACTTTAACAGCAGTTTGGACACGCAGCAAAAGCATACGTTTAATCGCACTTATTTATTCTGCACAGCTGTTAGCGTGACAATCTATTTTTAGCTGTTTGTATTTCTAAAACGGAGGGGAGTCATTGTCAGGTTACTTGATATAAAGACGACGTGTGCTGAACTGGATTGTCCTGTGTCTAAATGAACCATAACTAGACCTGTGTGCAGCGTTTCTTAACAATTTGTTACAGAAGTTATCTTTGAACAGTTACGGCGGTAGTGGGCCTTTAAGTAGCAAACTGTGTCAGTAGCAGTCAAGGGATTAACTTACATGGGTTTAGCTCTTATTTTCAAACTGTTATTATGCAAATATCTTATAACAACGCAAACGAGCCGAGCGGGGGTGGGGGGAGGTGCCGAAGGGTTGGGGAGGGGGTGGGGGACTTTTGTTTTCTTTTATTACCCGGCTTAGTTACTTGCGCTTGTTTGTCTTTGCCGACCGTTATAATGGTCAGCAGTCAAAGCGTAGACAGATAAGCTTTATTGAGGTCATGAGTGGCTCTGATGAGGTGGGCCGGCGAGTGTTTCAGCTAATTTTGTAAATAGTTGACGGTCTGAGGCGGCAAAGGACGCTGCAGGTCCTTGTTCACTTGTGTCAATTGTCTTGAGCTTGTCACTTATACCGTTCAGTGTCGAGAAAATGTGAACACCACCCATCTGCAAGAGGCATAGATCCTCATGAGCCCCCGCAGTTGCGGGGGCTCATGAGGATCTATGCCTCTTGCTGACACCACTTTGAATCCATGTTCCGGGGACATCCAGATTTTTTCTTGAATTAAAAAAAAGATAAGGTAAGATTGCTTTATTGATCCCGCCAGGGGATCATTCAGGTCTGCTCTGATAAAATACAAACAGAATACAATATAAACTTATCACATATAAGATCACAAAATTACTCCATCTGCTTCAGCGGACACTGATAATATACTGACCGGGTGGACATCATTATTAAACATCGTTCGAAATGCAGCGCAAAGGATGCGTGGACAAAGGTTCAACAGCTTTTGCACAGACCGAGTCGCCGTTTTATATCTTGTCACTTAATTATTAATAATCTGACCGCCAGTGCGTCGCAAATTATCCATCGTTCTAAATACGGCATCGTCTGTGCTCTGGTGACCCACCTCAGTAAAGAACAGTTATGTGTGCTGGTCTGTGATTTTGGACCTTACGGCTTTAAGCCGTAAGGTTCAAGATCAGAGACCTGCACACAAATGTACGTTTAACTTTTGTCCAGCGCAGAAGGGGGCCGCAAGGCACTTGATTTCCCCTGAGATGCATCTTTTGTGGGTAATTGTGTGCCCGTGTAATCCTGACCTGTCGCCAACTCCACTGAACTTCTCTGCTAGAGGCATGGATTATCATGAGCCCCTGTGGATAGCCGCAGGGGCTCATGAGAATCTGTGCCTCTTGCTGTCGGTCAGAATCAGTTAGAGTCTATGCCTCTATGCTCTCCTGTCGGTCGGAATCGCCGTCAGAATTTATGCCTCTATGTCGGTCAAGAATCTTTGCCTCTTGTTGTCAGTCATAATCGGTCAGAATTTATTCCTCTATGTCTTGCTGTCGGTCGGAATGTATGCCACTATGCTTTGCTGTATCGGTCAGAGTCTATGCCCTCTACGCCTTGCTATCGGTCATAATCGGTCATGATCTATACCATTAAGCCTTACTGACAGTCAGAATCGGTCAGGGTCTACGCCTCTATGCCTTAATAATAATAATAATAATAATAATAATAATAAGTAATAGTAATAATAATAGTAATATAATAATAAAGATGATTTATAAGGCGTCTATGCATGGTAAGATGATCTAGGCGCCAAACATATGAACAAGAAAAAATATTACACAAAAAAGAACAAACCAAAACCACATGTACAATTACACAAAAGAACAGAAAATGCCGACTAAATACACGAACACTGATAATCACTATGGCAAAAAAAAAAAAAAAAAAAAAAAAAAAAGGGTTTTAAGACTGTGTTTAAAATTTGCACTGTACTCACTGTGTCTCAAGGATTTAGGAAAATCATTCCAGACTGATGGACCCTGGTAAGAAACAGATCTCTGCTCAAATCCTTTAGTCCTTACTGTAGGAATCCGAAGCATTTTTTTGTCAGGCGAACTGCGCAACTGCCTGGAAGGGATATAACAGTGAAGGAGCTCTGAGAGATAAGTGGGTCCTGTGCCAGAAAGGGAAACATGACAAATGGACAAGACTTTGTGTTTAACTCTCTCCGTCACTGGCAACCAGTGGAGAGCGTGCAGGCTGGGGGAGACATGGTCTGACATTTTCGCTTTCATGACCAGACGTGCGGCTGAATTTTGGACTCTCTGAAGCCCATCAAATACATACTGCGGGCATCCTTGCGTCGGTCAGAAACCATGCCTCTATGCCTTGCCGTTGGACAGAATCGGTCAGAATCTGTGCCTCTACGTCTTGATGTCGGTCAGAATCGGTCATAATCTATGCCTTGCTGTCAGTCAACATCGGTCAGAATCTGTGCCTTTGTGCCTTAATGTCGGTCAGAATCTCTTCCTATCTGTCAATATCTAATGCATACTTTTGCTGATTGAGATGGGCTCCTGTTGTTGTCTGGTCAGTTAACTCACTCCAGAGGCCCCGCATCAATAGCTGCGAAAGCGTTGTACAGCGTTGCCGGCGGTAACGCTGTAAGACGCTATTGCAGCTATTGATGCGGACCCCCTTGAGCAAGTCAATTTATTCGAGACGTGCAGCACCCGGAAACCGCGTATCCGTATGTAGAACGTCTGGAATGTGTTAACGCGTATTTGCCAAGGCATGGTAAAGTTGGAAAAGTAATGAAACTTCCCAACTCTACCCCTGGAGCACTAGTTCCTGTTTTTCTCTCAGTGCCCTGCCCTGCCGGTGGCACGGTCAACACGGACGCTTCCGCACTGACCTACTCCCGCCTCTCTCCATCTTATATTGATCTCCCAGGAACCTCCCTCGCCTGAGGGACATAGTCACTAACAAGCAAAAGAAATGCGACATCATTGCAGTCATCGGAAACACTGAAGTGTTCCCGATGGTCAGTGTTTCCGATGATTGCAATGATGTCGCATTTATTTTGCTTGTCAACACGACAGCAACAAGATGACTACTGTTTGGAATAAACAACAAGATAGAATGTTTTAGCTAAACAGATTGATTGTACATTGCTTAACGTCCCGACAGCAGCAAGGCTTTCTCAGGACGTGCCTGCACTGCTTGTGGTGGGGGGAGGGGGCGGGGAGAGAACTAAACAGAATATTGAATGTATGTCGTCAGCCGGTCCAATACGTTAAATAAACCTACGACATGGGGCCTAAATAAAGCTAAGACGATTTAGCAACACACATCCAATATCAAGAGCTACAGGCAGCGCAGACAGTAAGGAGAGTTTAAAAAAGGCAAATACAGGTGAATGGACCAAAGGTAGACAGAAACACATGCCCCAGAATAGAGAGGAAAACCCACCCTGTGGGGCTGACCAGGGTGACCCTGAGAACTAAAAAGTAGTTAACCCCACCCAAGTCCCCCAGGGCAGACCCGGGTGGGGGTTTAGCTAAACTTAGAATGATAGAACTTTAGTGATCCCAAACAGAAGTGGAGCTTTTAGCAAACACTATACATTTTTCGTCAATAAACTGAGCCTTCCCCTTCAGAAGAAGACAGATGTTAACTGGACAAGCAAGAAGTGTAAATTCTTACGAGCCCTGGCAGACGTAGCTCAAGTCAGTCCTTGCGAGCGCTGACTTAGAGACGTTTTCATTCTTTTTAACTTTTTGGGTGTCGGTAGCGATTTTTGTCACGATGATATCTGCGAGAGGCGCATATTGTCATGAATCTGTGGTACTTCTTGGACTGATTTTGGCTAGCAAGGGGCATAGACTTCGCATGAGCTCCTGCAGTTTGTAGGCGAACATGATTATCTATGGCACTTGTAGGTCAAAGAGGATTGACAACAGACTGTAAAGGAACCGTTCTTGCCAGTGTCATTCAGAGCAGCATGGAACTGCGTATTTGATCGTTATGTTTTGTCGACGTAAATTTTAACCCAGTCGCTACCAAGTACTAGTGTTTCTGACAATCCTATCGTATTCAAAGCCAGAGAGCCACAACTGACCGTCTATGGCACATGGTTACAAAGTGGTGTCAGCAAGAGGCATAGATCCTCATGAGCCCTCGCGATTGCGGTGGCTCATGAAGATCTATGTCTCTTGCATTTGGATCTTGCAAGAAATCAAGTCGACAAAAAATACCAGAACAGTCTCAAGGGTCAGCCATAGCCGTGTAATCCCCAACCCTCGCCGCGTGTTCGTTTCGTCTCGCCATTGTGCAAAGGTCAGACAGATGTAATTGTCCGGCGGAGTTAGAGAGAGAGAGAGAGAGAGAGAGAGAGAGAGAGAAGCTTTGTTGTTCAGTCGATACATCGGCTGGATATAGTGAGATTTATCTTTTTGTAAGTTTTTACATCCACGGCCAACCACTCGTCATTTCGAGTAATGCAGTTCGCTCAAACTGCCCCACGGAGAGACAGAACGACCATTATAACGCATGTTTTGTGCGGTGCCAAACTAGTCGGGCGTTATACTTAAGCTAGCAGTACTGTAGCACTGTACTTCAGAACCTATTTTGAGCAAACCACATTATTTGCAGGAAAAGAGCTGTCTGAAAGGTCAGACTCTCTCTCTCGCGAAAGTCTTGAAGGGCAAAAAGTCCCACTTGTCATTAACCCCGTAATTTGCCGGGGCAAGGCAAACGCCATCCAGCTGCAAGAAACAGAAATCTTCATGAGCACCCCCCCCACCCCACTCCCCCCCCCCCTCCCCCACCCCCCGATTTATGTTGAGCCTATGTTCTCTATGTCCATTTTGGTCCCACTTAGTTTGTGTTCTTCACGCTAATGCCGATCTGTCTGCAGTAATTTCAAGGGCGAAATCCGTGATCACTGGCACCGAAGGGGTTAAAGATCATCATTTGCCTGGCTACAGCTTTAACGACGGGTGATCTCTTATGAAAGCGGTCGCTTACAACAGGTTCTGTTGTATGTTCATACTCGAAAATAAAGCTGGTAGTGATGTAGAACCGAGAGTGTGGCCGTGAAAAGAATTATACCAGAAGTGGAATCAGTCATTATCATTATAACACACTGATCATATTATTATTATTATTATTATTATTATTAATTATTATTAGCCAACCAGACACTGCGCTTAACCCTTTGCCTGTCATCGGAGGCATATTTTCTTTCTGAAATATGTGTCACACTTCATTTTAGGACCAAAAAGCCTCATACAACGACCAAAAGCCTTCCAAAGAACAGAGATACACATTGATCTCAGCAAGAGGCATAGATCCTCATGAGCTCCCGCGACTGCGGGAGCTCATGAGGATCTATGCCTCTTGTAGTTGGATCATGTTCACGTTTGTTTCGGCAGCGAAAGGGTTGCGCTGAAATGGTCAATTCTCCTGCTGTTGACGCTAGAAATGAAAGAAGTTTTTTCCCAGTTCTATATATGGAGGGAAAAGGTCTGGATCCAGACACCCATACTTACCGGACGTGCTTCTGAGCGGTCGATCGTTTTGGCTTTAATTAAATCTGCTTGATTTACTCAACCTGAGGGTGTGATAAATGAGACTGCAGGGGTCTCAGAAGAAATATACACTACTCAACAAAAGAAACTTTACTGCGTTTTGCGGACGATATTTCTTTAATGCCTGAAGATTTTGAAACTGTGATTGCACCAACGAAACGCTTACACATTTGCTTCACAGTGCAGCAAACTACATTCTTTTCCGTTGAGTTCCGTGTACGTTACAACCCTGTGAACGCGACACCCCGAAATCAAAGTTGCAAGGTAACATTTTCATTTCTGATTTTGCAGCTTAAAAGTGCAACAACAGGTGTATGTGGTGGGGAAAAAAAGGGAGAAGGGGGTGGGGGTGGGCGGGGGGTGAGGGGTGGAGGGCAGATCATTCTAACCTAAACAGACACTACCTTGGCTTTGGACTAAGAAATACTATCGATCGTGACAGTTGAAGGGTAGTGTCCAGTTGGGGTCAAACTACTCAGACGCTATCCTTGAACTGTCATGACTGATCCATCTCCTACACATAGATGGTTGTGCCTGTGTCACCAATAGGTCTGACACCACTTGTGCATGCAGCTACAAGTACTATGTACCTCAGTACCGGTGGCTGCATGCACAAGGGTGTTAGAAGAGAATGCAGCTCACGGTTTTTGTTGCTCTGTTTGAAGTATGTTTCCATCACTGCAAACACTTCTCAACACAAGCGGAACGGAGCCTTTACCGCTAGAAAACAGCTCAGATTAGTGCATTTTTTGTAATCGTCTGCATACAACAATGCAAGCCGCCTTGACACCCCCGAATGAGTTAC
>BTPG01000003.1:230063106-230149606 GCA_036245525.1 Semisulcospira habei
GTATTTCTGTCACAGAGTTTATTCATGGCCACTGGCAGTGAAGGGTTAAGTGAACCTACCATATGTCGTTGAGATGCAGACTTATTATTAACCCTTTGTCCGTCGGTAGAGGTTTTTGTCGCGACGATTCCTGCAGGAATCATCACGACAAGAACCGCCGCTGACAGACAAGAGGCTAAAGTGTGTGTTTGTGTCAGAAAACGTAGGAAGGAGATCCCAATGCGCAAAAGGCCAATGGGCCGACATCGCCCGCCGTTGGTCCGCGCACAGCTGTGCGCGGGCCAACGGCGGCCGACGTCGGCCCGATGGCCTTTGCGCACATGGATGAGACTGACCAGACGCCTTCGTCGGAACTTCAAGAGACAAGGCGCGGATGCAGCAATTTTGATCCCTACATCAAACACCCTGCATGTTCAAGTGGCACAGATCCTCTTGAGCTCGCGCAGTCTGTAGGGGCTGATGCGGATTTGTGGCACTTGCTGGAATCATCAACAGCTTTGTTTTCCTCGGCCGGTGTAAGTGTTGGTGTGCTCAGTTTTTCACGGACTGGTATGATTAATTTGATTGTCGTTGCGAAACAAGGTCCAAGGCCCACTGACCGCGGCTGTCTGTGGAATGTATATTGACGAGCAAAAGAAACGCGACATTTCTGGAATCGTCGGAAACACTAAAGTGTTTTCGATGATTCCAAAACTGTCGCATTTCTTTTGCTCGTCAGTGTGTAAGAAATGCGACATTTTTGGAATCATCGGAAACATTAGTGTTTCCGATGATTCCTAAATTTCGCATTTCTTTTGCTCGACGATATACATAGGCCTACATAGTGCATAATAGCTGTTGCCAGTAGACTCGTGTTTTCAAGCTCCCTAATCCTGTGAGTGAACTACATCTGTATGGTTAGCGGGCATCTTGAAGTTTGTGCCGCCGCCCTGTCGCGTTAGATCCAAAATCTCAAAGTTTCCTTCCTGGGAACTCCGACGTGGATTTAAATTGAAAACCCCATGACATGTCCCCCTGAGAAACTGGGATTTACTTAGTTGCGCGGTTGATGTTGGAGGGAAGTCCCCGGAGGTCACGGTTGAGGGAGGGGGGAGGGGGGAAGCGGGGAACGCGGACTGATGATGTTATAAAGATGCGTCTTCTTTGGGTTGGTCTTCATTGCTGCAGGACGTGACCATGTACAGATAGAAACGAGACCAGAAAGGTTGACTGCCAGTGCTTGTAATTGAGAAGGAACTACCAAATAAGTAGAAAAAAGTACTGTCAGGGGAGGGAATTCTACAGAATTCTCTCCCCTGACAGTGCTTTTTTTCTACTTACTTGATAATTTCTTCGTGTGCTGACAAGACGTTGCAAAAAAAAATCATTTCTGGAGAAGCCTCGCGTTCTTGTTAGACACATGTTTTGCATCTCTAGCTGTATGCAAGCGTGCGTGCGCGCGTGCTGTTTTTGTATTCCCTGGCTAATAATAATAATAATAATAATAATAATAATAATAATAATAATAATAATAATAATATAATACATAGTATTTATGGCTAATCACCCCCAGGATAACCCAGCAGAATCAGAGGATTGCGTGCATGGCGGCTTATAATTACCTCACTGTGTAAGTGGCCACGCACCGAGTTGCAGGTGCGCATGAATCTGTCTGTCTATCTATCTAAGTTTTTCTCTGTGTGCCTCTGTGTGCACTCGCGCGTGTTCGTGTGTGCACTGACGTACTCAGTTGCGTGCGTGAGTGCATGTGTGTGTATGTTTGTCTGCGTACTTGCGCGCGCGCGCGCAAATCAGTATTGACAAAGCCGCCTGACAACGTCTGCGGTAGGTCGTAATCGATATAGATTTTTTTAGGAGTCGCTGTGGATGTGACGGTTTCCGCTGAGTAGATATTTGCACCATCAGGACTATGTTCTTCTTGTCACATCAGTCAGGCGGATGCCCCTCACACATCAGCCGCTGTCTGCAAGAGGCGCAGAGTTTCATGTGCCCCTGCAGCCGCAGGCTGCAGTGGCACATGACACACTGCGCCTCTTGTTCGTAATTGTCAGCGACATATACATTCTTATCCGCTTCCCTGCCCGTGAATGCAGATTATGTTTCTGAATCTTTGTTCATTCAAGCCAAAGAGCCCATGAGTGGTGTCAGCAAGAGGCATAGATCCTCATGAGCCCCCGCAACTGCGGGGGCTCATGTGGATCTATACCTCTTGCAATTTAGGGTCGTGTTCAGTTTTTCTCGGTCTGGAACGGATTATTGAGGGAGTCAACCGGATTCATGAGGAACACGACGGAATAATGCGTGCGTTGTCTGACTGCCAATTGGCTGCCCATGTGGAGAGTTGTATGAGTGAGCTTAGTCCTGCGCTAGCCACTAAGCAAGGTGCTCCGCTATCCCGAAGCACCTTGCTTAGTGGCTGACACAGGACTGAGCTCACTCATGCAGGTGACCCTGGTCCTGTCTAGAACCTACTGGTGTTACTCGCTACAATGGTTCTCACGCCAGATCGATTCGCGGGGGGAAAAACAGGAAACAAAGATTCTGAGCATAGGTCCTTTGTAATGGTGTCCATGTGCTGAAAACGTTGTTTCCAGTTTCATGGTGTTGTACCCACACTCTGACTTTTCCCGTTGTTTTCTGGTCTTTGATTTGATTCTCTTTCGTTATGCTTGACTTGCGGATGCGTGGGAGAAATGCTGCTCCAGCCCACAGCTCTGCTTCCTCCCCCCTCCACCCACCCACCCACCCATACACACACACACACACACACACACACACACACACACACACACACACACACACACACACACACACACACACACGCACACACACAGAGAGAGAGAGAGAGAGAGAGAGAGAGAGAGAGAGAGAGAGAGAGAGAGAGCACTAATATTCCTCCCCCCTCACGCCAACCGCACGCCACCCAGCTGAAAGAAGTATAGGTCCTCATGAGCTACTGTAGTTGCGGGGACCAAATCTTGATCTATGCCTTTCGAGACAAACCACTCTCACGCTGTATCCATGGTCCTTTGGCTTTGAGTTTACAAGGAATTCCAAAATCACAATCTGCGTCCGCGTAGCAGTGAAAGGGGCTCACGTAATGTTTTTAATATAAATTAATTGCCCTATCTGCTGACGCCTTGTTGTTTCCTTCTGCGTCGTGCTGTCGGGGACAGAAATTAATACGTTTGTCGTTTCAGCTTCCATTTCACATACACGCCCAATGCGCGAAAGGCCATCCGTCCGACGTCGGCCGCCGTTGGCCCGCGCACGGCCGTGCGCGGGTCAACGGCGGCCGACGTCGGACCGATGGCCTTTTGCGCATTGGGCAGTGGGTAACCCTGTCACGTCCAGGGGGCTTGTTGTGTTAGGTGACCTCACGACTTTACGTTATTACCATGTCAAGAATTTCTTACCACGTTACAGCGAAGACGATCTGTTAACCTTTTCATTGGGGGGAGAAAACGTGAACACGATCCAATTTCAAGAGTCATAGATCCCCATGAGCCGCCGTAGTTGCGGGGGGTCATGTGGATCTATGCCTCTTGCTGACAACACTTTGTATATTTGCTCCTCGGACGGCTGGGTCTTTTGGGTGCTCAATTAACAAAGAATTCAGACGAATATGCGTCCCTAGCAGTAAAGAGGTTAATATGCGTCCCTAGCAGTAAAGACGTTAATATTTTTCACACACCATTTGGCTTGTGCTGACACGTCTCCGTGTAAGCAACGGAGAGGATGATGTTGTGTTTTTTCTTCCCAATACCAGATAAATTGCGTCATCAAATGTACCTACTTGACAATGAACAAGATGAGGATTTCATCCCAAAGTCTACCGTACTGTTTGGAGCTCACATGCGGTTTTTTTTCAGGAACATTCAGAGTTCATGTTTATGTTTTTAAGCTTATCCTTCTGATCCATTTCCCTCCTCTGTAACCCAACTTCTGATCAAAACACATTGGCGCACACAAATAAAGACGGACACATGGCGCTCCCCGCCATTAGTACGCGCCTCTGTGAGGTGCACCACATGCCATATGTGACATAGACCGGAAACTGGTTTAGTGTAACCAGATCATTGAGTTTGGATGGTCGCAGTTGGAAAAGTAAGAAAATCATGAAAAATTTGAAATTTTGCCAAAAAATCGCTGTGCATGCAGTTTTATAGGCGTTTTGGCATGTTTTGCGTGGCAAAACCCTGTTTACCTGCACTGTGAGCTAGGTTTACTGTGTTTGCTCATTTATGTTTTGTCTTACAGGTAGTCATGAGTCTTTCCTTCGACCATGAGCTGTGACCTTTGACCTTGACCTTGAAAGGGGTTGGGTTTGGGGTGTTCAGTTTGATAATTGCGTTAAAAAAAATTCACTCTTTCAGTTATTGAAGTTGTGTGGGGTGGGTGTAGGGTGGGGTGGGTAGGGGTTTGGGTGGGGGGGAGAAGAGGGGGGGGGGGGTTGGGGGCTTAAGGTCAAAGGTTAAGATAAAAACTACAATGAAACAGTGTTAGCATGTGCATTTCATCAGACAGCTGACATCAGAGTGAAATAAGCGGCCAAAATAATGTGACATGCAGATGTGGTTTTTTGCATGGTACTGCTACACTGGTTTCATCTGAGGTGTCATTCTGCTGTAATTGTCATGAGGGATGTCTCTGGTGTCTATTCTAAACCAAACACAAGCACTTGTACACTGAGTAAAGCTCATTTGAGTGCATTGTTATGGGACCAGCAGTTGCAGGCACCAGTAGAAGGTTTGACAGGAGTGTTCACAAGTTTGGCACACACATGCCTACTGCATCTGCAAGATGAGCTGAGGTGTTTTGAGACTCTGACAAGTGTGTTTTATATAAAAATGAACTGTACATAACCATTTTTCTATGCTACCTCCTAAATCAGCACTCCAGACACTTGTTAGCGTATGCGGCGTGTCCCGCGTAGCATAGTTTTGCCGGTTGTTTTGTGTAGTCTTTTTCCTGTGGGATAGCTCAATAGACTTAATGTTTAAATTGCAGAGCTGTTTCATGACCCCTTTTGCCTAGGGAAAGAGTGCCAGCAGCATATAGGGCATGGCAGCTGGTTACAGGCCTCTTCCAGCTTGTTGTCACCAGTCAACAGGGTCAATGAGGATGCCTGGGTGTTGTCTTTTGGGCTGCCCTAAGATACACAAGGAAATGGCCTTGGGTCTGAAAGCTCATTTTTCATCCACTTTTTTAAGTTGTCCAGCCCACCACAAGTCAGTTTGACTGTATTGCATGCGTGTGTAAACTTGGAAAAACAGAATAAGTAGGGGGGTATGCAATGGAAAAATATGAAAAAAAAAACACTTTCATGTGCCTGTGTCTCAAATGCAACATTTCTGAAGATCAGATATATTACTTGATGTACATGCCAATTTTGGAGGCATTCTGACCATATCTAGGCTGTTTTTCATGGCATCAGATATGCATGATCCAACACATCAACAGCATTGTAAACGCCACATCAAGGCACTTCACATAATGGGCCATAACATAAAGATGCAGCAACTTTCAAGGGTGTCACTTTGGATTTGACTTAGCTATTGTCTAAGGGTTGCACTGATGGCAGATTGAATGGTGTTCAGGAGGGACAAGTTTCTCTGTGGCCACACAGGGCAATTAGGTTACGCCCCCTTTTCACACACTGTTATCTGTTAGCCTCTTGCAGCATAAAACTATAAACTTTTCTGCCAAAACAAAAAATCCACGCGGAGCATATCACAGGAGAAACATTTTCAGCAATTCTTAAAAAAATTAAGAGTTAGCGTTTTTCACAACACTCAAATGCACTAAGTACCCCATGACAAAACTGTCGTCTGCAAGTCTGCATACAACCGTGCACATGCCCCAATTAGGCTCCCATGAACACACTAGGTCGACTAAAATTACCCAGATTTTGCTCTTTTTCACACCACCTGTCATGCCTTTTGTTGCTCAAAACGCAAAAAAAAAAAGGCACACAACTGAAGTTTTACACCCTAAAAAAAATGGCAAAAAGGGAGGAAATTTGTTTAACTATTTCTGGCGGAAAAGTTACTACATGCACCGGAAGCAGCAATTGCCCTGTGTGGCCTGTCCTGATAATTATAGCGACAGGAATTCCGAAGAGCTGCTAGCATTGTCAGTGATCCTCGTCACCCACTATTTGATCAGTTTCAAATGCTACCATCAGGCAGACGTTTCAACATGCCACTTGCCCCAAAAGAATGTTTTTATTAAGTTTTTTTTTAAAAATTCCAACTGCTGTCTCGATTTTGACACTCGCTCGGAACGTTGTTTATAACGAGGTGATATGCTGAATATGTCATCTACATAACATTACCTCCCATCTTGTGATAGATTGCTTGTGATAGATTCCTTGTGATAGATTGCTGCAATGATAATTTTAATGGAATGTTCTTATAGTGTTTCTTAGTGTATTGTACTGTATAGTATAGAAGAAAAATAGCACGAGCAGCAAAATGATGTCACTATAAGCTTCACGTCCCATGACGCCGTGTACACAGTGACGATTTTGATGTCAATTCAGAAACATTGTATAACACTGACATCTGGTGCTTTGCAACAATTTAGGATTGCCTTTACGTCACCTTCACTGTCTGATCCTTTTCGAGAGTCGAGAATTCTTATTTTTTATTTTTTTGTCTGCATTGAAATACTTTTTATGAAAAAGTTAAAAAGCTACAAAGCAGGCTAACAAACTCATCCAATGCCTATATCCAAGCTAGCTATATTCAAAATTGCGAGTGAATAGAGCGAAAATTACAGACTCAAATGCAGGTCAACGGACTTTATATAAACGGTAATTGTTCTCTTTAACGCGTCTACCATTTAAAATATGCTCGGAGAATCTCCGAAATACATCTCGATCAAAGCATTTCCTAAAGTTTCATGCCTGTACGTACACAAACACCGGATATACTCGTGTCTACATACACACACACACACACACACACACACACACACACACACACACACACACACACATACACATACACATACACATATACATACACATACATACGGCGTTTCCTGCCTTGTGTACGTTCAACAGCGCGGTTAGGTAGCTAGGCATGAGGTAATTTTCATCGTGTTACTTCACTGACAGAGTCTGATGTGTGCCCGCCCATGTTCGTCATTTGCATGCTACAGAACGTGCTCCGACCAGCCCCATCTCAAAGTCTACCGTATTTTGAATACGGTAGACAAAAAAAAAGAAAAGAAAAAAAAAAGCACGTATTGACACAAGTGCCATATCGATTTGCTCAATTTTCCCCCTAGGTCTTAAAGTTATATTGCCCAGGATCAAGCGTCTCAACACAGTCAGAAAACTGTCTGCAACAGATACTGCTGACATTAATATGTGTATGGGTCCTTTGTGGACTATCTTAGTGCTTTATGGTGTAAGTACAACGCCAAATGTCGAAATTCATCGTTTGCAGGGTGTATTGTTTTTGTACCTGAATCGCGGATTTATCGTGTGCATCGGCCTGGTTTTAAAAAGAAAATATGCATATTNTGTCACGTAACGGATGTGACATGTTGTTTTATTTTTTCGCCAAGTCGTTTTGTTAATAAATGTAGATCGCCGAATTCTGTAAATAGCCTTAGTTTAGGGAAGTTAATAAATGTAGTGTGAGCGTAATCGTAAAGCCCGTGCAGCAAGCTTAACAGTGAGCGAGTACAGCGGTTGCACGCTTTAGCCAAGTAGCTTTAACCGAACAGTGTTCAGAAGTAAAGTTAAACTGCAAGGTAGCAGAAGGATATTACAGTCAGTCAGCGGAGTTAGCCAGCGAAGTGAGAGTCTGGGTCAGGGTGCGGCCTCGTTTGGAGCCCTTGACAAGCTGTGTGAGGGTTGTTTTACCCTCCCTGCAAGACCACGGCCAGTGTTCCTGGGTGTGGGTGTCCGAGAGACTTGTGACCACGGCTGCTACTCATCAGAAGACCCCTCCGGTTCGTCTTCGTCTTGTTTGTCTCGTCCTGCCGGAGGACTCACCAGTGACAGGTATTTACTCATGCCATTTTCCTCAGTTAGCTGCTGTGCTCTCGGGTGTGTGAATGTGTATATAGGTGCGGAAGGGTATGTTCGTCTAGTTTTTTAGTGATGTTTTAATCGAGGCTTTAACCATGTTTTTTAGGTTGGGTTGTAATGCGGTGGGTGTCGGATTTAGTTGTTTATATTCGGCTGTCGCCGAGTGGGTATATTTAAAGGGCCATGTTGTAAAACGAATTAAAGTGGGTATCCTTTCAAATATATTGGTATTAAGTCCTAGATGTAATGTAATAAGATTATCACGTTGGGTGGTTGCTGGTGATTATTTCATATCTTTGTATGTACATCGGGATATTTTGATAATGTTGGTTTTAGCAGTGGCAATGTTATTATACAAAAGTGGTTGTGCTAGCTTAATGTTAGTGTAATGGAATAGTGCAGACCTGGCGAATGTTGAATGTACATAGGAATCTTTCATATCCGTGATTGTATATTTAATATGGCCAAGGCGGGTATTAGGGTGAGACGAGACACAACTCACGTGGTTTGTGAGTAGGTGCGTTCAAATAGGCCAGAATTAACTGTGTTGGCACTTTGACTGACAATGCGCCCTTTTCCAGTGCACTGGCTTCGAAGATTGGCTTCGAAGATTTCGTCGTTCTTCGATCTCATCCACGACCAACGGTGACGCATCATCGGGAGTCGGAACGCCTTCGCTAGCCGGTCCTGTTGGACAAGTACGTTGGGCTACAGCAGGCTGATTCTACGTTCTGAGCGTCGGTCACAGGCGTGCGTGGGCAAGCGCGGCTACGGTGCTCTGTGGTGTAGGGGTAGTACTCTTACTTTACGAGCCACCCTGTCTAGTGTGGGACAGAGGACACTGTACAGAGACAAAGTTACCCGCCTTGTATAGCCGTTGGCCATATTAGTCATTTTCACCTGTTAGTCATTTTCGTCTATTAGTCATTTTCACCTGTTAGTCATTTTCGTCTGTTAGTCATTTTCACCTGTTAGTCATTTTCACTTGTTAGTCATTTTTTATATGTTAATCTTTTTTTAAGTGTTAATACGTTATGAGTGCATGTGTGGGTATGTGTGAGTGTGTGGGGCGTTAGTGGGTTGGGGTGGGGGTTAGAGTAAGAGTAGGTAATAAAGGATTTGTTTGTTGTTTATCGCTGGCGTTGTGTTATTTATTTAGAGTGGGTGGGTTTTCTCGAGTGTCTGCACTCATATTGTCCACGGCGCCCTGACTCCGTCAGGCGTGTGACAATATTTATGAGCCTACGTTACAAGGCCGCAGAACCAGACCTACTGTCAGTGTATCGGTATACTTTAGGTCACGAGGTCATCGGTGTCAGTGTACACGTGTATTGATGTTCTCCGGCATCCCTTTGACGTAATTTTCCAAGATAATGTACAATAAACCTTCCATACTCGCTATGCTGTCAAAATCACAATGCGGGTTCCACTTGACCTGCTAGTATTTACTAGTAACGATCGCCGTGCTGCATCGTGCACCGCGGAGGGCGTGGCTTGTTCGACTCTCCGCGCAAAGCGACTGAGCGAGCGTCCACGGTGCCTAGTTTGACCTTTGATCTTTTATCCCTCGGAAACACGAAACAGAACATTGATATTTATACCCACTTTCTGCACCCTGCAGTCAATTTCACATCTCACACATCGAAATCTACGTAACTGAAAGCATCATTGGAAACGACAAATGCACCATCGCAGCAGAAACACTACCTCTGTGAATCGAGTGAATGAGGGCCCGCACAGACAAAAACTTGTCACGACCAGCGAAGTGCAACTTTGACAGACACCGTAGTTTTTAGATCCTTGCAGTATAAAATCTGATAACTAGTTCGTAACTATATGATAAAAAAAAGGTTTAAAATCTTGCGAAATCAGTAAGAGATAAATTCTACAAAAGATCATGAATTCTGAAAATCACTAGCGCTCGCGGAACTATAGAAAGATCGACAAAGACCGTAGACTACTTACTGATTCACAAAGCAGGAAAGCGACAAATTCCGGATGGGCCGTCAAGCCGGCCAAGCTCTTGCTTTACGTGTTGCCACATGTCCATATTTCCTCGTCCGATGTCAACTTTACTTAGGGGTATCTTGTCTCTCTGCCTCTTTCTTCTCTTCAATTGCGAGTCTGTCATTCTTCCTTCTTCGCTGGTTCTTCCGCCATCTTGTCTCCGATTGGTTATAATTATGCAGATGACCTAAGGTCGTATAGAAAAGTTATGACGTCAGCTACCATCGCTTATCAGAAGGAATCTTTTCACGGTGTCCCGTCACAAGATTCCGGTGGGCCTCTTTTCGCTTTAAACGGACGAAAGAAAGCATTTAGTGGTACAATAGGGTGGTCACTGTCTAAGTGGGTATGTATACTGAAGCCCAGTAAAAGCTGTTTGCGAACTGAAGCCTTCAAAAAGTTCAGTTATGCCCCTTTAATTTGTTAGAGACAAACAACCTGGGGCCAGTTGCATGAGCGAGCTTAGTTCTGCACCAGTCACTAAGCAAGGTGCACCGGGCTCGCTCATGCAACTGGGCCCTGCCCTTTTCATCGGAATACTCTGCAGTAAAAATCTGTTTGCATAGCATTTCCTGATCCCCTCCAGTTGCTTCGATTTCTATCAAGCAAACGAATTTCTCTCTACACAAATCATATATAATAAATGTTTGCATTATATGCTATTTTTTTAAATTATTTATTTATTTATTTTATTTTATTTATTTTTTTTTTTTTGGGTGGTGGGGGGTGGATAAAACCAATTACGTTGCTCAACACAGCATCTTCCGGTTTGTAGCTGTGAGGCGCAAAATCACAGACCATCACACATATTAATCAATCGCTCAAAGGAAGCACGTCTTCAAAGTCAAACAGTAATTATTTTCAAATACAGCAACAGCGTGATTTGTTAGGCACGGGTCTTGCGCAAGATCCTTTCCCCCCTGGGGACTAATTCAACAGATCTGGGGCCAGTCTCACGAGTGAGCGCAGTCCTGCGCCAACCGCTAAGCAAGGTGCTCTGCTGTATCCGGGGTCAGTTGCATGACTGAGTGAGCTTAGTCCTGCGCCAGCCACTAAGCAAGGTGCTCCGGTGAGTGAGCTTAGTACTGCGCCAGCCACTAAGCAAGGTGCTCCGGTGCGTGAGCTTAGTACTGCGCCAGCCACTGACGCAAGACTAGGCTCACTCGTACAAACTCAGTGGCCCCAGTAGGATATTTTGTTTCGATGAAATGGCGGCGAAATCGTTGCCTGGCATTTTAACTCATTCTACCCCAACACCGAAATTCTTAAATTTTGCCGTTGTCGTCTGAGGACTGCATTGCAGTGCATGACACAGATCGACCATGATAGTTCAAGGGTGATGCCAGAATAGCTTGGCGCCCATAGGCGCCAAGCTATTCTGGCATCACCCTTGAACTATCATGGTCAATCCTTATCTTTCTGTGGTGTGTCTGCGGTAGAAAGAGTTAAGCAAAATTATTGGGAGTCTTCAGATTGTATGCATCTGGCAGATATAAAAAGCACCGCCAAAAGCCTGCCCGGGCTCATGAAGATCTATGCCCCAGTGTTAGTTTCCAAAGAAGCAAACGTCCCTTCGAAAATTTTCCTCACTCCACAATTTCCAGGGGCTCGTGAGAAAATACGCCTCTTAACCCTTTGTGTGTCGCAAAGGGTTAAATATATACCCCTGCCTCTTGCCGATGGAGCGCGCTGGATGAATCCAGTCAGTCTCTGAAGTCCTTGTAATATTTGACCTACTTCTGATTTAGGAATAACCTCTGTAGAGTGCATCCTTCTCAGGGCCCCTCCATATCTGTATTTAGAGCTATTGTTCTTGTTTGACTACAAATATGGATGATCTTGACGCGAAAGTCGTTGTCCGTGACTTCGAATGCAGACTCGCTCACCAAAATGCTTGGGCCCCCGAGCATCTCTGCCTCCTGCAGGTAGCGGATGCTTCCATGAAGAAACTGTGACAACGGGCTCCTTGGCCATTTTCGTGAGCTGTCAATTTCCAGGGTACACACCGGCAACGGCCGCTCATTACTGTCACCGCGCGCGGCATTGTGGGAAGGAGGACGGATGGAGCGGGTAATCCATCACTCTGACTTGCTGACATACTTTCCTCCCTTGTCGTCTAGTGTTGTGGTGTCTGGCGAAAAAGGAGACAGAAGAAAAGGGGTGTGCGTGTTTGTGTGTGTGTTGGGGGGGGGGGGGAGGGGTGGAGGGAGGGGGTGGGGGGGGGGAGGGGAACTGGAGAATACGCTAGAATGGGTGGACGCTTTTAGGCGCAATCTTGTTTTTCCTCGAGAAACACAACTCACTTCAATTATCTCATTCGGCAAGACATGCCGCATATTCGTATGCGGCACGTCTCGAGTGAGTTAATTCAGTCCATTTGAATTTATGTGTGCCAGTCTGTCATTTTGAAGGTAAAGAATATGACCATGCTGTTATATTTATTCCGTCATCTAAACAATTGCTTAGCATTGACGCTGTGGCCGGATCATCTGGATAAAGTGCATGTGTATGCATTCAAATCCGCATACATATATATAACGGTCACATCTAGTAGCGAACAGGACAGATGTGGCCAGCGATTAACGAATTAGTTCGGGGTTTGACACATTTTGGAGTCGGTATCCTCTGAGGGCTGCATTACAATTTAGGAGACAGATCGACCATGATAGTTCAAGGGTGGTTCCAGAATAGCTTGGCGCCTTTGAGGCGCCAAGCTATTCTGTCACCACCCTTGAACTATCATGGTCGAGCCATATCTTGCTGTGGTGTGTCGCAGGACAGATGTGGCCAGTGTTTAACGGCTTATTTCAGGGTTTGACGTCCACAGCACCAATGGACGGCCCTAACGGGGCGAGTTATGGGGCACAGGAACAGCTGTTGCCTGTGGAGTGTCACATGAACACTGATGGGTTCATGCCCACTGCAACTGTGCAACTTTGAGTTACTAGGACCTTTCAAAAGATGTGCTATGGAACAAGCCCCTCGTTTTGATGGACCCAGATGTGGCCACTGTTGACAGGTGACCGTTGTATCAAAGGACTTATATAATATCATGTGTTACACTACGTATGACACCCCCATGTATTAGTATATAATTATTATTCAGGACTATTATTAATGAGGGCTTAGTATCATATACCTAAGTTGTAAGGCCAAGATCGAACACTGACGCAAGCTTCCATGTGTTGAATTTGCGAGCAAGCGTTATTGAATATGGGCCACACTCCCTGGGGGCTTAGAGTACTCAATATGTAAGGCCAAGATCAAGGGATGTGGTACTGAATATGTAAGGCCAAGATCAAGAAATATAGGTATAGTGTATACGGCCTGGGGGTAGACCCATTGTAGTAGAAATTAATGGTTGACAGAAAGACGCTCTTTTGACAAATTGGGAGCCAAGAGGGACGTTCCCAATAATAGGGCACTGTCCCCCGAATGTGTATATATTGTGGAGAGCTCAGAACGGAAAGAGAAGGGTAGGAGCAGGAGCTCAAGAGAGGAACAAGAGCTCAGGAGAAGAAGAGCCCAGAACAAGAGCTCAGACAGAATGCTCTGATCACGATTTTGCTAGTAGGTTGGTCCTGCCCAACTTATTGGAAGAATGTTGTACCCGAAATAAAAGACGATTCTGGAACACGAATGTCTGGTGGTGTCTTTGTTCACGGCACAACTCTTGAGTACGGCCGGTGTGTAACAAAGGCCACCCTTTTTGGTGCCGTGACCAGGATTGTCTGAACGGGTATGGCAGAACTATCGCAGGATCTCTGAACGGGTATGGCAGAACTATCGCAGGACGACAGAACGGGATGGAAGACACAACTAGAAAGCAGAGTTCGAGCCCACTACTAGAAAGCAGAGTTCGAGCCCACTACTAGAAAGCAGAGTTCGAGCCCACTACTAGAAAGAAGACTGAGAAGGAGCCGACGGACAAAACGACCTCTGGCCACAACCACCGTCACCAATGCTGGACAAACAGGTGAGTGACCTTTTTGTGTCATCGCCGTGGTTTTGATTAAGGGCCAGACCTATTAGCTAGGCTGTAAATTTGTTATATTTAGAAAGAAAAAAAAAATGGCAGAAGAACACTTAGGAATGCTACACCCACTGAACCCAATATTGGCCGCACTAGGTAGCCAGATAGAGGGGATGTCGTCCTCTGTTAACGCACAGTCTATCTCCCAACTGATCCCCACCTTCAATGGAGATCAAAAGAAGTTTGCGGAGTGGATGAAGAAAATAGAGAAATACGCCGCACTAGTAAACATAGTAGGGAGGAAGGCCTTCATTGCATATCAAGCGAGTAGTGGGGCAGTAAGCGACTTCATCGGTCGTTTTATTCAAAGCAACGGAAATAACAGTTGGGAGGAATTGAAGGAACAACTAACGGTCAGATTTGGAGAGTTCAGGGATGAACAGCACGCCCTGACCCTCCTACAGAGAGCTAAACAGGGGAAAGATGAAAGTGTTCCTCTATATGCAGAGAGACTGATCTCATTAGGAGAAGAGGCGTTCCCAGATGAAGATGGTCCTATCAAAGACAGGCAACTGATTGCCTGCTTTATAGACGGACTGGCACATGACTATTTAAAAATGAAGGTCATGAGAGAAGCACCCGCTACGTTAGAGCGTGCTGTTAGCATCGCCCTAACAGAACAAAATTTTAGACAGATGTTCGATCTTAGGGTAAAACAAAGAAGTACGGTGACCAAATCCCCAGCAGACCAGTTCCGTAGAGACAGGGAAGAACCCATGGAAGTAGATCACTCTAGGAGGAGGGGGTGTTTTAGGTGCGGTTCATCCCGCCATAAGGCACGCGATTGCCAGACCACTAGGCAAGTAAACGCAGTACGTCAGCAGCGGTCGTCGTTGCCGCAGCGAGAGTATCAACACGTACGGTGTTGGCGCTGCGGGGGTCAGGGCCATCGACAAAGAGACTGCAAGGTCAGAATAGGATATGAACGACAGGGAAATTAGAACGTTCTGCACAACGAGAAGCCGGTGAGCAGAACGGAAGAAATAGTAGATCCTTCAGCATCAATTTAGCAGGAAGTCCAAAATGCATAGTTTTTAAGGTAGGGAGTCAGAAGTTTAGAAGTCTCATAGATACAGGGGCAGAAGTATCATTGATTAGTAAGAAGGCATACGAAAATTTACAGAAAAAGCCAAAACTAGAGAAAAGGAGCGTATCATTACAGTCAGTCAGTGGGGAAGCGTTAGGAGTTGTGGGTAGTATAGAATTAGACTTCAAAATAGAACAACAGTCGTTCAAACATCGATTCTACATAGTGAAAGAGATGAATAGAAATTTCATTTTGGGCAACGACTGGCTTGATAAGAACGGAGCACGCATCTATTTTGATTTGAGAAAGGTCAGAGTCGGGAATGCGTATGTACCTTACGAACAAGACATACACATATCCTCGTTGGTCAGAATACACAAGACAAAAATTTTGAAACCGCATACAGCGGAGATTTGTCAAGTAAGAATAAAGAATACGCAGTACTTCGGTAAAGATGAATGTTTAGAAGTCTCTGCGACAGATAAGGGGTTTGTTGCGGAAGAACCAGGGCTGTCAGTGATGAGTGGGGTAGTTAAAAACAAAGGTAGGACATTTCCTTTGTTAGTCATGAATCACACAAACAAAACGTTCAGACTAAAAAGGGGATGTGTGGTAGGCAGGTCAAACAGCGTAAGTCAAGTAGAGTCAGTGTCTAGCAGAACGGAAGAACGAGAAGTCGCTTCCATAGATCTGACAGAAATTGACGCGCCTGAAGCAATCAGGTCCACAGTTACTAAACTGGTATCGGAGCATTCCGATTTGTTCGCGAGTAGCGATCTGGACTTGGGGCGCACCAATACTGTCAAAATGAGCATAGACACTGGAGACCACGCTCCAATAAGGGTGAAACCTTACCGCGTTCCCTTGCAGGATAGAGAGATAGTAGACAAAGCAGTGGATGAGATGTTAGAGGCAGGGATCATCAGGAGATCGATGTCGCCATGGTCTTTCAGCTTAGTAGTAGTGTCTAAAAAAAGACGGGTCAAGGAGGTTGTGCGTTGACTTCCGAAAGCTAAACGAGATTACTAAGAAGTCGTCGTATCCACTACCGCTCATAGACGATATTTTGTCCTTGCTGGGGAAGGCAAAATATTTTACAAGGTTAGATATGAAATCAGGATACTGGCAGGTAGAGATGGCGGATAAAGAGAGTAGTGAGAAAACAGCTTTCGCTTGTCACAAGGGACTTTTTGAGTTTGCAGTCATGCCGTTTGGACTTTGCCAGGCACCCAGTGTGTTCATGTTGTTGATGAACACAGTGTTGATGGGGCTAGAAACATTTTGTTCAGCATATATGGATGATATTCTCATCTTTTCAGAAACAAAGGAACAGCATTATCAGCACATAAAAGATGTGTTCGGTAGGCTTAGACAACATAAACTCAAGTTGAAACTGAAGAAATGTCAGTTCTTCGCAGAAGAAACACAATACTTAGGGTTTGTGATAGGGAAGGAAGGAGTCAAACCAGACCCAGAAAAGGTGTCAGCAATTCGAACATTGCCGAATCCCACATGTATAAGGGAGTGTCGTAGTGTCATTGGGATGATGTCCTACTATCGCAGGTTCATACCCAACTTTTCTGAGATAGCTGAACCCATCATCAGTTTGACAAAGAAATTTGCCAGATTCAAATGGTCGGATCAGTGTCAACAGGCGTTTGATTTTCTCAAACAAAGTTTGTCAGTAGTTCCTTTGTTGGTATATCCGGACACGAGACGTCCATATGTATTGTACACGGACGCTAGTGACGCATGTATCGGGGCGTGTCTGACACAAGAAAGTGAAGACAGCACAGGGCAAAAGACAGAAAAACCTATTTATTTTCTGTCCCATAGGTTGAGCCAGAGCCAGAAGAAGTGGTCTACCATAGAAAAGGAAGCATTTGCAATTCATTATGCGTTACAGAAGTTAGACCACTATTTGCACAATGCACAGTTTGTTGTTCGCACAGACCACAAACCACTGAAATATCTCTTAGAGTCACCCATGCAGAATAAAAAGATTCAGATGTGGGCGCTAGGGATAGCAGGGTACAATTGCACTATAGAGTACATTCCAGGGCCACAGAATGTGTTGGCTGATTTGTTGTCTAGAGTGCCACAACCAAACGGTGAGGAGTTAGTATCAGAAGAGACGGAAGAAATAGTCACAGAAGTGAGCGACAATGCGTTCCAAATAGGGGTGATTAATTCTAGTCAGATTAGACCAAAGCAGTTTGCAAGTTGTCAGACAGAAGATCCCAGAGAAACTTTAGAAAAGGTAGAGGTGACAGGGTTCGATATGATAATGGAGCAAGACAAGGATCCAGACATTGTTAAGTTGAAGGATCAGCTCCTGAACGAGGAAGCACCGGCCAGTGTAAAAAGGAGGTATTTGTTCATAGAAGATGTCTTGTATTTCTTGTCGAATATTGATGACGATCCAGTAGCGAGGTTAGTGGTGCCATCCCATTTGGTGGAGCACGTCGTAACTCAGTACCATGACAGAAATGGGCACATGGGCCTAGACAAGACATACGATACAATCAAACAGAAGTATTTTTGGCCAAACATGTACAGGGGATTAAATGAATACATAGGAGGTTGTATTACCTGTCAGCAAAGGGTTTTGCAGAAACAGAAAGTTCCAGTGCAGGAAATGGACATTCCCCCATATCCTTTTGCAAAGGTTAGTGTAGACATACAGGGTCCATTCCCTACTAGTCTGTCTGGGAACAAGTACATTTTAGGGTTTGTTTGTCATTACAGTGGATATCCAGAGTGCTTTCCAGCACCAGATAAGTCGGCAGAAACTGTTGCTCAAATATTGTTGGATGAGATAATTCCTCGACATGGCTGCCCCTTGCAGGTGGTCACTGACAATGGTACAGAAAATGTCAATCGGATCATGAGAGAGGTTCTCAGCGAACTGAACATAGATCATGTGTTGACAAGCTATTATCATCCACAATCTAATGCTAAGGTAGAAAGGTTTCATCGTACCATGAATGATATCATGTCGAAGAAAATACAGGAAGATATCCAAACGTGGGATTTGCACATCAATCATGCGTTGTCGGCATACCGGGTTAGCGTTTCGGAAACGACTCAGTGCTCTCCATTCTTTCTACTGTATAATAGAGATCCAGTGTTACCATTAGATAACATACTGAGGCCCAGACGGAAATATGTCGGAGAGGACCTTCATAAGGTAGCCTTAGAACAACAACATAAATTGTTCACTCAGGTACACCAACGAATAAAGAAATCACAGAAGCGGGGAGCAAAATATGCAAATAGACAAGTCAAATGTGACGAAATCAAAGTTGGTGACCCAGTGTACTATAAGAATAACCAAAGGAAAAATAAATTAGACAGCAAATGGAAACCTTATTACAGGGTGGTCGAGCAAACAACCCCAGTAACGTACAAGATAAGGAACCAGTTGACTAGTGAAGTAATAAAAGTGCATGCAGAGCACATAAGACTCGCTAAATTAGAAGAGTGGCCTAAACCCTCAGTAGAAACAACTAGGCCCCTCAGAAAAACTAATTATGCGGTCGCACCGGAAGACAGTTCTTCCAGTGGCAGTGAAGATGTAGGCGACTTACCTCCGAGAGAAAGGTGGATTAAAAGACAGCGTAAGGAACGTGAGAACTCGTCTTCGGAAGACGACATACCTCTCACAGAGTTAGCGAAAAGGGTTAGACGTCAGAACAGGGACAAAACAGTCGAAGCAGAATCGGCTGATGTTAGCCCAGACGAAGGCACATCAGACAATTCTGATGATGATAGGATAAAACATGTGGATGCAATCCTGCCTAAGTCTAGGGGTGAAGGGGTGAGGCGGTTATTAGAGGCTATAGGAGATCTACTATAGGCTTCATTTAAAATGCAACTCTCAAGTGGTATTGAGAGAGGATCAATCAGAAGATCGTGTAGGTGATACAGTTTTGGGAGTATGAATATACAACTACGGGTGTAATTATATTTTGCAGACGTGCAAGATGAAGTTCGTCCTCTGTCTCATGATATTGGGTTTAGCAGATAATGTTCATAATTTACCAGTTCCGTTAATTCCTAAAAATGGAACAGTAGGTATGACCGAGTCAGTGACCGCGCAGTACGAGTTAGAGGCGACGACGATTGCGGTTGACATAGTACAGCGTTGCTAATGAACAGTACGAACAAGATAAAGACATACTGTCAAACGAAGGTCAAGCTTGGTTCGGTCTTGCCAATGGCAAAGTACATAATTGATGGTGTATGGATGATCAGTGCGGCAGAAAGATTACGCTTCAGCGCCCGTCAGTTGCCATGGGGAACAAGTGAGATTCATTTTGACAGATCCTCCCGTTAGTATAGTACGCTTAGGGATGACGTGTAGCGCAACTAGCGATGGACTCACACTAACGCCGTATTATCAACGAGAAAGTGTCTTTGTTATAACGGACGAAGAAATTAACAATATTCAAAAATATGTCGTTTCGAATATAACTTTGTGGGAACCATTCCATAAAGCGATACCAGAATTTAAACCAATTCCCTTACCTAAGAAATTAAAGCAAATAGAGCACATTCCGATGGATTCTCTAATCACGGAATTGCAGGATATGCAAAAGGTCGAAAACGAAGAAGGCTGGTCTACTTGGCCGTATTTATTAGTGATGGCAGTGGTCATGTCAATTGTAGGAGTAATAGTGGGAGTAGCCCGATATTTTGATTTGTTAAGAGCTGGCCCTTTATCGAGACTTAGGCGAGGACATGGTGGGGTCACTCGACCTACACTGGACCCGGGATCGGTGGCTACAACTGTGGCGGACGAGAATGATGTCTACGGAGCAAGTGCCTCCGCACCGATGATGGAGGACAGGGTGGAACTGAAGGCGACATCGCCAATTGTGAAATTCTACCCGGCCTTGAAGTGAGGCGACCTACAAAGTGGACGAACGATGTTGGGACCGTGAGCGCAACGGTGCCCATGAGAGACAAACAGTTCGTGGACAAAATTCTTTTTCTTTTATTTTGGTTCGAATCGTGGACAATGAACACTTTGCCTTTATTATGTTCGAATCGTGGACAATGAACACTTTGCCTTTATTATGTTCGAATTGTGGACAATGAACACTTTGCCTTTATTATGTTCGAATCGTGGACAATGAACTCTTTTTCTTTTTCTTTTATTCGAATTATGGACAATGAACTCTTTTTCTTTTATTTGGATCGAATACTTGATGGAGTAATTGTATAAGATGTCACGTGCCGATGTCATGAAATGTATTTTGATTGGTTAATAATTTGCAATTATATTGTCATATGTTCCGTAGTGTATACCCCCTAAGAAAGGAAAGAAAAATAATCCTGAACGGGATGTATTTTTCTCGGGTCAGGGAGGAATGTTACACTACGTATGACACCCCCATGTATTAGTATATAATTATTATTCAGGACTATTATTAATGAGGGCTTAGTATCATATACCTAAGTTGTAAGGCCAAGATCGAACACTGACGCAAGCTTCCATGTGTTGAATTTGCGAGCAAGCGTTATTGAATATGGGCCACACTCCCTGGGGGCTTAGAGTACTCAATATGTAAGGCCAAGATCAAGGGATGTGGTACTGAATATGTAAGGCCAAGATCAAGAAATATAGGTATAGTGTATACGGCCTGGGGGTAGACCCATTGTAGTAGAAATTAATGGTTGACAGAAAGACGCTCTTTTGACAAATTGGGAGCCAAGAGGGACGTTCCCAATAATAGGGCACTGTCCCCCGAATGTGTATATATTGTGGAGAGCTCAGAACGGAAAGAGAAGGGTAGGAGCAGGAGCTCAAGAGAGGAACAAGAGCTCAGGAGAAGAAGAGCCCAGAACAAGAGCTCAGACAGAATGCTCTGATCACGATTTTGCTAGTAGGTTGGTCCTGCCCAACTTATTGGAAGAATGTTGTACCCGAAATAAAAGACGATTCTGGAACACGAATGTCTGGTGGTGTCTTTGTTCACGGCACAACTCTTGAGTACGGCCGGTGTGTAACACATGGTCGAGCCATATCTTGCCGTGGTGTGTCGCGGGCAGAACGAGTTACTGAAGAACTTCATTTGCATGAGGGTCTGTGATTTTGGACCTTACGGCTCTAGGTCGCAAAGTCCCAAACCAGAGACCAACACAGAGTTATCGTTAGAAGACTATCTTGTGTGTGTGCGGGCATTTATGAGGTGCTGGAGCAGAGTCACGGCATTTAAACCTCGCCCTCTAAGGAGTAAAGATAGATATAAATATGGCCAATACGTAACAGCAAGAGGTATAGATTCACATGAGCCCCTGCAATGCAGGGAGTCTGGAGAATCTATGCCTCTTACAGATAGACAAAGGCTTGAGGAGGTTTGCCTGGAGAGGGTCCCCTCTGATCCGTGTGTGATTTCAGACAACACTGGATAGGAGTCACTGGTCGGGCGGTTTAGGTGTTGGGAGAGAGAAAGGCCACTTACGTGAGTGTGCTTTCCTGACAAGCAAGGCGAAAATCCATCGTCGGTGGAGTTATTCGGTTGTAAGAGAGACTGAGAGAGAGAGAGAGAGAGAGAGAGAGAGAGAGAGAGAGAGAGAGAGAGAGAGAGAGAGAGAGAGAGAGAGAGAGAGAGAGAGAAAGAGAGAGAGAGAGAGAGAGAGAGAGAGAGAGAGAGAGAGAGAGAGAGAGAGAGAGAGAGAGAGAGAGAGAGAATTAAATGAAACTTTATTTCTCAAGGATAAATGATTAGGTACACAGACCTTTTTTTTTCAATCATGTCCTTGCACACGCACTCACACAATCTCCACGCGCATGACTAAAACTAATAAAATTGGAAAGGCAAAACGAGAGAGAGAGAGAGAGAGAGAGAGAGAGAGAGAGAGAGAGAGAGAGAGAGAGAGAGAGAGAGAGAGAGAGAGAGGACAACACGTGGGAGATGTCAGACAGGCGAGGTTGTCGGTCATTGGTGTTGATGTGATGGCAGGTCGCGTTTAGGGAAATGAGCGTCGGGAGATTGGTGAACCAGTAGCGCGAACTTCTTCAATCTGTACCAGATCTAGCCGGGGTCACCATGAGCCGGCCATCGAAAGCACAACCCCACAAACTTCAGTGCATGCAAAAACAAAATTACCTCAGTCGAGACGTGCCGCTTCCGAATGACTGAAGTACGTCTCGAATGTGTTAACTCCGACGACCAGCATGCGGACGCGTGTCAGTCCACACGCTGGTCGTCTCGAATGTGTTAAAGCGATCTGCTCCGTGGAGGACTTGGTTGACCGTGAAGTCGATTAGAAGAAGAAAAGAAAAAAAAAAAAGAAAACCTCATGATAATAATTTGTGATAACAGTTCTTGTGATACATTAATGAAATGCCTTATTTATTATCATAGTTATCAGTTCTGCGCGTGTGGATGCCCGTGTGTTGGGATATGTGTGTGTGTGTGTGTGTGTGTGTGTGTGTGTGTGTGTGTGTGTGTGTGTGTGTGTGTGTGTGTTTGTGTTTGTGCTTTTACTGACAGTCCGTCTTAACCCTTTGGGTGTCGGTAGCGGTTTTTGTCGCGATGATTCCTATCGGAATCATCGCGACAAAAACCGCTACCGACACCCAAAGGGTTTCTAATTTCATTTAAGTGCACGTATATATATGCTCCCGTCCAAAGTTTAACTTCTCCTATGTGGGACAAATACAGGTTTCGGACTCGACAGGCCAGAAATGGCACAATATCAAGTCTTGGCGAATCAGCTAACGTCTGACATTTTAATTCGCTCTTCTAATAATATAAGCCAATCGCACTGGTCAGTAAAGTGCGCTGCTGTCGGGCTCACTTCCTGCCAGACTCCCCGAAAGCCCACTCCATTAACCACTTAGCCGCCATTGTCACGAATTGTGCGTCTGAAAACACTAAACACCGACCGAGTCGGCGTTTCAGGCGTGAAAAACAGAAAATGATACTATTAACAAGAGACATAAATCCTCATAAGCTCCTGCTACTGCTAGGTAGATTTCGGAGAAGAACCCAACAAGAAGGAAACACGCTTAGAAAAGACAGTTACTACACAATTGTGTTGTAACTGTCTTTTCTAAGCCGAGTGTTTCTTTCTTTTTGGGTCTGGATTTTGGGTAGATTTCCCCTTGACATGACATGACATGTCCACGCCGCAGGCTGACAAACAACTCCTGCTTAAAAGGATGGAACAAGATAACTAAAAGAGATAGACAGAGCTCGAGTTCAAGAGTAGTGCCTGATTAGCTTTTCGTCTGGAAAGACAGGCACTACATTTGAAAAAGTCAGTAACATGTTCGAGTCAAATTCAGTTGACACATTTAATGCATCTCTTTTTTCTTGGAGCTGGGCTAAGCAAGCACAACCATGTCGCTAAATACGCCGTTTGGTACATCTTCAGAAATAGTTGCCGATCAATACCCCATGACTTGCCCGAAGTGCACATACATATTTGAAAGGCCTGTCGTTTGTTCTCTTTAGCCCACAGTAGATGAAACAACAACATCAACAAAGAGAAAAAATGCTACAATCTCATACTTTTGGAAGAACAGAAAGTCCCAGCAAGGAAAGAAACACGCCTAGAAAAGACAATTATTGCACAGTTAGGTTGTCAAACTGCATTTTCTAAGCGTGATTCTCTTTCTTCGCTATTCTTGCATTTTATGTACGTGCTTGGCAATGACAGTGACTCATTCTGGTCACGGACTGCACTGTAGAGAAAGCGATCTTCACTGTGGACATTCGGCTCTCTGGAAGTGTGTTTGTGTCGATCTCCATCACTGAACCGATCTCTTGCTGCCAAAGACGGATGTCCTACGGAGACTCCGCCTCACTAAGGGGCAATGCACACGCTAGCACAAACACCTATTACCGGCCGCACTTTGTGTGGCGGCAATGTTGCGGCCACATTGCGGGGCGCCAGCAATATTGCCGACACAACTTGCCATCCGCCGATACATTCCGAGTCTATTTTCTTGTGGCGGCCCGGAAGGCTAGAGCAATGTTGCTGCCTCTCCGCCAATCAGCGGTGTCTTCCCGTCACTTCCCGTTTCCTCAACTTCGGAGCTGGAAAAAATGGCGGAGAAGCTGAACGACGGCTTTGAGACTGTTAACTCATCGGAAACGCGCCGCATGCGGAAACGCGGCTAATAGCCGCGTATCCGTATGCGGCACGTCTCCAATGAGTTAATTTGATCAACCTTAATGAGTTAATTTGATCAACCTTGTCCGAGATTTCCCATGCATATGGGAAACCCGCAGCTCGGAATATTTTAACAGCGAACGTGCGAAGGAGGTGATATCGGTAATAGCGCGTGAGAGCTGTTCCATATATGGAAATGGCAGGTCAGTCAGTACAAACACAGTGCGTGCACATTGAAACATGTGTCATGAAGCCGATGTGGCAGGTGGCCAATTTTTGCTTACGACACATTGCCAGAAGCAAAATCTGTCAGCGTGAACCGAGCCCTTAAGCAAATGGTAGGCCTACTCGGTCACCCCGTTGGTCGTAGATGGCCCGCGCGCGGCTGTCCGAGACTCGTTTGCTTACTGGTTTGTCAGCCTTGAAGTGCAGACGAGATCTCTGCGTGTGCAAAATCAGTTGAATGAGTGAGCTTAGTCCTGCGTAAGCCACTAAGCAAGGTGCTCCCCTGTAGCGGAGCACCTTGCTTAGTGGGTTACGCAGGACTAAGGTCACTGGTTAGAGCCTTGAGCAGAACTGAACTCACTCATGCAAATGAGCCCTGGACTTGCCTTTATGACTCGGACGATGCCGGCAAAGCAGACACGATTCATACGTGTGGTGGTCTGGATCTTTGTTCTGATTCAGGGCCTTCCGACTCAGACAATGTCAGCGGAGCAGGACCTATTTGTGGGCTGTTCTGTGAGTTTGGACCTTACGGTAATATGCCTTAATAAGGCCCAGCTTTACAGTGGAAGGGCCGATCAGGACAGAAGTTTGTTCAAACACTTAACTGCCGCGATATTTACACTGATTGCATAACTTCCTTTTTCGTCTCGTGATAAATGACGACAGATTCAGATGTCTGAGAATAAACGCAGTGGATTGTTTTAATTTTATGTTTTATTTTTATTTATTTGTTTATTTATTTATTTATTTTTGGAGAGAGAGCGAGAGAGAGAGAGAGAGAGAGAGAGAGAGAGAGAGAGAGAGAGAGAGAGAGAGAGAGAGAGAGAGAGAGAGAGAGAGATGATGATGATGATGATGATGATGATGATAATGATGATGGTAATGATGATGATTATGATGAATCTTTTATGTCAGGAAAAAAGCTATTAGGTAAATCGATGGCTATCTTACAAGCTGAGATGTGTACATATACAAAACAATAAACGAAAATAAACACATCATCAAAAGAAATTCGAGAAATTAAAAAAATCTAACAAAGAGAGAGAGAGAGAGAGAGAGAGAGAGAGAGAGAGAGAGAACCAAATTAGCTGCACCAAGTATCCCGTGCCGATCCACCCCTCCCTCTCCTCCCCCCCCCCCCCCACCTGCTCCATCGAGTCAGAAGAAAGGAGCCGCCAGCATTTGAAGTCTCCTCAGCTACCGAGTATTAGCTGTCCGATTGATTCACATAACCCATACATATGCCTGCCAGGGACGTACTCCAACTACTTTTCATTCAACATCAAATAATTTCATCAAGACTCAGTTGCATTACAGGTCTTACGTTCTGCGCAAGCCACGAAGCAAGGTGCTCCGCGACAGCGGAGCACTTTGCTTAGTGTCTTGCGCAGAATGTAAGCTAACTCGCGTAACTGAAGCCAGTTCCGGAAACCACAGAGTTTTGGCGAAGCACACATCGACGAAATGCTAAGTAATCAGCGTCCTTTTGTGCCGCCATTGCAGAGACGGTTTATTTGTATGGTGGCCGGAGAGTTCTTGGCAAGGGAGACAAACCTGCTCGGCTCTGAATGCACCCTGATCAAATTATTCATTTGTGAGGACAGCAGGGCGCCGTGGTGGGGAGGTATTTGGGATGGAGGTGGTTGTGGGAGGGGATGGGTGGGGGTGGGGTAGGGGTGTTGAGACAGTGTTGATGGTGTCTGTACAACCGTTGGTTCACGAATACTCGTATATGATGAGATTCATCAGTGATAGATCTATATATTTATCTACATGCAAATGAATTCCCCTGACATCGTCTCCGCTATGAGAACAGTCAGGGGACATTTTCGCAAATATACTACCAACAATAAATTAAAATCCACATTGACAAATGGTCTTGATTTTAAATAAACACAGCTCAATCAAATTTTAAGATTTTTTCTTCGAAGTTTGGGACAAGATTTCATGACGCAATCTTACAATTTTACTGAGTTGTACGTATTTGAAATCGCGGTGACACTTAACTTATAGTCAAGTCACGTCGTCTCATCTGAGTCAAGTCGAGTCAAATCGAGTCAAGTCATGTCAAGTTGTGTCGAGTCAAGTAAAGTCGTGTCAAGTCGAGTCGAGTCAAGTCGTGTCAAGTCGAGTCAAGTCGTGTTAAGTCAAGTCGTGTCAAGTCAAGTCAAGTCGTGTCGTATCAAGTCGAGTCGAGTCGAGTAATGTCATTTTCTTTTGTTTCGTTAAAAAAAACAAGTTTGTTGGTTTGACTTTGAGTTGAAATAGTTGCGAACTGAAAGGTACCCCGAAGGCGGCTTTTCTGTATGAATTCCCATTAGGGGCTAGTTACATAAGTGAGCTTGGTCCTGCACCAGCCACTAAGCAAAGTGCTCCGCTGTAGCGAAGCACCTTGCGTAGTGGCTGGCGCAGGACTAAGCTCACTCATGCAACTGACCTCAAAGTAAGTCGCAAAAGAATCGCTGTCTGGGAACGTATTTCGTGAGCGATTTTTTTTATTTCGTGAGCGATTTTTTTCCAGACTCTTACAGCTTCGACAGCCTACTTTTGTAATGTTCTTGGTGCCAATGTGTGTCAAAAGTGATGGTGACCTGGTACAAATTATATGACTTGGACGATGATGAGATAACGGCAACAACACGGTCGACGACAAATATGCTGCTGATGATGGTGATCATAATCAGCATCGTTTATCAATCAAATCTCATCGTCGTCGTCATTATTATTATCATCATCAGTGAAACCTGTCCTGACATTTTCATCAATAAAAGATAGCACGGGTCGTGAACTTTCCTTCTTCAACTGATCTGCATTCTCGAGGCAGATTGTGTGCGTTCCCAAAAATATTAGTTCGCACTTTTAACGCCTGCACTTGGCTTGAAAATGTCCGCCCTGAAATTTGCCATAACCCTTTGGCTGTCGGTAGCGGTTTTTGTCGCGATGCTTCTTGCTGGAATCACCACTACAAAATGCGCTACCGACAGCCAAAGGGTTAAAAATCAACCCGCACAAAAATCAAACGCAAATGTAATGGCTTCTGAAAGTGCGTTTGCCGATTCATTCTTCCGGCTTCTGGTCAGAAAAAAAAATTGTTTAGAAAGACACAAATGCTTTCGAACTAAGGAAATTGTCACTGAAATAGAAAAAGGGATGGGGGAGGGGGTGGGGGTGGGGGAGGGGGTCTGGGAGGCGAGTGGATGGGAAAGAAAGGTCAGTTAAAGTTTGCTTCTAAATTTTAAAACCCTAGAAGTTTCGTTCCACGTAGATACATTTCCGTTTCAGGAAAAAGCCAGTTCACGCAGCGTTCAAAGTTTTCAAAACTATACGAGTCCAGTAAGAGCTAGCTTAATTATCCATTTTGTTGTGCTTCATCTGAAAAGACTAACAGAAATGTAAGTGCAAGTATTTTTGCGACAAATTACTATTTGAGTTGGAAAATTACATTTGGTTTTCACAATAAACATTGAAATGCTACAGCTAACCAACTATACTTAGCATCTTTACCTCGTATCCGGATGCAGCATGTCTCAAATGAGTAAGCCCCCTAATATAAAAATTCCCAGAATTCTCCACACAAAAAAAGATAACAGGAGGCAGAGCGACCATAGCAGTTCAAGTGTGGTGCCAGAACATTGGCATCACTCTTGAACTTCATGTATAATATTATTGTATATATGTCAAGCCATTACTTTTTGTTGTGTGTCAGGCACAAATGGGTGAACTCATTTCTCCTGTTCACTCAGTCGAGACGTGCCGCACACGGATACGCGGCATATTTGCCGCGTATCCGTGTGTGGCACGTCTCGATTGAGTTTAGCTCTTTTAAAGCGCCCCGCATCAATAGCTAGGGAAGTTTCGTATATCGTTGCCTGGGGCTATCGATTCTGGAGCTATTGATGCGGGGATCCTTGAATGAGTTAACGAGGAGAAATTGTATGTGCTAAGCAGATTTGCATTTAAAGTGGATTTTCCCTGATCAATATTTGCCTGCAAGGCACACGACAGTTCCTAGTGTAGAAACTATTTGCAAGAAAAACAAACGCCATTTTCGAAACTATAATTCTCAAAGAGAGTTTATAGATTTAAGACGTGGATTCTTTAACACCTTCCCTGCCGAGAACAAGTCAGCAAGATCCAGCTGCAAGAGACATAGATCCTCATGAGCCCCCGCAGTTGCGGGGGCTCATGAGGATCTATGTCTCTTGCTGACACCACTTTGTATTCATGTTACGTAGAGGGCTGTGGCCCTTTGGCGTTGAATTAGCCAAGATTCCATAAACATAATTTGCGTCCAATGACATTCAAGGGGTTAAGCCCTCAAAGTAGTGCTAATGACGATACCGCTCAGCGGAAAAGATGCGTATTATCTACAGCAATAAAGGGGTTAATGTCTGAGTTTACGAGTATGTGAGATCCGCAGTGTCAGTCCTGGGGTCAAGATCGATATCATTATTAACATGTTTGATGCTCTTACTCTGAGAAAAATAACACGTATATATACTAATGGTCAAAACTTTTGGGCCCCTTTTTATTGCAGACGCACCGACAGCACCACATAAATAATGGTCAGTACTTTGCTAATTTATTCAGTAACAATTTCATTTAAGTTTTGAGTAAATTAAGCAATTCTAACAACAGCAGTACGTTAGAATGTTCACCCACCCCTCATTTGAAAAGTCACACAAGACTGGTCCAGTCAGTAGCGAGTGTACCCACCGTTTGCAGCCAAGCATTCAATGCAGCGTTGACGCATGAAGTTCACCAGGGTTCGGAGAACATGTTGTGGGATCGCTTTCCCACTCTTAATGCAGGAACTGAGTCAGCTGGGGAACGCCTTAAGGTGGGGGGTGGTGGCTGACTAAACGTTGCCGCAGCACGTCCCAGAGGTGCTCGATGGGAGCCAGATCAGATGAACGAGCTGGCCACTCCTCCTCATGATGCCCCGTTGCTCAAGGTACTCATCCACCACACGGGCGCGATGAGGTCGAGTGTTGTCGTCCTGCAGAACAGCATTGTCGCCTATCGCTTGGAGAGCTGGCTGGATGAGGGGCTGAACAATCTCGTCCCGATAGCGCAGTCCACTCAGGGTGCCTCGGATGACGTGGAAGGGGGGGGGAGGGGGGGCTTGAGGGGGGGCGGGGGTCCTGACTTCCCTGCTCAAGCCTGACCAGACCATGACTGAGCCTCCACCGTAGCGATCCACCTCTTGGACGCATCCATCCGTGAATGGCTCGCTCTGGTTTCCAGACCGTCACCCTGCCGTCGTTGAAGGACACAGTGAACCGTGACTCATCAGTAAACACAACCTGAGTCCACTGGAGTCTGTTCCACTTTACATGGTGATGACACCAGGCAACCCGGGCTCTGCGATGAGCTGGAGTGAGGGGTATTCTCACTGCTGCTTTACATGAAGCCAGGCCAATTTCGCGCAGACGTCGGCAGACTGTGCTTCTGCTGACGTTACTTTTTGCAGCTTGCATCAGTTGATGTCGCAGAGTGGTTGACGTGACAGTTCGGTCGCGCAGAGCCGCCACACAGAGGTATATGTCCTCCCTTCTGCTGATGCAGCGTGGGCGTCCTGAGCAGGGTCGTCGTTCTGACCTTCCAGTTTCTTGGAATCGTGCCAGCAACCTCTGGATCACTGAATGGGAAACCCCAAGAGGTCTCCCAACTTCTCGTCTGGAAATTCCATCCTGCAGCCATGCTAGCGCCCGGCCTTGATCTACTGGCGTTAGGCTTTGTCGTGGTGGCATGGTTAGGAAAGTGACAATTATGCCCCTATTGTACCGGTATTTGTAACGAAACAGAAGTGCTCAGTGTTCACGACTGACCCCTTTAGCACGTGCATCACGACTTCACCGAGTTTTTTCCACCTGCCTGCCTTTGGTACGCTTGCCAATATCGCACAGCATTTCACAAAAACTGACGATGTTTCACGTGCATTTGACACGTTCGTAGAAATTGATGAATTGTTGTCTATTGTTCCCTGTACAGAGGAGTGTCTAAGGTCAACTTTTAACCCATTTGGATCGAAAGAACATTGTATTTTATTAGCGTACTTGCGACGATAAACAATGACACAAAAAGTGGGGTGGCCCTTAAGTTTTGATATATATATATATATATATATATATATATATATATATATAATATATATATATATATATATATATATATATATATATATATATATATATATATATATATATATATATGTGTGTGTGTGTGTGTGTGTGTGTGTGTGTGTACAGTAAACTTCGCCATGGGACTTGTCAGTGACTTGTGCCGTGTTACTTCTGTATTTTATTACGTAATTACTGTAGTAGTGTGTCTTGTCGTTATATCCGAAGTGCGTTATAAGCGAAGTAATTTACATAGAAAGGGTGGTGTCGGGACCTCTGAAAAGTGTTGCTACATGATTATCATAAATTATAATATAATTATACGAAATTTTTAATATCCCACCTGGTCATCAGCTGTAAATGTCTGTGTGCATTAAGGCTTCCTGAGAGGGAGAAACGAAACGAAACATTTCGTCGAAATGTCCGCATTTCAGACATTTCTCCAACATTTCACCGTTTCACGAAATGCGAAACGACACATTTCACGAAATAGAACTTGTCTCTATTTTGCGAAACATTTCGCCGAAACATTTCTACCGTTACCCAATCAGCGTCGTCCGCTGCCAATCTGACGTCATTCAAGCCCAAACACTGAGGATAGCAACGGTAAAGCGATGCCGTGGATTCAGGTCTATTATGGCTAGAATTGCATGATGTGACGCACGATTCTGTAAGATTTAAGCGGAGAAATCGTTTTCGAAATGAAATCTATCAAGTATCATCACTAAAGTACTACCAAAATATGATTTTAGGTCAGTTTTCTGAACCCCACTTTCATCAGCTGCTCTGCGAAGCCGCCTACACAATGGCGGCTATCGCTTCGAGACGGCGGCATCCTCGATTCACTTGAACCAGCCTTGTTTACGCATTCAAAAGCGCTTACGGTTATTCGATATTGTCGGCAATTAACTTTAATTGTGTAAGTGAAGGCACACACGTCCTATATGTTTAGATATTAAGCGTCAGTAGTCAGAAATATGACCCGATATCCACCGATACAAACCAGAGCATGTGTCAGTGAAGAGTTACTTCCCCTGTACTAATCGAAATGATATTTCACCGTTTTTCTACGTGTGCGGAGGAGGCATTTCGATGCAATGAAAATGTTTCGTTTCTTGTGCATTTCGTTTCTCCGTGTAGGGAAGCCTTTAGTCTCTGATGTTGCCCTTTACGGTCTAGGCCGCAAGGTTTAATTCATTCAGCCCTGACGCCCTACAGCAGGAGATGGGTCGACCATGATAATTCAAGGGTAGTGCCAGATTAGCTTGGCGCCTGTCGGCGCCAAGCTAATCTGGCACTGCCCTTGAATTATCATGGTCGATCCATCTCCTGCAACTGGTGCATAGTCATTAGATGACGCCGCCAAAATTCGCGAAATGCGGCCGTCGGGCTGAATGAGTTAAAATCACATACAGCACACACTTAGCTCTCATTGACAATGTGGACGATCGATATAAGTACCAGTCCGCACTATGCGCGCATATTATGAGCCCAGGTATGGTGTGGTCTTTGCGTAATATTGCCATTACGTGGCAAAAGCCTGTATGTCCATTTTTGAGAAAAGCTACATTTTCGTTGTTATAAAATGAAAATCCCGTTTTTCCTCAAAGATATATGCGCCGGCTTTTGCCGTTGAACGGCAGAATTGGTTATCTCTTAACTCATTCAAGACGTGATGCCTCCGGATATGCGGCTTATGCCGCGTATCCGGAGACGGAACGTCTCGAATGAGTTAACACACGTGGTACTACACGTGGTAAGAGATAACCAGTTACGCCGGCCACGATCATCCCATGCCTGAGCATACGACACCTCCCCTCCCAACCACCCCCCACCCACCCCCCACCACCACCACCCCCCACCCCACCCCCACCACCATCACCCCCCCCACCCCCATCCACACACACACACACACACACACACACACACAGCGCCGGATCAATCAGTTTTCAAGGGGCGGGGGGCGGGAGGAGGGGCTCAACTTTTATTTTTTCTATTGCCAGGGTCTAGTATATATCAAAACACCACAACCGAAACTGTTCTTCTGACTTTTTTGAAAGTGTCTAACTGATGTTACGTACGGCACTGAAACACAAGCGTTACAACTCAATTTTAAACACACTTATTTATAGTTTGATGCCAGCCGAGAGGGGGAGGGGTGGGGGGTGCTGTAGTACCAAAGCACCCACCCCACTGGATCCGGCCCTGCACCCTCCCCCCCCCTCCCACACACACACACATACAAATACAGAGGCAGAAAATGTTGCGCACTGCAGTGTCGCGTCACACTTCAACTTGTCCACGTAGGTTACGCAGCTGACGAAATTAGCCGGCTTTCAGGAGACCTTCTTGTCAAGACTTTTGAGCAGCAAGAAAATTAGCTTAGGGAATACATGCCCGTTGGAAATGGCTGACGCCAATCAGTGGCCTCTGGCGGATTTGCCAATAAGAGTGAATACAAGTCTAGACCACTCCATTTGGGGGGGTTCCGCGATGTCTCTTACGTGTTTCTAATTTCGTTTGCGTGTCTGGCATTTGGGGGGGTCATGGTCTTAATTAAAAGACACCGCAAAAATGGATCGCTCGATCGTTCAAGGGTAGTGCCAGATTGCAGGCGCCAAGCAAATTTGGTTCTACCCTTGAACTATCATGGTCATTCCACCTCCCATGGCACACACATGCGGTCATTGTAGACGCGTACCAAATGTATGTAGGTAAGTCGATATTAGGTGAAAATGTGCAAATGGGTATTGACACACGAATCTGTAAACCGCAACACTGGGAAAAAAAAAAAAAAAAAAAAAAAAAAACCGGATGAAAAGAAACGTGTTCTCGTGGATGTGGTTAAAACGCTCTCTTCCACACGCACGCACGCACACACACCACGCACGTACGTACATACACGCACGCACACACCACACACAGCAGAGGCCGATCGAGGAGGGGGGGGGGGTCCATGGGTACCGGAACCCCCCCACCCCAATTTTGTTAAAATGCTGTAAGATGGTCCTTTTTGGGGGTGTTTGGAACCCCCTCCACCAAGTTTAAAATTTTGGCGAGTTTTCACCCCCTCCCCGTTGTTTGATATTTTAGCGTACGGTGGTGAGAGTCTTACACGCACCCCCCCCCCTCCCCAATCCCCCCCCACCCCCTCCCCAATTCCCCCCACCCCCTCCCCAATCCCCCGCTTTTTTCGATTTTTCGGCGCCTGGAAGCAACGTCTAGCGTCGGGGAGGACTGTTCTTTTTATCAGGTTGAAGGTCCCAAACAAAAAGTTTGAATCCCCCTTCCCCCCCACCCCCCTCGAGGTAACTGATTTGGCCCTGCACAGTCACGCACGAATTTAAACACACATGAACAGTACACACACGCACGCACACATACACACACATTATATATATATATATATATATATATATATATATATATATATATATATATATATATATATATATATATATATATATATATATATATCGGGTGTGTTCTAGTCAGTCAAATGTATCTATTTGTTTATGTTCACATTTGCTATTACGTCTGTTTTAAAAATTCCGCTGCAAATTTCCCATCTTGGGACAACGGGTAGTCGTATCGTATCGAATCGTATCGTCTCTCTCTCTCTCTCTCTCTCTCTCTCTCTCTCTCTCTCTCTCTCTCGCCACTTACGCAAAAGACAACCCAAAAATATGTGTTTTTTCTGTTTATTTTTCGCTGGATTCTTGTTTGAGACTGACTTGGTCCCAATTAAGGTGTGGACGTAAGACGAATGGAAATGAAGCACGCGCCACAACTCAGGTATACTCAATCAGCGCCTGTGTGCTGGTCTGTGATTTTGGATCTTGCGGCCGCAGGCCGAAAGATCCAAAATCACAGACCAGCTCACGTTCTAAACCACACACTTCTTCATAATCAAGCAAGCACACACACACACACACACACACACACACACACACACACACACACACACACTGACAAGCAGTCGCACAAAATGGTGCATGAAGTGGTCGCTCTACCGCTATGCCAGTGAGCAAAGGTCTTTCGGGCTGTCATCCGCCCGAGGACCTTGTGCTCGCTGGTATTACTGTTTGTATTCTTAGTCACACTGACACTGGCATCTGGGTGCAAACTGTTTTTACAAATAGGTGAACGTGCTGCTAAATGGAGAAAAAAAAGTTCGTGATTTTATAACTATACAAACATTGTCTAAAAAAATAATTTAAAAAAAAATTGACCGGACACTCATGCAGTCAGAAATTGCTTATAATACGCTTCAAACACAACAAAGTCGATTCATGAGCCACTAACCCTAGCCACTTGCTTTTTAACTCATTCGAGACGTGCCGCAACCAAATACGCGACACAAAAAAGCGTATTCGGATGCAGCACGTCATGAACCTGTTAATTCGTATAGATTTCTCTAGCAGTGTTTTAAAATTCTTATCATGGTCAAACGCGACGTATTGAGGTTTTCATTATAGAATTGAGTTCAAATAACCATGCTTAACTCTTTCAGTGCCATCTTCAACATTTGTCGAATCCCTAAGTGCCAGAACAGATTAACCCATTCAGCCCTGAAGCACTACAGCAGGAGATGGGTTGACCATGATAATTCAAGGGTAGTGCCAGATTAGCTTGGCGCCTGTCGGCGCCAAGCTAATCTGGCACTGCCCTTGAATTATCATGGTCGATCCCATCTGAAACTGGTGCATAGTCATTAGATGATTGCGGCCCACTGCGGTCGACTTCGGCCCGAAAGCCTTTTGCGTACTCGGTAGGCTTCTCTCTTGTCTCTTTTGTCGTCAGGCAGTAGAGTGCAATGGAAGAGTTGCAATTGGATCGTCTTCGATGTTACTGAAGCTGAGTGCGTTCAAAAACTGACAAAGATTGCACAACTCAGTATACATCTACATGTGCGTTTGTGTTAACAGTTATAAATTCGCCACCGTCCTGTTGTGCAGTGTACAGACACAAGATCAAAGTGGAGAGAAGCAGCACGAGAGAAACAGTGTAATAAACAGTGTGAACTACCGGGAAAACAAACACATGCAATAACATTAGCTGAAACAAGGCGGGAGACCTGGGTTGTTTCCCCTGAGTCCGATTTCTGACGTATGTCAAGTAGCAGCCGACATGTCGGCTGTACCGATTCCATCGCTTGCTCGTTTTCTGGCCTTTTTATGGGGTACATGGAGTGGGTTCATCCTGCAACCACGTCTAGTAGCGTTCTAAAATCCATTTGCAGAAGACATTTCTAGCCCTTTCCCTGCTACTTACTGTACGTGCACTGTACGTACATTTATTAGTGTTTCCGGCTGAAATCAGTCGTGGTCCGCCAAGAAGCGGCGGCATGGATACAAATTGATCTCAGCAAGAGACATAGATCCTATTAAGCCCCCGCAGGCGCGGGGGCTCATGAAAATCTATGTCTCTTGCAGTTGGATCAATTTCACTTTTTTTTTCTCGGCTGAGAGGGGCGCCTGGCCCACAACAAGATTCAGTTCATCTGAGTTTTCAAAACGAAAGCATGCTTGCAGTCTTTTGTAAATGAAGAACTTAATTTGGTATGAAAACCTTTACTGTTGAAGAATGGAATCAAAATATTTTCAAACCTATTGAAAACAAAAGATCTAATATTGAGGTTGTCACTGACAGTATAAAACACGGAGGCCGCGGCAGTACACGAGATCAAGAGGAGCAACTCGGGTTTCCCAGACATGACAAGCAATGTGCAATTATAATCGTGTACGTATTAGCGCCAGCGCAAACTCGATTCTGTGTGCATGCAGCAGATTGAAATTTGATTGAAAAATGGACTAAACAACTGACTGAAACAATTGCTGAAAATTCATCTCAAGTTCAATTGACGATAGAGTAAATTCAGTGATAACGGTCCGGTCTCCGAGACACCAAAAGACGAAATACTATTTAAAACAAGTGAGGAAATTACATCAAAAAGTCGGAGTGGCACTGTAATAAATTCAGTGTGTATAGAAAATCGGACTGACGTAAAATCGTTCACATAATCATTCATCAAAGACACAATTAAAATTGAAATAATACAGTGTATCATAGTATAACAAAACACTACCAGTGCAAAAGTCGACAAGACACAAGTCAAGTGACACAAGACGTTATGCGTGCTGGTCTATGATTTTGAACCTTACGGCTTCCAGCCGTAAGGTAAAAAATTACAGACCAGCCACACATATGACATAAAAGAGGTTAATGTATCAGCTTGGGACAAGAATAACCCATTCAGCCCTGACGCCCTACAGCAGGAGATGGGTCGACCATGATAATTCAAGGGTAGTCCCAGATTAGCTTGGCGCCTGTCGGCGCCAAGCTAATCTGGCACTGCCCTTGAATATCATGGTCGATCCATCTCCTGCAACTGGTGCATAGTCATTAGATGACGCCTCCAAAATTTTGCAAATACGGCCGTCGGGCTGAATGCGTTAACCCTGTGGTTGTCGGTAGCGCTTTTTGTCGCGATCATTCCTCGACAAAAAAATCGCTACCAACAGCCGAAGGTTTCATAAATTCGACAGTTTGCGAGGAAATGTACAGCAACACCTTTGTACACAAATTTACAAGCGAGCCACATGGCTCTGAGTAAACGTAAGTACAGATTCTTACAAAATAAAAACATCCCAAATTATATTGACAAATCATAAACAATCAGGTCACAGAAATTTCACAACGGTGACAAGTAAAATCAAATAATCTAAAGCAAAGACAAAAATAACAAAATCACAATAAGCCACAAAGCCTTGCAGCTATATTTATGTACATCCAATACTGTTGGAATCGTTGCAACGTAAAATCAATATTAAAAAAATCAACCAGAAAGAAAACGAAACAAATTAGGAAATAAAACATTGCACGAATCTAGGACAATAAATAGTACCCTGTTTTATATAACAAAACTATTTATCATCTTCGAATTTCTGTTGAAGATCTATTGTTTTAAGTCGACTTTACTGGTCAGCCGTAATTATTTTAAGCCGACTTCGCTGGTCAAGCTATTCCACAAATTAATTTTAAAAAGCGTATTCAAACTAAGAAATATTGCAGAATGTTTGCCAAATATAAACATTCCAGTTAAAAACGTGGGGTGTGACATGTGGTCAGAAATTAAAGTGTGTGGGTGCGCGAGTCTGATATTTTGGACAATACGGCCTATGGCACAACCACAGACGTACCTGTACACATTACATTTATCCAGTTTGGTTCAAAGTATTGATCCCCAGCCGTCAAAGGAACATAGATACATAGTGGTTTTAGCAAGAAGTATAGATCCTCATGAGCCCCCGCAACTGCGGGGGCTCATGAGGATCTATACGGTGACCAGTGTTCGGTGACCAGTGTTCGACTGTTCTCGGCAGTTTAAGGGGTTAAAGAGAATACCATGCCTTCCAGGGATGTGCGTGAGGGGGAGCATCTAGGCTAGAAAACCGTCACATACTTCCCGTCATTCCTGAGGGAAAGATCTAAAAATTGATGGCTACCTACCTGTGACAGATATATAACGATCATCGCTAATACTATCAGCACCCTCCTCTCCCCCCCCCCCCCCTTTTCCATATATCCAGCGGGCAAAAATCAACGTGCCGACCGGACGGCCGCAGATGACCCGCGCACGACTGTACGCGGGCCATCTGCGACCGTCGTCGGCCCGATGACAGACCTTTTTCCGTGGGCGTACCATACTTTGGTGTCCCCTGCACACACACACACACACACACACACACACACACACACACACACGCACACACACACACACGCACACACACACACACACTCTCTCTCTCTCGTTTCTTCCTCCCGGCTTCAGCCCGTCTATCTATGGCCAATTCCCCCTTAATTCTCTCCCTACGATTGTACCAAACCGCCCATCCATCATTCCCATAACTCTATAAGACAGGAGAGTATGGCCCTCTCCTAGGGCGAGTCATCAAATATTCACTGTCTACCGAAAGATCGAAAGACCACATGGTCAATACCAGTACAACTCTTGGTTTCTTTACAAAATCCGGACAAAAGAAAGGTAACTGCCAAGTGGGAAATTGTATTTCTGCCTTCTAAGTCTATTTTGAAAAAGAAAAAAAAAAAAAAAGCACAAACACATAATTGTTGTGTTTGAAAAAAAAAAGCAGAAACACAATTAAACTTGAAATTTTAATAATTGTTGTGTTTGACTATTCGAAGCGTGTTTCTTAATTTGTTGTGTAACTCCTGAATTACTACTTTAACCGTTGTCACCCTCCCTGTCATCATCTTTCTATTCCCCTTCCCAACCACCCTCACAATTCCTATGACACAAGTGTGTCCACTACACCCTCCTGCCAGTCTCTATTAACCCATTACATCCTGAGGCTATTTTTTGCTTCTTGTCCTGTGTAGGCTAAATTACAGATTATTAGATAGATCAACCATTTCAGGGGTGGTGCCTCAGGTGCCAAGCTATTTTGGCACTACCTTTGAACTATCATAGTCAAATTAATAAGCAGTGTATCAGAATGAAAAGGGTTAAACAAGTCAAGGTAAACAAAAATTCCTCGGGCCGACGTCTGCATTACCAGACATGTGCGCAGCCCTATCGTCCTTAACCTCCCTATCTGTCGTTTCCTCTCTAACGCCCCCAACCCTTACCCCCTTCCCTTCCTACCAACATCTCTCCCCACCTCCCATCCATCCCCCCCCCTCCCACCCGACCCCGCCTCTCCCCTCCCATGACGCACGTAGGTCCACTACATTCTCGCGATGAGACAGTAAATGCTAGATTTACTGGACTCTGCCATAAGTGCTAGATCTGCCGGACGCTGTCTCGACTTTGATGACGTGACAGTGACCACTCACGGAACCGTCCACTCCAGAATACTCATCCAAATACCGGGCCACCAGGAGCGGCCCTCATGAAAACGTACGGCGCGAGGATAGTTCACCCACGTTTCGAGTCGACTCCAAAAGGCACAGATTCTCATGAGCTCCTGCAACCGCAGGTTGCAGGAGCTCATGTGAATCTGTGCCTCTCGCTGACAGAGATCATTATGTTCCGCTTACACCCTAAGATGGGGGGCAAATATTCTCAGATGGAGGCCGGCCCATGGAGGTTTAGGTTTACTTCTCTGTGTGTGTCTTCACAAAAAAGGCGGTCGGGTCGATGATAGGTTATTACAGTTGGGGCCTCTCGGGCCTCAGGACGGGCCTGATATATTTATTACAAGTCCACTCGGCCCACATCTGGCGGCACCAGAAGTGTCGTGGGACTGTGCGTGTCACATACTTTACGAGTACCCACGCACACACACCTACCAGCGTGCCTGGTAATATACATCTGTACTGTATGTTACACCTCACGGAAGAGTCCAGCTTTTTAATCCATTACATCCTGAGGATGATTTTTTTTTTCAAATTGCTTTGTGAAGGTTACAGTACAGATTACAAGACAGACAACTATTTTCGTTCAAGGGTGGTGCCAGAATAGCTTGGCGCCTGAGGTGCCAAGCTGTACTGGCACTACCCTTGAATTATCATAGTCAAATTTATTTTAAGCAACAGAGTATCAGGATGAAAATGGTTCAGCTAGCACTTGCATTGAAGTGAATGGAGCGTGGGTGCTCTCAGCAGAGGGAAAACGGTCTGTACCAAGAGGTGCTTAGAAGATTTTTTTTTTCATCACAGAAGTAATTATACAAACATTTTTCATATGCCATTAACCCTTATCATTCGGAATACACCAGTGGGTGAAATAAGTTTGACTAAATTAGTTCAAGGGTAGTGCCAGAATAGCTTGGCGCCTATTCTGGCACCACCATTGAACTAAAGTCATTGATCTATATCCTTATCTGTGTGTACTATAACTGATGTAGCTTGGATAATTATGGCAGTGTACAAATTTGAAGCTTTCAACCTCAGTATGATACGAGTTAAACTTCGGATATATCAAACCGCCAGGGGGTCCGGCAAACAATCTTGTGTAATTTACGCATACAATGTGTAGACAGGACCAATTTGTTGTTAAATGCGACTTCGTCATACCCGACCTTGTAATTATAGCGAAATATTTAGTTACTTACAGGGCCGGATCACTTACCTCCAAGGGGGAGGGGCCAACTTCTTGTCTGGGACCTTGAACCTGATACAAAGGGCCTCCACCACGCTACATCTTCTTTCCGCGAGGGCCAAAAAATCAAACAGGGGGGGGGGGGGGGTGGATATCACAGATGATAGGGGGCGTAAGCGACATAGTTTCCGGGCGCCAAAAAAATCAGTGGGGGGCGGGGGGGGGGGGGTAGGAGACGTAGTTTCCGGGCGCCAAAAAATCAAACAGTGGGGGAGGGGGGGGGGTAGGCGACGTTGTTTCCGGGAGCCAAAAAATCAAACAGTGGGGGTGGGGGTGGGGGGCAACGTCTACTTCTTTCAGGGCGGGTAGGGGTGTGAATGGGGGGGGGAGGCCATACAACCCCAAAAAGGGACTTTCTTATAGCATTTTAACAAATTGGGGGTCTGGGAGGGTGGCCATGGACCCATCCCCCCCCCCCCCCACCGGATCCGGGCCTGACTTAGTAATTCGAAAAGCAGACAAGTAACATAACCCATATCATACTGAGGATAAAAGCTTCAAATTTGTACACCGCCATATGCAAGCTACATTATAGTACTTACAGATAAGAATATTGACCAATGGCTTTAGTTCAAAGGTGGTGACTAGAGGCGCCAAGCTATTCTGGCGCTACCCTTAACTATTTTAGTCAAACTTATTTCACACACTGGTGTATTCCGAATGATAATGTAAAACGCAAAAGGCATAGGTCGTCATGCACTCTCGCAGGTGCCGGGCTAAACAAACTCTATGTCTCTTGCTATCCGCTTTTATATCCGTGTACCATCAAAAAACGAGCTAACCCTGCTGTCAATTTGCCATATTTTAACCTTCTGGTTGTCGGTGGCGCTTATTGTCGCGACTGATTCCTACAGGAATTATCGCGACAAAAAGCGCTACAAACAGCCAAAGGGTTAGCACATCTGAGATATGCCCCATTCGGATACGCGGCATAAAGACGCGTATCTAGATCGTCAAGTCTCGAACTGTCAAGACAAAAAGTATCGGCTCCTAGAAGGATTAAGGAAAATTGAATTCACATTTATTAAATAAACGAAATTGTACATAAATAACTTAAACATAGCAACAACAAAAATGTCCGTACTCAAAAAGCTAATCCTTTTAGCTGTCGGTAGCGCTTTTTTGTGTGTGTGTGTTTGGTCGCGATGATTCCTTGGAGGAATCATCGCGAGAAGAAAAGCGCTACCGACAACCTATGGGTTAACACTGACCTTTTGAATGCGAAAAGTCCGAGATGACAACTTTATACGTAACCCAAAGCGCTCACATGACGGATATACAGGCAATCGTGTCCATATTGTACGAGTACGGACCACATTTTAGGACGAAAATGCCCAAACGTTCGTTGCACATCTATGATGTCTTAGACACCAGGTATTATTACATGGGAACGGGAATGCGGTTGGGGGCGGATGATTCAGCCTTTTGGCTATCGGTAGCGCTTTTTGTCGAGGTGATTCCTGCAGGAATCACCTCGACAAAAAGCGCTACCGACAGCCAAAAGGGTTGAATGTGGTTACATACTAAATTTACTGGCTCTACAAGTGAAACTTTACACTCACAAGCGATATCTACCGAGTACACACATGCATGAATACAGACGTTTAGAAAAGGGTGAGCTGGTATGTGACTTTGGATCTCGCGGTTTAGGCCGTCAGGTTCAAAATCACAGACTGTTTACCACTATCATGCGATGCAGTGAAGGTCATGCTCATACGTTCACGTGTTCAGATTTGACACAGGAAGATCAACTCCCACTCGCATTCGCACCATTGAACATAAGACTCTAAACACAAGCTTTAACCATATGACTCTAAACACAAGCTGTACCCCATCTGGGTGTCGGTAGCGGTTTTAGTCGCGACTAAAACCGCTACCGACACCCAGAAGGGTTAGGGACTCGAAACCGACCAGCTTTCAGGACGGTACCAGGCAGGAGAAGGTGGCCGACAGTGAATAGAAATTGAGATAATTTATCTTAGATGTCGTCATGCTTCGTCAAACTTCCACAAAAGTCGCAGACGACACCTAAAGTAAACTCAATGTTAACCCTTTGCGTGTCGGTAGCGATTTTAGTCGCGTTGATTCCTGTAGGAATCATCGCGACCAAAACCGCTACCGTCACACAAAGGGTTAAACACAATAACAGTGAACTGAAATTTTTCCGCGTGTAACTTCAACGGAGGTCAGATGAAACCTTACTCTCTGGCTGTCGACAGCGTTTTTTGTCGAGGTTATTTATGCAGGAATCACCACAAGGATTAGAAATATAACTTCAGTTTCAAATCTCTGTTGTGCCATCCTCCTCTTCCTGCGCAGGACAGTCTATACAATCACACGCAGTTCTGATTGTACGATATGTGTTCGCTACATCTAGCTCGCCTCGCGACTACTAGTGCAGTGGAATGGTATTCATAAGCGATGCAGTTTCTGCTGGCTGAAGCCTAAACAAAATTGAATGCGCTCTTAAAATGTCAGCTTTTTAAGCTACCACATATTTCTTCCCATTAAAACAATTAATATGGTCAGACGTGCGCCGGTTTGTGTTAATAGACCTGTGGCTGTCGGTAGCGCTTTGTGTCGCGATGAGTCCTGCCGGACAAAGTCCACCTGCCGGAATCATCGCGACACAAAGCGCTACCGACAGCCAAATGGTTAAACATCTCGTAAAATAAACGTTTGAGTATACAAAACAAGCACTAAATGGGAGATACAGACCATCTGAGATAAAATCAGGTTTGTTTGTTGGGAATATGGAAAGCATTCAGAGCTAAACTTTCATGCCAACAAAAAAACTAAGGATACAATACACAACTTTTCGTTTATATAAAACATTTCAAACACACGTTCCTTTACTCGAATTCCACTTAACCCATTCAGCCCTGACGCACTACAGCAGGAGATGGGTCGACCATGATAATTCAAGGGCAGTGCCAGATTAGCTTGGCGCCTGTCGGCGCCAAGCTAATCTGGCACTGCCCTTGAATTTTCATGGTCGATCCATCTCCTGCAACTGGTGCATGATCATTAGATGACGCCTCCAAAATTTGGAAAATACTGCCCTCGGGCTGAATGAGTTAATAAACTTGGACTCACAGAAGGTAAGAAAACACAAACCCATAATTATCTGATTATCTTAGCCCCTTACTTGCCAGAGGACGCAGAATTTTTTTTCGTTCTGAAATCTGTGTTAATGTCGAAAGAACCTCAAGGAAGAAACAGCAAAACTGATGCAACCACTGCTATACTGACGAGCAACACACAAAAAAAATGCGACTTAAAAAAAAAGAAATCATCAGAAACACTAGAGAGTTTAGGATAATTCCAAAAATGTCAGTATACATAATACTGTCGAGATACACACACAAACACAAAAAAAATAATTAAAAATAAATCGATTCAGCGCGTACATCAAACGGCAGACAGAAAACAAATAAACAAATGAAAGCAAACTAGCACACACTTGAACAGGGGCGGATCAGTTACCTCGGGGGGGGGAGGGGGGGGGTCCAACTATTTGTTTGGGACCTTCAATCTGACACAAAAGGCCTCCCCGACGATAGACCTTGCTTCCAGGGGCCGAAAATCGGGGGTGGGGGTGGGGGGGGGGGGTGGATAGAGAGGTGGTACGTGCGTCTTAAGACTCTCACCATAATATCAAACAACAGGAAGGGGGGGGGGGAGCCAAACACCCCTAGAAGGGTCTTTGTTATAGCATTCTAAAACATTTCGGGTCTGGGGGAGGGGGGTGGGCATCCGGAACCCTTGTAACCTCCCCCCCCCCCCGCCCAGATCCACCCCTGCTTGAATGACAGATTTCTCCCAATTGTGCTCACGTGATCACACCCACAAAAGTTAACCTTTTGCCTGTCGGTAGCGCTATTCTTGTCGCGACGATGCCTGCATGAGTCATCGAGACAAAGAGCCTTACCGACACGCAAAGGGTTAACTAACATCGGGTCGAGGAAAGGAACAGGGTTCTCTCCTCCAACGGAGCTTACTAAACAGTTGTAACTCCTCCCGCTCTGCCAGAAGATGAATGCAGACGGTGTTTCTGAAATCGTTGTTAACTCAACACCGAAGCCGTACCGTAATGAACACTACATACAAAGAGGTGTCAGCAAGAGACATAGATCCTCATGCGCCCCCGCAGCTGCGGGGGCGCATGAGGATCTATGTCTCTTGCAGTTGGATCGTGTTCACATTTTCAGTTATCGGCACTGAAGGGTTTAAGGGTGATTGTACATTGCTTAACGTCCCGACAGCAACAAGGCTTTCTCAGGACGTGCCTGAACTGCTTGTGAAAAAAAAAAAATAAAAATAAATAAACAGAATATTGAATGTATGTCGCCAGCCGGTCCAATACGTTAAATAAACATACAACGTGGGGCCTAAATAAGGGAAGGGAGGAAGGTTTAAGACTGAAGGGAGTCTCCTTACTACTAGTGAAATGACAGAACAAATAAAATACGGCATAGATAAGCAATTGACAAATATAAATTAATATCATACAATATTTACCTTTCGTCGGCAGTTGCATTTGTAATTATAGTCAAACAGTTTGTGTCATGTGTATTTTTTTTTTTTTTCTCCTTTTCTAATTGAAGGCAGCGAAATAAATGAACATTTTATCCTACACCTGCTTGAATGGTATACTTATCACATACTGTATTATATATCACACAGCTGAATACTTCGAGCTGTTTCTGGTTTTAAAGTAGCCCCTATCATTACGCGTAAAACTGAAGACACATTTCAGCACTATTTGTGTTTCGTATGCCTTGTCGACGCACGTAACGAGCTTCTATGGCAGTTTGAACACGCAGCAAAAGCACACGCGTAATCGCATTTATTTATTCTGCGCAGCCGTTAGCGTGTCAATCTATTTTTAGCTGTTTCTCGTACTGATAGCGTTGTATTACGGAGTGGAGTCATTGTCAGGTTACTTGGTATCAAGACGACACGTGCTCAACTGGATGGTCCTGTGTCTAAATGAACCATAACTAGACCTGTGTGTCGCGTTTCGAAACAATCTGTTACAGAGGTTTATCTTTGAACAGTTACAGCCGTAGTAGGCCTTCAACAAATAAATAAAGCAGATTTGGACCGATGTTGATTCCACAGAAATAATTTTGAAAGAAAAAAGAAGAAAAAAAAGGATATGGTCGGAAAAAAGACTAAAAATGAGAGAAGATAAAATAAATGACATACATAAAAAGAAAGAGAAGATGAAATAACGCTGCTACAACAGAAGCTATCTTAAGCGACCACCCTTTATGAGAGATCACCTACCATTAAAGACCATCACGTACGTGTCTGAGTGCATATAACTGATGGTCTTTAATAACGGGGGACACTCCTTCCCTTTGGCAAGACCTCTCTGGAAAGAACACCTGCCTTCAAATACCAGTCTTTCTTAAAAAGAACTCGATGGCTCAAAACAGGCTTTACCGTCACATTTTCCCTTTCAAGATCACCTGTCTTTAAAGAGCAGTTTTCTTGGAAAATGACATAGTCGCTGAAAATAGGTACCACTCTTTCTTGAAATTCAAGGAAATGCTAGAGAGAGAGAGAGAGAGAGAGAGAGAGAGAGAGAGAGAGAGAGAGAGAGAGAGAGAGAGAGAGAGAGAGAGAGAGAGAGAGAGAGAGAGAGAGAGAGAGAGAGAGACAGACAGACAGACAGACACAGAGAGTGAGAGAGAGAGAGAGAGAGAGAGAGAGAGAGAGAGAGAGAGAGAGAGAGAGAGAGAGAGAGAGAGAGAGAGACAGACAGACAGACAGACAGACAGAGAGACAGAGAGACAGAGACAGAAACAGAGACAGAGACAGAGACAGAGAGAGAGAGAGAAGAGAACTGAACTGAAACTTTATGTTTTAAGGATGAAGACAGTAGGCATGCAGGTCTTTTTCCACGTCCGCCCTCAATAACGACTTAAATACAGCAGTAAGAAAGGTAACAAGAAAGAGGGATAGAGTTAGTTAGTTAGTTAGTTATTGGGGTTTAACGCCGAGCAGGCGACTAAGGCCATCTCACAGTAAGCAAAGGTCCTTGTGCCAACGTCAGCCGCAGTGGGCCCGCGCACGTTAGTGCGCGGGTCCACTGCGGCTGACGTTGGCACAAGGATCCTTTGCTTACTGGAGAGTGAGAGATAGAGAACATACAAAGTCTACACGGAAACTGTCAACGGCGTGTGTATACTTAATGTCAGTTGAGCTGTAAAGATGTCAATCTGACACGTGTCTATTTTAGGCTTTCAACACCTCGACTTGACATCTTACCTGACATCACATCCATCATGTCAGTAATTTAATAAACCCGGGCGACTTGGCTTATACCAATGAGCAATAGCAATTCAGGCGTGTTTCGTGTGTAGATGGTTGTTGGACACTAAAACCTGTTTAAAAGATTCAAGACTTTAATACGACTTAATTAGCATGCCTTACAGAACGTTTAAACAACACTTCATGAGACACTGAAAGGCCAAACGAGGCCTCGCGGCCTACTGGCCTAACTGTTGAACCGACTATCTGGGTTTTTTAATTTTAAGTTTCAAACAATTCCCAATTTCGGAACAAACGATGTATGCATGTCCATATTTGTTTCATTTTTCCCCCTCCAATTAAAATCGACTTTTCGTTAATTTCGTGAATACGCATTTTTATTCTTTTAACTGATATACGGCATGTGTGCTAGTCTGTGATTTTGAATCTTACATCACAGACCAGGATGTAAGCTATAAAGTCAGTCGAAATCTTGGTCTTAAGTTCACAAAATCTACACAATTACTGTAAGGTTTTGCAAAAGTACAGGTGCATCACTGGTGACAAACTGAGCAATAGGGGTGCAATATTCGATTAACAAGAAAAGCACGTTTGTGAGAATACGTGTCAACAAAACGCTATCTCATGACACCTTAGGTGAGATCACTGCATTGTGCAAACCAGCTAGCATCCTCAAAATAAAAACCACAGACGGAGAGTCACGAGACACACGTATTTGGCCCCAGGAATGCAAAAGAAGTGATTTGGTGAGAGCTAACGACATGTCTTCGATTCAGCATGATCAAGCAAGCAAACACAACTTCACACTGCTATGTCGTCACTCTGATAACTCGTCACTCTGTCGTCAACAGGATCATATGATCAAGCAGTTTTTTCCTCCAGTCCTCATAAAATACGTCATTGTGTTCGCACCGCATACAGTCGTACGTACAAGCTTCGTGGCCGAAAGGTTCTGTTCGTCTTTACTTGTCAGTGCTCCGCATGCTCACCGAGAACCCAAGGTTTTCCGAGAAAACGCAAGTGTTCCAGTCGTGTCATTTTAAGAGCAAAATTACTAACATGTTACAAGCACTAAGTACAAGTCACAGGACATAGCTGACCTTGGCACCAAGCTAATCCCGCCTACCCCTCAAATGACTCGATCGACCATCTCCATCAGCTCGCTCTGGAAGTAAATAAAACGTGCACAGCCCTATTGCCCTTCACAGAAGAGCCGTAGAGCTTGTGACAGCGGGACATTGCGTACATCACTACATTGCTTATCGAACCACCCTGAAATATGTCTTGTCACACACGATTGGTCAGCGTTCACCTCCGTCGAGATCCATCCCGAAATCAGACTGGCTGAACATATAAGGTTCTAGCGCAGCCAGACTTTCGGGGACACGATTCAAGACGCTTGCTTCTTCTTCTCGTTCATGGTGTGCTGATCCCAATATTCCGAAGTGTGAATTTAACAGCAAAGACATTTGATTCATTGACTAGAATCATCACGACTGACAGGTCACAAAGCGAAGCGGTCGGTTAACTCGTTCAGCCCGACGCAGGTATTTCTCAAATTTTGGAGGCGTCATCTAACGACTATGCACCTGTTGCAGGAGATGGATCGACCATGATAATTCAAAGGTATTGCGAGATTAGCTTGGCGCCGACAGGCGCCAAGCTAATCTGGCACTACCTTTGAATTATCATGGTCGACCCATCTCCTGCCGTAGTGTGTCAGGGCTGAATGGGTTAAAATGAGAACACAGCGGCCTCTACGCGTTGATTATAACCGATGTGTTAACTCATTCGAGACGTGATGTATCCGGATACGCGGCATAAAGCCTATCCGGAGGCAGCACGTCTCGAATGTGGCCGTAAGGCTGCGTGCTTGTGCACCGACATAGCTGTGAAGAAGAATTAAAAACAATCGGAGGCGTAACTATCGGTAAAAGCAAAAATGGAATGCTACTGTGTAGGCGCAATCGTCACACGTGTCCACTAACACTCGCTTTATGAGTGTCCTCCAACTCATTGCATCCTGAGGATGAAATTTGTTTAGATATCATTTGAGGTCTACATCACAGTTCTGGCGACAAATCGACCATGATAGTTCAAGGGTGGTGTCATAATAGCTTGGCGCCTGTAGGCGCCAAGCTATTGCGACACCACCCTTAAACTATTATGGTCGACCCACATCCTGTCGTAGCCGGTCATGTCTTCGTTTGTCATCCAACTGATGTCATGACTAATGTATAAATAGGCTAGTATGAGGTCAGTGTACAGACACGAATTCCATGCCAATGGCAGTGTTCTCCAGCGTGAATCAATTAATTCAAACGTAGATTTTTTTCCGCCCTTGACTCAGACACTTGTCTCGGTCGACAAACGCATTTTCGCGAACTGTGCCAATTTACATTGGTACAGTTCGTGAAAACACGTTCTCCGACAAACGCGTATAGTCACAGCTATGTCACAGGGAGATTGCAGCTTTCAGGTAAAGTCCCCATACCCGTTTTGAATCGTAACAGCGTCATGACTATAGGGAACAATCCAGACCTCCCAAGCCATGACGTCTAGCGTTAAAGAGATTCTAATACTAGACACACAAATCCTTTTTTTGACGCTTTTTCTTTTTTGATACCACTAAGTACCACAGTCACTGAGTCGTCTACTAACTGTTTGTGACATACCTTGAAGTATTCTGGTCGTTCAAGTTCCGCATGTTGACTAGGATTGAAATGGACAAAAGCAGATGTGACATTTTAACGTCATTGGCAGTCCTCAAATTCATTCTATCGGCAGTGTCACAGCTGGGACATCGCCCTTCAATTGAAGTATGACTTAGACCGTTCTGATGAACAGCATCTCTAGGTGTCGTGCATGACGGTCAAGAGGTCTGTAGTGGTAAACGCCCCATAGACTCTAGCTGAGTGTCTTCAGTTTTGCATGTCTGTGTCACGCGATGACTAGATGGTCCTTTGCCTTGCAGCCAACTCTGCACAGCTGACTGACGTAGGCGTCCCCAGTACGCAAAGCCCATCGGGCTCGTGCGGGGGGGGGGGGGGGGGGGGCTCGTGAAGATCTCTCATGCTGGTGTTATTCACCCTTTGGCTGTCGGTAGCGCGTTTTGTCGCGATGATTCCGGCAGGACGCACTACGGACAGTCAGACGTGTACGCCTCAGAAATACATGGTCAACAGGCTCTACAGTTGTAGAAACGCCCCTGGATCCGGATCCCGTGAGAGGAGGATATGACGTTTACTTTATGTCTTTAGCGGTTCTCCACTTCCGCACATGCCGGCTTTGGTGACTCCAGTCCTCTTGCAGGTACTGCGTCAGTTCTCCAGACACCATGACTAGCCTGCGTCAGTTCTCCAGACACCATGACTATACTGCGTCAGTTCTCCAGACACCATGACTATACTGCGTCAGTTCTCCAGACACCATGACTATACTGCCTCAGTGCGTCAGTTCTCCAGACGCCATGACGATACTGCGTCAGTTCTCCAGACACCATGACTAGCGGCTGTCAAAGAACGTGCCGTGTTCATCCCTTCACAACCCAGCCGCAAGAGGCATAGATCCTCATGAGCCCCGGCATGTGCGGGAACTCATGAGGATCTATGCCTCTTGCCCCACGCATACAGGGCTGTTTTGTCCAAGCGGTGAGCCTGCGGTCGTCCAGGAGACATCATGTCTACAGGCCTCGATGTCAGGAAAGGGGGCCTACGTTAACCACAACGCAATATCCCCGAGCGTACCCCAGCCCCAGTTCCCCGTCACACCATAACTGGGTTATCCTTGGCTGTGCCGCTGCCGGAGCGGAGGTCGGCGCAGCAGATGGGAGTGGGGGCTGCCTGGGTCTGCCGTCATATCTGCACGGAGGACGAGCTGAGGTTCAGCTTGCGCGACTTTCGTCGGAGGCAGAGGATCATGCAGAAGATCATGCCAATGACAATGGGGATGGAGACGACCAGGGCGCCTCCCAGCTGGAACGGCATCGAGTCTGTGCGGCGTCCATGGATGATCAGGAACGCCCCTGAAACAAAAGACCCGATTGGTTACTTTGATTGTCACGTGAAAATTATGACGAATAATTGTATTGTATTGTCATTAAAGATATTCGGTTTAAACCCTTTGGCTGTCGCGACTAAAAGCGCTACCGACAGCCAAAAGGTTAACTTTCGTAGGCTTTGAATTGGTAAACAGCGGTTAATTCGGAAGGCTGGTGGAAGCGTCGTGAGATAAATAAAAAAATAAAAATAAATAAATAAATAAATAATATAAACAAATAAACAAAAAAGCAATAAGACAAACACAAGAAATAACGCTACAGTATACAAACACAATTTTGTATCACTGGGGTCAAAGTAAGTAAAGGAAAAAAGTTCCAAACATCCATAAGAGATGATGCTGACGACGATGGTATTGACGACGTTTTCGATGACGAAAGCGACGAAGACGACGCTGATTTGCTGCGCTGCTAGTAACCTAAACAGAAATTCCAGCGGATGAAGTTTTCTTTTGATCGTGTCTTCTCCTGCGTTTTTACAGCTGTAATGTCGATAGATACAACGAAAGCAGTGCACGCTTTGACCCAACCTACACGCATATATTCTCTTCAGCGGATGGGTTGCACCTGCGTGCGCAATTTCCGCCAAAAAGGTAGGAATTCTAAACCCCACCTCTGCCAACGTGCGATAACTGTTTTAGAAATCTTTGTAAACTCAACGTCAGAGATACGATGAAGGAACATGGAAACAAAGTGGTTTCAGCAAGAGGCATAGATCCTCATGAGCCCCCGCAACTGCGGGGGCTCATGAGGATCTATACCTCTTGCTGTCGTGTGGTGGTTATATTTATCTCGGCAGTGAAAGTGAAACTCCTGTCTGGCACCAACTGCTGTAGAAAACGCGACCTCAACTCCTAAATGGTAGTGCTTAATTAGCTTGGCGCCTGTAAAGGCAGACAGGCACAGCCCTTCAGCCATCCAGTAGATAGACATATCTGCCTACGACCATTATAGTCATTGGCAAAAAAACAAGGCAACATGATAGCTAATATTATTTTACTTGTTAAAAGCACCACATTTGATTAGGAACGGTTAGTAAACCTTACCTAGTAAACAAAATATCTCCTATGAGCTCTGCTTATTTTTTGTATAGTAAACGATAAGGAGAGCGTTTGGCTCTGAGATGAAAAAGAACCTTCTGACTGACACACGCACAAAGCTTGTCAGTCAATACTGTTGAGCCATCACAGCCGATAGCGTATCCCTTTATGACTTCAAACTTAGCTCTAAGTTCTAAAAATGAAGCTCTATTTTGGCTTGGCTCTGAGAGTTAATCCTTAGGCTGACGGGAGCGCTTTTTGTCGCGATGATTCCTGCAGGAATCATCGCGGCAAAAAAAGCGCTACCGACAGCCAACGGGTTACGGGTGCTTGCACCTGCCTAGCAGACGGCCCACTCGAAGCCACTCGAGGCTAGATAGATACAGGGCTGTCTATGCTGAAGTGTGCAGCCTCTTCTCTCATCTTCTTGCACGTCATAACATCATGTGCACAGTGTATGGGAACCTGTGATTTCCGGTGTCTAAGACACACTCAGATTTACAAAATAATGCAACTGTCTTGTTGGGTTAGCCAGTGCAGTCAATCGAGCAAGCAAGCAGGCGGGCAATCAATCAATCAATCAATCAATCAATACACCCTCCCAAACACGCATCCATCCACCCACCCAGTTATCCATCCATCCAACCACAGTTCACACACACACAAACTCACTCTCTCTCTCTCTCTCTCTCTCTCTCTCTCTCTCACACACACACACACACACACACACACACACACACACACACACACACACACACACACACACACACACACACACACACTCGCACGTTTGAGAGCTTTCATCACATTTCATTCTCTTGACATAAAACACACGTGTGCATGTATGCACGCCCATGAAATTGCATTTAGACTCGTTTCATCTCAAGACGCCAGATATTTCTGTAAACAGCTCGTCTTCTCTCTCTCTCTCTCCTTTGGCAACAGTTGGCAACAGTTCAGTAACTTCCACTATCGGTAGCAGTCTATACATTTGGGAAGCATCCGTTTAGCGCTACAGCATGCGATGCATTGGACATGCTAGTTCTAGGGTAGTGCCAGATTCGCTTGGCGCCTTAGGCGCCAAGCTAATCTGGCACTACCCTTAAACGTAACTTTGAGCTCATTCGGCGCTAGCGCTACTGTACGATGCTAGATCAAGAGTAGGGGCAGATTAGCTTGGCGCCAGCGTGACACTACCCTATCGCAGGTCGATCCATCTCCAGCAACTGGCATGTGATAGAAGGCAACTTTCAAACTCAACACGACACAAATCATTCCATTTACGAATCATACCACGATAGTTCAAGGGTAGTGTCAAATTAGCTTGGTACCTTACCCTCTCTAGCAAACTAGTACGCGATAGAAGGCACACACGGTTTGACCCTTTGGCTGTCGGCAGCGCTGTTTGTCGCGATGATTCCTGCAGGAATTGTTGCCACGAAAACCGCTACCGACAGCCAAAGGGTCAAACCGTGTGTGCCTTCTATCGCGTACTAGTTTGCTAGAGAGGGTAAGGTACCAAGCTAATTTGACACTACCCTTGAACTATCGTGGTATGATTCGTAAATGGAATGATTTGTGTCGTGTTGAGTTTGAAAGTTGCCATCTATCACATGCCAGTTGCTGGAGATGGATCGACCTGCGATAGGGTAGTGTCACGCTGGCGCCAAGCTAATCTGCCCCTACTCTTGATCTAGCATCGCACAGTAGCGCTAGCGCCGAATGAGCTCAAAGTTACGTTTAAGGGTAGTGCCAGATTAGCTTGGCGCCTAAGGCGCCAAGCGAATCTGGCACTACCCTAGAACTAGCATGTCCAATGCACCGCATGCTGTAGCGCTAAACGGATGCTTCCCAAATGTATAGACTGCTACCGATAGTGGAAGTTATTGAACTGTTGCCAACTGTTGCCAAAGGAGAGAGAGAGAGAGAGAAGACGAGCTGTTTACAGAAATATCTGGCGTCTTGAGATAAAACGAGTCTAAATGCAATTTCATGGGCGTGCATACACGCACACGTGTGTTTTATGTCAAGAGAATGAAATGTGATGAAAGCTCTCAAACGTGCGAGTGTGCGTGCGTGTGTGTGTGTGTGTGTGTGTGTGTGTGTGTGTGTGTGTGTGTGTGTGTGTGTGTGTGTGTGTGTGTGTGTGTGTGAGAGAGAGAGAGAGAGAGAGAGAGTGAGTTTGTGTGTGTATGAACTGTGGTTGGATGGATGGATAACTGGGTGGGTGGATGGATGCGTGTTTGGGAGGGTGTATTGATTGATTGATTGATTGATTGATTGATTGATTGATTGATTGATTGATTGATTGCCCGCCTGCTTGCTTGCTCGATTGACTGCACTGGCTAACCCAGCAAGACAGTTGCATTATTTTGTAAATCTGAGTGTGTCTTAGACACCGGAAATCACAGGTTCCCATACACTGTGCACATGATGTTATGACGTGCAAGAAGATGAGAGAAGAGGCTGCACACTTCAGCATAGACAGCCCTGTATCTATCTAGCCTCGAGTGGCTTCGAGTGGGCCGTCTGCTAGGCAGGTGCAAGCACCCGTAACCCGTTGGCTGTCGGTAGCGCTTTTTTGCCGCGATGATTCCTGCAGGAATCATCGCGACAAAAAGCGCTCCCGTCAGCCTAAGGATTAACTCTCAGAGCCAAGCCAAAATGGAGCTTCATTTTTAGAACTTAGAGCTAAGTTTGAAGTCATAAAGGGATACGCTATCGGCTGTGATGGCTCAACAGTATTGACTGACAAGCTTTGTGCGTGTGTCAGTCAGAAGGTGCTTTTTCATCTCAGAGCCAAACGCTCACCTTATCGTTTACTATACAAAAAATAAGCAGAGCTCATAGGAGATATTTTGTTTACTAGGTAAGGTTTACTAACCGTTCCTAATCAAATGTGGTGCTTTCAACAAGTAAAATAATATTAGCTATCATGTTGCCATGTTTTTTTGCCAATGACTATAATGGTCGTAGGCAGATATGTCTATCTACTGGATGGCTGAAGGGCTGTGCCTGACTGCCTTTACAGGCGCCAAGCTAATTAAGCACTACCATTTAGGAGTTGAGGTCGCGTTTTCTACAGCAGTTGGTGCCAGACGGGAGTTTCACTTTCACTGCCGAGATAAATATAACCACCACACGACAGCAAGAGACACAGATCCTCATGAGCCCCCGCGTTCCTTCATCGTATCTCTGACGTTGAGTTTACAAAGATTTCTTAAACAATTATCGCACGTTAGCAGAGGAGGGGTCTAGAATTCCTCCCTTTTTGGCGGAAATTGCGCACGCAGGTGCAACCCATCCGCTGAAGAGAATATATGCGTGTAGGTTGGGTCAAAGCGTGCACTGCTTTCGTTGTATCTATCGACATTACAGCTGTAAAAATGCAGGAGAAGACACGATCAAAAGAAAACTTCATCCGCTGGAATTTCTGTTTACGTTACTAGCAGTGCAGCAAATCAGCGTCGTCTTCGTCGCTTTCGTCATCGAAAACGTCGTCAATACCATCGTCGTCAACATCATCTCTTATGGATGTTTGGAACTTTTTTCCTTTACTTACTTTGACCCCAGTGATACAAAATTGTGTTTGTATACTGTAACGTTATTTCTTGTGTTTGTCTTATTGCTTTTTTGTTTATTTGTTTATATTATTTATTTATTTATTTATTTTTATTTTTTTATTTATCTCACGACGCTTCCGAATTAACCGCTGTTTACCAATTCAAAGCCTACGAAAGTTAACCTTTTGGCTGTCGGTAGCGCTTTTAGTCGCGACAGCCAAAGGGTTTAAACCGAATATCTTTAATGACAATACAATACAATTATTCGTCATAATTTTCACGTGACAATCAAAGTAACCAATCGGGTCTTTTGTTTCAGGGGCGTTCCTGATCATCCATGGACGCCGCACAGACTCGATGCCGTTCCAGCTGGGAGGCGCCCTGGTCGTCTCCATCCCCATTGTCATTGGCATGATCTTCTGCATGATCCTCTGCCTCCGACGAAAGTCGCGCAAGCTGAACCTCAGCTCGTCCTCCGTGCAGATATGACGGCAGACCCAGGCAGCCCCCACTCCCATCTGCTGCGCCGACCTCCGCTCCGGCAGCGGCACTGCCAAGGATAACCCAGTTATGGTGTGACGGGAAACTGGGGCTGGGGTACGCTCGGGGATATTGCGTTGTCCGTGGTTAACGTAGGCCCCCTTTCCTGACATCGAGGCCTGTAGACATGATGTATCCTGGACGACCGCAGGCTCACCGCTTGGACAAAACAGCCCTGTATGCGTGGGGCAAGAGGCATAGATCCTCATGAGTTCCCGCACATGCCGGGGCTCATGAGGATCTATGCCTCTTGCGGTTGGGTTGTGAAGGGATGAACACGGCACGTTCTTTGCCAGCCGCTAGAACTGACGCAGTATCGTCATGGTGTCTGGAAAACTGACGCACTGAGGCAGTATAGTCATGGTGTCTGGAGTACTGACGCAGGCTAGTCATGGTGTCTGGAGAACTGACGCAGTATAGTCATGGTGTCTGGAGAACTGACGCAGGCTAGTCATGGTGTCTGGAGAACTGACGCAGTACCTGCTAGAGGACGGGAGTCACCAAAGCCGGCATGTGCGGAAGTGGAGAACCGCTAAAGACATAAATTAAACGTCATATCCTCCTCTCACGTGATCGGGATCCAGGGGCGTTTCTACAACTGTAGAGCCTGTTGACCATGTATTTCTGAGGCGTACACATCTGACTGTCCGTAGTGCGTTGTCGCGTGTCCTGCCGGAATCATCGCGACAAAACGCGCTACCGACAGCCAAAGGGTGAATAACAACAGCATGAGAGATCTTCATGAGCCCCCCGCACGAGCCCGATGGGCTTTGCGTGCTGGGGACGCCTACGTCAGTCAGCTGTGCAGAGTTGGCTGCAAGGCAAAGGACCATCTAGTCATCGCGTGACACAGACATGCAAAACTGAAGACACTCAGCTAGAGTCTATGGGGCGTTTACCACTACGGACCTCTTGACCGTCATGCACGACACCTAGAGATGCTGTTCATCAGAACGGTCTAAGTCATACTTCAATGGAAGGGCGATGTCCCTGCTGTGACACTGCCGATAGAAGGAATTTGAGGACTGCCAATGACGTTAAAATGTCACATCTGCTTTTGTCCATTTCAATCCTAGTCAAGATGCGGAACTTGAACGACAAGAATACTTCAAGGTATGTCACAAACAGTTAGTAGACGACTCAGTGACTTAGCGGTATCAAAAAAGAAAAAGCGTCAAAGAAAGCATTTGTGTGTCTAGTATTAGAATCTCTTTAACGCTAGACGTCATGGCTTGGGAGGTCTGGATTGTTCCCTATAGTCATGACGCTGTTACGATTCAAAACGGGTATGGGGACTTTACCTGAAAGCTGCAATCTCCCTGTGACATAGCTGTGACTATACGCATTTGTCGGAGAACGTGTTTTCACGAGCTGTACCAACGTAAATTGGCACAGTACGCGAAAATGCGTTTGTCGACCGAGACAAGTGTCTGAGTCAAGGGCGGAAAAAAATCTACAATTGAATTAATTGATTCACGCTGGAGAACACTGCCACTGGCATGGAATTCGTGTCTGTACACTGACCTCGTACTAGCCTATTTATACATTAGTCATGACATCAGTTGAATGACAAACGAAGACATGACCGGCTACGACAGGATGTGGGTCGACCATAATAGTTCAAGGGTGGTGTCGCAATAGCTTGGCGCCTACAGGCGCCAAGCTATTATGACACCACCCTTGAACTATCATGGTCGATTTGTCGCCAGAACTGTGATGTAGACCTCAAATGATATAATCTAAACAAATTTCATCCTCAGGATGCAATGAGTTGGAGGACACTCATAAAGCGAGTGTTAGTGGACACGTGTGACGATTGCGCCTAGACAGTAGCATTCCATTTTTGCTTTTACCGATAGTTACGCCTCCGATTGTTTTTAATTCTTCTTCACAGCTATGTCGGTGCACAAGCACGCAGCCTTACGGCCACATTCGAGACGTGCTGCCTCCGGATAGGCTTTATGCCGCGTATCCGGATACATCACGTCTCGAATGAGTTAACACATCTGTTATAATCAACGCGTAGAGGCCGCTGTGTTCTCATTTTAACCCATTCAGCCCTGACGCACTACGGCAGGAGATGGGTCGACCATGATAATTCAAAGGTAGTGCCAGATTAGCTTGGCGCCTGTCGGCGCCAAGCTAATCTCGCAATACCTTTGAATTATCATGGTCGATCCATCTCCTGCAACAGGTGCATAGTCGTTAGATGACGCCTCCAAAATTTGAGAAATACCTGCGTCGGGCTGAATGAGTTAACCGACCGCTTCGCTTTGTGACCTGTCGTGATGATTCTAGTCAATGAATCAAATGTCTTTGCTGTTAAATTCACACTTTGGAATATTGGGATCAGCACACCATGAACGAGAAGAAGAAGCAAGCGTCTTGAATCGTGTCCCCGAAAGTCTGGCTGCGCTAGAACCTTATATGTTCAGCCAGTCTGATTTCGCGATGGATCTCGACGGAGGTGAACGCTGACCAATCGTGTGTGACAAGACATATTTCAGGGTGGTTCGATAAGCAATGTAGTGATGTACGCAATGGTCCCGCTGTCACAAGCTCTACGGCTCTTCTGTGAAGGGCAAGAGGGCTGTGCACGTTTTATTTACTTCCAGAGCGAGCTGATGGAGATGGTCGATCGAGTCATTCCAGGGGTAGGCGGGATTAGCTTGGCGCCTGGGGGCGCCAAGCTAATCCGGCACTACCCTTGAACTGCCAAGGTCAGCTATGTCCTGTGACTTGTACTTAGTGCTTGTAACATGTTAGTAATTTTGCTCTTAAAATGACACGACTGGAACACTTGAGTTTTCTCGGAAAACCTTCTTGGGTCCTCGGTGAGCATGCGGAGCACTGACAAGTAAAGACGAACAGAACCTTTCGGCCACGAAGCTTGTACGTACGATATGTATGCGGTGCGAAAACAATGACGTATTTTATGAGGACTGGAGGAAAAAACTGCTTGATCATATGATCCTGTTGACGACAGAGTGACGAGTTATCAGAGTGACGACATAGCAGTGTGAAGTTGTTTGCTTGCTTGATCATGCTGAATCGAAGACATGTCGTTAGCTCTCACCAAATCACTTCTTTTGCATTCCTGGGGCCAAATACGTGTGTCTCGTGACTCTCCGTCTGTGGTTTTTATTTTGAGGATGCTAGCTGGTTTGCACAATGCAGTGATCTCACCTAAGGTGTCATGAGATAGCGTTTTGTTGACACGTATTCTCACAAACGTGCTTTTCTTGTTAATCGAATATTGCACCCCTATTGCTCAGTTTGTCACCAGTGATGCACCTGTACTTTTGCAAAACCTTACAGTAATTGTGTAGATTTTGTGAACTTAAGACCAAGATTTCGACTGACTTTATAGCTTACATCCTGGTCTGTGATGTAAGATTCAAAATCACAGACTAGCACACATGCCGTATATCAGTTAAAAGAATAAAAATGCGTATTCACGAAATTAACGAAAAGTCGATTTTAATTGGAGGGGGAAAAATGAAACAAATATGGACATGCATACATCGTTTGTTCCGAAATTGGGAATTGTTTGAAACTTAAAATTAAAAAACCCAGATAGTCGGTTCAACAGTTAGGCCAGTAGGCCGCGAGGCCTCGTTTGGCCTTTCAGTGTCTCATGAAGTGTTGTTTAAACGTTCTGTAAGGCATGCTAATTAAGTCGTATTAAAGTCTTGAATCTTTTAAACAGGTTTTAGTGTCCAACAACCATCTACACACGAAACACGCCTGAATTGCTATTGCTCATTGGTATAAGCCAAGTCGCCCGGGTTTATTAAATTACTGACATGATGGATGTGATGTCAGGTAAGATGTCAAGTCGAGGTGTTGAAAGCCTAAAATAGACACGTGTCAGATTGACATCTTTACAGCTCAACTGACATTAAGTATACACACGCCGTTGACAGTTTCCGTGTAGACTTTGTATGTTCTCTATCTCTCACTCTCCAGTAAGCAAAGGATCCTTGTGCCAACGTCAGCCGCAGTGGACCCGCGCACTATCGTGCGCGGGCCCACTGCGGCTGACGTTGGCACAAGGACCTTTGCTTACTGTGAGATGGCCTTAGTCGCCTGCTCGGCGTTAAACCCCAATAACTAACTAACTAACTAACTCTATCCCTCTTTCTTGTTACCTTTCTTACTGCTGTATTTAAGTCGTTATTGAGGGCGGACGTGGAAAAAGACCTGCATGCCTACTGTCTTCATCCTTAAAACATAAAGTTTCAGTTCAGTTCTCTTCTCTCTCTCTCTCTGTCTCTGTCTCTGTCTCTGTTTCTGTCTCTGTCTCTCTGTCTCTCTGTCTGTCTGTCTGTCTGTCTGTCTCTCTCTCTCTCTCTCTCTCTCTCTCTCTCTCTCTCTCTCTCTCTCACTCTCTGTGTCTGTCTGTCTGTCTGTCTCTCTCTCTCTCTCTCTCTCTCTCTCTCTCTCTCTCTCTCTCTCTCTCTCTCTCTCTCTCTCTCTCTCTCTCTCTCTCTCTCTCTCCTCTCTCTCTCTCTCTAGCATTTCCTTGAATTTCAAGAAAGAGTGGTACCTATTTTCAGCGACTATGTCATTTTCCAAGAAAACTGCTCTTTAAAGACAGGTGATCTTGAAAGGGAAAATGTGACGGTAAAGCCTGTTTTGAGCCATCGAGTTCTTTTTAAGAAAGACTGGTATTTGAAGGCAGGTGTTCTTTCCAGAGAGGTCTTGCCAAAGGGAAGGAGTGTCCCCCGTTATTAAAGACCATCAGTTATATGCACTCAGACACGTACGTGATGGTCTTTAATGGTAGGTGATCTCTCATAAAGGGTGGTCGCTTAAGATAGCTTCTGTTGTAGCAGCGTTATTTCATCTTCTCTTTCTTTTTTCTGTATGTCATTTATTTTATCTTCTCTCATTTTTAGTCTTTTTTCCGACCATATCCTTTTTTTTCTTCTTTTTTCTTTCAAAATTATTTCTGTGGAATCAACATCGGTCCAAATCTGCTTTATTTATTTGTTGAAGGCCTACTACGGCTGTAACTGTTCAAAGATAAACCTCTGTAACAGATTGTTTCGAAACGCGACACACAGGTCTAGTTATGGTTCATTTAGACACAGGACCATCCAGTTGAGCACGTGTCGTCTTGATACCAAGTAACCTGACAATGACTCCACTCCGTAATACAACGCTATCAGTACGAGAAACAGCTAAAAATAGATTGACACGCTAACGGCTGCGCAGAATAAATAAATGCGATTACGCGTGTGCTTTTGCTGCGTGTTCAAACTGCCATAGAAGCTCGTTACGTGCGTCGACAAGGCATACGAAACACAAATAGTGCTGAAATGTGTCTTCAGTTTTACGCGTAATGATAGGGGCTACTTTAAAACCAGAAACAGCTCGAAGTATTCAGCTGTGTGATATATAATACAGTATGTGATAAGTATACCATTCAAGCAGGTGTAGGATAAAATGTTAATTTATTTCGCTGCCTTCAATTAGAAAAGGAGAAAACTGAAAATTAAAAAATACACATGACACAAACTGTTTGACTATAATTACAAATGCAACTGCCGACGAAAGGTAAATATTGTATGATATTAATTTATATTTGTCAATTGCTTATCTATGCCGTATTTTATTTGTTCTGTCATTTCACTAGTAGTAAGGAGGCTCCCTTCAGTCTTAAACCTTCCTCCCTTCCCTTATTTAGGCCCCACGTTGTATGTTTATTTAACGTATTGGACCGGCTGGCGACATACATTCAATATTCTGTTTATTTTTATTTTTATTATTTTTTTTTTTTTTTTCACAAGCAGTTCAGGCACGTCCTGAGAAAGCCTTGTTGCTGTCGGGACGTTAAGCAATGTACAATCACCCTTAAACCCTTCAGTGCCGATAACTGAAAATGTGAAGACGATCCAACTGCAAGAGACATAGATCCTCATGCGCCCCCGCAGCTGCGGGGGCGCATGAGGATCTATGTCTCTTGCTGACACCTCTTTGTATGTAGTGTTCATTACGGTACGGCTTCGGTGTTGAGTTAACAACGATTTCAGAAACACCGTCTGCATTCATCTTCTGGCAGAGCGGGAGGAGTTACAACTGTTTAGTAAGCTCCGTTGGAGGAGAGAACCCTGTTCCTTTCCTCGACCCGATGTTAGTTAACCCTTTGCGTGTCGGTAAGGCTCTTTGTCTCGATGACTCATGCAGGCATCGTCGCGACAAGAATAGCGCTACCGACAGGCAAAAGGTTAACTTTTGTGGGTGTGATCACGTGAGCACAATTGGGAGAAATCTGTCATTCAAGCAGGGGTGGATCTGGGCGGGGGGGGGGGGGAGGTTACAAGGGTTCCGGATGCCCACCCCCCTCCCCCAGACCCGAAATGTTTTAGAATGCTATAACAAAGACCCTTCTAGGGGTGTTTGGCTCCCCCCCCCCCCCCCTTCCTGTTGTTTGATATTATGGTGAGAGTCTTAAGACGCACGTACCACCTCTCTATCCACCCCCCCCCCCCCACCCCCACCCCCGATTTTCGGCCCCTGGAAGCAAGGTCTATCGTCGGGGAGGCCTTTTGTGTCAGATTGAAGGTCCCAAACAAATAGTTGGACCCCCCCCCTCCCCCCCGAGGTAACTGATCCGCCCCTGTTCAAGTGTGTGCTAGTTTGCTTTCATTTGTTTATTTGTTTTCTGTCTGCCGTTTGATGTACGCGCTGAATCGATTTATTTTTAATTATTTTGTTTGTGTTTGTGTGTGTATCTCGACAGTATTATGTATACTGACATTTTTGGAATTATCCTAAACTCTCTAGTGTTTCTGATGATTTCTTTTTTTTAAAGTCGCATTTTTTTTTGTGTTGCTCGTCAGTATAGCAGTGGTTGCATCAGTTTTGCTGTTTCTTCCTTGAGGTTCTTTCGACATTAACACAGATTTCAGAACGAAAAAAAATTATGCGTCCGCTGGCAAGTAAGGGGCTAAGATAATCAGATAATTATGGGTTTGTGTTTTCTTACCTTCTGTGAGTCCAAGTTTATTAACTCATTCAGCCCGACGGCAGTATTTTCCAAATTTTGGAGGCGTCATCTAATGATCATGCACCAGTTGCAGGAGATGGATCGACCATGAAAATTCAAGGGCAGTGCCAGATTAGCTTGGCGCCGACAGGCGCCAAGCTAATCTGGCAGTGGCACTGCCCTTGAATTATCATGGTCGACCCATCTCCTGCTGTAGTGCGTCAGGGCTGAATGGGTTTAAGTGGAATTCGAGTAAAGGAACGTGTGTTTGAAATGTTTTATATAAACGAAAAGTTGTGTATTGTATCCTTAGTTTTTTTGTTGGCATGAAAGTTTAGCTCTGAATGCTTTCCATATTCCCAACAAACAAACCTGATTTTATCTCAGATGGTCTGTATCTCCCATTTAGTGCTTGTTTTGTATACTCAAACGTTTATTTTACGAGATGTTTAACCATTTGGCTGTCGGTAGCGCGCGCTTTGTGTCGCGATGATTCCGGCAGGTGGACTTTGTCCGGCAGGACTCATCGCGACACAAAGCGCTACCGACAGCCACAGGTCTATTAACACAAACCGGCGCACGTCTGACCATATTAATTGTTTTAATGGGAAGAAATATGTGGTAGCTTAAAAAGCTGACATTTTAAGAGCGCATTCAATTTTGTTTAGGCTTCAGCCAGCAGAAACTGCATCGCTTATGAATACCATTCCACTGCACTATTAGTCGCGAGGCGAGCTAGATGTAGCGAACACATATCGTACAATCAGAACTGCGTGTGATTGTATAGACTGTCCTGCGCAGGAAGAGGAGGATGGCACAACAGAGATTTGAAACTGAAGTTATATTTCTAATCCTTGTGGTGATTCCTGCATAAATAACCTCGACAAAAAACGCTGTCGACAGCCAGAGAGTAAGGTTTCATCTGACCTCCGTTGAAGTTACACGCGGAAAAATTTCAGTTCACTGTTATTGTGTTTAACCCTTTGTGTGACGGTAGCGGTTTTGGTCGCGATGATTCCTACAGGAATCAACGCGACTAAAATCGCTACCGACACGCAAAGGGTTAACATTGAGTTTACTTTAGGTGTCGTCTGCGACTTTTGTGGAAGTTTGACGAAGCATGACGACATCTAAGATAAATTATCTCAATTTCTATTCACTGTCGGCCACCTTCTCCTGCCTGGTACCGTCCTGAAAGCTGGTGTTTCGAGTCCCTAACCCTTCTGGGTGTCGGTAGCGGTTTTAGTCGCGACTAAAACCGCTACCGACACCCAGATGGGTACAGCTTGTGTTTAGAGTCATATGGTTAAAGCTTGTGTTTAGAGTCGTATGTTCAATGGTGCGAATGCGAGTGGGTGTTGATCTTCCTGTGTCAAATCTGAACACGTGAACGTATGAGCATGACCTTCACTGCATCGCATGATAGTGGTAAACAGTCTGTGATTTTGAACCTGACGGCCTAAACCGCGAGATCCAAAGTCACATACCAGCTCACCCTTTTCTAAACGTCTGTATTCATGCATGTGTGTACTCGGTAGATATCGCTTGTGAGTGTAAAGTTTCACTTGTAGAGCCAGTAAATTTAGTATGTAAATTTACATTCAACCCTTTTGGCTGTCGGTAGCGCTTTTTGTCGAGGTGATTCCTGCAGGAATCACCTCGACAAAAAGCGCTACCGATAGCCAAAAGGCTGAATCATCCGCCCCCAACCGCATTCCCGTTCCCATGTAATAATACCTGGTGTCTAAGACATCATAGATGTGCAACGAACGTTTGGGCATTTTCGTCCTAAAATGTGGTCCGTACTCGTACAATATGGACACGATTGCCTGTATATCCGTCATGTGAGCGCTTTGGGTTACGTATAAAGTTGTCATCTCGGACTTTTCGCATTCAAAAGGTCAGTGTTAACCCATAGGTTGTCGGTAGCGCTTTTCTTCTCGCGATGATTCCTCCAAGGAATCATCGCGACCAAACACACACACACAAAAAAGCGCTACCGACAGCTAAAAGGATTAGCTTTTTGAGTACGGACATTTTTGTTGTTGCTATGTTTAAGTTATTTATGTACAATTTCGTTTATTTAATAAATGTGAATTCAATTTTCCTTAATCCTTCTAGGAGCCAATACTTTTTTGTCTTGACAGTTCGAGACTTGACGATCTAGATACGCGTCTTTATGCCGCGTATCCGAATGGGGCATATCTCAGATGTGTAGGAATCATCGCGACAATAAGCGCCACCGACAACCAGAAGGTTAAAATATGGCAAATTGACAGCAGGGTTAGCTCGTTTTTTGATGGTACACGGATATAAAAGCGGATAGCAAGAGACATAGAGTTTGTTTAGCCCGGCACCTGCGAGAGTGCATGACGACCTATGCCGCTTGCGTTTTACATTATCATTCGGAATACACCAGTGTGTGAAATAAGTTTGACTAAAATAGTTAAGGGTAGCGCCAGAATAGCTTGGCGCCTCTAGTCACCACCTTTGAACTAAAGCCATTGGTCAATATTCTTATCTGTAAGTACTATAATGTAGCTTGCATATGGCGGTGTACAAATTTGAAGCTTTTATCCTCAGTATGATATGGGTTATGTTATTTGTACATGTCGAACGAAAAGCCTTTACTTGTCTGCTTTTCGAATTACTAAGTCAGGCCCGGATCCGGTGGGGGGGGGGATGGGTCCATGGCCCCCCTCCCAGACCCCCAATTTGTTAAAATGCTATAAGAAAGTCCCTTTTTGGGGTTGTATGGCCTCCCCCCCCCCCCATTCACCCCCTACCCGCCCTGAAAGAAGTAGACGTTGCCCCCCCCCCCCCCCACCCCCCACTGTTTGATTTTTTGGCTCCCGGAAACAACGTCGCCTACCCCCCCCCTCCCCCACTGTTTGATTTTTTGGCGCCCGGAAACTACGTCTCCTACCCCCCCCCCCCCCCGCCCCCCACTGATTTTTTTGGCGCCCGGAAACTATGTCGCTTACGCCCCCTATCATCTGTGATATCCCCCCCACCCCCCACCCCCTGTTTGATTTTTTGGCCCTCGCGGAAAGAAGTTGTAGCGTGGTGGAGGCCCTTTGTATCAGGTTCAAGGTCCCAGACAAGAAGTTGGCCCCTCCCCCTTGGAGGTAAGTGATCCGGCCCTGTAAGTAACTAAATATTTCGCTATAATTACAAGGTCGGATATGACGAAGTCGCATTTAACAACAAATTGGTCCTGTCTACACATTGTATGCGTAAATTACACAAGATTGTTTGCCGGACCCCCTGGCGGTTTGATATATCCGAAGTTTAACTCGTATCATACTGAGGTTGAAAGCTTCAAATTTGTACACTGCCATAATTATCCAAGCTACATCAGTTATAGTACACACAGATAAGGATATAGATCAATGACTTTAGTTCAATGGTGGTGCCAGAATAGCTTGGCGCCTACAGGCGCCAAGCTATTCTGGCACTACCCTTGAACTAATTTAGTCAAACTTATTTCACCCACTGGTGTATTCCGAATGATAAGGGTTAATGGCATATGAAAAATGTTTGTATAATTACTTCTGTGATGAAAAAAAAAAATCTTCTAAGCACCTCTTGGTACAGACCGTTTTCCCTCTGCTGAGAGCACCCACGCTCCATTCACTTCAATGCAAGTGCTAGCTGAACCATTTTCATCCTGATACTCTGTTGCTTAAAATAAATTTGACTATGATAATTCAAGGGTAGTGCCAGTACAGCTTGGCACCTCAGGCGCCAAGCTATTCTGGCACCACCCTTGAACGAAAATAGTTGTCTGTCTTGTAATCTGTACTGTAACCTTCACAAAGCAATTTGAAAAAAAAAAAATCATCCTCAGGATGTAATGGATTAAAAAGCTGGACTCTTCCGTGAGGTGTAACATACAGTACAGATGTATATTACCAGGCACGCTGGTAGGTGTGTGTGCGTGGGTACTCGTAAAGTATGTGACACGCACAGTCCCACGACACTTCTGGTGCCGCCAGATGTGGGCCGAGTGGACTTGTAATAAATATATCAGGCCCGTCCTGAGGCCCGAGAGGCCCCAACTGTAATAACCTATCATCGACCCGACCGCCTTTTTTGTGAAGACACACAGAGAAGTAAACCTAAACCTCCATGGGCCGGCCTCCATCTGAGAATATTTGCCCCCCATCTTAGGGTGTAAGCGGAACATAATGATCTCTGTCAGCGAGAGGCACAGATTCACATGAGCTCCTGCAACCTGCGGTTGCAGGAGCTCATGAGAATCTGTGCCTTTTGGAGTCGACTCGAAACGTGGGTGAACTATCCTCGCGCCGTACGTTTTCATGAGGGCCGCTCCTGGTGGCCCGGTATTTGGATGAGTATTCTGGAGTGGACGGTTCCGTGAGTGGTCACTGTCACGTCATCAGAGTCGAGACAGCGTCCGGCAGATCTAGCACTTATGGCAGAGTCCAGTAAATCTAGCATTTACTGTCTCATCGCGAGAATGTACTGGACCTACGTGCGTCATGGGAGGGGAGAGGCGGGGTCGGGTGGGGGGGGGGGGGATGGATGGGAGGTGGGGAGAGATGTTGGTAGGAAGGGAAGGGGGTAAGGGTTGGGGGCGTTAGAGAGGAAACGACAGATAGGGAGGTTAAGGACGATAGGGCTGCGCACATGTCTGGTAATGCAGACGTCGGCCCGAGGAATTTTTGTTTACCTTGACTTGTTTAACCCTTTTCATTCTGATACACTGCTTATTAATTTGACTATGATAGTTCAAAGGTAGTGCCAAAATAGCTTGGCACCTGAGGCACCACCCCTGAAATGGTTGATCTATCTAATAATCTGTAATTTAGCCTACACAGGACAAGAAGCAAAAAATAGCCTCAGGATGTAATGGGTTAATAGAGACTGGCAGGAGGGTGTAGTGGACACACTTGTGTCATAGGAATTGTGAGGGTGGTTGGGAAGGGGAATAGAAAGATGATGACAGGGAGGGTGACAACGGTTAAAGTACTAATTCAGGAGTTACACAACAAATTAAGAAACACGCTTCGAATAGTCAAACACAACAATTATTAAAATTTCAAGTTTAATTGTGTTTCTGCTTTTTTTTTTCAAACACAACAATTATGTGTTTGTGCTTTTTTTTTTTTTCTTTTTCAAAATAGACTTAGAAGGCAGAAATACAATTTCCCACTTGGCAGTTACCTTTCTTTTGTCCGGATTTTGTAAAGAAACCAAGAGTTGTACTGGTATTGACCATGTGGTCTTTCGATCTTTCGGTAGACAGTGAATATTTGATGACTCGCCCTAGGAGAGGGCCATACTCTCCTGTCTTATAGAGTTATGGGAATGATGGATGGGCGGTTTGGTACAATCGTAGGGAGAGAATTAAGGGGGAATTGGCCATAGATAGACGGGCTGAAGCCGGGAGGAAGAAACGAGAGAGAGAGAGTGTGTGTGTGTGTGCGTGTGTGTGTGTGTGCGTGTGTGTGTGTGTGTGTGTGTGTGTGTGTGTGCAGGGGACACCAAAGTATGGTACGCCCACGGAAAAAGGTCTGTCATCGGGCCGACGACGGTCGCAGATGGCCCGCGTACAGTCGTGTGCGGGTCATCTGCGGCCGTCCGGTCGGCACGTTGATTTTTGCCCGCTGGATATATGGAAAAGGGGGGGGGGGGGAGAGGAGGGTGCTGATAGTATTAGCGATGATCGTTATATATCTGTCACAGGTAGGTAGCCATCAATTTTTAGATCTTTCCCTCAGGAATGACGGGAAGTATGTGACGGTTTTCTAGCCTAGATGCTCCCCCTCACGCACATCCCTGGAAGGCATGGTATTCTCTTTAACCCCTTAAACTGCCGAGAACAGTCGAACACTGGTCACCGAACACTGGTCACCGTATAGATCCTCATGAGCCCCCGCAGTTGCGGGGGCTCATGAGGATCTATACTTCTTGCTAAAACCACTATGTATCTATGTTCCTTTGACGGCTGGGGATCAATACTTTGAACCAAACTGGATAAATGTAATGTGTACAGGTACGTCTGTGGTTGTGCCATAGGCCGTATTGTCCAAAATATCAGACTCGCGCACCCACACACTTTAATTTCTGACCACATGTCACACCCACGTTTTTAACTGGAATGTTTATATTTGGCAAACATTCTGCAATATTTCTTAGTTTGAATACGCTTTTTAAAATTAATTTGTGGAATAGCTTGACCAGCGAAGTCGGCTTAAAATAATTACGGCTGACCAGTAAAGTCGACTTAAAACAATAGATCTTCAACAGAAATTCGAAGATGATAAATAGTTTTGTTATATAAAACAGGGTACTATTTATTGTCCTAGATTCGTGCAATGTTTTATTTCCTAATTTGTTTCGTTTTCTTTCTGGTTGATTTTTTTAATATTGATTTTACGTTGCAACGATTCCAACAGTATTGGATGTACATAAATATAGCTGCAAGGCTTTGTGGCTTATTGTGATTTTGTTATTTTTGTCTTTGCTTTAGATTATTTGATTTTACTTGTCACCGTTGTGAAATTTCTGTGACCTGATTGTTTATGATTTGTCAATATAATTTGGGATGTTTTTATTTTGTAAGAATCTGTACTTACGTTTACTCAGAGCCATGTGGCTCGCTTGTAAATTTGTGTACAAAGGTGTTGCTGTACATTTCCTCGCAAACTGTCGAATTTATGAAACCTTCGGCTGTTGGTAGCGATTTTTTTTGTCGAGGAATGATCGCGACAAAAAGCGCTACCGACAACCACAGGGTTAACGCATTCAACCCGACGGCCGTATTTGCAAAATTTTGGAGGCGTCATCTAATGACTATGCACCAGTTGCAGGAGATGGATCGACCATGATAATTCAAGGGCAGTGCCAGATTAGCTTGGCGCCGACAGGCGCCAAGCTAATCTGGCACTACCCTTGAATTATCATGGTCGACCCATCTCCTGCTGTAGGGCGTCAGGGCTGAATGGGTTATTCTTGTCCCAAGCTGATACATTAACCTCTTTTATGTCATATGTGTGGCTGGTCTGTAATTTTTTACCTTACGGCTGGAAGCCGTAAGGTTCAAAATCATAGACCAGCACGCATAACGTCTTGTGTCACTTGACTTGTGTCTTGTCGACTTTTGCACTGGTAGTGTTTTGTTATACTATGATACACTGTATTATTTCAATTTTAATTGTGTCTTTGATGAATGATTATGTGAACGATTTTACGTCAGTCCGATTTTCTATACACACTGAATTTATTACAGTGCCACTCCGACTTTTTGATGTAATTTCCTCACTTGTTTTAAATAGTATTTCGTCTTTTGGTGTCTCGGAGACCGGACCGTTATCACTGAATTTACTCTATCGTCAATTGAACTTGAGATGAATTTTCAGCAATTGTTTCAGTCAGTTGTTTAGTCCATTTTTCAATCAAATTTCAATCTGCTGCATGCACACAGAATCGAGTTTGCGCTGGCGCTAATACGTACACGATTATAATTGCACATTGCTTGTCATGTCTGGGAAACCCGAGTTGCTCCTCTTGATCTCGTGTACTGCCGCGGCCTCCGTGTTTTATACTGTCAGTGACAACCTCAATATTAGATCTTTTGTTTTCAATAGGTTTGAAAATATTTTGATTCCATTCTTCAACAGTAAAGGTTTTCATACCAAATTAAGTTCTTCATTTACAAAAGACTGCAAGCATGCTTTCGTTTTGAAAACTCAGATGAACCGAATCTTGTTGTGGGCCAGGCGCCCCTCTCAGCCGAGAAAAAAAAAGTGAAATTGATCCAACTGCAAGAGACATAGATTTTCATGAGCCCCCGCGCCTGCGGGGGCTTAATAGGATCTATGTCTCTTGCTGAGATCAATTTGTATCCATGCCGCCGCTTCTTGGCGGACCGCACGACTGATTTCAGCCGGAAACACTAATAAATGTACGTACAGTGCACGTACAGTAAGTAGCAGGGAAAGGGCTAGAAATGTCTTCTGCAAATGGATTTTAGAACGCTACTAGACGTGGTTGCAGGATGAACCCACTCCATGTACCCCATAAAAAGGCCAGAAAACGAGCAAGCGATGGAATCGGTACAGCCGACATGTCGGCTGCTACTTGACATACGTCAGAAATCGGACTCAGGGGAAACAACCCAGGTCTCCCGCCTTGTTTCAGCTAATGTTATTGCATGTGTTTGTTTTCCCGGTAGTTCACACTGTTTATTACACTGTTTCTCTCGTGCTGCTTCTCTCCACTTTGATCTTGTGTCTGTACACTGCACAACAGGACGGTGGCGAATTTATAACTGTTAACACAAACGCACATGTAGATGTATACTGAGTTGTGCAATCTTTGTCAGTTTTTGAACGCACTCAGCTTCAGTAACATCGAAGACGATCCAATTGCAACTCTTCCATTGCACTCTACTGCCTGACGACAAAAGAGACAAGAGAGAAGCCTACCGAGTACGCAAAAGGCTTTCGGGCCGAAGTCGACCGCAGTGGGCCGCAATCATCTAATGACTATGCACCAGTTTCAGATGGGATCGACCATGATAATTCAAGGGCAGTGCCAGATTAGCTTGGCGCCGACAGGCGCCAAGCTAATCTGGCACTACCCTTGAATTATCATGGTCAACCCATCTCCTGCTGTAGTGCTTCAGGGCTGAATGGGTTAATCTGTTCTGGCACTTAGGGATTCGACAAATGTTGAAGATGGCACTGAAAGAGTTAAGCATGGTTATTTGAACTCAATTCTATAATGAAAACCTCAATACGTCGCGTTTGACCATGATAAGAATTTTAAAACACTGCTAGAGAAATCTATACGAATTAACAGGTTCATGACGTGCTGCATCCGAATACGCTTATTTGTGTCGCGTATTTGGTTGCGGCACGTCTCGAATGAGTTAAAAAGCAAGTGGCTAGGGTTAGTGGCTCATGAATCGACTTTGTTGTGTTTGAAGCGTATTATAAGCAATTTCTGACTGCATGAGTGTCCGGTCAATTTTTTTTTAAATTATTTTTTTAGACAATGTTTGTATAGTTATAAAATCACGAACTTTTTTTTTTCTCCATTTAGCAGCACGTTCACCTATTTGTAAAAACAGTTTGCACCCAGATGCCAGTGTCAGTGTGACTAAGAATACAAACAGTAATACCAGCGAGCACAAGGTCCTCGGGCGGATGACAGCCCGAAAGACCTTTGCTCACTGGCATAGCGGTAGAGCGACCACTTCATGCACCATTTTGTGCGACTGCTTGTCAGTGTGTGTGTGTGTGTGTGTGTGTGTGTGTGTGTGTGTGTGCTTGCTTGATTATGAAGAAGTGTGTGGTTTAGAACGTGAGCTGGTCTGTGATTTTGGATCTTTCGGCCTGCGGCCGCAAGATCCAAAATCACAGACCAGCACACAGGCGCTGATTGAGTATACCTGAGTTGTGGCGCGTGCTTCATTTCCATTCGTCTTAAGTCCACACCTTAATTGGGACCAAGTCAGTCTCAAACAAGAATCCAGCGAAAAATAAACAGAAAAAACACATATTTTTGGGTTGTCTTTTGCGTAAGTGGCGAGAGAGAGAGAGAGAGAGAGAGAGAGAGAGAGAGAGAGAGAGAGACGATACGATTCGATACGATACGACTACCCGTTGTCCCAAGATGGGAAATTTGCAGCGGAATTTTTAAAACAGACGTAATAGCAAATGTGAACATAAACAAATAGATACATTTGACTGACTAGAACACACCCGATATATATATATATATATATATATATATATATATATATATATATATTATATATATATATATATATATATATATATATATATATATAATGTGTGTGTATGTGTGCGTGCGTGTGTGTACTGTTCATGTGTGTTTAAATTCGTGCGTGACTGTGCAGGGCCAAATCAGTTACCTCGAGGGGGGTGGGGGGGAAGGGGGATTCAAACTTTTTGTTTGGGACCTTCAACCTGATAAAAAGAACAGTCCTCCCCGACGCTAGACGTTGCTTCCAGGCGCCGAAAAATCGAAAAAAGCGGGGGATTGGGGAGGGGGTGGGGGGAATTGGGGAGGGGGTGGGGGGGGGGGGATTGGGGAGGGGGGGGGTGCGTGTAAGACTCTCACCACCGTACGCTAAAATATCAAACAACGGGGAGGGGGTGAAAACTCGCCAAAATTTTAAACTTGGTGGAGGGGGTTCCAAACACCCCCAAAAAGGACCATCTTACAGCATTTTAACAAAATTGGGGTGGGGGGGTTCCAGTACCCATGGACCCCCCCCCCCTCCTCGATCGGCCTCTGCTGTGTGTGGTGTGTGCGTGCGTGTATGTACGTACGTGCGTGGTGTGTGTGCGTGCGTGCGTGTGGAAGAGAGCGTTTTAACCACATCCACGAGAACACGTTTCTTTTCATCCGGTTTTTTTTTTTTTTTTTTTTTTTTTTTTTTTTTTTTTTCAGTGTTGCGGTTTACAGATTCGTGTGTCAATACCCATTTGCACATTTTCACCTAATATCGACTTACCTACATACATTTGGTACGCGTCTACAATGACCGCATGTGTGTGCCATGGGAGGTGGAATGACCATGATAGTTCAAGGGTAGAACCAAATTTGCTTGGCGCCTGCAATCTGGCACTACCCTTGAACGATCGAGCGATCCATTTTTGCGGTGTCTTTTAATTAAGACCATGACCCCCCCAAATGCCAGACACGCAAACGAAATTAGAAACACGTAAGAGACATCGCGGAACCCCCCCAAATGGAGTGGTCTAGACTTGTATTCACTCTTATTGGCAAATCCGCCAGAGGCCACTGATTGGCGTCAGCCATTTCCAACGGGCATGTATTCCCTAAGCTAATTTTCTTGCTGCTCAAAAGTCTTGACAAGAAGGTCTCCTGAAAGCCGGCTAATTTCGTCAGCTGCGTAACCTACGTGGACAAGTTGAAGTGTGACGCGACACTGCAGTGCGCAACATTTTCTGCCTCTGTATTTGTATGTGTGTGTGTGTGGGAGGGGGGGGGGGAGGGTGCAGGGCCGGATCCAGTGGGGTGGGTGCTTTGGTACTACAGCACCCCCCACCCCTCCCCCTCTCGGCTGGCATCAAACTATAAATAAGTGTGTTTAAAATTGAGTTGTAACGCTTGTGTTTCAGTGCCGTACGTAACATCAGTTAGACACTTTCAAAAAAGTCAGAAGAACAGTTTCGGTTGTGGTGTTTTGATATATACTAGACCCTGGCAATAGAAAAAATAAAAGTTGAGCCCCTCCTCCCGCCCCCCGCCCCTTGAAAACTGATTGATCCGGCGCTGTGTGTGTGTGTGTGTGTGTGTGTGTGTGTGTGTGTGTGTGTGTGTGTGTGTGTGTGTGGATGGGGGTGGGGGGGGTGATGGTGGTGGGGGTGGGGTGGGGGGTGGTGGTGGTGGGGGTGGGTGGGGGGTGGTTGGGAGGGGAGGTGTCGTATGCTCAGGCATGGGATGATCGTGGCCGGCGTAACTGGTTATCTCTTACCACGTGTAGTACCACGTGTGTTAACTCATTCGAGACGTTCCGTCTCCGGATACGCGGCATAAGCCGCATATCCGGAGGCATCACGTCTTGAATGAGTTAAGAGATAACCAATTCTGCCGTTCAACGGCAAAAGCCGGCGCATATATCTTTGAGGAAAAACGGGATTTTCATTTTATAACAACGAAAATGTAGCTTTTCTCAAAAATGGACATACAGGCTTTTGCCACGTAATGGCAATATTACGCAAAGACCACACCATACCTGGGCTCATAATATGCGCGCATAGTGCGGACTGGTACTTATATCGATCGTCCACATTGTCAATGAGAGCTAAGTGTGTGCTGTATGTGATTTTAACTCATTCAGCCCGACGGCCGCATTTCGCGAATTTTGGCGGCGTCATCTAATGACTATGCACCAGTTGCAGGAGATGGATCGACCATGATAATTCAAGGGCAGTGCCAGATTAGCTTGGCGCCGACAGGCGCCAAGCTAATCTGGCACTACCCTTGAATTATCATGGTCGACCCATCTCCTGCTGTAGGGCGTCAGGGCTGAATGAATTAAACCTTGCGGCCTAGACCGTAAAGGGCAACATCAGAGACTAAAGGCTTCCCTACACGGAGAAACGAAATGCACAAGAAACGAAACATTTTCATTGCATCGAAATGCCTCCTCCGCACACGTAGAAAAACGGTGAAAATTCATTTCGATTAGTACAGGGGAAGTAACTCTTCACTGACACATGCTCTGGTTTGTATCGGTGGATATCGGGTCATATTTCTGACTACTGACGCTTAATATCTAAACATATAGGACGTGTGTGCCTTCACTTACACAATTAAAGTTAATTGCCGACAATATCGAATAACCGTAAGCGCTTTTGAATGCGTAAACAAGGCTGGTTCAAGTGAATCGAGGATGCCGCCGTCTCGAAGCGATAGCCGCCATTGTGTAGGCGGCTTCGCAGAGCAGCTGATGAAAGTGGGGTTCAGAAAACTGACCTAAAATCATATTTTGGTAGTACTTTAGTGATGATACTTGATAGATTTCATTTCGAAAACGATTTCTCCGCTTAAATCTTACAGAATCGTGCGTCACATCATGCAATTCTAGCCATAATAGACCTGAATCCACGGCATCGCTTTACCGTTGCTATCCTCAGTGTTTGGGCTTGAATGACGTCAGATTGGCAGCGGACGACGCTGATTGGGTAACGGTAGAAATGTTTCGGCGAAATGTTTCGCAAAATAGAGACAAGTTCTATTTCGTGAAATGTGTCGTTTCGCATTTCGTGAAACGGTGAAATGTTGGAGAAATGTCTGAAATGCGGACATTTGGACGAAATGTTTCGTTTCGTTTCTCCCTCTCAGGAAGCCTTAATGCACACAGACATTTACAGCTGATGACCAGGTGGGATATTAAAAATTTCGTATAATTATATTATAATTTATGATAATCATGTAGCAACACTTTTCAGAGGTCCCGACACCACCCTTTCTATGTAAATTACTTCGCTTATAACGCACTTCGGATATAACGACAAGACACACTACTACAGTAATTACGTAATAAAATACAGAAGTAACACGGCACAAGTCACTGACAAGTCCCATGGCGAAGTTTACTGTACACACACACACACACACACACATATATATATATATATATATATATATATATATATATATATATATATATATATATATATATATATATATATATATATATATATATATATATATATATATATATATCAAAACTTAAGGGCCACCCCACTTTTTGTGTCATTGTTTATCGTCGCAAGTACGCTAATAAAATACAATGTTCTTTCGATCCAAATGGGTTAAAAGTTGACCTTAGACACTCCTCTGTACAGGGAACAATAGACAACAATTCATCAATTTCTACGAACGTGTCAAATGCACGTGAAACATCGTCAGTTTTTGTGAAATGCTGTGCGATATTGGCAAGCGTACCAAAGGCAGGCAGGTGGAAAAACTCGGTGAAGTCGTGATGCACGTGCTAAAGGGGTCAGTCGTGAACACTGAGCACTTCTGTTTCGTTACAAATACCGGTACAATAGGGGCATAATTGTCACTTTCCTAACCATGCCACCACGACAAAGCCTAACGCCAGTAGATCAAGGCCGGGCGCTAGCATGGCTGCAGGATGGAATTTCCAGACGAGAAGTTGGGAGACCTCTTGGGGTTTCCCATTCAGTGATCCAGAGGTTGCTGGCACGATTCCAAGAAACTGGAAGGTCAGAACGACGACCCTGCTCAGGACGCCCACGCTGCATCAGCAGAAGGGAGGACATATACCTCTGTGTGGCGGCTCTGCACGACCGAACTGTCACGTCAACCACTCTGCGACATCAACTGATGCAAGCTGCAAAAAGTAACGTCAGCAGAAGCACAGTCTGCCGACGTCTGCGCGAAATTGGCCTGGCTTCATGTAAAGCAGCAGTGAGAATACCCCTCACTCCAGCTCATCGCAGAGCCCGGGTTGCCTGGTGTCATCACCATGTAAAGTGGAACAGACTCCAGTGGACTCAGGTTGTGTTTACTGATGAGTCACGGTTCACTGTGTCCTTCAACGACGGCAGGGTGACGGTCTGGAAACCAGAGCGAGCCATTCACGGATGGATGCGTCCAAGAGGTGGATCGCTACGGTGGAGGCTCAGTCATGGTCTGGTCAGGCTTGAGCAGGGAAGTCAGGACCCCCGCCCCCCCTCAAGCCCCACCCTCCCCCCCCCCCCTTCCACGTCATCCGAGGCACCCTGAGTGGACTGCGCTATCGGGACGAGATTGTTCAGCCCCTCATCCAGCCAGCTCTCCAAGCCATAGGCGACAATGCTGTTCTGCAGGACGACAACACTCGACCTCATCGCGCCCGTGTGGTGGATGAGTACCTTGAGCAACGGGGCATCATGAGGAGGAGTGGCCAGCTCGTTCATCTGATCTGGCTCCCATCGAGCACCTCTGGGACGTGCTGCGGCAACGTTTAGTCAGCCACCACCCCCCACCTCAAGGCGTTCCCCAGCTGACTCAGTTCCTGCATTAAGAGTGGGAAAGCGATCCCACAACATGTTCTCCGAACCCTGGTGAACTTCATGCGTCAACGCTGCATTGAATGCTTGGCTGCAAACGGTGGGTACACTCGCTACTGACTGGACCAGTCTTGTGTGACTTTTCAAATGAGGGGTGGGTGAACATTCTAACGTACTGCTGTTGTTAGAATTGCTTAATTTACTCAAAACTTAAATGAAATTGTTACTGAATAAATTAGCAAAGTACTGACCATTATTTATGTGGTGATGTCGGTGCGTCTGCAATAAAAAGGGGCCCAAAAGTTTTGACCATTAGTATATATACGTGTTATTTTTCTCAGAGTAAGAGCATCAAACATGTTAATAATGATATCGATCTTGACCCCAGGACTGACACTGCGGATCTCACATACTCGTAAACTCAGACATTAACCCCTTTATTGCTGTAGATAATACGCATCTTTTCCGCTGAGCGATATCGTCATTAGCATTTGAGGGCTTAACCCTTGAATGTCATTGGACGCAAATTATGTTTCTGGAATCTTGGCTAATTCAACGCCAAAGGGCCACAACCCTCTACGTAACATGAATACAAAGTGGTGTCAGCAAGAGACATAGATCCTCATGAGCCCCCGCAACTGCGGGGGCTCATGAGGATCTATGTCTCTTGCAGCTGGATCTTGCTGACTTGTTCTCGGCAGGGAAGGTGTTAAAGAATCCACGTCTTAAATCTATAAACTCTCTTTGAGAATTATAGTTTCGAAAATGGCGTTTGTTTTTCTTGCAAATAGTTTCTACACTAGGAACTGTCGTGTGCCTTGCAAATCTGCTTAGCACATACAATTTCTCCTCGATAACTCATTCAAGGATCCCCGCATCAATAGCTCCAGAATCGATAGCCCCAGGCAACGATATACGAAACTTCCCTAGCTATTGATGCGGGGCGCTTTAAAAGAGCTAAACTCAATCGAGACGTGCCACACACGGATACGCGGCAAATATGCCGCGTATCCGTGTGCGGCACGTCTCGACTGAGTGAACAGGAGAAATGAGTTCACCCATTTGTGCCTGACACACAACAAAAAGTAATGGCTTGACATATATACAATAATATTATACATGAAGTTCAAGAGTGATGCCAATGTTCTGGCACCACACTTGAACTGCTATGGTCGCTCTGCCTCCTGTTATCTTTTTTTGTGTGGAGAATTCTGGGAATTTTTATATTAGGGGGCTTACTCATTTGAGACATGCTGCATCCGGATACGAGGTAAAGATGCTAAGTATAGTTGGTTAGCTGTAGCATTTCAATGTTTATTGTGAAAACCAAATGTAATTTTCCAACTCAAATAGTAATTTGTCGCAAAAATACTTGCACTTACATTTCTGTTAGTCTTTTCAGATGAAGCACAACAAAATGGATAATTAAGCTAGCTCTTACTGGACTCGTATAGTTTTGAAAACTTTGAACGCTGCGTGAACTGGCTTTTTCCTGAAACGGAAATGTATCTACGTGGAACGAAACTTCTAGGGTTTTAAAATTTAGAAGCAAACTTTAACTGACCTTTCTTTCCCATCCACTCGCCTCCCAGACCCCCTCCCCCACCCCCCACCCCCTCCCCCATCCCTTTTTCTATTTCAGTGACAATTTCCTTAGTTCGAAAGCATTTGTGTCTTTCTAAACAATTTTTTTTTCTGACCAGAAGCCGGAAGAATGAATCGGCAAACGCACTTTCAGAAGCCATTACATTTGCGTTTGATTTTTGTGCGGGTTGATTTTTAACCCTTTGGCTGTCGGTAGCGCATTTTGTAGTGGTGATTCCAGCAAGAAGCATCGCGACAAAAACCGCTACCGACAGCCAAAGGGTTATGGCAAATTTCAGGGCGGACATTTTCAAGCCAAGTGCAGGCGTTAAAAGTGCGAACTAATATTTTTGGGAACGCACACAATCTGCCTCGAGAATGCAGATCAGTTGAAGAAGGAAAGTTCACGACCCGTGCTATCTTTTATTGATGAAAATGTCAGGACAGGTTTTCACTGATGATGATAATAATAATGACGACGACGATGAGATTTGATTGATAAACGATGCTGATTATGATCACCATCATCAGCAGCATATTTGTCGTCGACCGTGTTGTTGCCGTTATCTCATCATCGTCCAAGTCATATAATTTGTACCAGGTCACCATCACTTTTGACACACATTGGCACCAAGAACATTACAAAAGTAGGCTGTCGAAGCTGTAAGAGTCTGGAAAAAAATCGCTCACGAAATAAAAAAAATCGCTCACGAAATACGTTCCCAGACAGCGATTCTTTTGCGACTTACTTTGAGGTCAGTTGCATGAGTGAGCTTAGTCCTGCGCCAGCCACTACGCAAGGTGCTTCGCTACAGCGGAGCACTTTGCTTAGTGGCTGGTGCAGGACCAAGCTCACTTATGTAACTAGCCCCTAATGGGAATTCATACAGAAAAGCCGCCTTCGGGGTACCTTTCAGTTCGCAACTATTTCAACTCAAAGTCAAACCAACAAACTTGTTTTTTTTAACGAAACAAAAGAAAATGACATTACTCGACTCGACTCGACTTGATACGACACGACTTGACTTGACTTGACACGACTTGACTTAACACGACTTGACTCGACTTGACACGACTTGACTCGACTCGACTTGACACGACTTTACTTGACTCGACACAACTTGACATGACTTGACTCGATTTGACTCGACTTGACTCAGATGAGACGACGTGACTTGACTATAAGTTAAGTGTCACCGCGATTTCAAATACGTACAACTCAGTAAAATTGTAAGATTGCGTCATGAAATCTTGTCCCAAACTTCGAAGAAAAAATCTTAAAATTTGATTGAGCTGTGTTTATTTAAAATCAAGACCATTTGTCAATGTGGATTTTAATTTATTGTTGGTAGTATATTTGCGAAAATGTCCCCTGACTGTTCTCATAGCGGAGACGATGTCAGGGGAATTCATTTGCATGTAGATAAATATATAGATCTATCACTGATGAATCTCATCATATACGAGTATTCGTGAACCAACGGTTGTACAGACACCATCAACACTGTCTCAACACCCCTACCCCACCCCCACCCATCCCCTCCCACAACCACCTCCATCCCAAATACCTCCCCACCACGGCGCCCTGCTGTCCTCACAAATGAATAATTTGATCAGGGTGCATTCAGAGCCGAGCAGGTTTGTCTCCCTTGCCAAGAACTCTCCGGCCACCATACAAATAAACCGTCTCTGCAATGGCGGCACAAAAGGACGCTGATTACTTAGCATTTCGTCGATGTGTGCTTCGCCAAAACTCTGTGGTTTCCGGAACTGGCTTCAGTTACGCGAGTTAGCTTACATTCTGCGCAAGACACTAAGCAAAGTGCTCCGCTGTCGCAGAGCACCTTGCTTCGTGGCTTGCGCAGAACGTAAGACCTGTAATGCAACTGAGTCTTGATGAAATTATTTGATGTTGAATGAAAAGTAGTTGGAGTACGTCCCTGGCAGGCATATGTATGGGTTATGTGAATCAATCGGACAGCTAATACTCGGTAGCTGAGGAGACTTCAAATGCTGGCGGCTCCTTTCTTCTGACTCGATGGAGCAGGTGGGGGGGGGGGGGGGGGGGGGGAGGGAGAGGGGAGGGGTGGATCGGCACGGGATACTTGGTGCAGCTAATTTGGTTCTCTCTCTCTCTCTCTCTCTCTCTCTCTCTCTCTCTCTCTCTCTTTGTTAGATTTTTTTAATTTCTCGAATTTCTTTTGATGATGTGTTTATTTTCGTTTATTGTTTTGTATATGTACACATCTCAGCTTGTAAGATAGCCATCGATTTACCTAATAGCTTTTTTCCTGACATAAAAGATTCATCATAATCATCATCATTACCATCATCATTATCATCATCATCATCATCATCATCATCATCATCATCTCTCTCTCTCTCTCTCTCTCTCTCTCTCTCTCTCTCTCTCTCTCTCTCTCTCTCGCTCTCTCTCCAAAAATAAATAAATAAATAAACAAATAAATAAAAATAAAACATAAAATTAAAACAATCCACTGCGTTTATTCTCAGACATCTGAATCTGTCGTCATTTATCACGAGACGAAAAAGGAAGTTATGCAATCAGTGTAAATATCGCGGCAGTTAAGTGTTTGAACAAACTTCTGTCCTGATCGGCCCTTCCACTGTAAAGCTGGGCCTTATTAAGGCATATTACCGTAAGGTCCAAACTCACAGAACAGCCCACAAATAGGTCCTGCTCCGCTGACATTGTCTGAGTCGGAAGGCCCTGAATCAGAACAAAGATCCAGACCACCACACGTATGAATCGTGTCTGCTTTGCCGGCATCGTCCGAGTCATAAAGGCAAGTCCAGGGCTCATTTGCATGAGTGAGTTCAGTTCTGCTCAAGGCTCTAACCAGTGACCTTAGTCCTGCGTAACCCACTAAGCAAGGTGCTCCGCTACAGGGGAGCACCTTGCTTAGTGGCTTACGCAGGACTAAGCTCACTCATTCAACTGATTTTGCACACGCAGAGATCTCGTCTGCACTTCAAGGCTGACAAACCAGTAAGCAAACGAGTCTCGGACAGCCGCGCGCGGGCCATCTACGACCAACGGGGTGACCGAGTAGGCCTACCATTTGCTTAAGGGCTCGGTTCACGCTGACAGATTTTGCTTCTGGCAATGTGTCGTAAGCAAAAATTGGCCACCTGCCACATCGGCTTCATGACACATGTTTCAATGTGCACGCACTGTGTTTGTACTGACTGACCTGCCATTTCCATATATGGAACAGCTCTCACGCGCTATTACCGATATCACCTCCTTCTCACGTTCGCTGTTAAAATATTCCGAGCTGCGGGTTTCCCATATGCATGGGAAATCTCGGACAAGGTTGATCAAATTAACTCATTAAGGTTGATCAAATTAACTCATTGGAGACGTGCCGCATACGGATACGCGGCTATTAGCCGCGTTTCCGCATGCGGCGCGTTTCCGATGAGTTAACAGTCTCAAAGCCGTCGTTCAGCTTCTCCGCCATTTTTTCCAGCTCCGAAGTTGAGGAAACGGGAAGTGACGGGAAGACACCGCTGATTGGCGGAGAGGCAGCAACATTGCTCTAGCCTTCCGGGCCGCCACAAGAAAATAGACTCGGAATGTATCGGCGGATGGCAAGTTGTGTCGGCAATATTGCTGGCGCCCCGCAATGTGGCCGCAACATTGCCGCCACACAAAGTGCGGCCGGTAATAGGTGTTTGTGCTAGCGTGTGCATTGCCCCTTAGTGAGGCGGAGTCTCCGTAGGACATCCGTCTTTGGCAGCAAGAGATCGGTTCAGTGATGGAGATCGACACAAACACACTTCCAGAGAGCCGAATGTCCACAGTGAAGATCGCTTTCTCTACAGTGCAGTCCGTGACCAGAATGAGTCACTGTCATTGCCAAGCACGTACATAAAATGCAAGAATAGCGAAGAAAGAGAATCACGCTTAGAAAATGCAGTTTGACAACCTAACTGTGCAATAATTGTCTTTTCTAGGCGTGTTTCTTTCCTTGCTGGGACTTTCTGTTCTTCCAAAAGTATGAGATTGTAGCATTTTTTCTCTTTGTTGATGTTGTTGTTTCATCTACTGTGGGCTAAAGAGAACAAACGACAGGCCTTTCAAATATGTATGTGCACTTCGGGCAAGTCATGGGGTATTGATCGGCAACTATTTCTGAAGATGTACCAAACGGCGTATTTAGCGACATGGTTGTGCTTGCTTAGCCCAGCTCCAAGAAAAAAGAGATGCATTAAATGTGTCAACTGAATTTGACTCGAACATGTTACTGACTTTTTCAAATGTAGTGCCTGTCTTTCCAGACGAAAAGCTAATCAGGCACTACTCTTGAACTCGAGCTCTGTCTATCTCTTTTAGTTATCTTGTTCCATCCTTTTAAGCAGGAGTTGTTTGTCAGCCTGCGGCGTGGACATGTCATGTCATGTCAAGGGGAAATCTACCCAAAATCCAGACCCAAAAAGAAAGAAACACTCGGCTTAGAAAAGACAGTTACAACACAATTGTGTAGTAACTGTCTTTTCTAAGCGTGTTTCCTTCTTGTTGGGTTCTTCTCCGAAATCTACCTAGCAGTAGCAGGAGCTTATGAGGATTTATGTCTCTTGTTAATAGTATCATTTTCTGTTTTTCACGCCTGAAACGCCGACTCGGTCGGTGTTTAGTGTTTTCAGACGCACAATTCGTGACAATGGCGGCTAAGTGGTTAATGGAGTGGGCTTTCGGGGAGTCTGGCAGGAAGTGAGCCCGACAGCAGCGCACTTTACTGACCAGTGCGATTGGCTTATATTATTAGAAGAGCGAATTAAAATGTCAGACGTTAGCTGATTCGCCAAGACTTGATATTGTGCCATTTCTGGCCTGTCGAGTCCGAAACCTGTATTTGTCCCACATAGGAGAAGTTAAACTTTGGACGGGAGCATATATATACGTGCACTTAAATGAAATTAGAAACCCTTTGGGTGTCGGTAGCGGTTTTTGTCGCGATGATTCCGATAGGAATCATCGCGACAAAAACCGCTACCGACACCCAAAGGGTTAAGACGGACTGTCAGTAAAAGCACAAACACAAACACACACACACACACACACACACACACACACACACACACACACACACACACACACACACACACACACATATCCCAACACACGGGCATCCACACGCGCAGAACTGATAACTATGATAATAAATAAGGCATTTCATTAATGTATCACAAGAACTGTTATCACAAATTATTATCATGAGGTTTTCTTTTTTTTTTCTTTTCTTCTTCTAATCGACTTCACGGTCAACCAAGTCCTCCACGGAGCAGATCGCTTTAACACATTCGAGACGACCAGCGTGTGGACTGACACGCGTCCGCATGCTGGTCGTCTAGAACGAGTTAACACATTCGAGACGTACTTCAGTCATTCGGAAGCGGCACGTCTCGACTGAGTTAATTTTGTTTTTGCATGCACTGAAGTTTGTGGGGTTGTGCTTTCGATGGCCGGCTCATGGTGACCCCGGCTAGATCTGGTACAGATTGAAGAAGTTCGCGCTACTGGTTCACCAATCTCCCGACGCTCATTTCCCTAAACGCGACCTGCCATCACATCAACACCAATGACCGACAACCTCGCCTGTCTGACATCTCCCACGTGTTGTCCTCTCTCTGTCTCTCTCTCTCTCTCTCTCTCTCGTTTTGCCTTTCCAATTTTATTAGTTTTAGTCATGCGCGTGGAGATTGTGTGAGTGCGTGTGCAAGGACATGATTGAAAAAAAAAGGTCTGTGTACCTAATCATTTATCCTTGAGAAATAAAGTTTCATTTCATTTAATTTCATTTCTCTCTCTCTCTCTCTCTCTCTCTCTCTCTCTCTCTCTCTCTCTCTCTCTCTCTCTCTCTCTCTCTCTCTCTCTCTCTCTCTCTCTCTCTCTCTCTCTCAGTCTCTCTTACAACCGAATAACTCCACCGACGATGGATTTTCGCCTTGCTTGTCAGGAAAGCACACTCACGTAAGTGGCCTTTCTCTCTCCCAACACCTAAACCGCCCGACCAGTGACTCCTATCCAGTGTTGTCTGAAATCACACACGGATCAGAGGGGACCCTCTCCAGGCAAACCTCCTCAAGCCTTTGTCTATCTGTAAGAGGCATAGATTCTCCAGACTCCCTGCATTGCAGGGGCTCATGTGAATCTATACCTCTTGCTGTTACGTATTGGCCATATTTATATCTATCTTTACTCCTTAGAGGGCGAGGTTTAAATGCCGTGACTCTGCTCCAGCACCTCATAAATGCCCGCACACACACAAGATAGTCTTCTAACGATAACTCTGTGTTGGTCTCTGGTTTGGGACTTTGCGACCTAGAGCCGTAAGGTCCAAAATCACAGACCCTCATGCAAATGAAGTTCTTCAGTAACTCGTTCTGCCCGCGACACACCACGGCAAGATATGGCTCGACCATGATATTATATAAGTCCTTTGATACAACGGTCACCTGTCAACAGTGGCCACATCTGGGTCCATCAAAACGAGGGGCTTGTTCCATAGCACATCTTTTGAAAGGTCCTAGTAACTCAAAGTTGCACAGTTGCAGTGGGCATGAACCCATCAGTGTTCATGTGACACTCCACAGGCAACAGCTGTTCCTGTGCCCCATAACTCGCCCCGTTAGGGCCGTCCATTGGTGCTGTGGACGTCAAACCCTGAAATAAGCCGTTAAACACTGGCCACATCTGTCCTGCGACACACCACAGCAAGATATGGCTCGACCATGATAGTTCAAGGGTGGTGACAGAATAGCTTGGCGCCTCAAAGGCGCCAAGCTATTCTGGAACCACCCTTGAACTATCATGGTCGATCTGTCTCCTAAATTGTAATGCAGCCCTCAGAGGATACCGACTCCAAAATGTGTCAAACCCCGAACTAATTCGTTAATCGCTGGCCACATCTGTCCTGTTCGCTACTAGATGTGACCGTTATATATGCGGATTTGAATGCATACACATGCACTTTATCCAGATGATCCGGCCACAGCGTCAATGCTAAGCAATTGTTTAGATGACGGAATAAATATAACAGCATGGTCATATTCTTTACCTTCAAAATGACAGACTGGCACACATAAATTCAAATGGACTGAATTAACTCACTCGAGACGTGCCGCATACGGATATG
>BTPG01000003.1:230150106-230167606 GCA_036245525.1 Semisulcospira habei
TATTGAAAATGGAAAATACCCGAGTCGATCCCGCAGCCGTATAAATCCTTAAGGTGAGGCACACTATGTTTATGACACCGTTGCTAACTGAACAAATGTAACGCTAAAGCCGCGAAGCCGTTCCAGGAACAGCAAGAGACATAAATCCTCTATTGAAGTGCAGGGGTTCATACTGAAGAACCTATTTCTCTTGCAGTTAGATCGCGTTACTTTTTCTCGGCAGTCAATGGGTTAAAGGTAATTAACACTTACGACAATGTAGTCTCAGTCACAGAAATACACTTGATAGTTGATTGATCTGAAAACTGCCAGCACAGCTTGAACGAAGCTCCAGCTACAATGATTTGCTTGACACAGCTGACGCTGCCTTGAAAGCAAATGACAGTAAATCCGGATCTTTATATATAAAGCTAGATTTCCATTGTAATGGAATGAAAATCTGGCTGACTTACTGTCTGTGACTTTCACATGGTAGATAACTGAATGACTCTACGACACGATCTAGACAAGCGGGACGCCACAAATGAGTCGATTTGCACCTGAACGAAAATAAACGTAGGGGTGGAGACCCCATTATGAAACACAATGACGTCTCGCGAGACCGACCAGAGAAAGGTAGAATCAATCCGATACCAGGATTTTATAGAGGTTATATTGATGCATCTTAGGACAAAGAGAAATTTTAAAAGTCGAATTGGCGCAGAACGTTTGGAAAAGGTGACACATTGTTTCATATATGGCGCCATTTGTTTAACAGATCTCCTTTTGTGAAACAGTGTTAATATATGTCCTTTTCACAAGTTGCACTTACATTTTGTTGGAAAACTAATTGTATATGAGACGTTTAGCACACACTATAGGCTCATTTAACATTGAAAATGAGTTAAATATAATGAGTCATCTGCCACTGGTCCACCATTGGCCCATCCATCCATCATCCTTCCTATGTCAAATTGTGACAGATTTTACCATTTAAAATTTCTGACAGACCATCGGAGCCACCGACTTCTAAATTAGCACAGGAATCCTATTTGATAATAGCTTTAACTTTATGTTCATTACGCTGAACTCCATGAAAGATCAAGCTTATAAATGTCAATAAATAGGACAAAGTGCTATTTTTGTAAGAAACTATTTATATATATATATATTTTTTAAAACGTGCCAAAGAGAAAACTGATGATAAACCTTTGTTTGCAGCTCTACTAAGTTCACCTCTTTTGAGGGTTAAAGGTCACGGGAAGTCAGAAATTGGTTATTATTGCTATTTATGGAAGGTTGTTGGTATTAAAGGTAGATCGTTTATGAACGTTGCAGTAAGACCCCAGTAGAAATGTTGCTAGGGATTACACGGTCTGTACGTATTAACTGTATTGGTTCCATCCAAAGGACAAAGGTAAGAAAAGGTCAGCAAGTGTGTGGAGAATGTTCTATGTACCAGGGAAAACACTGTTGCATTGAGTTTTTCCATCTCAGAAGTAAAAAGAGCTAGCATTATCTACACAGGTTTATGTACATGTTCAGAAGCGGAATCAGGGGATGGGGGTGTTCCAGGCCTTCCGTAACTCCTGGCTCCCATAATATTTGTAATTTTTCCATTTTAGGGAGTTTGGGACCATTCCCCCCTAACCCCCCCTCCCCCCCCCCCCCCATCACCATCCCCCAACATTGAAGTTGCAGGGGATTGGCATTATATGTATTTTATGAATTGTGACTGGAGGGATGGATAATAGTGGGTTTTCATTGCACAAGATATTCCCATGTCTTGTATAGTATTGATTTGGGCATTGCATGGGGGAGGGGGAGGGTGGGGGTAGCCTTCTGTCCTGTTCACTGGTTCAACTTTTTTATGATTGTAGAAAGCTGCATATTTGCTCTTGGGTCAGACAGAACAGTCTTTCACTCAGTGCGTTTACCCTGCAAGAGGCATAGATTATCATATGAGCTCCTGCGCTACATGGACACACGAGAATTTGTATCCTGCTGGCACTGATCAGCTAGAGTTTCATCTGCAGACTGATCAGCTCATGCATGGTGAACTCTGCAGTTGAATAAGAGAGCTTGTATGTGTGTTACACATAAGTATAAAATACTAATTTTTCCTGCACTGTTAGCCTTTGTTGTTGTTTTTTTCTGTCATTTCAATATTTCGGACTGGCACCCATGGGTCTGACAGTGGGATTTTCAGTTTGTGAGGTGTGACTGCTCTGCAGCGATTTACCTGTCGAGTACCTGCGGTCAGTTGACTTTCGCACACATGCGATGTTCCGTTTGGATCAGAAACTAGAAGGGGTTACCATATCGATTCAAATCAATGTTGATTTTATGTGACCCATGAAATTTTGTTAACCCTTTGAGCGTTGGTAGCGGTTTTAGTCGCGATGATTCCTGTTTTTGTTGTTGTTGTTGCTGTTGTTGTTTTGTTTTGTTTTTTGGTGCTTCCATTCCTTAAGTTGTAGGTACGATAACTTATGTGCTACATCTGCGTAACTGTCAGTTTGGTTGCACCGGTGACAGCGTTTTGTAGAACTTTGATAGCAAGCTGTGGGTTTTCATCGGTGAACAAAAAATGTTGAAAGTCTACGCAAAATGCAATACAGTTTTATAATTATTGGGGAAAAAATGTGTCTTTATTCTTTACAAAGTTGGTGTAAGCCTACGCAGAATGCGTTACTACTTTACATTTGAAGAGTGCGTCTTTTTGTTGAAACGATATATTCAACTTCCCTGCATCACTACAGTAACCTGCTATACCATCATTACATGTGTGCTGCTCTGTGAATTTTGGACCTTACGGCTGGAAGCCGTAAAGTCCAAAATCACAGAGCAGCACACGACTTACAGTTTGATTCCCAAACTATATATTTGTACAAGAGTGTTCATCATGACTGAATATTTATGCAGTGAAAATACACAAAATAGATGATCGTCTTGTTCTATACCTGCGTATTTCTCTGTGGGCTGGCGAATGGGTGCCTGATAGGCGGGGGCAGGGGATCTAACTGTTCGTCTGTCCAGCGCTGAGTGATTCCCCTTGGTTTGTTGTACAATTCTGCCAGCGCTAGCCTCACCTATCTGGTTTGTGAGTGAAAATACAAACCAAGCCATTGCTCCCTTTTCTTACACAGTGCCACGCAAGGTATGCCCTTCACACCCAGACATATCAGCAGCAGTAGCGCAAGGGTAGTGCCTGATTAGCTTGGCGCCAAGCTAATCATGCGCTACCCCTGAGCCAGCTTGGTCCATCCGTCTTCTGTGTTTATACTGTTTTGTAAACGAGTCAAAATTGGCTGTGGAAGCGACTGGGTTATTTTGGACAATATGCATGAATTTTAGCTCAGACTTTGAGTGACAGTTTTTGCAACAAACGTTGGAAGAGTTAATTGTTTGGTCATTAATGTGTCTGTTTGATAATTTGTTCAGAGTGTTTTGTTTCTTTTCTTTCTTTCTTTTTCTTTTTTTTTTTTTTTTGGAGGGAGGGGGGGGGGGGAGGGGGTGAGTCTACACTTATTTGTTTTGTTTGTGTTTTTTTGTTGTTGTCCATGTGCAGTATGTACTCATGCAGTCACATACACGTGTATTCACATGCATTTATGCATAAACTAAACTACTGCACATGATACAGGTATGCACATAAACACACACAGACACACACAAGTGACCAAAATGTGTTTTAAAAAAAACCAAAAAAAACTGTGTAGGCTTTTTTTTATTTCTAGTTTTTTATTTCATTTTTGCATTCCTGACACTACAACAGGCGGTATTGGTCCACCATAATACATGTAGTTATAAGGTGGTAGCAAAATATCTTGGCACACAAAATGCACCTGGCTATTCTGACATCCCTGTGAATTAACCCTTGTCATTCGGAATACACCAGTGTGTGAAATAAATTTGACTAAAATAGTTTAAGGGTAGTGCCAGAATAGCAGAAGCGCCAAACTATTCTGGCACCACCCTTGAACTAAAGCCATTGGTCTATATCCTTATCTGTAAGTACTTTAATGTAGCTTGCATATGGCAGTGTACAAATTTGAAGCTTTTAGCCTCAGTATGATATGGGTTAACAGTCATGGTCGCGGATCTGTTCACTAAAGTGTACTGTCGTCTTCAGAGGACAGTTCTCAGCTTTGGGAATGTTGCATTTAGGACTCGGTGTGTTAACCTCTTCACTGCTGACAAATGTTGGCAGCACCCTACTACAAGAGGTATAGATCCTCATGAGCCCCCGCAGCTGCGGGGGCTCGTGAGGATCTATGCCTCTTGCACACACCCTTTGGTATTGATGTGCACTGGACGGCTGAGGCTTTTGGACGCTGATTTTTCAAGGCTTTCAAAAACAGTGTCCCCTCCCCTGACAGTGAAGGGGTTAGTACGGCAGCAGCACAAACCCACTTTCCAAACACTTGTTCGGCAGCGGGTCGACGTTTCTCTCAGTGATGTGATACGATCTGACGTTTCCAGCTGCACCAAAACCGTCAACCCGTACTTCAAATCCATGGCTACAGAACTGCACGGAGTTTGCGTGGATCGACGGTATTAACCCACGTGTGCGTGCAGTCACTAGTACTGTTTACAACGGGGTTAGTGTGACGGGTCCTCATAGCGAAACCAGGAACGCATCTTGGACGTTGAAGAGAAACAATAACGCTGATCCATCAGGTACAAGACATTGGCGAGTGGTAATCTTGGCCGTCTTCTTCTGTTTGTGTGGCTGCATTCATGGCATGCTTGTTCGGTTGGCGCTGTTGCTTTTCGTTTTGTGTTTTCACGCACGGAGAACAGTTCTCGTGTGTTGTATGTTGCTTAGTTGGTAAGCGTTCCTCTGCACGTGTTTTCTCGGTAGACTGGTTGGTTGGTAACTCAGTGTGTGTTTTCACGGTCGAAGGAATGCGCTTGTGATTGCGGATTTTCTTCTTATTTTTGGCCACACTGGTTACCTCTCCCTATCCGCTCCGCTCGTGCGGAGTGGAGCGAGGGTTGTTACCAGTGCGATTTGGGGTTTCAGTTTTCTTTCCCCCAACCTTGTGCAGGTTTTCGTTGTCTAGTTTGTCGTCTGGTGACTCTCTCGTCTTAAAGGAACAGTTCTGCTTTCTTTTGCCGTGTTCTCTGTCGCCGAGCACTTTCAATGGTTGTAGACCTATGCTTACTCCTTGAGAAGACTTCGTCAGGCCTTTTACTGGGGGCCGCGAATTGTGAAAAAATACAGAAGTCGATGACTTTTCTCAGTCTTTTCACCTGTCTTCCGATGAAGCTTGCGGCTGTCGTGATAACTAAGGATGATGATGTTGAGAACTTGGGAGACAGGCGATGTGCGTGGCGATGTAAGCAATCAAGCGACATTTGATGCACGTGGATGTCCTTCTCCTGGAGACGGGACACACACAGCAAGTTGAAACAGATTAGTGGACTTGATTCAAGTTTTCATTAAAGACCCATTCAGCCCCCACGCACTACAGTCCCAGGAGATGGCTAGGCCATGTAGTAGTTTTGCATATTTTATGTACATTAAGTAGCTATTGATGTCTTGTTACAGTGATGTTTTTTTTCAATGTATTATAGTGAACAAAGGACAGTTTGGAAGAAAGGTATTTCAATGCCTAAAACTTTATCCTAATAAACGTTTCATCATCATCATAGTACTTATAGATAAGGATATAGACCAATGGCTTTAGTTCAAGGGTGGTGCCAGAATAGCTTGGCGCCTAGAGACGCCAAGCTATTCTGGCACTACGCTTGAACTATTTTACTGTCAAACTTGTTTGACACACTGGTATATTTAGTCGAATGATAAGCGTTAAACACGCTCGTGTAGGTCTAAGTCACAGTTCTGAAGCTAGATCGACCATGGGTGTTTAAGGGTGGTGTCAGAGTAGCGGCTTGGCGTCTAGAGGCGCCAAGCTATTAGGCTGCCACCATCCTTGAACTATCATGGTCAACTCGCGTCCTGTTGTAGCATGTGAGGGCATTATGAGCAAATGTCATAAAATTCTTTTATTCTCGTGGTTGACCCCTTTCTGGTGTGTCACACTGATCTGCTTTGTGTCATGTTGCAAACACCGTTTCCTTCTTTATTCCTTGGTGGAAAACGCGCTTCTCTTTACTGATAATGATTGCAAGCCATGTCTCTAAAACCGTAAAGTTGATACAATACACGAACACGCCATCTGCCCCTGATGAACATGCACACACAATGAAGTCAGCAAGAGGAATAGATCCAATTGAACCCCTGACACGGCAGGAGCCCATGAAGGTCTATGCCTCCTTCTGTTGGATTTTTATGTTTTGTTTTTTTTTGGGTTTTTTTTTTTTGTTTTGTTTGTTTGTTGTTGTTTTTTGTATGATGGCTAACGCCTTGACTGCCGAAAAAAATTGAACCCAACACAACTGCAAGAGGAATAGTTGCGGGGGCTCATGAGGATCTATGCCTCTTGTTGAGACAACTATGCATACATGTTTTTTGGACGGCTGGGGATCTTTGGCGTTAAATTAACAATGATTTCAAAAACCACCATCTACGTCCGCTGACAGGAAAAGGGTTACCTCATTCAGCCCGACGCACGTATTTCCCAGATTTTGGATGCGTCGTCTAACGACTATGCACCTATTGCGGGAGATGGATCGACCTTGATAATTCAAGGGCAGTGCCAGATTAGCTTGGCGCCGACAGGTGCCAAGCTAATCTGGCACTGCCCTTGAATTATCATGGTTGACCCATCTCCTGCTGTAGAGCGTCAGGACTGAATGGGTTAAGAGTATATCATTATTTCGTGGCACAATAGCAAACTTGTACTGCGTGTGTCCACCTCCTACTGGGTGTGACAATGTCAACCTTCTCGTCACATCCATCTTCTCTTGAGACACAGGACAGCTCCGCGCGTTCGCGGCGAAATGAATTCTACGCCGGACGTGTGTAACCCACGGCCGTTTCCACGAAAGCGACCAGTCACCGTATGCGTCACTTCAGGCGTTGCATGGCCACATATCCAGGACGAGTGTTGTTTTGTTGTAGTGTCAAAGTGTGCTTGTGGGCAGACGACAAAGCTGACTGTGGTCAGTATGTTTATGTCCATCCCGACCATAATACAAACGCCACCGACACCGATTTGATGTTCCACAACGACGGGTGTGCAAAACGTTTACGTCGAAATTTATGCACGCGCCTTCAGCTATTTTAATGGCACTTTTTTTTTAAAAAATAAAAAACAACAACAAAAAAAAACCTACAAAATAAATCAGTGAAATGTATGTGCACACACCACTTTTCAGTGTCTCATTTGTCTTTTCTGCACAATCTGAGATGAACTGCACCGGGTTTTCATACAGACAAACGACTGGAACACATCGGCCATGTCTCCTAATTGCCTGACCTTACTAATGATAGCATATTCAAGAAGAGCCCAGTCCGATGTATTGTCTTGGACTATTTGGAATATAGGCTTATTGTACTTGTTCTTCAATACGCAATAGCCAAAGGTCCTACAACTTTGCTGGATAAATTGACATTTTTTAAAAAGATAGAACGCGATTTATTTAGAGAATGCTGTGAGAATGGCGTGGCATGTAACACCGTCGTCCGCGTAAAAGCATTGTAACACGATGTACGGAGTGAAGTGAGTAGAAGAAAATGTGTCTATTCTGCCGTCGTTTAAAAAGATACAAAAACGTGTAACAGCTAGTCACATGGTTGCAGTGAATGACATGTAATTTGGAATCTAATCGAGATACCAGTTTAAAACAGCCGTGATCAGACGTACTAGAGTTCAGTGTCAAAACAAACAAACAACCGAACAAGCATATATACAAACAAACGCGACGATTGCACATACTAATAAAGACACAAAATCCCAATAGACACTGACAGAGAAACTATTGAAACACGAGGCAAGTGCATATATAATTGCTATTGTATTGCGTAATAGATGTTGTATTGCTAAAAACGATATAAAGCAAATGTTAAGGGACACACGACGAAGCAGAACAGTGTCTCAACTTATAAAAGCGAAAACTAAAGAAAAGCGCCCGCCAAGGGTGCTTTGATGTAGTGAGTCAGTCCCTGAATGTCTGCGTCACTCGTACAGCTTGGGGTTGGCGGTTTACTCAAGGGTATACTTCACTCTTATTCCTTTTACAGTTGAAGACATGATCGTTGTACTACGAGTTAGGCGTTGCCAGTTCTTGTCACCTCTCGGGTCCGATCAAGGGGGTCAATGTCGAAGGTAAGAGTCTCGGGCTAAAGCCCTCGACTCTTACTTCCGACATTGGCCACCCTGACCGGACCCTCATGGCGACAAGAATCACCGTCAAAGCTAACACAACTAATATTATCACAGGTTTCCCATTACTTCCCCTTTTAATGTTGGTCGTTTCACAGTACATCAATCGACTACGTACATCAAACGCCAGCAAAGGTCCCCTGGCCGACTTCCGCCGAAGTGGGCCCGAGGGTCTTTCATTTACTTTTGCTCCCACAGCATACAAAACCCCCAGCCCGTGTGATGCGAATGGAAATCATTGGTAAAGATTAACACGGGGAGGGGCTGGGTCCACCTTTTTGTTCGGGACCCTCAACCTGACAGAAAAATTACGTCATTCATTCGGTCCGAACACATCCGACATAATCGCTCCCCTGAGCCAACAAAAACTCGCGTCGCAGTCAGATGCGAAATTTAGTACCGCATCGGACAAACAGGAACACAGAATCATAACAGCGACTTGCACGAACTGCTCTGTCTCGGACCCGCTTCAGATTCGGATGGCATTCGTATCGGATTTGTGTTTATCGAAACGTAGCTTAAAGACGGCATATTCTCTTGTATACAGTAGCACTACTGATATCATCCGTTTTCCCAAAGAAAGTTAAAAGGCTGTATTGAAGATATGATCGTTCTATTACGAGTTAGGTTTTGCCAGTGGTTCTTGTCGCCTCTCGGGTCCGATCAAGGGGGTCAATGTCGAAGGTAAGCCGAAGGTGATGCCGGCGAAGATATTCCAGCACGTCCATCCTCGAGATGTACATGGCTTTTCTGCCTTCTGTTGTCATGAATCAAAGGGCTGAACCAGTAAGCCGTTGTTTTTTGACCGGTATGAGAAAGTAAGATTTTCCACCACCCCCCCCCCCCCCCCAAAAAAAAAAAAAATAAATAAATAAATAAATAAATAAATAAATTTAAAAAAAATACTGCCGACGGAAACATTAACACCATCCAACTCCGAGATAAACAGATCCACATAAGACCCAGGAGGTTAGGGAACTGAGGAGGATTTATGTCTCTTACTGGTCGTACTTTGTACCCAAGTACCTTGGACGGCAGGGGTTCGTTGGAGTTGAATTTGCAATGATTTCTGAAAGGCACTTTGTTTCCACTGGCAGTATAGGGTTTAACCCCCTTGTGCATGCAGCCTTCGTTACTGTTAACACTGTTTACAGAACCGGCGTCTGCATGCACAAGGGGGTTAATTCATCGAAGGCGCCCAGCATCAATAGCTGCGAAAGTGTCGTATAGCGTTGCTATTGATGCAGGAGCCTTGAACGAGTTTAAAAAACCAAAGGACAGTGTTCGTTGCTATTGTCAGTGATGGGCCATCTTTAATTGAGTGTCTTCGTAGTCACTGTTCCTGTTCGCAATGCAAAAGTTGTACACCGGTGAGCGTGATGGTGTGTACGCGCCAGGATCTGACCCATACTTGTACGCGGTCTCTGGCTCTGAAAAACAAACAAAAATGAAGCGTTTTAAAAAGAAAAGTTAAATTTGTACATGTACTTGAATGTATGTTGCTCGTATACCCAGAGAGAGCGAGAGAGATAATGATGATGATGACGATGATGAAACTTTATTACAAAAGGATATAGATTTAGATTTATAAAGACCTGTCTTACAATCTGTTCTGGTGTGTAACTCAACGCAAACAAGAATAAAGTTGAGAGAGAGAGAGAGAGAGAGAGGGGGAGAGGGAGGGAGGGAGGGAGGGAGGGAACTGAGGAGGGAGGGAGGGAGAGAGAGAGAGAGAGATGCTGGATATAGTGACAACATGATTCATGTAGATGTCAGATTAACACATTCTTGCCTGATGCACTATACTAAAAATAATTACGGTATTTATAATGCGCTTATCTTATAATAATTATTACTCTAAGCGCGCACTCAAACTCGCGCACGCATGCGCACGCTTTAGACAATGACTCACGTACCGCAAATACATTACGACAGTCAGCTTGAGGTGGGGAGTGTGGTGATGTTATAGTGCTAGAACTGTTGAAAGAGGTAAGTTTTGAGGGCGGACTGGAAGGAGGAGGAGAGAGTGTTTCTGACGGAGAGAGAATGGGAGAGTGTTCCAGATGGATGGACCGTAGACGGAGAAGGAGCGGGGACCGAAAGTGCTGAGTTTGGTGCGGGGGATGTTGAGGCGGAGAGGGTCGGAGGCGGAGCGGAGGGAGCGGGAAGGAGTGTAGGGGCGAAGTAAGTTGGAGAGATAGGCAGGAGCGTAGTTGTTCAGGGATTTGTAGCAAAGAGACAGAATCTTGTATTGGATGCGTTAGGGGATGGGGAGCAAGTGAAGGAGTTTGAGTAGGGAGTGATGTGGTCGGATTTTTTCTTTCTGAGTTCGAGGCGGGCAGCATTGTTCTGGACGCGCTGGAGAGTGAAAGTGGTGGAGTGAGGGAGGCCGGAAAGGAGAGAGTTGCAATAGTCGATGCGAGATAAGATGAAAGAGACAGCAAGTTTGGTGGCAGCTTCGGTGGTGTATTTTCTGATCTGACTGATGCGACGGAGGTGGAAATAGTATGCCTGGGCCGTGGCATACTAATAATAATAATAATAATAATAATAATAATAATTACGGTATTTATAATGCGCTTATCTTATAATAATTATAACTCCAAGCGCGCACTCACGACTCGCGCACGCATGCGCACGCTTTAGACAACGACAAATAGTGAAATACATTACGACAGTCGGCTTAAGGTGGGGGAGTGTGGTGGTATAGTGCTAGAACTGTTGAAAGAGGTGAGTTTTGAGGGCGGAGGCGGAGCGGAGGGAGCGGGGAGGAGTGTAGGGGTGAAGTAAGTTTGAGAGATAGGCGGGAGCGCAGTTGTTCAGGGATTTGTAGCAGAGAGACAGAATCTTGTTTGGATGCGTTGGGAGATGGGAAGCCAGTGAAGGACTTTGAGCAGCGGAGTGATGTGGTCGGATTTTTTCTTTCTGAGGACGAGGCGGGCAGCATTGTTCTGGACGCGCTTGAGAGTGAAGGTGGTGGAGTGAGGGAAGCCGGAAAGGAGAGAGTTGCAGTAGTCGATGCGAGATAGAATGAGAGAGGCAGCAAGTTTGGCGGCAGCTTCGGTAGTGAGGTATTTTCTGATCTGACTGATGCGGCGGAGGTGGAAGTAGCATGCGTGGGCCGCGGCGGAGACGAAGCTGGTCATGGAAAGAGAGGAATCGATGATAACGCCGTGGTTTTTGGCCGAGTCAGAGAGGGAGATGGGGGTGCTGTCGAGTTGAAGGTGGAAGGAGGGAGGGAGCTGGGAAAGTTTCTGGCGAGTGCCTACCAGCACGACTTCCGTTTTGTCGTCATTCAGTTTAAGCTTGTTTGCTGTCATCCAGTTTTTCACGTCTTCGTAGCAGTCAGCCGTGCGAGTCAGTAGTGACTGAGTGTTGTCGAGTTTGTCTTTGTCTAGTAGTTGTGAGTCGTCAGCGTAGAGGTGGTGGTGTATGTGGTGAGACTGGATGATGTTGAACAGGGGAGAGGTGTAGAGTGTGAAAAGGACCGGGCCCAGGACGGACCCCTGTGGAACTCCGCAAGAGAGCGTGACTTGGTTGGAGGAGACGGAAAAAGAGGAATCGAGGATAACGCCGAGGTTCTTGGCCGAGTCAGAGAGGGAGATGGGGGTGCTGTCGGATTGAAGATGGAGTTAAGGAGAGTTTGTCTTTGTCTAGTAGTTGTGAGTCGTCAGCGTAGAGGTGGTGGTGTATGTGATGAGACTGGATGATGTTGGACAGGGGAGAGGTGTAGAGTGTGAAAAGGACCGGGCCCAGGACGGACCCCTGTGGAACTCCGCAGGAGAGCCTGACTGGGTTAGAGGGGACGCCGTCGATGGTGACGGACCTGTCTGTCGGAGAGGTAGGAGAGAAACCAGGAGTGAGCAGAGTCAGTGATGCCAAAGGAGTGGTGAAGGCGGTGGAGGAGGATAGAGTGATCTATAGTGTCGAAGGCGGCAGAGAGATCGAGTAGCTTAAGAAGGGAGATGTTGCCCGAGTCGGTGGAGAGGAGCAGGTCGTTTAGGATATGTAGAAGGGCTGTTTCAGTGCTGTGATGTTTGCGATAGGCAGACTGGAAGTGACTGAAGAGATTGTTGTCGGCGAGGTGGAAGTTGAGCTAGTTGAGAACAACCTTCTCAAGAAGGTTGGACAGGAAAGAGAAAGAGATGGGTCCTCCTCTGGGTCTGGGCCCTCCTACAGCAGGAGATGGGTCGACCATGATAATTCAAGGGTAGTGCCAGATTAGCTTGGCGCCGACAGGCGCCAAGCTAATCTTGCACTGCCCTTGAATTATCATGGTCGACTCATCTGCTGCAACTGGTGCATAGTCGTTAGATGACGCCTCCAAAATTTGGGAAATATGGCCGTCGGCTGAATGAGTTAAGAATCAACCGACAAAGTAGCTGCCAAATATGCCCCACAATGGCAGCAACAGCATATCCAGTTTTTTGCCCAAATCGAGATTTTCACTGTGTGAACGTTTAACCCCTTCCCTGCCACTGAACGCATATTTTGTTTCTGAAATGTTTCTTCAGTCGACGGCCAAACGTCACGACCGTGCAAGGAATACGGATACAAATTGGTCTCAGCAAGAGGCATATCATCGTGAGCCCCTGCGATTGCGGGGGTTCATGAGGATCTATGCCTCTTGCAATTGGATCGTGTTCACCTTTTCTCGGCAGTGAAGGGGTTAAAGAATCATTACGCATAAATCTGAAGACATGTTTCTGCACCATTTGTGTATGTTATATCTTGTCGACACACTTAATGAACTTTAACAGCAGTTCGGACAGGCAGCAACAGCACACGCGTAATCGCACTTATTTATTCTGTGCAGCCGTTAGCGTTTCAAACTATTTTTAGCTGTTTCTCGTACTGATAACACTGTATTTTTAAAACGGAGTGGAGTCATTGTCAGGTTACTTGATATAAAGACGACGTGTGCTAAACTGGATTGTCCTGTGTCTAAATGAATTATAACTAGACCTGTACGTAGCGTACGAAACCATCTGTTACAGAAGTGTATTTCGGAACATTTACGGCGGAAGTGGGCCTTCAAAGTTTCGACGCTTTTTTTTTTCTTCGCTCATGCCTGTTGCGCTTTCGCCAAGCGGCACTTTAAGTTTTCCTGGCATGGAAAAGAAAGAAACAACTTGACCCAGTCAGTATGTCGTGCTTACCGAGCGATTGTGTTTCCTGTACACCGCCGAAAGTTTCTTCCTGATCAGCAACAGACTGTTCTTCCGCATGGTCGCCCCTAAACAGAAACAAAACTTTATCGACTTCACTGCTAGTTGCCTTGTACGTTGTTTCTGAAACAACATCACTAAAACTACCCAATACCGATTTAAATAATTGACGCGCAGGTGGAAGGTAGTCGTATAGGTTCCCTTGCCTTGTGGTAGCAGTTTTACCATGTACAGGACAATGTACATTTTTACAACCCAACTTGTATACCCATCCTAGTTCTGTTTTCACTATATTTCGCACTGGAAACTTACCGCATCGCCAAACTTTCATAGACCTTCGCCTCACGACCATGCGGCTTATATGTGCGACCATAAGTCTATTACTATTACTATTAGTATGCAACGCCTATCAAACAAGTCGACGCCTAGTGTCGCGGGCGACGCGCGTTTGAACAAGTATTTTTCAAGTGTCTATTTTAAGACAGCATGTCGAGAGCACACACACACACACACACACACACACATACACACACACACACGGCACACACACACACACACACACACACACACACACACACACACACACACACACACACTGACACACACACATACACACACACACGCACACACACTTTTAACAGCCTGTGTAGATTTACAAAATATTTAAGAGTCGGACGGCAACAGGGATGAAAGACAGTTTCCTGCGGTTGGTTTTACATGATGGTTGTCTGTACTGATCGGCGGTCAGACGGGAGCAATTCAAGGTCTTTCATCACGTGACAAAGGAAGAAGAAAATAAGGCCTAATATTAATGCTGTACTGTGTCCAAAGCTGTTACGCTATCTGAAAGTACGTCGCAACTTTCAAGCAAAGCGTCACCGTTTGCCTCTTGTCTTCGAATCGACCCACTTGGGACCGGACGCCATCAGTCTTGGTTTTGTAAAAATATGCGCTGAAAAAAAACACTTCGGTGAAATCATGAGACCGGTCATGTGATCACTAGTATAAGAATAGTAACGAGCGTGCAAATGGAAAAGAGCTCGTGCATGCGAAATCAAAAGAGCAGACGACATTAAAGATAATGTGTTTTCAAATACAAGTGATTGTTGTTTACCACAGTACGTGTGTGTATGTGTGCGTAATGGCCTCTTGTGCCTACTGTGGCAGGAGCTCGTAGACCAGGCGCATACCAAGGAACAGCGCTTGGAGTCCCTGCTATGTTAAAAAACGTGTAGGAGTCGTGACGCGGCGCAAAACGACATAAATATCGCAAAAAAAGAAAGATTACAAAGTAAAGTAGGTAAAAGCACTGTCAGGGGAGAGAAGTGTGCATGATCGACCAGTGATCTTAGATCTACTTTGGTCAAAGCACACAAACAAACAAAAAAAGATAGGAAAGAGGGGGTGCGCTAAGAAATTGACTAGAAGCAATGTATATGGAAGCCCCCCTCCCCCTCTCCCCCGAAAGGGGGATGATCACATATCCCACTGTTCCAGCCACTCGGTGCATGGAAATCTAAATCTAGGTCCCCCAAGGGGGGATCCAGATATTTAACCGGTATGGACATCTGTTTTGGTCTTGGCGACCTCGTCAGCACACCATTCGGCATACTGGTGGAAGATAGGAACTTTTACCCACCTGCAAAGACAGCCACATTTTACTATGGTGTCTGCAGGGGCATACATTCCATGCCTCCCCCTAGAGCCAAATATCCATGCACCCTAAGAGAGAACCTACTAAAAGGGGAGAAGGGGTTGCAGTCGATATTGTAGTAATAATGAAAAGAAAAGGGGAGACTGCCAGTGCTAATATTTCGGGGGAGGGGGGGGGGGGGTGGAAGGGAGGAGGGGGGAAAGGGGGGAGGGGGGCTTCCATATGCATTGCTTCCAGTCACTTTCTTAGCGCACCCCCTCTTTCCTATCTTTTTTTATTTTGTGCTTTGACCAAAGTAGATCTATGATCACTGGTCGATCATGCACACTTCTCTCCCCTGTCAGTTCTTTTTACCTACTTTACTTTCTAATCTTCCTAAAATATTAGCACTGGCAGTCTCCCCTTTTTTTATTAAAAAAAGAAAGTAAGGAACCAGAGAAGCAACCTACCTGGAGCTCCTATGCCACCATAAACTCATGTAGAAGGTTTATTAAATTCTCAAGCCACTGTCAGCTACTGCGACGTGAAAGATTTCAGACCTTTCGCCATTTTGTCCACAAGAAGTTGAAGAATTTGTGTGGATAAATAGATTCCACGTCAGTAGCATATAATGATGATAACAAGAAAACATCTACGTGACTCGACAGAAAGATGACGTCATATTCTGTTTCGTAATTCCTTTGACGCCTAATTCTCAGTTGCAGAACATATGAAAACACTGTACTCCTTGAGAAGGCTGTTTTGGGGAAGAAAAAGTAGCTGCACGAGTGAAAAAGGAAAGGGTCCGATTTCTCTTTTTCTTCTGTGAACCTCTGCACCTTCACAGATGTAACAAATCAAACAAAAATCCTGCTCAAGGCCGATCTCATAATTATCAGACAGAAGAATTGTTACCGTCCAGGTGCATTTATTACGTCGTTCCTCTTCGCTTTCGATCTTTTTTCAAATTCAAGCAGCATTGAATTACTGCATTTGTAGCCTTGTTGCACACTATCTGATTACAATTTACATTACCTTTCCTGACGCAGAGAAACGACTTGTCAAATGTAACCAGACGGTAAATTTTCTTCTGTCTGATAATCGGGAGACCGGCCTTGAGCAGGAGTTTTGTTTGCATTGTTACATCTGTGCAGGTGCAGAATGAAAAACAACATCGTGCCCTTCCCTTTTGTCATCTCATGCAGCCATAAGACATCCAGCCAGCAGCGACTGACCTACCCATAAGCTGTGACAGACCCAGACGGGAAGAGATCAGAAGAGCAGTGGCATTTTTGAAGAACAGCAAAGCAGCAGGGCCAGATGGCATCCCAGAGGCGACTCTGAAAGCAGACCTAGAGACAACAGAAGAGCTGCTGTATCCACTGTTTGGAAAGATCTGGGAGGAGGAGGTGATGCCGGCTGACTGGAAGGAGGGGGTACCTAATCAATTTTCCCAGGTAATGCGACCACAGTAAGTGTTCCAGCTACAGCGGAATCATCTTGCTGTCCATACCAGGAAAGGTCTTCAACAGGATCATCCTGGAGAGAATGAAGAGCTCCGTCAACCCCCAGCTGAGAGACCAGCAAGCAGGATTTAGGAAAACCCGATCATGTACAGACCAGATCGCCACTCTCCGCATCATCGTGGAACAGTCTCTGGAGTGGAGCTCCCCGCTGTACGTCAACTTTGTAGATTACGAGAAAGCATTTTGACAGCGTGGGGCGAGAGACTTTGTGGAAACTCCTACGACGCTACGGTGTACCCACAAAGCTCGTCTGCCTGATCAGGAGCTGCTACGATGGCATGACATGTCGCGTGAACCACGCAGAGCAGTTCACAAGGGAGCTCCAGGTCAGAACCGGCGTCAGGCAGGGATGTTTGCTGTCTCCTTTCCTCTTCCAGTTACGTCTATATGCCAGTACGCCATACAATGAACATAATTATTAATACGCACAAGATTATTTTTGTGTGTGTATCTGACTCGTGCGTTTCTTTTGTCAATTGGTTTAACGGTGTGCTCTCGACACCCTGTCTTAAAATAGACACGTGGAAATAACTGTTCAAACGAGAGTTGCCCGCGACACTAGGCGTCGACATTTTCGATAGGCGTTGCATACTTAAATAGTAATAGACTTTTTAAATACCTATTGTGTTTCAGGGCGTAATGGATTAGCATACAGTATACTTACGAGGCATCGGTACCATCGTTGTTTAGCAGGATGCCTCGGCGCTGCTGATTTCTGTTTCCCATCATTACAGTCCTGGCAGTTAGTGTTTGAACGTTGACTGTTGTACCAGCGCGACCTAGGTCATGTTTTAGCGTACCGTATTGGTTATGCACGTTGGCATAATAGTAATTGTTCATTACATACGTGTTCGGTTGGACTTGGCGTGTATCTTGCTCGCAGTACTTTTGAGGCGG
>BTPG01000003.1:230172606-230182606 GCA_036245525.1 Semisulcospira habei
CAGACAAAAAGAAGCGATAGAAGATTTTATGAAAAGGGCACATCAGAATCTACTGACACCTAAAATGAACATCAGAAATGCCGGGACGAGAGAGATAAAGACAGACAGACAGACAGACAGACAGACAGACAGACAGACAAAATAATACACATGACTTCCCGGCGACTTCTGTAACCACACGTTTGAAAGCTTTCATTCAGGATGTTATATTTTCCTGTGGCAGTTTTCTCAAATCCATGACTGAAGGAATTTTTAACCAAATAAACAGCTTTCTGAAAGTTTAACGAATTCATTGCATGTGGCTGAGAATTTAACCTGTATTCAATCTTTCTATCCTAGAAAAGTCAGACACACCTTCTGACCCAAGAAATTGATATTACAGAGATGAGTACACTTCTTATTTCTATATCACCAGTAATGATCAACTAAGAGAGAAGAGAGAATACAGGTAACACGGACCGACAGACTCATTTTGTGGTTATTTTCCGCAGCTCCTTATAATTGTTACTTGTTTAGCTGTAAACATGTAACAATACTAACAAAAAATCAAAAAGAAAACACAAGAAGTATAATACAATGGCGGCATTAAAGCGGTCTGCGCTAGGGTGGGCTTTGATTGCTAAACTTTCCTGATAAAAGGGATTCTCGGAGTCTTTTCTACTCTTCTTTTCACAATCCATGTGAGTATGCGCACGTAACAGAGGTCTCCTAGTGGTCTGGTAAACATCGTTGGAACTCTCCTACGTACAAAGGAGAACTGAGGAAAGCATAGAAGTTAATCGAGCGCCCTGAGTTGTATTGCCGATTTTGTTGATGCTGCTATTGTTCAACCTACGTTTTTAACGTTCAAGTTTATTTCAGGTTCTCAATGCATTAGACTATTATGGTGTGTGTGTGTGTGTGTGTGTGTGTGTGTGTGTGTGTGTGTGTGTGTGTGTGTGTGTGTGTGTGTGTGTGTGTGTGTGTGTGTGTGTGCCTTTCAATTTTAATTAATAAACTATTTTGTACTTGTCAAACCAATATCTTAATTTCTTCGTATATAGTAATCCATTGACTGAATCTCGGCTGAAAGTTTTCCTGTATTTTATACTACTTTACTTTACCGTGTTATTATGGGTGCAATGGAATATCCCATACAGTTTGACCATGTACACTACACAGCATATAGGGTACCCCAGACTACCATCACAAAATTTAAGTGAAAATGGTGATCTCGTATGTTATTACGTGCAAAACGTTTTTATCTATTTTCTTTACTTTAATAGGAGTTAATTAATATAACGAATATAAAGAGCTTAAGAAAAATGCAACAGGATGCACATGGCGTGCAAATGTTTCTCACAAGAGCACACGGAAATGTTTAAATATGCTTTGATTTTATGATCTAGCCCAGACTATCATGTCTGTTGCCACACACACACACACACACACACACACACACGCGCGCGCGCGCGCGCGCGCGCACGCACATGCACGTACACCGCACGCATGCACGCACATACACACGCCTGTCCACAGAAAAACAAAGCAGGTTTTATATATAAACACTCAGTTCCGAATAAAACTGCGAAAACGCATGAACGTTTATTAAAAAAAGTCACAAAATTGCTTCTGTTATCATGACCTCTCCTGCAATACTCCATACTCACCTGGGGAGCTGGGTGGCTCGGTGGTAAAAGCGTTTGCCTCCAGACCAAAAGGTCCCGGGTTCGAATCCAGCTTGGGTCAAAATTTGCTCAGACCCTTTTTCGTTGTCCCCGTCTTTGAAATCACCCTCGTGGTGGACAAAAGACGTTAAGCCCTAAACATTTTCCATACTCACCTGTATCAGGGACAGCATCGGTCTCCAAGTTGAAGACCTCGGAATCCGATCCGCACTCAGCCATGGCGACTGGGCTACGTGGATAAATAGAAGTAAACAGACGCATTAATTTTGGTCATTTGTGGGTCGTTGACGAGTCTTTTTAAAACAATAAAAATGTTGAATGAATTCATAGCATTGAAAGTGGGCAAAGAGAGTCTTCAAAATGACACTTTAATTATTATCTCTAACCATAAGTCTATTAGTATTACTATAAGTGCGCAACACGTCGGCCGCACTTGTTGTAACTTTAATCGACGCGTAATGTTTGATCGCCCTAGCTTGAGGGTTTCGTAGTGCCGTAAAAAAAAAAAAAAAAAATGTAGGTAGACTTCAAAGAACAAAAATCAGGCCGGCATGATGGGAAGGTTGCGTAGAAATCCGCGACACTACGTCATTGTCTTATAGTCTAGCAGATGCCCTTCATAGACGATCAGCTGTTTACCAGATAGTGATTTCATTCAGAGTAACAAAGGAATGAGTATGTCAAAATGAAGTCTAGTATGAATAATAGCAGTGCGCACTCATTTTAAATCGACGGAGGATGGAGACATTTTTCTGTAGCACATTTTGTTTCCAGTACGTCTGCAGACGAAACCAGGACTGTCGCAGCCAAGTTTTCTGGGGATCAGTAGTTTACACGGGCCTCATTGTTCCTGTATTCAGTTGTAATGTGCACTGTATGTTACGTAAAAGGATTTCAATTTTATTTTTTAAATATATTTTCACACTTAATAATATTAAGAGAAGAAACAATTACGAAAAATCATGCCTTGAGCTCAAATATCGTTACTCAAGAATAAGGTATCCCAAATCACGTGATCGTCATATGATACAAGATGCACGCGGACTCTTTGCCGTGAATTTCGGTGTGCCGACGAGTTCTGTCGATTTGTTCTACATAAGTTTGTTTTTTCCCCCAAGAAAAGCGACACTGCAAAGTCGTTTTGTGTATTTTTATGTCTTATTAAAGGTTTGTCACGTTTATTTTCATTCAATTTAACATCGCTTTGCCGATTTCATTTCGACATCACAGCACCAAAACAAAACGCAACCCACAAAAACAAACGCTATGTTCGAAACTGATGTCCGAAGTGCAACATGCTGCATGCTGTAAATGAGAAAGAGTGCCACACCACTTGGTTTTAATTGTCGTGGCTGAACAAAGTTTTGGAACTTGATTAATTATATATTACTGTAACATTTAATTCCGTCAGTTGCACTGGTAAGCTATGTTGTGATGTGTGATCACTGCCAATGCAGTCTCAGTAATCGCTGATGGTACAGTACATAACACGTTGAAAGAATACACAGCACAATGTAAACACGTTTGGAAGTTAATGCAATGTTTCGTTTAAATTAAACCCTATCTCGCTAGCAGTAGCCTAGCTGCACAAAAGAGGAGCTGTATTTTGCTGCTTGAGGGGGGGGGGGGGGAGAGAGAGAGAGAGAGAGAGAGAGAGAGAGAGAGAGAGAGAGAGAGAGAGAGAGAGAGAGAGAGAGAGAGAGAGAGCGTACTGCATAATGCATAATGTACTATTTCTTTCAAACACTATTACTATTTCTTTCTGTTTCCATCACCCACTCATAACATTATTGAGCTCAATGAGTTCTCACAGTGTTTTATTTGAGTGATTTGCAAAATACGTACTTGCTGCTGTTATCTTATTTCCTTAATGACTGACATTTCGCTGGAAGATTTACAGTCCCATACTTTAACTCATTCTACCCCAACACCGAAATCCCCAAATTTTGCCATTGTCCTCTGAAGACTGCACTATAGTGCAGGACACAGATCGACCATGATAGTTTAAGGGTGATGCCAGAATAGCTTGGCGCCCATATGCGCCAAGCTATTCTGGCATCATCCTTGAATTATCATGGTCGATCCTTATCTTGCTCTGGTGTGTCTGGGGTAGAATGAGTTAAGCCTGTCTCGCATAACGGACACGGAGGTTGACTGTATCATTGATATGTGCGCGTAGGTAGCGTTTTGTTTGAGGTGGCAGTTGTGGCCTCATCTTTAAGTTTGGTGCCCATGTGCATGTGGCCATCAGTACTATTTACAGAACTGAGGGCTGCATGTGCAGGCGAGTTCACCGTATCACTGATCAATGTATGTATAAAACCTACATTAAAAGAAACGAACATAAATTCAAAAATAATGTAATAGTTTGTTGGGTTTAATGCCGAGCAGGCGACTAAGGCCATTTCACGGGGGTTAAATAAATAAGATAAAGTAAGTCAGAGATACCTGAGACATATGAATGTTAAGTAAAGGATAGATTATGAACATGCACAGATTTACATGTCTTTTGGTGGGTATTCTGCGGTTTTGTGTGTCTATGTGGAGTGGGGTTGGAAGCGGGTGGTATGGCACCTATGGCACCTATTGCCATGTATGTGTATGTTCTCATGTTGTATGCTAATGTGTATTTACAAAACCTACAGTGCAAACAAACAAAATAAATAAAGAAATGATTTAAATAAATAAGATAAAGTAAGTCAAAGGTACCTGGGACATATGAATGCTAAGTAAAGGATAGATTATGAACATGCACAGATGTGCATGTCTTTTGGTGGGTGTTCTGCGGTTTTGTGTATGTGGAGTCAGTGTGGTTTGGAGCGGGCGGTATGGCACCAATTACCATCTATGTATGTGTATAATATATCTTTTGGTTGTATGCTGATGTGTATGTACAAAACCTACATCACAAACAAACAAAAATAAATAAATAATAAATTTAAATAATAAAATAAGTAAGTTAACGAAAGCTGGGGCGGTCCGTGGCGCAGCGGTCAAAGCGTCTGCCACCAATGCAAGAGGTGCGAGGTTCGATACCCGGTTCCGTCGTCAGACTTTTCTCCACTAGTAAGTGTCACCATTAATTCAGGCTTACCGTCGGGGGTTCTTTCTCTTTGCACTCCGGCTCTTTCCTCCTCCACGAATTTGGTATTAATTTCAGTCCACTTAATCAAATTTCAAAAATATATAAAAACGTTTTAATTTTTTTTTTTTTTTTTTTTTTTTTTTTTTTTTTTTTTTTTTTTTTTTTTGCTGCTTCCAAGTTTCCTCTGTCGACCTCAGAGGTCTTCCTCCCACGCCGCTCACCCCCATCAACCCCAGTGTGCTCACCCAGGCCCGCCAGTTGTTCCAGCCAGACTCCCGGCCCCGCTGCTGTATATATGTCAGGTAGTAGGGGACTCCCTCCGGAGGAAACTCTGCACTACTGCCGTCACTTCGGTGGTCTTGCTACTTACGACATTTTTTTTTTTTTTTTTTTTTTTTTTTGGGGGGGGGGAGGGGGGGGGGGGGCTAGTCACGGAGTCGACGAGTGAGAGGTGGCGAGTCAACCACTGCGTCCTTCCACGCACAGCAGCAGGGTCTGGCGAAGACAACCGCGCACCTAGGGCTCCTAGAAGCCGGACTGGGCTGAGGTCACCATGAGACGGAGACTTGAGAGGTCAGAGGCACCTGGAATAGCGTTTTTGTTTTTTTTGCATGATGATGAGGATGATATGATGATGCCTTGGTGGTCCATGTGGTTAGGGACTGCGTGACAGGGCCGCATTCCACGCTTCCTGTCATAAATATCCTGGTGTTAACCAGGCCCGGGACTTGCGGACACCTGCGGTGCCAGCGGTGTAATTATTCACACCTTGCGATGCGTCATAACCCGGGTCACACCCCCAAAGTCGCACCCGTGAAGTGGGTGGGTCTCGGCTGCGTGGCATCAGCCTTCCCATTGGGTCCATAGCACACCCGCTCTGGGTAGGAGCCGACCCAGGTAGGAAAAGTCCCGCTTGACTCGGCTGGGATTCGAACCCGGATCTCCCGGCCGCCAGTCGGACGCGCTAGCCACTGCACTACAGAGGCCGGTAATTTTCAAAATTTCAGTAGCTCGCTTGAGCTTGCCCTTAGCACCACATGAATTTTCTGTGTTTATGTACAGTGTGTGAGGGAATGCGCGTGATTCACGTGCGGCGTGTTTGTTGGGTTCAGTTCGCGGCTATGTCCTGCGCCTTGTGTTATATTATAAATATGAGAAATGCGCCATATAAATACTATGTATTGTTATTGTTGTTATTATTATTATTATTATTATTTGAATGCCAAGTAAAGGATAGATTATGAACATGCACAGGTGTGCAGTGTCTTTTGATGGGTGTTCTGTGGTTTGGTGTGTGGAGTGGGGAGCATTGGGTATGGCATCTATTATCATATATTATGTGTACATGTATGTTCTCATCGTTTATGCTGATGTGTATGTGCAAACCTGCATCACAAACAAACATAAATAAATGAATAATAAATTAAAATAATAAATAAATTTATTAAATGAGTCAGAGATACCTGGGACATAAATATGCATGCTAAGTAAAGATTAGATTATGAACATGCAAAGACGTATGCATATAAAAATAAATTCTTCCTTTTCTCTCCTTGGTGGTCACCACCATACCAATAGTGATCATGTGCATCGAGGAGTTCTTGTGAGTACCTGAGTGAGGACTGGTTGAATGGGTTGCAAAAGCAAAAATTCCTATATTTAGGTGTTCAACTGAATTTGGTGATTTAGATGGAAACGGGTAGGAGATGGATTTCAGTCTGCCTGGCTTGTGCCTAAGACCAGACGGATAAGACCAGTTAATCCCATCTCCACTAATAAAAAAAGAGCAGGCCTATACATAGAGCCCGTTAGGCTGGAAAACAGATGAGCAACATGCATGTTGTATCTGGACAAAAGTCTTTAGAATTTTGAAGATGGTCGGCAGACACAATGCAAAACATGTGCACGAAGCGAGTTTACTTTTGATATGCTTTCCTCCCAAAAAAGACCGAGTTCTATGGGAAAGGCTGCTTTCAAAACCAGAAAAAATAACGTATATGATGTACTTCAAAGTTCAAATCAAAAATAATCTATGTCTCACTTCAGGAGCAGAGAAAACCTGCAACAACCGTGCGCGTCTGATTGACTTCTTTCGACGGCATCTCGCTGACCGCCATTTTGAAACTAGCGACGCGAGTATGCTTACGGCATTAAAATATTACTTTTAAAATCATTTTATCGTAAATATATATACATGTTTAATTGCTCATGATTTTAATTTGTTCACTGGAATAAACTTGTAACTTGTATGATTGAAATTTTCAATGTTATGCGCCAAAAAATGTCTTGCACATTATCTGGGCTGTGTACGAGGACAGCGAACAAATAGCGCTCGAAAAACACTTCTAAAAAAATGTCTCCATCCTAAAGACAAATATTGTTGTTATGCCTAAGCCATATGACATTAGTACTTTTGTTTCGTACCTGCAAACCATTGTTACTCTTTTGAGGAACTGCTTACCTCTACAGAAATTGCGTAATCTGCTAGACTATTAGGCAATATCATGTAATCAGATATTATGCAACATGGCGACAAATGCGGTCATTTAATGCTGCTTGAATTTTTTCTTGAAAAAAGATCGAAGACGAAAAGAAACGACGTGTTAAATGTGCCTGGACTGTAACTATTCCTTTGTCTGATGATTATCAGACCAACTTTGAGCAGGACTGTTGTTTGCTTTGTTACATCTGTGCAGGAGCAGGGAAAAATATCGTACCTTTCCTTTTGTCATTTCATGCAGCCATTCCACCCACCCCCCACCCCCACCCCCCCCCCACCCCCGCCACAAGCCTCCCCCCTACGCCCCACACACACATACCCTACGCAAAATCCTGCACAGTACAAAAAAAAATTTTTTTGAACTTTGCATGCTTAGAACATTGCAGTTACGTCTACATGCCAATACGTCATAAGAAGAACATATTATTGCGGAAAAGATTTCCGTGTAGCTCGTGCGTTTCAATTGTGCCAGTGTGCTCTCGACACCCTGTCTTAAAATAGACACTTGGAAAATACCTGTTCAAACTCGTGTTGCCCGCGACATTCGGCGTCGACTGTTTCGACAGGCGTTGCATACTTTAAGTAATACTAATTTAAAACAGGAACTAACTAAGAATTTGAACTGTACATTTTCAGGTACAGGAATACATTACAAACATATCGAGAGCAGCAGGCGCGATCTAAGATACATATGAGCTATAGACGTCAAGTGGAAAGAGGGTAGGGTTGTGGTGTCATGCAGAAGGGTATGAGTGGATGGGGGGGGGGGGGGGGTGGTGGATGTTGCGGATGACGAGAACATGCGACTTTTATTCTTGTTTTTATTATGTATTTTATACCACTGCGCCAAAATTTCCCCTTGGGGACAATAAAGTATTATTGTATTGTGTTGTATTGTATTGTATTGTGTTGTATTGTATTGTATAGATATCTTTATAGTATTTCAGTAGTGATTGTCCAAAACTACCACTGGATATTTGCAATGAAACCTATCAAGTCATCATCATCATCATCAGTCCCTTGCCCGATCTGGGCGTTGGGGGGACTGAAAGACAGCAGCAACAGACAGTGCTCTCCACTGAGTTCTATTTTGGGTTGTGGCCAGCAAGTCTGGCATCTCGAGTTCGGTCCATTCTTTTATGTTTGCGACCCAACTCTTTCTCTGACGACCTCGCCGGCGACTTCCTTCGAGAGTGCCTTGGAGGATAGTCTTGGACAGGATGTTGTGTCGGGTCACGTGGCCAAACCAAGCAAGCTTGCGCCGTTTCACGGTTGCCAGAAGGGGTTCATGTGGGCCCACCAGGGAAGTGACGATGCTCTGTACATATTCGTTGGTCTTGTGCTCGCGGTACGAGATGCGGAGCAACTTCCTCAGGCACTTGTTCTCAAAGGCCTGGATTTTCTTTTCTGAGTCTGCAAGCAGTGTCCAAGTCTCGCGACCGTAGAGTAGAATAGACACTACGAGGGACTTGTAAAGCCTGTACTTGATGGTGACGCTGATGGAGTTACTTCGCCAGATCCTGTCCAGCCTGGCCATTGCGGATGTTTCTGTACCTATCCTGATACGGATCTCTGCTATGCAACTACCGTCTTTGGACAAGGTGGCTCCCAAGTACTTGAAGCTATTGACCTCTTCTAGCTTCTGGCCGTTCATGTGGATGTTGCTGCTGCTGTCGCTTGTGGTGTTGATCATCACTTTGCTTTTATCCGTACTGATCTCCATGCCATAAGACCCTGCGCTACTTGAAAGTTTGTCTGTCAGGTTTTGAAGCTCACTATTGCTGCCTGCCATGAGGTCAATGTCGTCTGCGAATCGAAGATTGCACAGGGATCTGCCACCAATAGAGATTGAAGTATGGTGGTCGTGGAGGGTTTCCTGCATGATATTCTCCAGGAATATGTTGAAAAGGACAGGAGAGAGCAGGCATCCTTGACGGACACCGATCGTCGTCCTGAAGAACTCGCCTGACTGATTGTTAAGTAGAACTGCGCTGCAGGCGTTCTTGTAAAGCGCTTCTATCATTTGGATCAGTCCCTCCTCTATGTTGAACGATCTCATGACTTGCCAGATTCCGTCGTGCCAGACGCGATCAAATGCTTTCCTGAAATCAATGAAGTTGTGGTAGAGTTCGTGCTGATGCTGCAGATGTTTCTCGATCAGGACGCGGCAGTTGAAAATCTGCTCTACAGTGCTTCTTCCAACTCTGAAGCCAGCCTGTTCTTCTGCCAAGTGCACGATTCTAAACCAGTTCTGATTTCATTGATTCACGCAAAACTGGAACAAGTGGAACAAAAACACAAGGTCCTGACCTCTCACAACGGTATTGTTTTGTAATATCACCACTTGGGTTACTACATTTTATTGGACGGTAAGGAACTGCCGACAAACGCATGTAACCCGCTTTTTTGGGGAATAGGTTTCATCTCCAATCCTCATACAATAAAAGCTAGTTTTCCGCCGTGACTTCACTGTCGTTCGTTGTTGGGAGTCATTCGTTGCAAACATATTCTCACTATTGACAGTTAACTCATTCGAGACGTGCCGCCTCCGAATACACGGCTTTAAGCCGCGTATCCGGAGGCGGCACGTCTCGAATGTTAAAGCTGTGCACCGGGCTGTTTGCACCCTACCTGATATAATGCTTACTGGAGCGCGAGCCACAGGGTTTGGGCAGCGGAGCAAGAGTGCAGTTCAAAAGAACTCGCTCTTCAAGACGACATCACATGGGCCTACATGTGGCTAAACCG
>BTPG01000003.1:230187606-230255106 GCA_036245525.1 Semisulcospira habei
TTCATTCTCTCTCTCTCTCTCTCTCTCTCTCTCTCTCTCTCTCTCTCTCTCTCTCTCTCTTCTCTCTCTCTCTCTCTCTCTCTCTCTCTCTCTCTCTCTCTCTCTCTCTCTCTCTCTCTCTCTCTCTCTCCCTCCGTCTGCATAAATTTATTAAGAAAATGTGAAAACATATTGTTCATATTTTTATTTCACATACCGTCATTGACTGCAGAAACATTGCATTATTCATATTCATGTATCATAATACTTTAGACTTGCTGAGGTGTTCTTTGCCATTTCTTTTGCAGCATAACATCATATTTTTTTTAATGTTTAATGTTCGATGTTTTGCTTGGTATCTGTCTCTCTGTGTGTGTGTGTGTGTGTGTGTGTGTGTGTGTGTGTGTGTGTGTGTGTGTGTGTGTGTGTGTGTGTGTGTGTGTGTGTGTGTGTGTGTGTGCGTATGCGGACTGGTATATATCAGTGTCAATGTGGTGTAATGTGAGCATTGATTATTTGAAATAGAATTATTGTTGCCTGTACTTTTCTATTATGCATACTTTTATATATAAAATTATGTGTATGTGTGTTTACGTGCGTGCTATAGCTTAGCAAGGACATGATTGAAAATAGGTCATTGAATGTACCTAATCATTTATCCTTGAAAAATAAAGTTCCATTTCTATGTAGTAAAACTGTTGCCGCTAGGGTTTCACGTGAAAGAAAAACAGAAGATAGTGGTAGAAAACCCTTTAAAATAGTAACAGATAACGACGTTTCGGATCAAAGATCCTTCCTCAGGTGACATGGAAACAAACGTAGAACAGAAAAGAACACGACAGAAAGAAAAGACGTCATCCTGTATAGAGAGAAGTTAGAATGACGTAAGAAAAAAAACACACACACACACACACACACACACACACACACACACACACACACACATAGTGACGCAAATACACATGCACAAAACACGTAGCACAAAACTTAGGTCTATATACATACACGTCACCGCATACATTCGCATTCACTCGTGGCTGCTGCAGCTCACGCACATGCACACACACACACACACACACACACACACACACACACACACACACACACACACACACACACACACATGAACACAAAACCCTCAGACTGGGTTACCTACCATTTTATGTGAAAATGGGTTCCCATATTTCTATTTATTCTAGGGCTCTGGAGTTGATGCCAATGTTTAGAACTCACCTTATAACTAAGCTCTACAACTTAAAATAAAATAGACATTTTCTAGAAACAGAGCCACTGGATGGAAAAAAAAATGGGTTTTTACCCCAAAAGTGGGTGCCTCTCACACAAAACTGGGATTACAGTGAAAATACCTCACTAAAGATACCTTTGGTTGATTTTACTATTATGATTGTTTGAGTGGGGTTGTAAGGGGGTTGGGGGGGAGAAGTGTGTGTGTGGGGGGGGGGGGGAGAGGGGGTCATCACTTTTGGTTTATAGAGCTGCTCAATGCGCTCTTATGAATGAAAGAGTTTCATTATCAGTGGAATCAGTAGGTCATTTCAGAGGCGCACACTGAGTTGCACGTCAAACCACTCACAAATACTCATTTGGAGTGCACCAGATGGATCCAGTTGGCAAAGTCCCACATTCCACACTATAGGACAGCTAAGACTGAAAAGCAATCGCGGCGTTTATGGCGCGGTACAAGGTTTAAAACTAAGAAAATGTTGTTTTTAGAAGCGTGTCGGGCAAAAGTTTTTATGAAAACTGTTTTAAAACCTCTTTTAACTCAACTTTTCTTAATGTTAAAAGTGTTTTATTGTACATTACTTAACGTCCCGACAGCAACAAGGCTTTCTCAGGACGTGCCTGCACTGCTTGTGAAAAAACAACAACTAAACAGAACATTGAATGTATGTCGCCAGCCGGTCAAATACATTAAATAAACCTAACACATGGGGCCTACATAAAGCTAAGACCATTTAGCAACACACATCCAATATCAAGAGCTACAGGCAGTGCAGACAGTAGGGAGAGTTTTAAAAAGGCAAATACAGGTGAATGGACAAAGGGCCGACAGGGACACATGCCCCAGAATAGAGAGAAAAACCCACCCTGTGGGGCTGACCAGGGTGCCGCTGGGAAATAAAAAGTAGTTAACCCCACCCAAGTCCCCCAGGGCAGACCCGGGTGGGGTTAAAAGTGTTTTAATTTACAAGCATGTCGTAACTGATATGCATCTATTCCAACGTATAGTGCTGGATATTTTTCCCATCCTCGCCTTCTCTCGGGCTTCGCTCAACACTCGACTTTCCAGTCCTTCCCTGAAACACCCCCAACCGGTCTGCCCTCAACACTCGACTTTCCAGTCCTTCCTTCAAACACCCCCAACCGGGTCTGCCCTGGGGGACTTTTTAGTTCCCAGGGGCACCCTGGTCAGCCCCACAGGGTGGGTTTTTCTCTATATTCCGGGGGCATGTGTTTCTGTCTACCCTTGGTCCATTCACCTGCATTTTCCTTTTTTAAACTCTCCCTACTGTCTGCGCTGCCTGTGGCTCTTGATATTCGATGTGTGTTGCTAAATGGTCTTAGCTTTATTTAGGCCCCATGTCGTAGGTTTTATTTAACGTATTGGACCGGCTGGCGACATACATTCAATATTCTGTTGAGTTTTTGTCACTAGCAGTGCAGGCACGTCCTGAGAAAGTCTTGTTGCTGTCGGGAAGTTAAGCAATGTACAATCAATCAACCTTCCTTCAAACGGACAGCATTCACACAAATAATACTTTACTATTACATCAGAAAATGGCCCATCCAAGCCTGCACTCTTTTAACTGCACTAAACGACTGACTGTAGCAGACGACTCATGAAACGACGCTGACTCTGTGACGTCATTTCCATTCAATCAATTTGTGCATACAATCCAAAAGGAGATGCGGCATTGATAACATCGACAAACCTACAAAATAAAGCAACAGGTTCAACCAAAAGGTCGGGCAGGACAAAAGACAACAGCAGCCTCACCCAAAGTCTAAACGTCCTCTCTTACAATGCGCACTCATACAATCTCTTCACTTCTTAGCAACCGGCGCACGAATATAATTATAGGCTAAGTCAAACTAAAACAGAAGATAGTGGCGAAAAACCCTTTAAAATAGAAACAAAGAACGACGTTTCAGATCAAATATTCTTCATCTGACATGGAAACAAACGTAGAAAACGTATAGGCTAAGTCCCTGGTGAACGTATACATGAATCTCAAATCTGTCACTAGACATCACCTTTCTCCACATCACCCCGGAAGTACATTACAACTCAACACTTTTTTTAACAAAACAACCACACCCTCAAATAACAAACCTAATTCTGTAGAAACATAAACAATTTACTCCCTGAAACAACAAAATATCCCCCCTGACCCATATCAGCTATGAAGTTATTTATAGCTAGCTGAGAAGGGTGATGTAATACATACACGCTCATTTTCAGGGTTCTGTGTGCACAACACACACACACATTGCTGGGAGGGACAAGTTTTCAAACACACTACCGGCATGTCTGTTAAACACAAAAGTGCATGTGTTAACGCCAAAATGAGAAAAACGGATTTTTTTTACTTTTTATGAATCTTTACCGCAAGACAATGCAGAAACAACCCTCAGAAAAAATGGGTGTCTGACTTGGAAACCCAGAATTATACACATACCCAGTTTCCATAAGGATGGTAAAGACAGTCACCCGTTTTAGCTCTTTCGTCTACACACACACACACACACACACACACACACACACACACACACACACACACACACACACACCCACACACACCCACACACTCAAAGGTAGCATCCAGTATCAACAGTGAGGTCAAGTCTGGCACCAACTACCCATCAGGCCGAGCATACATCACTAGGGGCGAATGTTCAAGCCGCGCGGATGGTAAGTGCCAAGCCTGTCCGCGAAAAAGGATTCTGTCATTTTGCGGCGGATGAAGTGGGATGCACATCTAACACCTTACCACCTGGCACACACCCTTGTCAGCAACCACACTGCAAAGCATGTCCGTACATCAACACATCCCCCGTCATCACCGGACCCCTGTCATCTTTTCATGTCCACCGATCATTCACATGCCAGTCATCGGATATTGTCTATGTCATCTCATGTTCTCACTGCCCAAAGATGTATGTGGGGGAGACATACACTCCCTCAACGCTGCGAGGAGCATGTTCGTTCGATCCGCCTCGGATACAACAACCAGGTTGGACGTCATTTCAACCAACCTCCTCATAGCCTCACACATTTCAGCATACGCATCCTTTGGCAAAATACATCCCATCGGCCTGATGGGTAGTTGGTGCCAGACTTGACCTCACTGTTGATACTGGATGCTACCTTTGAGTGTGTGGGTGTGTGTGTGTGTGTGTGTGTGTGTGTGTGTGTGTGTGTGTGTGTGTGTGTGTGTGTGTGTGTGTGCGTGAGCTGCAGCAGGCACGAGTGAATGCGAATGTATGCAGTGACGTGTATGTATATAGACCTAAGTTTTGTGCTATGTGTTTTATGCATGTGTATTTGCGTCACTATGTGTGTGTGTGTGTGTGGTTTTTTTTTTTTTTTTTTTTTTTTTTTTTTTTTTTTTTTTTTTTTTTACGTCATTCTAAATTCTCTCTGTACAGGATGACGTCTTATCTTTCTGTCGTGTTCTTTTCTGTTCTACGTTTGTTTCCATGTCACCTGAGGAAGGATCTTTGATCCGAAACGTCGTTATCTGTTACTATTTTAAAGGGTTTTCTACCACTATCTTCTGTTTTTCTTTCAAAGTTCCATTTCATTTCATTTCATTTCGTCTCTGAACGCTACAAAATAAAGTAAATGAATCAATGGTTAATAGTCTACTGCAACAAAAATTGATGTTGAAATTTCACAGCTTTGATGTGTAAGACAAATTCATGCTACTCAGCCCTTTTAGAACTATTTGTCCGCTGATAACTACGTGTCAGAAATATCAAATCCGACTCAAAGTTAATTCCACTGCAACAACGAACCCAGCGAACATGTTTCTAAATTAAGCATCGACTATTAGGTGTCGTAGCTAGTCGACGAGCACACGTGAAAATTCTTTTATTGACTTTTCTAATGCTTTTAATACTGTTGAACCACTGATGCTTTTGAAGCGTACGTTGGATTTTAATTTGAACACAAACATTATTCTGTGGGTGCGAGACTTTTTTGAAGGACAGGCCGCAACGTGTTAATGTACAGGGTAGTCTGTCTGACCAAATGGAGTTAAATTCGGGCTGCCCTCAAGGTTGTGTTCTCTCTCCGACATTGTTTTCTATATACACAGACCATATGCGTTGTCATACTGCCACTTCTCGTCTCTTAAAGTTCTCAGACGACATGGCTCTTGTACGCCTACTCCAAAAAGAAGACAGTCTGGCTGAGTACTTGGCACAGATAGCAGTATTAGTCATGGTGCAAAGACAGTTTTCTGGAAATGAATATACAGAAAACCAAGGAACTCGTCATTGATGACATGAAAGTTGATGATATTTTTGTACCTGTCTCAGTTAATAACCAACCTGTAGAAGTGGTCACTAAATTTAAATACCTTGGCACAGTTGTGGTTAGTAGGCTGTCTTTTACTCGAAACACCGATCTGATTGTGGAAAAGCAAACCAACGTCTGTACCTTCTTAGGAAACTGAGAAGTTTTGATGTCAGTTCCAAGATTTTAGAATCCATTTATAGAAGCCTGATTGACAGCATACTGACTTTTAACATCACTGCTTGGTATAGCAACCTAAGTATGAAAAACAGGGACAGACTGTCATGTATCGTCAGAACAGCTGGGACGATCATTGGCATAGGACAGTACCCATTAGATGATCTGTACCATAGGGCTGTCCGACTGAATGAAGGCTGCTAGCATTGTCAGTGATCCTCGTCACCCACTATTTGATCAGTTTCAAATGTTACCTCAGGCAGACGTTTCAACATGCCACTTGCCAAAAAGAATGTTTTAAGAAGTCTTTGATTCCAAATGCTGTCTCGAGTTTGAACTCTTGTTTATAACGACTTGATAATTATATAATATGTGATCTACTTAACATTACCTCCAATCTTGTGTGATAGATTGCTTGTGATAGATTGCCTGTGATATATTATTGCAATAACAATTTTCATGGAATGTTCTTATAGTGTTTATTAGTGTCTTGTCTTGTTGTTTTATGATGAGCCAAAAGGCAAATTTCTGTCGTGCTTTGACTCGAACAGTCAATAAAGTTGTATTGTATTGTATTGTATTTCGAGTTGTTAACTGTTTGCATGCGTGCATTTTAAGAGCTAGTGTGACACGTAAGAGTTTCATCTTCTCTCTCTCTTTCACACACACACACACACACACACACACACACACACACACACACACACACACACACACACACACACACACACACACACACACACAAACACACACACATTTATAGCCATGTTGCCTGGATGTTTGCATATCTTCAGCGTAGCTAACTAACCGTTTGTGCTCGTCCGGCTTTGAGTTTTCACCATTAGTACAGTTAGTGGACTCATACTGCATAGATCTACGACAATCCCATTGCGCAAAAGGCCATCGGGCCGACGTCGGCACGATAGCCTTTTGCGCATTGGGATGGCATCACCTATATTTATTGCAGGTAAGATTCCAGAAGCACAATTTTCATCCGATGGCAGTCAATGTCTGTAGCGACTTTGGCGAAACACGTTTCTCTGTCTGTCAGCATGTGTGGAGTTTGTGCTTACATGCTCTGCCTTTAATGTGAAGTCATTTTAACACGTTGAGTCGAGAGCCGTGGAAACTTTGAGTCCCAAACTTTGATTACACTTCAGTTCAGGAGACAGATAGGTCATGACACAAGGCGAGAAGCTATTCTGGAAGCATCATCATGCAACTATCACATGCTCGTTCAACTCAGTCATGATATAGCCATAGGTCAGTGTTTAAAAGGACCTGCTCCAGAAAATCTGCTTTCTGATTGTTCTTAGTCTGTCCTAAAATAATGCCGCCGCACAAAATGGCTAATTTAACTTACAAAGTTTGAATGTCGTAAAATGAACGAATTTTCTGCTCTTCTTCTCCTTTGCTACGTAGACAGTTCCAGCGGATTGTAAAAAGAAAGGTAGGAAAGTCCCTGAACCCGCTGTATCTGCAATCAAAGCCCGCGCTGGAGCAGATCGTTTCAATGGATTAGCACGCGGGGTTGTGAGGTCAACAATTTAAAGTCTCCCCTGACAGTGCTATAACCTACTTTACTTTGTAACTTCCCATCTGGTGCATTTGTTCTATGAAGACAATACACCACAGGTCAGGCGACAGATTGAACATGATAGTTCAAGAGTAGTGCCAGAATAGCTTGCGCCAAGCTATCCTGGCACTACCCTTAATCTATCATGGTCGATCCATATAATGCTGTAGTGTGTAAAGGCTGAATGGATTAAGGATTCATGGACACGGTTTGTTAACTCTCCTGTGCATGAAGCAACTGACATAACTTTCTAGCACCAGTCGCTGCAGGCATAAAGGGTTACTTGATAGACTTTTTATTTTATGTTACATGATCTATGTCTATATTTAACTCATTCTACCCCATCACCGAAATCCTTAAATTTTGCCGTTGTCCTCTTAAGACTGCATTGCAGTGCAGGACACAGATCGACCATGATAGTTCAAGGGTGATGCCAGAATAGATTGGCGCCCATAGGCGCCAAGCTATTCTGGCATCACCCTTGAACTATCATGGTCGAACCTCATCTTCCTCTGGTGTGTCTGGGGTAGAATGAGTTAAGGACATTAAAGACGACAGAAGGACATTTAAATCGGGATCGAGTTACTGTTTCTGTACAGACGTAACAACTTACGTCAGTACAGCACAGGACTAAAACAAACAAGCAGAAAAAACAAACAAACAAACAAACTAAAAAAAACAACAAAACACAACAGACACACGCAATGACCGCACACACTAATAAAGATACAAAATCTCAATAAAAAGACATTAGAAGAAAAAAGCGTAATTCTTAATTCGAAAGTAAGTATATATATATATATTATATATATATATATATATATATATATATATATATATATATATATATATATATATATATATATATATATATATATATATATATATATATATATATATGCTTTTTATTTTACGGCATAATAGATCTTGCATTGCTCAGAAAGAAATAATAAAGCCATGTGTTAAAGCACGCCGAACATATTACGGATTTTACGTGGGAAAAATGAACTTTAACTCATTCAGCCCGACGGCCGTATTTCCCTAATTTTCCAGGCGTCATCTAATGACGATGCACAATGTGCAGGAGATGGATCGACCATGATAATTCAAGGACAGTGCCAGATTAGCTTGGCGCTGATAGGCGCTAAGCTAATCTGGCACTACCCTTGAATTATCATGGTCGACCCATCTCCTGCTGTAGAGCGTCAGGGTTGAATGGATTATACAGACTCATCCCACCTTTTCCCGCTGCATATAAGCAAGATCCACGACGGCCATTATAAACAATTTGGACACTGGCGACAATGAGTTTTGTCACGTCAGAACTGAAATGGAGGATTGGGTTCATTTGGAGTCAGTTTTTGCAGGTAAAATTCATAGCATGTTCGGTGCGCCTTAAGCGACACACGACGAAGCAGAACAGTGTCTCAACGTGCAAAAGCACAGTATAAATAAAAGGCGCCCGTGAAGGGTGCTTTGGTGTAGTGCGTGTACATCTGTTTGACATCCTGTCTCGGAAGACAATGGACAATATGCGCTTGCTGGGACAGTCACTGGAGTGACCTCTCCAGGGCGCAAGCCTGGGCGAAGTGTGTGGAGATCCTGGGATGCCCAGTCGTCAGGATCCCCCTCTCGGCCTCGCTGATGTAGTCCAAAGGAATGCAAAGCAGTACGTTTGGCACCAGTTTGGCTGCAGGAGCTGCCAGAACAGTGCGTGAATACAGGCAGCTGTCTGCCTTCGGGGCTCCACTCCTGATTTGAAGGGTTTACTCCCCCACATTTTGGCCGTTGGATCAAACCTGATCTCCTCCGTCCTTTAGCCGTTGGCTTTCAGAAACAGCTCGTCCGCTCATGCGTGTACATATACTGTATCTTTGAGTGAAATCTCGCGCCCTCGGTACAACCATTCAATGTAGTGTGTCTGTACCAGGCGCGCGTGGGCCGTCCACTCGAAGAAACTGACGTAATAATGGTTAACGTCAACGTGCGCTTGAGGGACGCCTTTAACCCATTTAACCCTGATGCATTGCAGCGGGAGAAGGATCGACCATGATAATTCAAGGGTAGTGCCAGATTAGCTCGGCGCCTAATGGCGCCAAGCTAATCTGGCACTACACTTAAATTATCATGGTCAGTCTGTCTCCTACAGCGGATAAATAATCGTTAGATGACATATCCAAAATTTGGAAATACCGCCAAGGGGTTAGATGGGACAAAAACGCTGAGTAGAATCAAGAGTTTTGACGGCCGAGAAAGACACTTTTCAAGATATGCCTCGGTGGACAGCGCAAATACTGGCTTCATTTGATCTATTTGTGTTTTTGTACGTTGTCAGTACTTTAGTTAGTTAATTTCAATTAGATTATCTAGATGCAAAGCGCTCTGAGCCTTTCTTTGTGGGGATATTGCGCTATAGAAGAGTTATATATTATTATTATTATCAGGAGCAGTCGATATAACCCCAACGCAGTACAGAAATAGACAGTTTGACCATGATAATTCAAGGGCACTGCCAGATTAGCTTGGCGCTAATTTGGCACTGCCCTTGAATTATCATGGTCGAGCCATCCCCTGCAACTGGTAAATAGTCATTAAACTTGGAAAATGCGGCGGTGGGGCTCAATGGGTTAAACTTTACAGAATAGGTTATTGCTTTGAATCGCATCGATATATCACTAGATCTTGGCAAAACGCGTTTAGAAATCGCGCACGCACCCGTTCTCAAGGCAGCGGGAGTCTTCCAGGGTAATATGTGATAAGTAATATGTGATAAGTAGACTCACTTATTACATGTTACGATGACAACGTTACTCGCTAAGCAAAGCATTCTCCCCCCAACCCCCCCCCCCCCCCCCTCCAAAAAAAAAAATAATAAAAAAATAATAATAAAATAAATAAATAAATAAATAAAATAATAAATAAAATAAATAAATAAATAAATAAATAAATAAATAAATAAATAGAATAAAACCAACAGAAAACAAAAACAAAACAAAAACAAAACAAACAAATACGTCTTTGGCCAATCACATTTCTTTGTACAAACATACCCTAATCTTCATAAAGTCACATCTCTAATCAAAAATATGACAACAAATATGCTACACAACAAAAAGAACTATATGTATGTGTTCTGTGACACCGTTCATATCAGACCGTGCGATGTGTAAGGAAATCATTGGTAAAGTTAACACAAATTGAATAATTTTGTACTCTACATCTCTACAGCTACGTTTCCATAAACACGAATACAATACAAATACGATCAGAACTCGATAGGGCAATGCAATTTTCGTTAACATTCGTGGAGCGAGTGTTTCCATATAACACGCTGAAGGGGGATGGGGAGGTGGGGGGGGGGGGGGGGGAGTGGGAGAGGGAGGGGGGGTGGGGGTGCAAGAGTGGGCGGGGATGGGGGATTCCAACTATTTGTTTGGGACCCTCAACCTAAAAGAAAAGTTACGTCCTTCTTTCGGTCCGAACACATCGGATATTTAAAAAAAAAAAAAAAGCTCCCCTGAGCGAACAAAAAATCGAGTCGTGTTCGTTTAGCAGTGGGATGAGAAATTTAGCACGGCATCGGACAAACTGAAACACGCAATCATAAAGCGACTTGCACGAACTGTTCTGTCTCGCACCCGCTTCAGATTTGGCTGGCATTCGTATCGGATTTGGCTTATGGAAACGTAGCTTAAAGACGGCATACTCTTTCGTACACAGTAGCACTGCTGACATCATCTGTTTTCCCAAAGAAAGTTAAAAGTCTCTCTGTAAGCGCGAAGATATTTCAGCACGTCCATCCTCGAGATTTACATGGCTTTTTCTGTCTTCTGTTGTCATGGATCAAGGGCTGAACCGGTAAGCCAGTCAAATAAAACTATGTTTGTCGAACATTTTTGACGTCTGTTGTTGTCTTCAAGACTGTACACATAAACGGACTCAAACTTTCCATAAACTAAACGTTTTGGGGACCGTTGTTTTTGGACCGTTATGAGAAGGTAAGATTTTCCACCCCAAATTTTTTTTACTGCCGATGGAAACATTAACACCACCCAACTCCGAGATAAACAGATCCACAGAAGTCCCAGCCAGTTAGGGAACTGATGAGAATTTATGTCTCTTACTGGTGGTACTTTGTACCCAAGTACCTTGGACGGCCGGCGTTCTTTGGAGTTGCATTTACAATGATTTCTGAAAGGCACCTTGTTTCCACTGGCAGCAAAGGGGGAAACCTCTTTGTGTTTATAGAACCGGCGTCTGCATGCACAAGGGGGTTAATTTATTCAAGGCGCCAAGCATCAATAGCTGCAAGTGCCTTAAAGCGTTGCCGACGGCAACGCTACACGACACTTCCGCAGCTTTTGATTCCGGTCACCTTGAATTAGTTAAAGACACAAAAGGACAGTGTTTGTTGCTATTATCAGCTATGAGCCATCTTTGATTGCGTGTCTTCGTCGTCACCGTTCCAGTTCGCGGAGCGAACGCTGTATACCGGTGAACGTGGTGTGTACTCGTCAGGATGTGACCCATACTTCCACGCGGTCTCTGGCTCTGAAATTAAACAAAAATGAAGCGTTTTAAAAAGAAAAGTTAAAGTTGTGTACTTGAATGAAAGTTGCTCGTATGCCGTGAGTTAGTTAGTTAGTTATTGGGGTTTAACGCCGAGCAGGCGACTAAGGCCAGCTCACGGCGGGCGTATGCCCTGAGAGAGCGAGAGAGATGCTGATAATGATGATGATGATGATGATGACGATGGTGAAACTTTATTACACACGGATATAGATTTAGGTTTATAAAGACCTGTAGTCTTTCAATCTGTCCTGGGGCCAGTTGCATGAGCGAGCTTAGTCCTGCACCAGCCACTAAGCAAGGTGCGCCGCTATAGCGGCGCACCTTGCTTAGTGGTTGGTGCAGGCGCACCTTGCTTAGTGGTTGGTGCAGGACTAAGCTCGCTCATGCAACTGACCCCTAGTGTTTAACTCAACGCAGACAAGAATAAAGTTGAGAGAGAGAGAGAGAGAGAGAGAGAGAGAGAGAGAGAGAGAGAGTACAACAAATATTCATTTAGATGTCAGATCAAGAATCAACCGACAATGAATATGGCAAATATGCCCCACAATGACACCAGTATGTCCAGTTTTGCAAAAAAATCGAGATTTTCACTGTGTAAACGTTTAAACCCTTCCCTGCCACTGAACGCATATTTTGCTTCTGAAATGTTTTTTTCAGTCAACGGCCAAACGTCACAACCGTGCAAGGAACACCGATACAAATTGGTCTCAGCAAGAGGCATAGATCCTCATGAGCCCCCGCGACTGCGGGGGCTCATGAGGATCTATGCCTCTTGCAGTTGGATCGTGTTCACCTTTCCTTGGCAGTGAAGGGGTTAAAGTCTCGACGCCTTTTTTTTTTTCGCTCATGCCCTTTGCGCTTTCGCCAAGCGGCCATTTAAGTTTTTCTTGCATGGAAAAGTAAAGAACCAACTAGACCCAGTAACTATGTCGTGCTTACCGAGCGATTGTGTTTCCTGTACACCGCCGATAGTTTCTTCCTGATCAGCAACAGACTGTTCTTCCGCATGGTCGCTCCTAAACAGAAACAAAACTTTATCGACTTCACTGCTAATTGCCGTGAATGTTGTTATCTGAAGCAGTAGCACACAAACTACCCAACACCGATGTAAATAATTGCCCCTCAGGAGGTAGGTAGCCGCTTAGGTTCCCTCGCCTTGTGGTAGCAGTTTTACCATGTACAGGACGGTGTAAACTTCTGCCACTCAGCTAATAGACCCAGCCTGGTCCTGTTTTTACCATATACTCGGCTTTCGAAAATTACGGCATCACCCAACTATATACTAATGGTCAAAACTTAAGGGCCGCCCCACCTTTTTGTGTCATTGTTTATCGTCGCAAGTAGCTAATAAAATACAATGTTCTTTTGTTCCAAATGGGTTAAAAGTTGACCTTAGACAGTCCACTGTACGGGGAACAATAGACAACAATTCATAAATTTCCACGAACGTGTCAAATGCACGTGAAACATCGTCAGTTTTTGTGAAAAGCTGTGCGATATTGGCAAGCGTACCAACGGCAGGCACATGGAAAAACTCTGTAAAGTCGTGATGCACGGGCTGAAGGGGTCAGTCGTGAACACTGAGCACTTCTGTTTCGCTACAAATACCGGTACAGTAGGGGCATAATTTGTCACTTTCCTAACCATGCCACCACGACGAAGCTTAACGCCAGTAGATCAAGGCCGGGCGCTAGCATGGCTGCAGGATAGAATTTCCGGACAACAAGTTGGGAGACGTCTTGTGGTGTTTCATTCAGTGAGCCAGAGGCTGCTGGCACGATTCCAAGAAACTGGAAGGGCAGAACGACAACCCTGCTCAGGACGCCCGGACATGAGGGTCTGGAGAATCCAGGGCGAGCGATTCAGGGATGGATGCGTCCAAGAGATGGATCGCTACGGAGGAGGCTCAGTCATGGTCTGGGCAGGCTTCAGCAGGGAAGGCAGGACCCCCCTCCACGTCATCCGAGGCACCCTGACTTGACTGCGCTATCGGGACGAGACTGTGCAGCCCCTCATCCAGGCAGCTGTCCAAGCCATAGGCGACAATGCTGTTATGCAGGACGACAACGCTCGGCCTCATCGCGCCCGTGTGGTGGATGAGTACCTTGAGCAACGGGACATCATGAGGATGGAGTATCTGATCTGGCTCCCATCGAGCACCTCTGGGACGTGCTGGGGCAACGTGTAGTCAGCACCCCCCCCCCCAACTCAAGGCGTCCCCCCCCCCCAGCTGACAGTTCCTGCATCAAGAGTGGGAAAGCGATCCCACAACATGTTCTCCGAACCCTGGTGAACTCCATGCGTCAACGCTGCATTGAATGCTTGGCTGCAAACGGTGGGTACACTCGCTACTGACTGGACGCTCTTGTGTGACTTTTTAAATGAGGGGTGGGTGAACATTCTAACGTACTGCTGTTGTTACAATAGCTTAATTTACTCAAAACTTAAATGAAATTGTTACTGAATAAATTAGCAAAGTACTGACTCCAAGTATTGTTACATTATTTGTGTGGTGTTGGCGGTGCGTCTGCGATAAAAAGTGGCCCGTAAGTTTTGACCATTAGTATATTACGTGGTATGATAAAAAAAAAAGTAATGATAGTCGTGCCGTTAAACCGTAACCGTTGGCCCAATTTACTTGATATTTTTGCGTTTCGTTATAGCCCTATCCTCCGATGTTTACGCAAAATCATAGCTATTTCAGGCAAGATTCACAGGTGATGTGGTGTTCTGATGAAGGTCAGGGTCGGACCTGTTAATTTACAGCGTTCGCTAGGTCCTTGATGCGGGAAAACTATGTCCTGCCTGCCTCTTTTTCAGTTAAGGGAAGAACCAAAAGTCGCATTGGTCGAGGCACAGACTGTAGGGGGATGGCTGGGGAAGAACACGAATGTTTTGCTCATCTGTGTAGGGCACAGTGACCTTGGCTTTGTGGTCACTGGCAATTTTAACTCATTCAGCCCGGCGCACGTATTTCCCAAATTTGTTGTAGGAGATGGATCGACCATGATAATTCAAGGACAGTGCCAGATTAGCTTGGCGCCGACAGGCGCCAAAGCTAATCTGGCGCTACCCTTGTATTATCATGGTCGACCCATTTCGTGCTGTAGTGCGTCAGGGCTGAATGAGTTAAGAAAAATCAAGATGTTCTGACCACTGCTGCTCATGAACTGACTTGAACACTTTTGGAAAAAGAATTTCTTACATTATTTTGGTTTGGCAGCGCGCTCCACTGGTAAAATATGAACAAGGACATAGACCTCTAACTTTTAAAAAAAATAGAGAAACTGTTGCCGTCAATTCTGAAAATCTGACAAAATCGCCTCTAGTCTCTTCTCATCAGAGGCCATCTACTCCTGATTGGACTGTTTGCTAGGGATACCGTTATTAAAGCGCTCTGAGCCTTTCTTTGTGGGGATATTGCGCTATAAAAGAGTTATATATTATTATTATAGGACGAGCATGTATAGTCTTCAGCGATGCCGTCACAATCGTTAGATGCCATTTATGCTAAACGTTTTGAGTAGATAATCCAAACGATCAACTTTCTGTTTCTCTGTCAAGAAATAGGGTATCCTTATTGCAGATAGTTTTGGGAGGTCAAGGTCATCGCGCACTATCCTTTTAACTGTTAAATGTGACTTAAGTAGTTGACAAATACTTTCTGATCATGCCTCGTAGCCACCTTTCGTTTGCTAGGAACGACTCCCAACAATGAACGAAACCGAAGTCATCCCGGCTAGCCAACTACCCTAAGCATAGACAACAATCCAAACATCTCCAATAGGCATAGATCATGAGCCCAGGGGAGATGTTTGGAGATGTTGGACTGTTGTCTATGCCTATGGTGCAAGTCGGTTATCCGCCATTATTTCACTCTCGTTTTTTTTTGTTTGTTGTTTGTTACGTTTTGTTTGTTTGGTTGGTTGGTTGGTTGGTTGGTTGGCTGTTTTTTGTTTATTTGTTTGTTTGTTGTTTGTTTGTTTTGTTTGTTTGTTTGTTGTTTGTTTGTTTGTTTTTTTTGGGGGTGGGTCCTTTGAGAGTCCTTTGTTGCAAACAAACCTCACTTGTATTAAACCTCGCCTCACGAGCCTGACAGTCTCGGGATCATGCGGTTCAATACCTCTTGCTGCTTTCATTTATGGCAACGATCCTGATGCGGCTAGGTTATGTGAGACTAACATGCCTGGTGCCCAGCATTGAATTCGGGGGTTGGAGTCTCAGTTAAAGTGAAGAGAAGAACCCAACGGTGAAAGAAACACGCTTAGAAAAGACAACCGTCTTTTCTAATTGTATTTCTTTCTCCGATGGGTTCTTCTCTGCATTTTACACGCTTGGTCTGGACTCAGCTAAAGTGGCTTTCAGTTTATACGACCGTTAGAGAGTAAAAACAAACACTTCATACATCATGTGCATTGAACCCAAAGGTCGATATTCTCAAAGGCAATTGTTCATTTTCTGTGCCTCTACAGACCCCCGCCAAACCGCAAGAACAAATTAACTGATTCAATGTTTGTTGATCAATTTCATGATCTTCTCGATCACTGTAATTCTCTTGCTGGCAGTCTGATAGTCCTTGGTGACTTTAACATCCACTTTGACAATCAGAAGCACCACACCACCTCTGCACTCATGGACATTTTACACATGTTCAGTCTCTCACAAGTTGTCGACAAACCAACTCATAGACAAGGGCATACTATTGACTGGATCCTTCATAGATGTGACGATGATATCTTGTGCTCAGCACAGGTTTCTGATGCAATATGTTCAGACCATTACTGTGTGATCAGTCATTTGAGGGCCATAGTCCCACCTCCAGTGCCTATGCTTACCATAGTGCGCAATGTTCGTGCCATTGACAGACTAGCCTTCAAGGCTGACCTCGTTCAGTCACTGTCTCACCATCCTAGTCCTAGTGCCGAGGAGTTTGATTCATGTTTACGCACTGTCTTAGACAATCATGCACCATCTTCAAAGCGTAAAAAGTCAGCTCATAGAATCAGCCCGTGGTATAGGTTTGTGAGCAAAGAGCTGCGTTCGGCTAAGCAGATGCGGCGCCAAGCTGAGAGAATGTGGTGCTCAACTAGGTTGACTGTTCACAAGCAGATATACACATGTTCTAAGAAGCATGTAAATGAGATTGTTCATGGAGCAAAATCTTCGTTTTACAACAGGAAGATCAGTAAGTGCACAACAAGCAAAGAGTTGTATAATGTGACCAATAAGCTTATGGTGAAGAAGACTCCATCACCTCTTCCCACTACATTTCCCCCGTGCCAGCTGCCTCAGCTTTTTGCAGATTACTTCGTTGATAAGGTCCGCGAAATTCGTGATTCTCTGGATCTCATGCCCACTTCAGTTTTGTTCACCGAAAAACGCTTTAGTGGAGAACCTCTCTCAGCCTTCGAACCTGTGCTAGAGGATGAGGTCAGAAAAGTGATCACAAACACTGCCCCCAAAACTTGTGAGTTAGACCCCATACCCACTCCCTTGTTGTACGAGTGCCTGGATGAAGTGTTGCCTGCCATTACACAAGTTATCAACAACTCTCTCTCCACTGGTATTTTTCCTGAAAGCTTCAAGACTGCACTTGTGAAACCCCTATTGAAGAAACCATCTTTAGACCCAAATGTACTGAAAAACTATCGCCCAGTTTCCAATCTTACATTTCTATCAAAGATTCTTGAGAAAATTGTCCTTGTTCAAACTTTAAAGCATGTCAACTCTAATAGTCTGTTCAGTGTATTCCAGTCTGCATATCGTCCCCATCGTAGCACTGAAACAGCTTTGCTGAAGATATTCAATGACCTGCTTTGTGCTTTGGACGAGCGTAAGATCACAGTCCTTGCTTTGCTGGACCTGTCCAGTGCGTTCGACACTATTGACCATGAAATTTTGCTGTGCCGTCTTCAATCTGTATTTGGCATTGAAGGCACAGTCTTGGCATGGTTTAGTTCATACCTGACTGAACGATCCCAGATTGTTTCTGTCGACGGCTGTCGTTCTGAGCCATCACCTCTTCGGTTTGGTGTACCCCAGGGCTCGGTCCTAGGACCTGTATTGTTCTTACTGTATGTTCAGCCCCTGTCCGACCTGATCTGTAGTCGCTCCATTTCCCATCATGCATTTGCAGATGATACGCAGATGTACAAAAGTGATACTGTCGAGCGAGCTGTGAATGCCGTCCAAAGTATAAGCCAGTGCATTGACCATGTCAAATCATGGATGACCACCAACAAACTGATGTTAAATGATGGCAAAACTGAAGCAATGTTGGTAGCTAATCCAAGATTATCTTCGTCCCTGCCTTTACCGTCATCATTGTCTGTGGATGGAACACTCATTGGCTTCTCTGCGAGTGTGAGAAACCTGGGTGTTACACTTGACAGCGAGTTATCTATGTCACAGCATGTCAGTGCAGTGTGTAGATCCGCTTATCTGGAACTTCGTCGTATTAGTTCAGTTCGTCACTTGCTGACCGTGGATGCCACTAAAACACTAGTTTGTGCATTTGTGCTGTCCAAGCTAGATTATTGTAACTCTTTGCTTTGTGGCTGCCCTCAGTATCTCATTGATCGCCTCCAAAAAATTCAGAACAATGCAGCCCGGCTTGTTGTGAGAGTCCGTAAGACTGAGCATGTCACACCCATCTTGAAGTCCCTTCACTGGCTACCTGTGTCCTCACGTATTCAATATAAAGTTATGTCAATCTGTTTTAACTGCCTTTCAGGCACCAGCCCAGAATACTTGTCCTCTTTGCTGCATGTGTATACACCCTCTCGTGAGCTCCGCTCCTCTTCTGATAAACGGAAGTTGTGTGTACCTTCTGTCCAAACTAAAACATTTGGTCAGCGCACTTTTGTTTATCAAGCCCCAGTGTTATGGAATACACTTCCTCTTGAGGTCAGAAACAGTGAGTCTGTCTCTGACTTCAAGAGGTCGTTGAAAACTCACCTCTTCAAGCTTTACTTTGAATAACTGCCAGTGTTTGATGCCTTAGTTGTAGTTCTGCAATCCTCCTTGTTTAGACTGAATGTTAATTAGAATATAAATTATTATGCATGTATTGTTGTTTAGTTTATTGTAAAAGTGGTGTGTTCGGGCATTGTGCTTTGTTTATGTGCATATGTCATTGTATTTTTATTTTTGTGTACAGATTGTAAAGCGCTTAGAGCTTTTGAGTAAGATTAAGCGCTATATAAATACTCATTATTATTATATTATTATTATTCTCTGAAGACTAGTTTAGAGTTCAGGAGACAGACCTACCATGATCGTTCAAGGGTAGTTGTAGGCACCACCCTTGAACTATTATGGGCCTGATGACTGATCTATAATTTACTGTATTAACCCCTTCACTGCCAGTGGTCACAGTGTCAGTTTTTGAAATTGTTGTAAATTGTTTGAAGATTCCCATTCATCAAAGGAACATGGATACAAAGTGGTTACAGCAAGAGACATAGATCCTCATGAGCCCCCGCCATTGCGGGGGCTCATGAGGATCTATACCTCTTGCAGTCGGGTGTTGGTTATTTCTTTCCGCAGTGAAGGAGTTAACTTGGTATCAGGGCGGAAAGGATTAGCATGACGATAGAGTTCACTTACGTAGTATCAGCACGACTGCTGTCCACATCTATGCTTGTGAACCGCTGATTTCGTCCTCCCACCATTACTGCCCTTGCATTGCCAATGTTAATGTTGACTGTTGTTGGCTGTGGTTCCGAGGGTTTGCGAACTGGTTCATGTTCTTTCCCACCGTACACGTTATGCACTTTGCCGTAGTAGTAATTATGCACTACTACCGTCGGCTGCTGGACATGCTGTGGGACATGCTCGCAGTACGGCGGGGGCGGAGAGTTAGGTCTTGCACATGCTGACTGTGACGCCTGGTGATCAGCGCACGGTGGAGGCGCATTACACCCTTGCGCAGCTCTGGCACATGGTGGGCGGCCGGCGCCTCGGCTGTATACGGTAGCACTGGCTTTGGTTTCAGACACTGAGAATAAGTATGCACACGCATCTACCAATTGTTGATGACAGAAATCCTTTCGGGGATCTGGTATACCGGACGAGTCAGAGTATGCTATGTCTTTATCTGAGAATGCTGAAGCGCTATCAACGTTCGCGTCATAGACTGTCGTTTTCACAGCTGTAGTATCCGCTATTAGCATAACCTTGCCGGCTGCCACCCCTTCCCCTTCCTGCGTGCGAAAAGGCGCAACAGAGCCGGGTATTTGGGTGAGTGTTGCTTTGCTCACATGTTGGGGGTCGTCAGCTACAAGATCACTAGCGTGTAGACACTCCACAGATGCGTAGGCTTGACCAGTACCATGTTTGTTGGGGGCAGCACCTTCGTCGGCCTTCTCTGTAGAGATGACCAGGCTCTTCGTCGTGTCGAATGTGTCCGCAGCATTTGCTGAGATGCACGTCGGGGGCGGGTCTGCTGCGTGTGTAGATCTACCTTCAGTCGCATCACCATCAGGATCTAATCTTGTTTCTGGCACCTTCCTGCACGTGGAAGTGTTTTCCTGTGGATCTGTACGCACTGTGTTCAAGATCCTGTTGTCATCCTCTCTGGTTTCTCGAACAGCAAACAATTTGCTCGAAATAGGCTGGTCAGGAACATTCTGGAAAAATGCATCTGAATCTTGCGTGCTTGTAGTACCCATATTTAATCCATGATGTTTTTGTGGACCCACGTTCCAAGGCTGCAGGGCAGGCATGTAGTTCAAGTTTCGTTTCAGATCGAGAAGGTGCATCTCTTCAACTCTCAGCTTCTGTCTTCGCCTTTCCTCCGCTGTCTTCTGCCGGAGATCGTCTAGTCTCACCTGCCTGATGGCATCTATTCTCTTCTGCATGATAAGTGCCTCCTGCGCCTTTCTATACGCCACTTTCGGCTGAAAGAGTCTCCGCAATTTTTCAGCGGGAAATGTATTGTCCTTGTAGTAATTTACACCAATTAAGGAACGGATTGAAGAGGGAATTTTATAAGGGGCACTGTACTTATCTGTGGTAAAAATGGGCACAACTGTGTAATTCTGCTCAGGCACGTATACAGATTCTGTCAAACACGTTGCGGAGGAATGTTTTTTCATTTTATCCCTGCAGAAACTCTCAGTGACGTAGAGAAACTTATAAGTGCAGTGCTGAATATTATGGTCTAGCCGTTCAACGGGGTTCGTTCCGTCGCCAAGAGACATCTCGTTAAACAAAACCACTTTGGGCGCCTCTCCTCCATCCAACACCACCTTAGACTTGATGAGATCTAAGAATTGTTTAGCCCCGATTTCGTCATCGTCATTATCTTCACAATACTCAATGATCCCGTCGTGGAACTCAGCCTGTAGTTCTGGCGGGAGACGGTCTCGGTATTTTTCAATGTTTAAATCGTCTTCTTCACTTTTAGAGTGCGGGAGTTGCAATACCTCCGTTTCTTCTGATTTGTTGGATTTCTCCACAGCACCTTTTCTTGATCTCGCTCCGTTTCTGGGGTCTGTGACTGGATCATGGTGTTGGATTGTTTGGGCTTGAAACTTCTGCTCCAACTCCTCATCTAAACAATAGACACGCAAAATAAAATGAATGGAAGATTGAGCTGAACTGCACCGAACTGAATTTATGAACATTTTAATCTCTCTCTCTCTCTCTCTCTCTCTCTCTCTCTCTCTCTCTCTCTCTCTCTCTCTCTCTCTCTCTCTCTCTCTCTCCATAGAATTGATCTTTATAAAACGAGTTTGACGTTCTCTGGCTCTAGTCTTTGGAATGCCTTGCCTAGAAACGTCACGACATCAGCTACTTTCTCCTCGTTTAAAGTCAGTCTCATCAAGTACTTATTTTTGTCAGCAGCATCCCCGTGACTGTGCACATATTGAAAAATACTTCTCATTAGATCATTAATTGCCTGTATCACAGGTTTCGATGACTCATATTTATTCGGTACAGCTTGTATGTAGCCAGCTACTCATATGACTGACTAGCTTAACGTGTAAGCGTGTGTGTGCACGTGTGTGTGTGTGCGTGTGCTTTTGTGCGTGTGCGTACGTGTATATTAGAGATAGAGAGTGGCGTGCTCAAATGTGCATGCGTTATGTATGCGTATTAGGTTGTGTGCATTTTTTTTATTATATTATTTTAATTAAACCTCACAACATGTCATTATGCCCGACCAGTAAAGTTGATAATTCCTATGTCACTTCCACCTTACATTTTTTTCTTCTTCTTCTTCATTCTTGGCTTGTGCTGTGTTATGTAAAAAACAAAATTTCCCTTTTCAGTAGTAGAATACAATTAGTGCGATAGTAACTCTGTAATAAGCAGATTAGCAACGGCAAGTTCAAAAAATGGTTGTTACTACCAAAACTTTTACCGTTGTCAAATAAAGGATCATTGTCATTGTCACTCTCTCTCTCTCTCTCTCTCTCTCTCTCTCTCTCTCTCTCTCTCTCTCTCTCTCTCTCTCTCTCTCTCTCTCTCTCTCTGAGCACATGTGCTTTTGACATGTTATGCTCGGACAGTGATCGTACTCGGGTAGTAAATTCTGCTGAGGGCCGGAGACCAGGACCTGACCATCCCACTCAGAATTCAGACGGTACTATTCGCAAACCCTCAGTGACTTTTCCTGTCCGCCGTTGGGAGACAGCCCACAATACTCTGTTCTCACCTCCCCAAAACAGTAACAATACACATGACATTGATCCCTCAGCCTCTGGTGGACGTCAAGCTACTGAAGCTGTTGGCATCCAGTCTTACGATGAACAGAGTGCGCCGCCTGCCAATGAACTCACATGTGCCAAACAGGGCGGGTCGGGTGCCGCTTTTGCCTCCAACTTCCCTTTCTCACAGCCGCTCCTGTTACCACCGTGTGGAAGCTGGACCGGACCCCTTCGCATCGTGTTTTCCCGGCAACTACGTACGCCCTTCTGCCGGCTTCTGGCCGCAGGTCACACCACACGGACTACCCGTGCCACAGTTACCTGCATTTCTAGACAAAGTGTGACATCAAGCGGCTATTTTGAGAAGCTGCGTGAAAAGGAACACACGGGTTTGTTTCATTGTCATATCCACTGTGCCTGACGGTGAATCTGCACTTTGGAATGTGAAACTAGTACATTTTGGTTTTTAGAGTCATGTGTGGACTGAATAGCGCCGGTTATAACTTGAGCGTACTCATTTGAGGCCGGAGTGTGACTGTATAGTGAAAGTTTTCGTGAACTCTTAGTTATCTAAATTGTTTTTCTTCGTTCTGTACAAAGATCAGTCGTACAGACTTATAAGAGAACTATTGACTATTGACTTTATAAAAAGGTCTTTTATCGTCGTGTGTACACTAGTGTCTATATACAACGAACAATATGGCGAGTGGATCCACTGGCTCAGCCACTCAAGGACTGAAAGTCGGACATTTAAATGTGTATCATTTATATCCGAAAGAACATGATATCTCCCTGTTTCTGAACCAGCCGTCACATTTCCACCTCTTTGGTCTCATGCTCACTGAATCTCGTCTGGATTCTCGAATCACTGATGCATGTGTCAGTATTCCGAATTTTTCTCTTATTCGACGTGATGCAACTTCTCCTGGTCATACTGGGCTAGCTGTTTATGTGCACAGCACTGTTCAGCACAGGGTATGCAGACGTCATGATCTTGAGACAAAGGAGGTGGAATGCGTGTGGTTGGAAGTCAAGCTTCCTAACACTTCGCCACTGCTAGTTGGCTTTGTGTATAGGAATCCAGCATCCACTGCCGAGTGGTATGACGACTTTGAACAGGTGATGGATAAAGTGAATGACACAGGCAGGGATATACTCATTCTCGGTGATTTTAACATTGACATCTCAAAACTCCATTCGATGCGGCAATGTACAACGGACTAAAACAGATTACCACTGCAACCAGAGTAACCCACTCTTCGTGTACTTTGATTGACCACATCTATACTACCAACCCTCAAGCTATCATTGAAACTGACGTCCCTTCACTAGCTGTCAGTGACCACTTTCCCATCGTCTGTACATGGTCATGTTATGTTCCTAAACAGAGCCGAACCCAACATTTATACATTACTTATAGATGTTTTAGAAAACTAGATAAAGATAGTTTCCTTCATGACCTCAGTTTTTTGCCGTTCCATGAAGTTTACAATCACAATGACCCTGATGTAGCGCTCTCACTGTGGCTTGAGCTGTTCCTCGGAGTGCTAAATAAGCATGTCCCTTTAAAAAGGAAACGAGTCCGGTGCCGTGAGCCCCCCACCTGGATTACGGAGGAGATTAAACAAACCATGGAAGCGAGAAATCGAGCCAAGCGGGACAAAGATTTTATTGAGTTCAAAAGGTTACGTAACAGAGTCAAATACCTTATCCGGGAGGCACAAACAGCACTGGTAGAGAAAACCATACGCGGCGGGAATCCGTCTTCAACATGGAAAGTTTTAAACTTACTAACAATAGTAAAAATCGTTCTGCAAATACGACTGCCAATCTTACAGCCGATTCATTTAACGACCACTTCATTTTAGCCCCGAAATCTTTACTACATGCTGAAGATTTGGATCAGGTCCAACATGTCGCATCGCAGAAGCTTACTGACTTTTTTAAGCAAAGACTGTCCGCTGGCGATGCTTTTAATATCCCCTGCATCGCTATACATGAAGTGGGCAGATTTATCTCTAGTCTCAAGAACAAAAAGTCAGCTGGCATTGATGGTATGAATGGTTTTATCCTCGAACTTTCTCTTCCATACATTGTGGAAAGCTTAACCTATATTTACAACCTATGTATTCAAAATAATATTTTTCCGATGGCTTTCAAAAAATCTAAAGTGGTACCTATACCTAAAACAAAAGACACATCTGATCCAAATAATTTTCGGCCTATATCCATATTATCTCTTCTATCGAAACCTATTGAGAAGCATGTACACAAACATCTTCTCGAATTCCTGGAAGAAAAGTCTCTCCTGAATAAATATCAATCTGGTTTTCGCCCTAAACATTCGTGGAACACTGCCTTGGTTCATATGATTGACACTTGGTTGCTCAACATCAACAGAAACAAAATGTCTGGTGCTGTCTTTCTAGACCTAAAAAAAGCGTTCGACTTTATAAACCACGAAATTTTATTAGAGAAACTAGACTGCTACTTTAACAATAACAGCCCAGGGACACTCTCATTCTTTCGTTCATATATCATAGGGAGAATTCAAACTGTGTACATCAATGCTACCTTCTCTTCTGAAAAGCGTGTTGAGTATGGCGTGCCCCAGGGATCCATACTAGGACCGTTACTTTTCTGTTTGTTTATAAATGATCGTCCACTTCATATATCCAATCCAAATACCGAATGTGACATGTTTGCCGATGATTCAACTCTTCACGCTGGAGGGAAAACTGTACCTGAAATATCAAGCAATCTTCAGCTTAGTCTTCAGGAGGTCTCACTGTGGTGCAAAAATAATCAAATGCTTGTAAATCCATCCAAAACGAAAAGCATGCTAATCACAACACGCCAAAAGCATCAGCTCCGCCCCCATTCACTTAACCTCTCTTTTGATTCAGTTCCCATTGAGCAAGTCAAGGAATATCGCCTCCTCGGGGTAATTGTTGATGACCAACTGTGCTGGCTGCCCCATCTAACACAACTAGGGAAAACATTACTGTCAAGATTAAAATCTATCATTGATACTAAGAGTAAGACACGAAAGCTGTTTTCAACTCCTACATTAAACCTCACATTGACTACGCATCTACTATTTGGGACGGCTGTAGTAAGGCTAACCTTAAGCGGATTAATTCTCTATACAATCGCGCAGTTAAACTGATCCTCCCAATCCCCTCTCTAACTTTGGAGGAAAAGCTTCAGGCAACAGGGCTCCTTCCTTTACATCAACACCTTACGTTTAATAAGTGCGTACTTATGCACAAAGACTGAACGGGAAAGCCCCCCTCTACCTGGCTAAGCTTTTCACTGAGAGCGAAAGGGTTTACAGCACTTTGAGGAACAGTCTCGTCATTGAACGGCCCCGAATCGACTTGTTTAAATCCAGCCTTTCTTACGCGGGTGCCTATTTATGGAACTCACTTCCTCCACATATACAGCAAACGAGACATCTTCCATTGTTTAGGACGAAAGCTTTTAAATACATCTCTGAGCAAACTTGAATGAAACGTAGATAATATGTCCAAAAGAGTTATGTCAATGATTTCCTGTGGTCCTCCGTTTTGCACTTGTTAGCTTTTACATAATATCTCTCTTTATCGTGGTGTTTTGCCTGCTCACTAAATTCCTACACACGAGTAGCTGTATCATAAGTGTGCAGTCGCTTTCTATAAACACACATTACATCACCCCCCCCCCCCTTCCCACTCCCCCAAGACCCTGTCATTTTGCTGTGTGAGTGTGTAATCTTCAGCGACTTTGGAACTTGTATCGGAATGTAACACAAGTGACCTGTGGGTGTAACCGCTTGTTTTGTGCTGTTAACATATTGTTTTAATGTTGCTTTTAATGTTGTAGTTTAGCAAGGACAAACATGAAAAGAGGCCTGTGTGCCTATTGTTTCCATCCTTGAGAAATAAAGTATCATTCATTCATTTATTCTCTCTCTCTCTCTCTCTCTCTCTCTCTCTCTCTCTCTCTCTCTCTCTCTCTCTCTCTCTCTGCAGCTGGGCTTTGATGGTGGACAAACAAAATCGGAAAAACCAGCATACCACTATCTATTACAGATCGTTTAAACAGTTTAATAGGGATATGTTTCTAGCCGAGCTAAATGAAACCTCTTTTCATTCGGTTTACAATCACACTAATCCTGAAGATGCGTTGACCGAATGGTATAGATTGTTCCTTCGGGTTCTTGACAAGCATGCGAAGTTGCGCGAAAAGTGGGTGAAACATGTGCATTTACCTCAGTGGTTAAGCAATGACATTAAAGAGGCCATGGCTGTCAGGATTGAACTAGAGCGCAACACAGGTTTTGGTGTTTTCCGCAAGCAGCGAAATCGTATTAAATACATGGTCATAGAGGCCCAGAGAAAAACACTTTAAGCGATTGATGGACAACAAAACAGACACTGTATCTGTCTGGCGCGCCTGCATGGGTTCACTAAATCGAGACAAACAGCATCATGTACATCTATATCCGCAGACACATTTAACAACCATTTCTTGTCTGCTACTGATTAGTTGTTAAGCAGTACGACAATTCTCGTTGACACACCATCTATATCCGAAAGGCTTACAAATTTGTGTGAGGACAAACTCGCGCCAAACGTATCCTTTAGTATTCCTTCGCTTACTGTATTTGACGTTGGCAAATCTATTAGCCCACTGAAAAATAAGCGCTCGCTTGGTCACGACGGGATGAATACATACTTTTTTAAAACTTGCTGCCCCGTATGTGGTCGAGTCTTTGACATTTATTTATAATCTCGTTTTACAACATGGTATATTTGCAAACAGCTGGAAAGTAGCCAAAGTTATTTCTCTGCCTAAAAGTAAGGACCTATCAGACCCTAATAAGTTTAGACCAATCTCGCTCTTGTCAGCTCTGTCAAAACCAATAGAAAAACATGTACAAAGGCATCCGAGTAATTTTCTTGAAAAACATAACTTGCTTTACCACTACAGTCAGGTTTTAGACCTCGCCACTCATGCCACATGGCTCTAGCTCACCTGACCAATACGTGGCTCACGTCCATGAACAAAGCTGAAATGACCAGTGCTGTATTTCTAGATTTTTCTAAAGCCTTTGATCTAGTAAATCATGAACTGTTGCTACTAAAGCTATCGGCGTACCACGTAAGATAAGATAAGATAAGATAAACAGATCATCCTCGGACATTTTCAGATGTTATTTCGACGGAAGACGTCGGTATGTGTTTGTTAACGGTCAACGTTCCGCTGAAGACGCAATAAAGCATGGAGTGTTTCAGGGCTCAATATTAGGACTCCTCTATTTTCCATTTACATCAATGATATGCCAATGCATATTTCAGATCTAAACGTACGCTGTAGCCTGTTTGCTGATGATGCCACTCTCCACGTGTCGACGGCGAAAATCTCCACAATCAATTTCTCACTTCAGCAGGGCCTAACTGATGTTTCAAAATGGTGTCACACTAACTATATGGTACCAAATCCGTCTAAAACAGAATGCATGAAATAACTACACGACATAAGCAACAGCTACATCCACCCCCGCTTAACCTTTCTCTCAACTCTGAGCCGACTAGACAAGTTAGAGAGCAACGCTTGTTAGGCGTCATCGACGACCAACTCACATGGCACGCGCATGTCAGCAGCATACGTCGAACAGTGTCCAGAAATTCTTCTTTAAAAACTACGTTATTTTACAAATACACCGACAAGGAAAATATTTTATTACGCACATATTCAATCCCATATAGCTTACGCATCCACGGTTTGGGACAGATGTAGCGATGGGTGCATAAAACGGCTTTATGCTCTTCACCGTAGGGCAGCCAAATTAATCCACCCGGATAGAAAGCACTGACGACCGACTCAAACCTCTGGACATGCTGCCTCTGCGTAAGTTACTCATGTACAATAAAGGCGTACTAATGTTTAAAACCTACCACTCTAAAACTCCTAGTTATCTAACAGATCTATTTATCCCTACTCATACGCCATATAAAACTGCGAGGAAAATCTATCCATAGCAAGGCCGCGCCTCGGTATATTCAAAACTAGTTTGTCTTACTCAGGAACTATCTATGGAATTTGTTGCCGATCGACGTGACATTACTGAGGCTCCGTCTTTGTCCACATTCGTGGCCCGCTTATTTCGGCAGCTGAAAGAAACTTGAGCCCATAGTTGTGTAGTTGTGTCGGCGTGACTCGAGCGAGTTGAGTTATATTGAGTTTGTTGTTGCATTTATTGTTCAAACTACGTTCTTAACATTCATGTTTATTTAAGGTTTTCTTCTGTGTGTGTGTGTGTGTGTGTGTGTGTGTGTGTGTGTGTGTGTGTGTGTGTGTGCGTGTGTGTGTGTGTGTGTGTGTAGACGAAAGACCTAAAACGGGTGACTGTCTTTACCATCCTTATGGAAACTGGGTATGTGTATAATTCTGGGTTTCCAAGTCAGACACCCATTTTTTCTGAGGGTTGTTTCTGCATTGTCTTGCGGTAAAGATTCATAAAAAGTAAAAAAATCCGTTTTTCTCATTTTGGCGTTAACACATGCACTTTTGTGTTTAACAGACACGCCGGTAGTGTGTTTGAAAACTTGTCCCTCCCAGCAATGTGTGTGTGTGTGTGTGTTGTGACACAGAACCCTGAAAATGAGCGTGTATGTATTACATCACCCTTCTCAGCTAGCTATAAATAACTTCATAGCTGATATGGGTCAGGGGGGATATTTTGTTGTTTTAGGGAGTAAATTGTTTATGTTTCTACAGAATTAGGTTTGTTATTTGAGGGTGTGGTTGTTTTGTTAAAAAAAGTGTTGAGTTGTAATGTACTTCCGGGGGTGATGTGGAGAAAGGTCATGTCTAGTGGCAGATTTGAGATTCATGTTGAGATTCATGTATACGTTCACCAGGGACTTAGCCTATACGTTTTCTACGTTTGTTTCCATGTCAGATGAAGAATATTTGATCTGAAACGTCGTTCTTTGTTTCTATTTTAAAGGGTTTTTCGCCACTATCTTCTGTTTTAGTTTGACTTAGCCTATAATTATATTCGTGCGCCGGTTGCTAAGAAGTGAAGTGATTGTATGAGTGCGCATTGTAAGAGAGGACGTTTAGACTTTGGGTGAGGCTGCTGTTGTCTTTTGTCCTGCCCGACCTTTTGGTTGAACCTGTTGCTTTATTTTGTAGGTTTGTCGATGTTATCAATGCCGCATCTCCTTTTGGATTGTATGCACAAATTGATTGAATGGAAATGACGTCACAGAGTCAGCGTCGTTTCATGCGTCGTCTGCACCAGTCAGTCGTTTAGTGCAGTTAAAAGAGTGCAGGCTTGGATGGGCCATTTTCTGATGTAATAGTAAAGTATTATTTGTGTGAATGCTGTCCGTTTGAAGGAAGGTTGATTGATTGTACATAGCTTAACGTCCCGACAGCAACAAGACTTTCTCAGGACGTGCCTGCACTGCTAGTGACAAAAACTCAACAGAATATTGAATGTATGTCGCCAGCCGGTCCAATACGTTAAATAAAACCTACGACATGGGGCCTAAATAAAGCTAAGACCATTTAGCAACACACATCGAATATCAAGAGCCACAGGCAGCGCAGACAGTAGGGAGAGTTTAAAAAAGGAAAATGCAGGTGAATGGACCAAGGGTAGACAGAAACACATGCCCCCGGAATATAGAGAAAAAACCCACCCTGTGGGGCTGACCAGGGTGCCCCTGGGAACTAAAAAGTCCCCCAGGGCAGACCCGGTTGGGGGTGTTTGAAGGAAGGACTGGAAAGTCGAGTGTTGAGGGCAGACCAGTTGGGGGTGTTTCAGGGAAGGACTGGAAAGTCGAGTGTTGAGCGAAGCCCGAGAGAAGGCGAGGATGGGAAAAATATCCAGCACTATACGTTGGAATAGATGCATATCAGTTACGACATGCTTGTAAATTAAAACACTTTTAACCCCACCCGGGTCTGCCCTGGGGGACTTGGGTGGGGTTAACTACTTTTTATTTCCCAGGGGCACCCTGGTCAGCCCCACAGGGTGGGTTTTTCTCTCTATTCTGGGGCATGTGTCTCTGTTGGCCCTTTGTCCATTCACCTGTATTTGACTTTTTAAAACTCTCCCTACTGTCTGCACTGCCTGTAGCTCTTGATATTGGATGTGTGTTGCTAAATGGTCTTAGCTTTATGTAGGCCCCATGTGTTAGGTTTATTTAATGTATTTGACCGGCTGGCGATATACATTCAATGTTCTGTTTAGTTGTTGTTTTTTCACAAGCAGTGCAGGCACGTCCTGAGAAAGCCTTGTTGCTGTCGGGACGTTAAGTAATGTACAATAAAACACTTTTAACATTAAGAAAAGTTGAGTTAAAAGAGGTTTTAAAACAGTTTTCATAAAAACTTTTGCCCGACACGCTTCTAAAAACAACATTTTCTTAGTTTTAAACCTTGTACCGCGCCATAAACGCCGCGATTGCTTTTCAGTCTTAGCTGTCCTATAGTGTGGAATGTGGGACTTTGCCAACTGGATCCATCTGGTGCACTCCAAATGAGTATTTGTGAGTGGTTTGACGTGCAACTCAGTGTGCGCCTCTGAAATGACCTACTGATTCCACTGATAATGAAACTCTTTCATTCATAAGAGTGCATTGAGCAGCTCTATAAACCAAAAGTGATGACCCCCTCTCCCCCCCCCCCCCCCCTCCCCTCCCCCCCCCCCCCACCCCCCGCCCCGCCCCCCACACACACACACTTCTCCCCCCCCCCAACCCCCTTACAACCCCACTCAAACAATCATAATAGTAAAATCAACCAAAGGTATCTTTAGTGAGGTATTTTCACTGTAATCCCAGTTTTGTGTGAGAGGCACCCACTTTTGGGGTAAACACCCATTTTTTTTCCATCCAGTGGCTCTGTTTCTAGAAAATGTCTATTTTATTTTAAGTTGTAGAGCTTAGTTATAAGGTGAGTTCTAAACATTGGCATCAACTCCAGAGCCCTAGAATAAATAGAAATATGGGAACCCATTTTCACATAAAATGGTAGGTCACCCAGTCTGAGGGTTTTGTGTTCATGTGTGTGTGTGTGTGTGTGTGTGTGTGTGTGTGTGTGTGTGTGTGTGTGTGTGTGTGTGTGTGTGTGTGTGTGTGTTACTGCTAAATTAGCCTTTGGATGATCACGTTTTTCCTTTCCATTTTAATTAGTTCTTATATATTACTCGCATGTGAGTGTTGTGTGAGTGCGTGTGAAAGGACATGATTGAAAAAAATGTCTGTGTATCTAATCATTTATCCTTGAGAAATAAAGTTACATTTCATTTCATTTAATAATCTCTCTTTCTCTCTCTCTCTCTCTCTCTCTCTCTCTCTCTCTCTCTCTCTCTCTCTTACGCATTGCTGATGTCCTATTACAAATTTGTCCAAACACAACGTCACATATATCAGACATACTTGACAAATTATGTGCCGAAAAGCTCAAGTCAAGTATTTTCAATATTCCTGTTATAACGGTTTATGACGTTGGTAAAACCATATCTCCGCTAAGAAAACAAAAGATCAACTGGTCGTGATGGCATTAGTACTGCAATACTAAAACTAGCTCACCCATATGTCGTTGATTCTCTGACGTGTACTTACAATCTTTGTAGTCGACACAGAACATTTCCGTCCAGCATTAAAAAAAAAAAAGTCATTCCTTTGCCCAGAACTAAAGACCTCTCTGAGCCAAATAACTTTAGGCTTATTTCTTTACGTTCGACTTTGTCGAAACCAATAGAAAAACATAGTCTACGTCATTTACACGATTTCCTGGAAAATCGTCAAGTTCTACACCCATTGCAATCAGGCTTTCGACAACGCCATTATTGTCACGCGGCGCTGATTTATCTAACTGATAGATGTCTTGATGCAATGCACAGATTGCAAACGACAGGGACAGTATTCTTAGATTTTAGCAAAGCATTTGACTTAGTCAATTATAATCTACTTATACTGAAACTTAGAGCATATAGGTTTAGCAGCAACGTTGTGGCGTTTTTTTCAGTCCTATCTAGAGAATAAAACTCAATTTGTGATTTTAAATGGCAAACAATCCGCGGAGGGTATAATTCGTCATCGTGTGCCGCAGGGACCCATACTCGGCCCCTTAATATTTTCGCTTTCATAAATGATCTCCTTCTAAATATTTCTCCCACTGGAGTCACCTGCAGCTTTTTTGCAGATGATGGCACATTAGACGTTTCTGATGCAAATGTTTTCAATGTCAACCACACCCTGCAGCAAAGTCTAAATGTTACATCAAAATGGTCTACTGATAATTTCATGACTCCAAACACTGGTAAAACAAAGTGCATGCTCGTCGCCATCAGACAAAACAGCAGCCCAATTCCCCTTCTTTGAATTTCTTTCGGGGCTCTGAACAAATTAAGCAAGTCAAAGAACATCGTGTACTTGGCACAAACATTGATAACTGCCTCGGCTGGCAAAGGTAAACAGATAAGATATGCAAGGGGACATCAAGAAATTTGTTTCTTCTTGCTAAACCAAAATGTTTCACTGACAGAGAAACAAGACAACTATTCTAAAATGCACATATTAAATCGCATATTGATTGTGTCTCATCTGTGTGGGATGGCTGTAGTGACGCAAATCTAAAAAGATTAAACTCACTCCATAGGCGAGCAGCTAAACTTATATTAGATAAAAACATTCCACAACAAAGCAGTACCGACGAAAAACGTTCATTACTTCGTATTCTCCCTCTCCGTCAATACTTTGTTTTCAATAAGTTAGTGATGGTATATAAGGCTACAGTAGGAAAAACACCAGCTTACATAGATCTAGTCTTTTCAAGACTTGTAGCACACCCTACAACACACGTAAAAAAAATACCTGGTAGTTCCAAAGCCCAGAATCGACATATTCAAGTCGTCTTTTTCTTACACGGGTTCGATACTGTGGAACGCACTCACCACAAAGACTAAATCAGCACAGTCTGTGAGCTCCTTCAAAGCCCAGCTGCTACAGTATTTACTCAGAAATAATTGAACAGATTAGCTGTATCTACCAATTGTATTACTAGTACAATATTTTCTTATAACAATATTTTCTTATAACAATTACAATATTACAATATGAACACATGTTTTTTAAAAAAACATTTATTGATGATTATTTAATGCTGATTCCCTATCATGCTACTTAAATCTGCTATTATATATTTCATTTTCATCGTGTATTTGCATCCGCGCACGTTAGTTCATGCGTGCGTTCGTGCGTGTGTGTGTGTGTGTGTGTGTGTGTGTGTGTGTGTGTGTGTGTGTGTGTGTGTGTGTGTAACGCATCACTCGAGAAACGGGTGTCTTACGTTACTCTTTTGCTGCCTTACAACTAGCACACGTGTGTGTGTGTGTGTGTGTGTGTGTGTGTGTGTGTGTGTGTGTGTGTGTGCGCGTGTGTGTATAAGAGTGTGTGTGTGTGTGTGTGTGTGTGTGTGTGTGTGTGTGTGTGTGTGTGGCTGTGTGTGTGATATTTTCAATTACATTTGTTAGATTATGCTAAATAGTTTACAGTTGATAGTTAGTGTTAAGTAGTTTACTTTTGAAGTTTTAACTTTACTCTTTCAGTTTTTAGTTTAAATCTTAGAATTAATATTCTTTCATAATGTATGATCACATAAGCTTATCTAAGTCTAATGTGTGTGCACGCGCGCGCGCGTGTGTGTTTGTGTATGTGTGTGTGTGTGTGTGTGTGTGTGTGTGTGTGTGTGTGTGTGTGTGTGTGTGTGCGTGCGTGCGTGCACAAAACCCCTAAAATGGGTGACTTTCTTTACCATCCTTATAGAAAATGGGTGTGTGTAAAATTCTGGGTGACCAAGTCAGGCACCCATTTTTTCTGATGGTTGTTTCTGAATTATCTTTCATTGAAAAGTCAGAAAAAAATATCATAATAGGATGTCCCATTTTTGCAGGTTTACCTCATGTTGTGTGTTTGCAACGCACTGGGCCTGTGTGTTACCACGGAAGCGAGCGTCTCTATGGATCAACTTGATACCTGATTGGTCGGCTGCACAGTGACATGAACTGAGTTGTTTCCCCTTCCTATTGTCTTTCGTCCTGCCAACCGTTGTTCCATTTGCAGAGGTACAATTTTATGCAATATTTCTTAGATAATAGCACGCCCAAGTGTACTTCTTCTGCACAGTTATTTAACTGAGATTCTCCCAATCCGATACAATTGCACAGTAGCCTATATGAACCCATTTGGCCGAGAAAACTGAGACGTCTGCTACGGCCGGTGTCTGCTGCAGTCTTGTAGTAAAAGATAATAGAACCCCACAATTTTAACAAAAGCTTTCTTCTTCAATGAAATGAATTAGTTCAATAACACCATTACAAGGTCAATCTGTCACGCGATTGTGTTGCTTTTTTTCTGACATGTGTGATTGTGATTGAAAAGTAACTTGACACATATATGCACTATATATTTAAACAAAATGGCGCCAGATTTCAGTGTGTATTTCAATCCTTGTACGCAAAACTGCCTCGCAATTCGAAGAACAGACTTCCACGAACAGGTTTTTCGGATTGTGCATCTGAAGTGTCGCTTTTTACTGTATTACCAGTTATTGTTCGTAGGGGGCAGGGGGTACTGCAGTAATTATGTATATATCTGATTGAAAATGTCAACGGTTTACATGGTTGCATTTGACATCTTTGCAGCACTGTTTTGGTCACACTCAGCACTTTTTGCACACACCCAGCGCCAGATGGCACACACCCAGCACCAGATGGCAGCAGGATGCCCAAACCCATCGGGATCTATGGAAGTGGACAAGCATGCCCCTTCCTGGCACATGACCAAGGCCCATGGCAAAATTTGTCAGCTGCAGCAGGATAGCCCATTCTCAGCTGGAGAGGGTGCGTCTGGTAGGAGGGTGCACAGACGGCAGCGGAATGCCCCCAATTACAAACTGGTTAGTGATTCTATGATCATCTTCATTTTATTGGCTTGCGTGCGAAGCAAAAGTGAGTTTATGTTCTGGGCCACTGGTCGTCCGTCCGTCATCCATGGTAAACTTTAACGGTGGCATTTTCTTGGAGAAATGCCCCCAATTACAAACTGGTTAGTGATTCTATGATCATCTTCATTTTATTGGCTCATGTGCGAAGCAAAAGTGAGTTTATGTTCTGGGCCACTGGTCGTCCGTCCGTCGTCCACCATGATCATCTTTATTTTATTGGCTCACGTGCGAAGCAAAAGTGAGTTTATGTTCTGGACCACTGGTCGTCCATCCGTCGTCCATGGTAAACTTTAATGGTGGCATTTTCTCGGAGAAATGCCCCCAATTACAAACTGGTTAGTGATTCTATGATCATCTTCATTTTATTGGCTCACGTGCGAAGCAAAAGTGAGCTTATGTTCTGGGCCACTGGTCGTCCATCCGTCATCCATGGTAAACTTTAACGGTGGCATTTTCTCGGAGACTATTCAAGTCACATTCTTCAAACTTGGCCCAAGGATACTTTGTGGCAAGACATGTGTAAACATACGAATTTGAGTTACCTCTCTCAAAGGGTCACGCGGGGTTGACAGATGTGTGAAAACTGCTTACATTTTCAGAAAACATGGATTTTGCTGCTGCAGAAGCTAGCCCTCGTCATCGAGGTCGCACATATGTAAATCGGTCATACACGGGATTACTCTTTTTATTCTTCTGCAAGGCCCCTTAAACCAAAATTGGGCTGTTTCTGTCCTAATGCAGCTTTTTTTTCTTTCTTTTTTCAGTGGGCAAATGGAGCCTGGGATGGACCTGAGACTGAGAGTGCAAGCGCATCTAAATACAAGGACAGTGATGACGAGGAGTTTGTTCCTGGCTCGAGCTCACAGGATTCAGACGGTGTGTCGCCACCAATCTCTGGGATCTCTGACACAGACAGTATTGTATTGAATATGTTAAATATGTTAGATTTCAAAGTGGCAGGTTCAGGGTGGGCAGGTGTCAGTGAAGCAAGTACCGGCAAGGTGCAGTGTGCGTTAGGGGGTGAATTAGGGGCTGGCAATGACAATGTGGATAGGCAGAAGGAACACGACGTTGGGGGTGGGGAAAGAGAGCTTACCGAAGAAACAGGTGTGCACGTGTCTTAGAGAGGGAAAGGAAAGTACAAATGGGACAAGAAACGTGCTTGCAAATTGTGTAGCAAGCTTGTCTTGAAAATGAGCACGCACTTACAAGATGTCCATGCAGATGAGGCAGACGTTGCTAAAATGTTGGTGATGAAAAAAGGGACAAAGCACAGACGTCAAGCATGTATCAGACTACAAGATAAGAGTGATTACATGCATAATGTTGCTGTTCTTGAAAAGAAATCAGGATGTTTGATTCCTAAGTATCGCACCAAAACTAGTAAGGTAGACGACCTTCTAGCCTGTAGCCATTGCAAAGAGCTCTATCAAAAAAAGCTGATCTCTGTACACTCAAAACGTTGCTGTCAGAAACCAGCAGGGTTTCAGTGCCGCTAAGAGAGGTGAGGCGGCACGACGTGGGAGGCTAATGCTTCCAATACCTTTAGACGTTGACTTTTCCTTCTATCATAAGGTTTCAGCCAGACAGAGAGATGATGAGATAAGCCGTCTCATCAGAACTGACCCCTTGCTTCTTGAGTATGGAAAGAGATTATTTGACCCCAGGGACATTGAAGAACACATGGCTGGACAAATCAGCTCCAGGATGTGGGAGTTAGGGAGACTATTAAAGATTCTTAGAGTGAGGTCAGAAATGAAAATCGCAAGTTTAAATGCTGTGATCATTTCAGCTAGCTTTGATCATGTTGTACTGGCTGTAAAAGAGCTAGCAGAATTTGATGAGGACACACATCAGTTAAAAAAAACGCAATCTCGCAATGCGCATAGGCCACACGGCTGTACAGAAAGGCCGATTTCTCACTCTTTAGTTTGGCCCGCAGCCTGCTGCTGTGGTGTGCGGAAGCCCCTCCCCGCTAAGAGCAGGCTATGTAGGTCACTGGCTGTCAGCAAAAAATTCCTTCTCTATTCTCTGTAACGGACTACTCACGAGTGGTGTGTAATGCCTGTGTTTAATATTCTTTATCTCCTCTCCAGCAGTTTTCTACATAAAACCGTTTAACATACTTGTGCACCAATTCCTGCTGGTTCCTGTGTTGGTGGTATTATTCACGGGACTTTTTTTAAAGAGTGCAATCCGAGGATAAAGACAGGTACCGTGTTTGTGTGTGACTGAATAATAAGCTATCTGTGCCTCGCACAGTACTGAGTAGGTCTGAACATTCATTCTCTATGAAATACTGTTGTGTATAGTGTAATCCCGGTGCTTTATGCTCTGCTTATAGCCTCCAGTATTCTCTGTGATACTGTTAAATAGTATCAGGTACTAACTGTTGTCTGCTCATTCATATTATCCTGGTTCCTTTATTCCAAATGGTGGTAAGGGAAAGACAGTACAGTTATGGCGGGAATTTAAAAAAAAACCTGTATTCATCCCTGAAAGGGAAATTCTAAAAACTGTTAATATTAAGGAACCACCAGTGTGATATGCTTCGGACCCATTACTTGTGTTTGTGTTCATATTATTATAAGGCACAGCGTGATGTGCTTCAGAGCTGCTATTTGTGTTAGTGTTAATGTAAAGGAACCAGTGTGGTGTGCTTTAGACCTGTTACTTGTGTTAGTGGTTATGATTTATTGTGTAAACCCAAGTGTACGGCATAAACACAGTGCACAAATGCTGGAATCAGCATGTTTGTGTTGATCATCTTGATGTACCTAACGGATTAACAGCTTACCAGCTTCTCAGCAGTGGGGTGCTTTCTGACGCTAGTGTTGCTCTAGCAGGAATGGCCCAGGAAATCTAGTAAGTGATAACAGTAGAGGCTTGAATGCTGCGTACATACATCAACTTTTCATCCCACAGAAAACTGACATGTACAACAGATTGAGCTTCAAAGTTAATGCTTTATTTTGTCAGTGCATGTTTATTGTATTGCAAAAATATAATGTAACTGCTCTTGAAGGTGTGCTGGTAGTATTAGTAGTAAGCAGCATGGGCATGTTTAGTATGAAAAGAAAGCAAATGTTATCAGCTACAAATTTACACTCATGTTATAATGACATTCTTGAAACAAAAACGCATTTTGTGATGAATGTTCAGTTACTAACACTTTTCAACGTTTCCGCTGCAGTGCGCCGGTATGCGGCTGTTGGCACATAGACATAGTGTAGGGTAATAGAAGAGCTCTCCTTTCTAGGACCATGAACAGCTCTTTCACTCTGCCTGAAGAGGTGCGCGCTAATAATTAATTGCCCCCGCGCCCGGGCTTGCCACAGATGGCTTATCTTGCACTCAGTGGCCCCCGGTCCTCTCCTAACTAAAAGTGTGGTTCTGCACAGCCATGGCCATGCTTTGAAAAAATGTTCACAGATCAAACAGTCACAGGCATCCAAACAGCTTGGGCATGGTTCAGATGACAGGTGGCGACAAGAGCTCTCTGAGGCGCAGCGGTTTGACTCTGTCTTCACCAGGGACTGGTACGATTGTGTGTCAGCTACAGCAGCCCAGTCGGTCGGGAAAATGACCATGAACAAACCCAAGCTGATCCCATCATGTGAAGATGTGAGGAAGGTCCAACAACTTCTTGAGACAAGGTTGGTTGCGGAAGATTGTCCGACAGTGGTTAAAGCAACTCTTTGCGCTGTATCACTTTTCAACCGAAAATGAGGGGGCGAAATTCAGAGAATGAAGGTATCAGACTTCCAGAATGCTAAGATTGGATCGATCACCAATCAAGATATCTTGAAAGGTCTCACAGAGGTTAAGAAGAAAATGGTGAATCATTTTCAGCGAGTGGAAATCAGAGGCAAGTTTAATAGGAGTGTTCCCATTTTGCTGACGAAGAAGATGATGACAACTGTGAACAGAATCCTTCAAATGAGGAAATCAGTGCCAGCTCTCGCTGGTTCCCAGTACATCTTTGCCACACCTTCAGGTCAGAGGCCTTACAGAGGCCATGATGTTCTGAAGGAACATGCGCTACAAACACAAGTGTCAAACCCAGCCATGTTCACATTTACTCAGTTACAGAAGCAGGTTGCAACTTTGGCTCAGTCAATGGCCATCTCGGAGTTAGACCAGGATCAGCTGGCAGACTTCCTTGGTCATGATATTCGGATACATCGCCATATCTACCGCCAACCTCAAGACGTCCTTCTAAAGGCAAAAGTGGCAAAGATTCTTCTGTCAGTTAACAATGGGATGACAGATTTTGAGAGCTGCATTAGAGCTGAACTGGGCGATGATAAAGAGATTGACTTTGACAATGAAGACACATCAGAAACTCGCAGAGAGGTCACAGGGGAAACAGCACCTGTGAATGAAGCAAGTAGCAAGACAACAACACAGGAATCAATGAGCATGACAGATAAAAGACGTCCAGAGCCTGATGACAATCTAGATAGTTTTGATGATGACAGTACTGCGTCAGCTCCTGTTCGAAAGAAAGCTAGATTTACAAGGAAACCATGGGGGAAAGCTGAAGAGAAAGCTGTTCAAACTCGTTTCAAGACACACCTCGTCGTGAACAAACTTCCTGGAAAGGCCGAGATACAGCAGGCAATCGCAGAAGAGCCCGCACTTAGACATAGGCGCTGGACAAACATTAAGGATTACATCCACAACAGACTGAAAAATTTACAAAAGAAATGAATTGAGATTCTCCGACACTCACAGCATTTTCGTTTTTCATACAGATTTATTACAAGAGTGTTATTATTGGGTTGGTTTCAGCATGTATAGCTTGTTTTTATCTGATGGACGCCTGGATCATTTTGTATACTGTATAATTGCAAAAGGAAACAACCGGCTGGGGACGAAAGACAATAATAAGATAAGAAAACCATTGACAACGTAAACATTTATTACCAGAGTGTTAATATGGGGTTGGTCCGCCTGGATCATTTTGTATACTGTGTAACATTTAAAACTTTGCAAATGGAACTGCAAATGAAACAACGTTTGGGGACGAAAGACAATAATAAGGGGTAAGAAAACCATTGTCAACATAAAGATTTATTACAAGAGTGCTACTATGGGGTTGGTCCGCCTGGATCATTTTGTATACTGTATAACATTCAAAACTCTGCAAATGGAACAGCGGTTGGGGACGAAAGACAATAATAACATTAGAAAAAACATTGTCAACATAAAGATTTATTACAAGAGCGTTATTATTCGGTTGTTTTCAGCATGTATATCTCTGTTTTTATCTGATGTACACCTGGATCATTTTGAATACTGTGTAACATTAACCTTACTTTGCAACTAAACAGTGGCCCCCTGGTCAGCCCCACATGGTGGGGTTTCCTCTCAATTCTGGGGCATGGGTTTCTGTCTACCCTTGGTCCATTAACTTGTATTTTTCTTTTTTAAGCTCTCCATACTGTCTGCGCTGCCTGTACCTCTTGAAAAGAAGTACCCAATGGAGAAAGAAACACGCTTAGAAAAGACGGTAACAAACACAATTTATTAATATTTCGGGTAAATCTGCTTTGTCAAAACAGATAAACAGTGATCAGTCACATTTCCTTCTGTGAACGAAGATAAGTAGCGACTGATCTCTCTCTTTGTTTGTCTGTTTTGACAAAGCGGATTTACCCGAAGTATTAATAAATTGTGTTGTAACCATCTTTTCTAAGCGTGTTTCTTTCTCCGTTGGGTGCTTCTTTGCATTTTACACGATTGGCAGTCGCCTTTTGGGTCTGAATAATTTTTTTTTGGGGGTATCTCTCTTGATTTTGGATGTGTGTTGCTAATGGTCTTAGGTTTATTTAGCGTACTAGAACAGCTGGCGACATACATTCAATATTCTGTTCATTTTTTTCCCCCCTCATTATCAGTTCTAGCACGTCCTGAAAAAGTCGGGACGTTCAGCAATGTACAACCAGTCCAGACGAAAGACAATAATAAGATAAGAAAACCATTGTCAACATGGAAGATTACAAAGTAAAGTAGGTAAAAGCATTGTCAGGGGAGAGAAGTGTGCATGATCAACCAGTGATCATAGATCTACTGTGGCCAAAGCACAAAAAAAGAGACAGGAAAGAGGGGTGCGCTAAGAAAGTGACTGGAAGCAATGCATATGAAACACCCCCCCCCCCCCACCCCCGAAGGGGGGGCGTATCACATATCCCACTGTTCCAGCCACTCAGTGCATGGAAATTTAAATCTAGTTCCCCCAAGGGGGGTCCAGATATTTAGCCCGTGTGGACAGCTATTTCGGTCTTGGCGACCTCTTCAGCACACCATCGGCAATACTGGAGGAGGCAGTCTCCCCTTTTCTTTTCACTGTCAACATGATAAAGATTTATTACAAGAGTGTTATTATTTCAGTGTGTATAGCTTGTTTTTATCTGATGTACGCCTGGATTATTTTGGAAATGTCTGTAACTTTTTTGTTACTATAAAGTACACTTTGCATACTGTGCATTGTTTCAAAAGTCGCAGGAAGCATAAACCTTAGCTGAGTTGGTATACCTCGCCCTCTACCTAGGTTAAACTCACCAGCGGCGCCATTGTTGCTATTTTCGCACCAGACCGGTCGCTCGGACCAGTCATGTGCACCAGAACTGCGCGCGCAGGTTGGCTTCTGCACTTGTAGTGTGGTCTCGTACGTTCACACGGAAGATTGTGATCGCAGTCGAAAAAAAGGTTTGTTTGCGGTTTTAACTTTTAGCCGCGCCTTTTACCTCTCCTAACACGCCAGTTTTGTGTTGAGATGGCAGAGGCTTGTGTCATGCCCCACACCACTGAATCAAGTCCATTGTACATGTGTGCGCTCAATTCTTGAACTTCAGCTATGACGGTGCTTTCTGCCACAAATGACGCAGTTGTCGCAAAATCACCTCCATTGAGGATTTTAAAAAACTATTTTTCAAATCTGCCAAATCACGTAATGTTTCGTGGTGCTAGCATAAGGATGGATGCATTATTGCCGGATTGCATATATGGGAAAGAGTTTATTCTTTATTCATGTTATTTTGCAGCAGTCAAACGATTCTCACGTGATTCTTTCTCCGAGGTTGCCCATTACAGGTGCAGAAAGCACACGCTCTAAACCGATCGGGTGCACCAGACCGGTCCGAGCGACCGGTCTGGTGCCAAAATAGCAACATTGGCACCGCTGGTGCGTTTAACATAGGCACTGGACGAGGTATACCAACTCAGCTAAACTTTATTGTCGCACTTGCTAGAACTCAGTATTATGTTTCTCTCTCCATTTTATGAATAGAGGCACATAAGTCGCGGAAACCCTTTACGTGCCGAACTTGGGCAAGAACTAGTTTTCCTCATCACAAAGTTGCCAGAAAAAGGTTTGACTGCTCTTGATTGTTTGATTTGAAGTGTTTCCAAACAATTACTGTGTTTTTATATGCATGCACCTTTGATGTGATTAATAAAGGCTGAAGTTTCAAGTGATTTCCTATGTTGTCAGTTAATTAATTAATGTCAGTGTTCTGTTCTCTTTTGTCAGTTTAACTCATTCTACCCCAAGACCGGAATCCCCAAATGTTGAAGTCGTCTTCTGAAGACTGCGTTGCGGTGCAGGACACAGGTCGACCAAGATAGTTCAAGGGTGATGCCAGAATAGCTTGGCGCCCATAGGCGCCAAGCTATTCTGGCATCACCCTTGAACAATCATGGTCAATCTTTATTTTGCTGTGGTGTGTCTGGGGTAGAATAAGTTAACTGTTAGTTTCTTCATCTGGGTCTTTTTCTATCTTTCATATTTTCCCACACTTTTTAACCCGCATCATACTGAGGCTAAAAGCTTCAAATTTGTACACTGTCATATATATATATGCAAGCTACATTACAGAACTTCCAGATGAGGACATAGACCAGTGGCATTAGTTCAAGGGTTGTGCCACAATAGCTTGGCGCCTTGAGGCGCCAAGCTATTTTGGCACTACCCTTGGACTATTTTAGTCACACTTGTTGCACACACTGGTGTATTCCGAATGATAAGGGTTAATATTCAAAATGCTCTGCTGCTGTTTGTCTCAAACTCCAGAGTACATAAAAAAGTCCTTTAATTTCCAGAAATCTCACATAAATGCCATGATAAACTGTTTTGCTTCAGAAGGACAAAACGTAGCAATGTTTAAAAGATTTCCTCTGTAAAAATCATAATCGAAAGGTTACGGGCCAGTATTCATTCAATTTTGCACCATACAATGTTAAAAATGTTAATGCATACATACACATTAAGTTGAAAAAAAAAAAAAAAAAAAAAAATGAATGTGAAAAAGAAGTATTCCATGAACTTGACCTTATTACAGACGCCTAATGTTGTGAAGACACCCATTTCACTGTAATGCCAGTTTTTGTGTGAGAGGCATCCACTTTATTGGAAGAAACCCATTTTTTCTCCATCTAGTGGCTCTGTTTCTAGAAAATATCTATTTTATTTTAAGTTATAGAGCTTAGTTATAAGGTGAGTTCTAAACATTCGCATCAATTCCAGAGCCCTAGAATAAATAGAAATATGGGAACCCATTTTCACATAAAATGGTAGGTAACCCACTCTGAGGCTTTTGTCTCCATGTGTGTGTGTGTGTGTGTGTGTGTGTGTGTGTGTGTGTGTATGCGCGCGTGATTGTAACGCATCACTCGAGTAACAGACATCATGTGTTACCCTTGTGCTGCCTTACATCTGACTGAATTTGTTTCTGTGTGTCTTTAATTTTATTATTATTATTATTATTATTATTATTATTATTATTATTATTATCTTTTTAAAAAAAATGTTAACTTTTCTGATGTTATTAAGGACATACATGTAAAAAGGCCTGTGTGCCTACTGTCTTCATCCTTACAAAATAAAGTTTCAGTTCAATTCTCTCTCTCTCTCTCTCTCTCTCTCTCTCTCTCTCTCTCTCTCTCTCTCTCTCTCTCTCTCTCTCTCTCTCTCCTGAATAAAAACGTTTTATCATCATCATCATCATCATCATCATATCTCTCTCTCTCTCTCTCTCTCTCACTCTCTCTCTCTCTCTCTCTCTCTCTCTCTCTCTCACACACACACACACACACACACACACACACACACACACACACACACACACACACACACACAACACACACACACACACACACACACACCTAACTGGCACGGCAATGATCATTTACAATGATCATTTGTTTTGACCATTTCTTTTCAAAGGCATATTAACAATCACGGTTTTAAGCAAATATATACACTATATTTTTACACAAGTCAATAAACCGAAAATACAGGCTCGAAAATCACGTGTTACCAGCCTCGACTGGCAGCAGATGATATTCATGATTACCAGATAATAGATATTCATTGGCTATTACGTTAACTTTGATAATAATGGTCCTAGGCAGGGGTGGAGCAGTTACTTTGGGGGGGGGGGGGGAGAGGGAGGGGTTCTTCAACCTGACACAAAAGGCCTCCACGATGTTAGACCTTCTTCCAGTGGCTGAAAAATCAAACAGCGGATTGGGGGGAGGGGGGGGGGGGTAAGTGTGTGTGTGTGTGTGTGTGTGTGTGTGTGTGTGTGTGTGTCGAAACTCGCAAAAAAATCAAATAGGAAGAGGGGGGGGGGGGGGGGTGTGGAGAGGTTCAAACACCCCAAAAAGGGACTTTGTTATAGCATTTTAAACAATTTTGGATCGGGGGGGGGGGGGGGGGGGGGAGGGGGGGCGTCCAGAACCCCTAGGCCCCCTCTCCAGATCCGCCAGTGCTAGGAAATAGTGCAATGTTGCAAACGCAGTCCGCTCTATTACATACTGTTTTACTTGCGATGATCCATCCATTAACCCTTATCCAGCTCCCAAAACGCCCCCACCCCCCACCCCCAAGCACTCACACGTGCCCCTTTCAAATACTAAACTGAAGGTAAGGCATGTGTACAAACAAAAATGGGCAAAGCCTATACAGATAATAAATGTTAAAAGAATGTTAAAAGAACACCCCTGACATGGGCGGATCTGGGGGGGGGGGGTGTTTGGACCCCTTCCATCCCCCCCCCCATCCCCCCGGTGTTTGATATCTTGGCAAAGTGAGAGTTTTAACACGCACGCGCCTTCTCTCCCCTCCCTCCCCCTCCCCCCCACTCCCGCTTTTCGATTTTTTTTTCGGCCCCTGGAAGCAAGGTCCAGCGTCGAGGATGCCTTTAGTATTAGGTTGAAGGTTGGAATCCACTCCCCTCGAGGTAACTGATCCGCCCCTGCCTGAAAAAAATGATTTCTGCATAATCATGCCCTTCCAGCGATCCCAGTAAGCAACGGTCCTCTGGCCCACGACAGCCGCAGTGGGCAGTGCGCGGGCCCACTGCGGCCGTCGTATGCCCGAAATCGTATTGCTACTAGGGATAATCCCGACGTACTCACATGAATCACCAGGGACAGCGTCGGTCTGCAAGTCGCTATCCCATCCCCCCTCTGCCATGACGAGCGGTACTCCCAATTGAAAAGATTTCCTTAACTTTCAGTTTTAGTTCGGCCGTATGATAGAGCGCAGCTGCAGATGGATCGACCACAATAGTTCTATGGTGTGTCAGTTCATCAGTGACGTGAACACAAGTTGCTGTTCCGTGTCGTGTACAACGGTGTGTCGGTCATGTGCTGCGTCACGTGTATGGGTGGACTTTTAAGCAATGTATTCATACACACAGGTCGAAATGTTTTCTGTCAAAGTCGTCCTCTAGTTCAGGAGATAGCGGATTGACCATCACACAGTGTACGGCGTCTAGTGCCAGACAGTTTATCACCCGTCACTTTAATGCTCGAGCCGTCTCTTGTCATGCAGGCCTGGCTGTGAGAGGGTTCACTAACCCCTTCGCTGCTGAGAAATCCAACTGAATGAGTCATAGATCCTCATTAGCCTCGGCACTTGCAGGGGCTCATGAGGATCTGACACCACCTTTTACTCATTCATGGTCCTTGGACGGTTCAATATGGTCCTCGGCGTTGATCGAGTTAACGAAGATTTCAGAAACATAATCTGCGCCCCGGCACTGGCAGTGAAAGGTTCCAGGAACGTTGATTTAAACTTGATTATTTTTGTCAGTGATAGCAAGAGGCATTGATCCTCATGTTCCCCGGCCCCCCACTGAAGTGCGGGGGGGCTCATGAGGATCTATGTCTCTTGCAGTCAGATCGCGTTCACTTTTTTCTCAGCCGTCAAGGGGTTAAAGGCAACACGCTACATTGTGGTCTCAGTCACCGAAATCAATACGCTGGTCTGACGAAAACTGACAGCACAGCTTGAAAGATGGCGGCTCCATCCACAATAATCCTGCTTGGCACAGTTGGTTCTGCCCTGTGAAGAGAAATGACAGTCAGTCCGGATGATTCTTGTACAAGCACTTCGTCTTTGTCCCTGCACAGGGTAGATAACTGAATGACCCAACACGATCTAGAAATCCCGGGCGCCTCAAATGATTCGATTCGCAGCTGAACGAAAACAAGCGTAGGCCTACACGGTGACGCCAGGGGAGTTATAAATAAAATGTGTAGGTAAGTATGCAAGGGCGGATCTGGCTGGAGGAAAGAACGGGGAGATGGAGGGGGTGGGGCCAGGGCAGAATCCGGACTGTCCTCTCCAGCTCGAAAATACTACTTTAAAATGCTATATCAAAGACCTTTTTTTGTAGTCTGGACCTCCCCCACCCACCCACAAGTTTGTCCGCAAGAAAGGTTAATTAAGGTTACACTGAATACCCGCCTGCCACCGCGTCCCCCTCCCACCTCCACCCCCGCCTCCTCCCCCCCCCCCCCCTCCCTACGCCCTCCCCCTCCCCCACCCCGCTTGTTGGAAAATAAGCTCACTTTGAGCTTTTCGTTACCATAATCATAGGCGGCAAATGTCTCCGGCCTAGATCGCATTTTGCGTCATCCCAATGCGCAAAAGGCCATCGGGCCGATGTCAGCCCGATGGCCTTTTGCGCATTGGGATCCCCGGCTGAGACATGACTACATGGAACCCGCGCACGTAGGCCACACTGAGTCGGCTATGAACACTGACACGAATCTGCTATTTTCGGTTTAAACGTTTTCCCGGAATGAACACAGCGTATTTGTTCTGAGAAGTGTATCACTGAACCGAAAGTACGGTTAAGAATACTCACGCTCGGGTTCCTTTTCTTCCTCTTCGTGTGTTGAGTATATGCCGTGTTGTCGGACAACAGTCCCACTCCTTGGCTGTCTTAATGGCGGACTGTCTATGTTCTATCATCTGTTAATAATAATAATATAATAATAATAATAATAATAATAATAATAAATAGTTCTTGTATAGCGCTTTTCTCCAGAATAACACTGGACTCACTGCGCATGCACAACAGCACACACTCTCTCTCTCTCTCTCTCTCTCTCTCGGACACACGCATAACTGATTATACACTACTTTAACCCACCCCATCCCTTCCACACACCTTCCATCCACTTCCCTCCAGAATCAGAATACAAGGCTGTCAACAGTTAGCTAAAGGTCAGGTAAATGTTAAATGCCCGACAGAAAAAAAAAGTCTTTAAGCGAGATTTGACCTATGACAATGTGGGCAGATTCCGCATTTCAATTGGCAGCGAGATCCGGGCCACACACTTGGGAGCGAGTTCCACACACACTGTTGCCATGGAAAGATCCGTCGGGGAGAGAGGTGCGGTGGGGGTGGGGGGCTGTTGTTGTGGTGAGGTCAAAGGGTTTGAATCATATACTGACGAGCAAATGAAATGCGACATGTTTGGAATCATCGGAAACACAAGCAACTGAAATGCGACATTTTTAAAGTCACCATAAACACTACGTGTTTTCGATGATTCCAAAAATGCCGCATTTCATTTGCTCGTCATGATAGTTTTTGGCTAAACACAGCACACACACACACACACACGCACACACACACACACACACACACACACACACACGCGCACACACACACACACACACACACACACACACACACACGCCTCCCCCTTCCCCTCCCCCCTCCGGCCAATCCCCCTCCCCCTCTCACCCTCCACTCACCGGTCTCCACCCCCATCCCGTTACCCTCGGCCCACCATCCCCTCCCTCATTATTAGTTGTAGACACTGAAACGTGCCAGTACAAACTGATGCACTGTCTTGATTTACCTTAACTCATTCTACCCCAGACGCACCACAGGAAGATAAGGATCGACCAAGGGTGATGCCAGAATAGCTTGGCGCCTATGGGCGCCAAGCTATTCTGGCATCACCCTTGAACTATCATGGTGGATCTGTGTCCTGCACTGCAATGCAGTCTTCAGAGGACAACGGCAACATTTAAGGATTTCGGTGTTGGGGTAGAATGAGTTAATCGCTGTGTGCAGGTCTATGACATTGAACCTTATAGCGGAGAGCCGTGAGAACCAAAATCAAATACGACACCCGTTAATAAATAAATCTGGTACATCATCTGTTCCTTTCGGGTTCATTCGAAAATTAAGTCAGCCAGTGACGCGGGAGAGAAATATAGAAATAAAAATAAAAAAATTAAAAATTAAAAAGTTTAACTCGTTTAGTGCCGAGAAAATTTGAACACCACCCAATGCCAAGAGGTATAGATTCTCATCAGCCCCCGCAGTTGCGAGAGCTCATGAGAATCTATTCCTCTTGATTAAATCCATGTTCCTGGGATAGCTAGTTTTTTTTATATTTTTTATATTTTTATTTATTTATGATTTATTTATTTATTTATTTATTTATTTATTTATTTTATTATTTTTTAAAAATTGAATTAACGAAGATTGCAGAAACATAGTCTGCGTGAACAGGTACTGAACGGGTTCAAACAAACAAACAAACTTGAACAAACAAACACACAGCCCGGGGTGACCGCTACATAACTTGACTGTGCGCCGGACTGCGAGTTTGTACCGTATAACCTCAGTGTCCGGGTTTTTCGAAAACTCAGCAAGCAGAATGCAGGTCGCTCGATAAGAATTGCTTTCCTGAGAAATGACACTTAATAATCCCTTTTTAGTTTGACCAAAGGGACATAACAACTTTTTAGTTTGCGCAAGTGTGCCTCAGTTACGGCTCATGACGGTCGTGATGAATGAATGTTGTTGGCCCGTTCGCTCCAGTCAGGTGTTTTATATTAAGTTAGTTAGTTATTTGGGTTTAACGCCGAGCAGGCAACTAAGGCCATATCACGGCGGATTTTATATGAAGCTGTTTTAATCCTTTGATCATGCTTGACAGGGTCGGGTAGTAGTAAGGGATTAGATTAACCCCTTCACTGTCGAGAAAATGTCGAACTGCAATAGACAGATCCTCATGAGCCCCCGCGACTGCGGGGGCTCATGTGGATCTGTGCCTCTTGCTGAGACCATTTGTGTCCATCCTTTCTGAGACGGTTGTGGCTTTTGCTGGTTACGTGAACAAATATTTTCAGAAGCAAAAAGGTACGAACAGTGGCAAGTAAGGGGTTAAACAAACAACCTTGTTCTCATTTGTCGCCCACCAAACCCGGTTTGTGTCCACAAGAGGCATAGCTTATCATATGCCCCTGCAGACTGTAGGCCCTCATGAGAATCTATGCCACTTGTTGTGTGTCAGAGCGGTTCTCAGTTAATATGTTAAGTCGACGACTAAGCACGACTGAACTCTGACGAAACTGGAGGAATATTAGCAAGCAGTATGCAGGAGCTATAAATACCGTATATAACGTAAAATACGAACCCTGTAAACAATATTTGAGAGTTTTGATCAAACATAAATGAAATTCGAGCTTATCACGTATAAAACGGAATATCGTGACATTCAACAACACAAAAAGGCAACAGCTCGCAGCTGATCCGCAAAAAAGCAAGCTAACAGGAAGGAGGAAAGAAAGACACACAAAAAAAGAAACCCACAAACAAACACACAAACAAACACGCAAACAAACAATAATATTACAAACAAAATGACGAACAAATGAACTAACAAATGAACAAACAAACAAACGAACGAACAAACAGTTGGAGTTGTGTAGATTGTTTGACATTTTGGCCGGGGTGTGTTTACATCCGCGAGCACACATGGCGTGCCGGCATATTTCAGATTCAGTACGGTAAATATTACTTTTATTTCTCGCGCATTTTATTGAGCGATTACGGTATTCTTCTTGGTCATCGGTCGAGAAGGGCTTCGATGACGCATATCAGTGCCTTGCGGCTGATTGATTTTATCTACACATAACGTTTTGGCTAATGACAAACCTCAATTATTGCGATAAATAAAAGAAGTGCTGGGTACCACTGGCGAAGTTTGCTGTGGTATTGGTCAGCTTCCTATGTTAAGGATGACGATTGTTATCTGTGAAAGAAAAAAAAAACGAAAAAAAAAACAAAAAACACCATGACGACCGTGGAGTGTTCGCTTCTGTTGGTGGTGTTGCTGTCCTGCATTGCAGGTGAGAATTACCGTGGCCACATTCAACTGCAAAATATGTGTGCTGGTCTGTGATATATCACAGACTAGCACACTTGTTACTGTTTACTTCCACAAACTTTGTGGGGTAGTGTCTAACTCATTCCAGGCGCCCCTCTGGCAACGCTATACGACACTTTCGCAGCTGTTGATGCGGAGGGAGCCTTGAATCAGTTCACTGGCCTCCAAACAAGCGACGGGTCCTTGGGACGAGGTCAGCTGTAGTGGCCTGTTGCTTTGCTGCAGTTGATGTTAATACTGTTGTTTATCTGGTATATTTCGCATACGGTTCTTCTAATCTAAGTCACCATTTCAGTTTTCAGTTCGTTCGTTCGTTTGTCCATACTTTTGTACGTACTTGAGAGTTCGTCTGTTAAAGATCGTTAGTTCGTTCGTTCGTTTGTTCATTCATTCATTCATTCGTTCATTTATTAGAATGGGTACATTACTAACAATGATATCTACGTATAGAAAGCAAAGCTTGCAGATAGTTATGGCTGCGAAGATAAATGTTTAAAAAGACTTTTCTTAAAAAATGATACCGTTGGAGTGGTCTTCGTGTGGGATGGAAACGAATTCCACAAAGTCGCCCCCGAGAATGCTAGACTGGTTTTAAATAAGTCTATTCTGGTTTTGGGTATTACATACAGGCTTTTTGTATCGCCATAGCGGGACTGTGACCGGACTAGCAGCTGGGTTAGATATTCCGGAGTGTTGTCATTCCGAATCTTGAAAAGTAGAACACCTTTGTTGAATGCAAACTGATTCTTGAGAGAAAGAAGTCCTGCTTTGTAAATCTTATCATCCGTTGTCAAAGTAGGATCAGGTAAAATTAATTTCGCTGCTCTTCTGTGTAAGGAGTTCAGTCTTTTTAAATGTACATCTCTGCAGCCATCCCACACTGTCGAAGCATAATTAATGTGGGATTGAATATGTGCATAATAAAATAATTTTATGGTTTCAAAGTCAGTGAAGTGCTTCAGTTTGGACAGCATGAAAATGTTTCTTGAAACAGTTTTACACACTTTATGTGTGTGTGCCTGCCATTTGAGCTGATCATCTATGATAATTCCAAGGAGGCGGTGTTCAGACACTTGCTCAATAGAATTGCCTTCGAAGAACAAATCAAGTAAAAGGGGGCTTAGTTGGTGTTTTTGGCGTGTCGCAATTACCATTGACTTAGGTTTTGCTGGATGGATACTCATTGAGTTACATTCACAACAAGCGGACACCTCATCAAGGTTCTGTTGTAGGTTTTCTGCAACCACATTAAGGTTGTTATTTGCAGTGTGAATTGAAGTATCGTCGGCAAACAATTCACATTCGACAGATTCGGACGTTAGGTGAAGAGGCAGATCGTTGATGTATAAACAAAATAGAAGAGGCCCTAACACTGACCCTTGAGGTACTTGAGGTACTCCAAACTTAACCTCCTTCACTTCAGAGTGTGATCCATTAACTACAACCTTTTGCTTTCTTCCCTTTAGATAAGAACTAAAGAAGGAAACTGCTGAGACGTTTTTTAGATAATGACTAAGTTTGCTTATCAGAGTGTCGTGGTTAACCAGGTCAAACGCCTTCTTAAAGTCAAGGTAAATAACACCCGTCAGTTGAGAATTGTTTACGCTAGATAACCACTTATCTGCAAGTCTGCTTAGCGCTGTATGACAGGAATACTTCGGACGAAACCCAGACTGGAAGGGATGAAGCATATTATTTGTCTCTAAATACTGAGACAAATGTTTGTGTACATGTCGCTCCAGAGGTTTGCTTAACACGGACAGTAACGAAATCGGTCTTTAATTATTAAGATTTCCCCTGTCCTTGGATTTCGGTAGTGGAATTACTTTTGCAAGTTTAAGCTGTGTAGGATATACACACTGATGGAGACATAGGTTATAAATGTATGTCAGCGATTCAACAATGTAAGGTAGAGATAGTTTCAGAACTTTAGGATTTATGTCATCAGCGCCTGATGACTTCTTGTTCGCGAGACTACTTATGAATTTACCTACTTCATGTATTGCAGTCAATGGAATGCTAAAAGGAGTCACAGTCTTCTGATTGCAGTAGTTAATTAAAATATCATTGACACTTCCTTGTGTTGAGAAAACTTCAGCAACAGATAGGAAGTGATTATTAAACATGTCAGCGGATAGATCACTAGGGATTACCGTGGATGCACTAGAGCATCAGGTAAGGGAATTCAGGACGCGCCAAATAGCTGACCCGTCTTTTTGTTCTTAATAGTATTTCTTACAAAGGCTTTTCTCGCTTCGTGTAACATATACTTGACGCGATTACGCTGCTTTTTAAACTCGTCAAACTCTCAGAGAGAGAGAGAGAGAGAGAGAGAGAGAGAGAGTGAGAGAGAGAGAGAGAGAGAATAACAGAGAGAGAGAGAGAGAGAGAGAGAGAGAGAGAGACTGAGAGATGATGATGATGATGGTGATGATGATGATGATGGTGATAATAAATAATCTTTTATTGCAGGATAAAGCAATTATGCAACACAATGCCTGTCTTACAAGCTGCCCTGTATGCAAAACAAAACACGACAGAATAACAAACGCATCAAACAAAGACACTATTGCAGGGACGAAAATAGACGGACACAATATACGATTTATTATTAAGAGAGAGAGAGAGAGAGAGAGAGAGAGAGAGAGAGAGAGAGAGAGAGAGAGAGAGAGAGAGGAGAGAGAGAGAGAGAGAGAGCTGAGAGAGAGAGAGAAAGAGAGAGAGAGAGAGAGAGAGAGAGAGAGAGAGAGAGAGAGAGAGAGAGAGAGAGAGAAATGAAATGAAATGAAACTTTATTTCTAAACGGAAGAAGCAGTTAGCACATGTGCCATCATGATTTTTCACGCTTGCCGTTGCTAAACTACAAAGGTACAAATCTGCTAAAGGTACAAAGCTACTAAGATACAAAAGTACAAAGCTACTAACATGAAAGTGCACATAATATAACAAGTCGTTCAAAAAGAGATGGATAAGGCAAAATGGAGGGCACCAATTATGATTACTAACAATGTGAACGGGGGGGGGGGGGGGTGGAGATTGTCTTTAAAATTCCTTCTTTCACTGAAATCAAACACGCTCGCGCCGCATGCTCACACACACACACACACACACACACACACACACACACACACACACACACACACACACACACACACGCGTGCGCGCGCACACACACACACCCATATACACGCACGTGCGCGCGGAGGTTAATATCAAGGCTTTAGGCGATGGAGATATCCGAACCAGTGAATGAGCTGTTAGATAGCAAGTACTTGAAGAGGCTTTCCTTGAAAGAGGGGAGTGAACCAGTGTCTGTTATGTGCGCTGGCAGTTTATTCCAAAACGAGGCGCCCGAGAAAGCAAGGGTGGTTTTAAATAAATCTATCCTCGGGCGTGGTGTGATGAAGTTTCGCCTTGATGTTGAATAGCCTGAAGCTACCTTGGTGAAGAGATTACACAAGTATTCTGGGTGGATTTCATTCCAGATTTTATACATGACTACCCCTTTGTTAAAGAGATGGTGCTTGTCAAGAAGAAGCATTTTTAGTTTTTCAAATTTTTGGTCAGTAGAAAGAGCTGGATCAGGCAGGATCTGCTTCACTGCCCTGCGATGCAAGGAGTTAAGCCTCTTCATGTGTATGTCACCACTGCCGTCCCATGTCGTGGAGGCATAATCGTTGTGGGATTTGACATGGGCATTGTAAAATAGTTTGCAAGTGTCGACATCAATAAGATATTTTAGCTTAGACAGCATAAACACATTTCTGGACACAGTTTTACAGACAACATTGATGTGAGATTGCCATTTCATCTGGTTATCAACAATAACTCCAAGTAGGCGATGTTCAGTTACTTGTGTCTTGGATTTCCAGGCTAAGCGAAAGTGGCTTGAGCTGATGCTTCTAACGGGTTGCTATCGTCATACATTCGGTTTTGGTGGGATTAAGGATCATTGCATTATTTTCACACCATTTGGAAATTTCACTCAGTCCCTGTTGCAAACGATCATTTAAAGACTCGAGACACTTATCGAGAGAGAGAGAGAGAGAGAGAGAGAGAGAGAGAGAGAGAGAGAGAGAGAGAGAGAGAGAGAGAGAGAGAGAGAGAGAGAGAGAGAGAGAGAGAGAGAGAGAGAGAGAGAGAGAGAGAGAGAATTAAATGAAATGAAACTTTATTTCCCAAGGATAAATGATTAGGCCATAGACCTGTTTTCAATCCTGTCCTTGCTCAGTCACACACACACACACACACACACACACACACACACACACACACACACACACACACACACACACGCAGAGGTGAGTTGTGCTCACGATCGACGTCACACAGTTGAAGAGCGGCTCCGCACATTTTTAGCATTTTGCAACATAATTACTTAATGAGTGACTTTAGAACAACGACAGGGTGATTCAGCTCATCATGCCGATCAGTTCCGTAGCTTTTTGTGCCATTTGCGGTACCTTTTACTGGACTTTTCAAAACTTCATGGCACGCAAAGCACAGAGGAAGGCAGCCCTACGTTACCGCACTGTCAGTGTCAGCGGACCGGTGGCAGTCATTCTCGTGTTTTTGGTCGGCTTTCTGCTCCGGTGTGGCGATGTCGAAGCGAACCCAGGCCCACCGAAACGACAGACTCTTTTGACATGCCAGGGGAACCAAGACAACCAGTCGCCCGGGGGTGAGGCAAACGCAGTGTCTGAGCCGACCATTGCTGATGTGTTTAAAATGTTGAATGTGATGGACAAAAAGATGGACAGTATGAAAGCTACAATGCAGGAGCAAATGGACAAAATTCAGAGTGACTTTACTGCGGTGATGAAAGAAAACAAAGAGTTGAAGGAGAAAGTTACGCAGCTGGAGGATAAGCTGGATGATTTGGAGGGGCGGAGCAGACGCAAGAATCTGATCTTTCACGGAATCCCCCACCCCCAGGGGCGCTCAGAGACTTGGGCGGACTGTGAGAAAGCTGTCAAGTCAATGTTGAAGGACGAGATGGGCATAGAGGAGGAGATCGAGGTGGAGCGTGCCCATCGTCTGAAGGGGGGCAAGGCGCCCCACCCCATCATCGTGTGCTTCAACAAGTACAAAGACAAGGAGCGGATCCTGTTTGAGCGAAGAACGCTGAAGGAGAAAAAGTCCCGGGTCTTCATCTCTGAGGACTTCACCCCTCGGGTGAGGGACGTGCGCCGCAAGCTGCTACCCTTCCTCAAGGAGGCCAAGCAGGCGGGGAAGAAGGCCTTCCTCCGCTTCGACTCCCTCGTTGTTGAGGGAAAGACCCACGCATACGACGCTGTTACCCAGAGGCCTGTGGAGCGCAGGGGGCAGAAATGAGGGGCAGGCCGGCATGTTGACCCAGCAACCAGGAGAAGACAGCCCGTCCCTCATTCAGACCCACAGGACCCCCACCATGTGTCTTCAAAGGACGACTTACCTGCACACACATGCGCTGAAGTGCCCATACTCAAACCCACACCCACACACTGTGATGATGAAAGTGGTAGTGATGAAAGTGGTAGCTCTATGTTTCGCATCATGGCATGGAATATCCAAGGTCTTGTAAATAAGCTGAAAAGTGTTTCTTTTAGGCAGTTCTGTGAAAAGTGTCAAATTTTTGCATTTTCAGAGATCTGGTCGTGTAAGCAAAATGTTATAGAGGATACCTTTCCAGAGTATCAGGTGTTTTTTTCACCACGTACACAAAAGTTAAAAGGGGGCGTGGCCGTGTGTGTACATAAATCTATAGCCTGTCATGTGTTGCGTTTAATGCAGGCAGCTGAGGATATTGTGTTTCTAAAGATCGGTAAGTCTGTTTTGAATTCTGCATCTGATGTTCTGGCAGCATTTGTGTATGTGGCTCCAGAGCGTTCTGTTGTATATGGTGAAGATAACGTTGATGGTTTTGAAGTGTTAGAAAACTACATGTCTCAAGTGTTACGTGCTCACCCTGAGCTGCCTTGGCTATTATGTGGCGATTTTAACGCCCGCACCGCCGGTCTGTCTGATACTGATTTTATTGATGATAATACACACGTGCAGCCTTTACAGGAATTAACAGATCTGCTAGAGGATGTACCACAAAGCCCACGGAGGTCAAAAGATATTGGCATAAACAGTTTTGGTCGGAAACTGATAGAACTATGTCAAGAGTACTGTTTGTTTATTGTCAATGGCAGAACGAAAGGTGACAGTGAGGGAGAAATTACGTGCGTGGCCAACAGAGGCAAAAGTGTGGTGGACTACTGTATTTGCTCTAAATCCGTGTTTGACCTAGTGACCGATATGTTTGTTGCAGACAGGTGTGAGTCAGACCATTTCCCCATTGTAACCACGTTTACTTCTATTCAGTCTGTTTATTCATGTGATGATGATGATTTAAATAATGATATAATACTAGAGGAAGGGGTTAAATTTGTTTGGAAAGAAAACTACGCTGAATCCTTTTGTGCATACATTGAAGATAATCAGGAGACTCAGTTTCAACACTTTTTGTCAGCGCTTGACTCGAGTGTAGAAGAAGGGTCGGCCTGTTTTGTAGCTTTCATTCAGAAGGCAGCTGTCAAAATGAGGTCAGGTAAGAAGGTAGGTGAATCCCGTGCACAGCCGCCGTGGTGGGACTCGGACTGCGAGTTTGCAAAACAAAACAAGTACATACAGTTGAAGCAGTTCAGACACACAAACACACATGACGACTTAGGGAAGTATCTTGACATGAAGAAAGAATTTAAGAAGTTGTGTAAAACAAAACAAGTAGAGTACAACGCACGGGTTTTGAATGAGCTCAACGATGCATGTAATGATGCAAACTCAAGAACATTTTGGCAAAAAATAAAGTCTCTGACTGGCGTTAAAAAGTTGTGTTCTGATGTCATTTCACCACGCGTGTGGTATGATTATTTTCGTAATTTGCTAAATGTGGATCAGAATGTTGATGATTCAGGTTTCAGCAGACAGGCCGAGGGTGTTTTGAATGACCATTTATCTGATGATTGTGATGGTTGTCATAATGCAAAATTTGACGAGGAAATCACACAGGATGAAATTCGCAGTGCTATTAATAGCATGAAGAAAGGGAAAGCATCAGGCCCTGATGGCTTGCCCACTGACCTTTTTCATCATGCAGGTGAGATCCTTGTGAAATTTCTGCATCCTTTGTTCAATCGTGTGTTTCAAAGTGCGGAATACCCTGAAAGCTGGACCATGGCTGTGATATTTCCACTACACAAAAAGGGTAACCCTAGAAATGTTGACAACTACAGAGGAATTTCTCTTCTGAATGTTATCAGTAAGTTGTACAGCTTGGTCATTAACAACAGGTTGGTGCGTTTTTGTGAAGAGAATGATTGTATTCCTGAGGCTCAAGCTGGCTTCCGTAAAGGGTACAGTACTATAGACAACATTTTTTGCTTACAGGCACTAGTGCAAAAGTATCTTAGCAAGCAGGGTGGCCGTTTTTACACCATGTACGTAGATTTTTCTAAAGCTTACGACAGTGTGCACAGGACAAAACTGTTGTATCTCTTGTTACGTAAAGGAGTTCATGGAAAGTTGCTTCAGACACTTGAGAGTATGTACAAACATGTAAAAGCTGCTGTAAGGGTTGGAACCAAAGTTACCGACTACTTTGATTGCATGTCAGGGGTGCGACAAGGTTGTGTGTTGAGCCCACTGCTGTTTTCTATCTTTCTTTCAGAATTTGAGACAGAAATATCATCGTGCGGTGCACGTGGCATTGATATTTTTGCAGACCCACTGGGTATTTTCCTTCTTATGTATGCTGATGATATAGCCATTGTCTCTGACTCTGTAGCAGATCTCCAAAAGAAAATTAATTGTTTAGAAAAATACTGTAAAAAATGGGGTCTCACTGTGAACATGGACAAGACAAAAGTGGTGGTCTTCAAAAATGGAGGTTTTGTGAAAAATTGTGAAAAATGGTTTTATGCTGACAAGCAGATTCAAGTCGAGTCCAGTTATACTTACCTTGGTGTGATATTTTCCTCTACTCTGAACTGGGCTAGATGTGTAGAAAACTTAGCTGGAAAAGCCAGTAGAGCAGTTGCAGGTATCAAAAGACTATACTTTAAATTACAAAACTTGCCAGCTGACACTGTTTTTCACATTTTTGATGTCAAGATTAAACCTATTGTGCTATACGGGTCAGAGGTTTGGGGTTTCCAGAGACATGATGTAATTGAGCAGGTTCATATAAAGGTTTGTAAAATGGTCCTTGGTGTTGGAAGAGATGTAAAAAACAATATTGCGCTGGGTGAGTGTGGAAGATTCCCTATGTATATTGATGCCTATGTTCGAATGGTGAAGTACTGGTGCAGACTTCTTACCATGTCAGAAAACCGATACCCAAGACAGTGTTACACGATGTTATGTATGCATGATGCTTCAGGTAGATCGAACTGGGCTACGCAAATAAAGACTCTATTGTGTATGCACGGGTTTGGGTATGTATGGGAAATGCAGTCAGTTGGAAACACTCCTCTGTTCATTCAGATATTCAAAGATCGGCTGATGGATTGTTTCCGACAGGACTGGCATGCATCCCTTTCCTCAAACACAGAATACTGCCATTACCACCCAGAAATACTTAGAGCCAGTTACATAGGGCAGCTGAACTCTTGTGAACTCAGGCGGGCAATATGTTTACTTAGATGTAACCGTTTACCTTTAAACGGAGTATCCAGATTTGGAAAACCCATCACTAATCCAGAATGTAATTCATGTGATTGGCATAAGGCTGAAGATTTGTGTCATTTTCTGTTCGAGTGTCCAAAATATTCCCCTTTACGTAAAAAGTACATTCCACTGTTTTACTACAGATTCCCATCCGATCTTAAAGTTCAGCTGCTGTGTGGAAACCTACATGATAAACTGGTTTTTAAAGTTGCTATGTATATTTCAGGTTGCCTTAAATTAAGGAATTAGAGGGATTTGCTTTGAACTTTTCTTGTTTTTTTGTTTATTTATGTGCGCTGATGTAATGCTATATGAGTGTGTTTTACAACCACCTTCCTGTATTTTCTGGTTGTAAATTGTATTTTGTGTTCATATGGGCCAGATGGCCTGCAAAAACTGAAATAAATTTATTATTATTATTATTATTATTATTATTATTATTATTATTATTACACACACACGCACACACACACACACACGCACGCACGCACACACACACACACACACACACACACACACACACACACACACGCACGCACGCACGCACACACACACACACATCGGAGTAAAAATTAATATGTATAGAAATGAAAACACACACACACACTCACACACACACACACACACACACACACACACACACACCATCACACACACACCATCACACACACGCACACACGCACACACACACACATTAACTCACATTGACACACACTATCTCACATTGACACACACAATCTCACATTCACACGCTTACAGCAAGGAACAAGCTGACAGAAGCAGACTCTATTAACCCCTTTACTGCCGATAAACACCGTGAACGCGATCTAACCGCAAGAGGCAACGCGACGCGACTGCGGGGGCTCATGAGGGTCTATGGCTCTTGCTAAGACCACTCTGTGTCCAAATTGTTTTGGACATCTGTGGCTTCTTTCGGTCGTTCAGTAACAACAACGTACGTACGTTGGCAGCGATGTGGTTAATCCCTTCTCCGTTAGTGTTCGGAATACAACAGACACTTCATTCCAATAAAACAAAACATCAGCTTGACTCACTCTAGCTGCTGATGCTCCCTACATTTCGGATTTCTCACGTCCGACTATTTATGCCGAGGCTACAGATTCATTTAGAAGACAGCGGTCGGCGAAATTCAGTTCTAATGATTGATAAGCGACCCATGTTCAATAAATCAGAACTGCTCATCTCCGCTACTGATAGAATCTTCCGTGCCATCAGGGAAACTGACAGTACCCATCATGTCCGTCACGCTCGAGTAGCCGTTGCTTAACCCCTTCACTGCCAGCGGACCCACACTGTGTTTTTGAAATCACTGTTAAACAAACGTCCGAGATCCCCAGCCGTCACAATACAAAATGGTGTCAGCAAGAGATATAGATCTTCATGAGCCCATGCAACTGCGGGGGCTCATGAGGATCTATACCTCTTGCAGTTGTATACCTTGTCCAGTTTTCCCGGTAGTGAAGGGGCTAATAACTCCTTTGGATGTCGGTAGCGGCTTTTTTTGTTTGTTTGTTTGATTTTTTTTTTTTTTTGGGTCGCTATGTTTCCTGCAGTAATATCGTAAGAATGATCGCGAGAAAAACCGCTGCCGCCATGGTTACAAATGTACAGTATTTGTTTCAGCCTGGCCGCCGCTGCATTACAATGGCAAAAGCCAGCGTAAAAGACAATTCGTGAAAAAAGCGACATTTTCAATCATTACAAACACATTACAAAATATCGCTTTTAATACGAATGGAATATATAATACTGATTGACTTCTGTCATTGTAAGTGCCAGTATCGGCTTCGGTGCTGTTTAGATTTCAAACATTTCCTTCAATCATTGAATCCATATTCAACCACTTTTGCGGTTTTCTGCTCTTCTGAAGTGTGATACGGCCAAACAGCGTCATGTGTTATATTATATAGAGAAACGCATGTTTACAGCGACCGTTGAGATAATTGCGGAAATAATAGAGGTCTCAGTATGACGCTTAACACGGTTAATGGCGCCTTATGTACGGGGCTGCGCAGCCATTTCAGGCATAGGCGAAATTCACTTTGATGGGGTATCACAAAAGAGTGTGTGTGGGGGGGGGGGAGGGGGGAGGGGGAGGATGAGGGAACAGGGCGAGGGAGGAGGGCTCAGCATGGCAGAAAGTTTCAGTAGATGGATGGACCACAATAGCTCTAGGGGATTGCGGGAGTAAAAGTCGTTCCACCTAGCAAGCTATTTAGCCATCACAGTAAGCAAAAGTCCTAGGGTCTACGTCGGCCGCAGGGGGCCCGTACATGTCTGTGGGCGGGTCCGCTGCGGCCGACGTCGACCCGAACATCTTTTGCTTACTGGGATGGGCTATCGATTCGTCTCTGCCAGTGTCAGCGCTGAAAGCGAAAGAGGTCCGTGCTTGCCCGGTGAGCAAAAAGGTCATTGGGCCGATGTCAGCCTGAGTCACGGTGCTTGAGAGAATTGATTGATTGATTGTACATTGCTTAACGTCCCGACAGCAACAAGGCTTTCTCAGGACGTGCCTGCACTGCTTGTGAAAAAAAAAACTAAACAGAACATTGAATGTATGTCGCCAGCCGGTCAAATACATTAAATAAACCTAACACATGGGGCCTAAATAAAGCCAAGACCATTTAGCAACACACATCCAATATCAAGAGCTACAGGCAGTGCAGACAGTAGGGAGAGTTTTAAAAAGGCAAATACAGGTGAATGGACAAAGGGTAGACAGAAACACATGCCCCAGAATAGAGAGAAAAACCCACCCTGTGGGGCTGACCAGGGTGACCCTGGGAACTAAAAAATACCTAACCCCACCCAAGTCCCCCAGGGCAGACCCGGGTGGGGAGGTGCTTGAGAGAAGCCAGTCACGACAATTTTGACCTGCGTGTACAACATTAACCACTTCACTGCCAGCAGGCGCATGATTCTCTGTTCCCGCAATAACGACCCCAAAGCCACCACCGTCCAAGAAACATGGATCCCAAATTGGTCTCAGCAAGAGACAAAGATCCTATGAGCCCCCGCGACCGCGGGGGCTCATGAGGATCTATGTCTCTTGCAGCGGGTTCGTGTTTACTTGTTCTTAACAGTGAAAGGGGTTAATGTCATTTTGTTGATGAGCTCTCGTACTTAGTCAGCAATGATTCGGGTTTGGGGTCATCATGTACAGTGCGCTTGTTTTGGACGAAAGCGATCTCGTAGGTACTGTGTAAGCGCAACATGGACAAACAAACAAAACCTCGAAATGCCAACAAATGTTGGTTTTTTTTGTGTGTGTTGTTGTTGTTGTTGTTGCGCGGTTCATCGTTTGCTGCACCTCCGCGAAATACACTTGTGGTCCACATTTCTGCATTCTGCAGTGCATCAAAGCGTGCAATCAAGATGAACGCACAATCATAATAGGCCGGTTGCGACTTCCCGAGCAGCGCGAGAAAGCTCGCTAGGTTACGCGACTTTGAGCCGAGACAAGACCTGGCTAGCCACATCATCATCATCATCAGTCCCTTGCCCGAACTGGGCGTTGGGGGGACTGAAAGGCAGCAGCAACAGACAGTGCTCTCCACTGAGTTCTATTTTGGGCGGTGGCAAGCAAGTCTGGCATCTCGAGTTCGGTCCATTCTTTTATGTTTGCGACCCAACTCTTTCTCTGACGACCTCGCCGACGACTTCCTTCGAGAGTGCCTTGGAGGATAGTCTTGGACAAGGTGTTGTGTCGGGTCACGTGGCCAAACCAAGCAAGCTTGCGCCGTTTTACGGTTGCCAGAAGGGGTTCATGTGGGCCCACCAGGGAAGTGACGATGCTCTGTACATATTCGTTGGTCTTGTGCTCGCGGTACGAGATGCGGAGCAACTTCCTCAGGCACTTGTTCTCAAAGGCCTGGATTTTCTTTTCTGAGTCTGCAAGCAGTGTCCAAGTGTCACAGCCGTAGAGTAGAATAGACACTACGAGGGACTTGTAAAGCCTGTACTTGATGGTGAAGCTGATGGAGTTACTTCGCCATATCCTGTCCAGCCTGGCCATTGCGGATGTTGCTGTACCTATCCTGATACGGATCTCTGCTATGCAACTACCGTCTTTGGACAGGGTGGCTCCCAAGTACTTGAAGCTATTGACCTCTTCTAGCTTCTGGCCGTTCATGTGAATGTTGCTGCTGCTGTCGCTTGTGGTGTTGATCATCACTTTGCTTTTATCCGTACTGACCTCCATGCCATAAGACCCTGCGCTACTTGAAAGTTTGTCTGTCAGGTTTTGGAGCTCACTATTGCTGCCTGCCATGAGGTCAATGTCGTCTGCGAATCGAAGATTGCACAGGGATCTGCCACCAATAGAGATTGAAGTATGGTGGTCGTGGAGGGTTTCCTGCATGATCTTCTCCAGGAATATGTTGAAAAGGACAGGAGAGAGCAGGCATCCTTGACGGACACCGATCGTCGTCCTGAAGAACTCGCCTGACTGATTGTTAAGTAGAACCGCGCTGCAGGCGTTCTTGTAAAGCGCTTCTATCATTTGGATCAGTCCCTCCTCTATGTTGAACGATCTCATGACTTGCCAGAGTCCGTCGTGCCAGACGCGATCAAATGCTTTCCTGAAATCAATGAAGTTGTGGTAGAGTTCGCGCTGATGCTGCAGATGTTTCTCAATCAGGACGCGGCAGTTGAAAATCTGCTCTACAGTGCTTCTTCCAACTCTGAAGCCAGCCTGTTCTTCTGCCAGCAGTTCCTCGGCGAAAGTTTTGAGGCGGTTGAGAATGATTCTAATCATTACTTTGCTAGGGTGACTTATCAGACTGATAGTTCTGTAGTTCTGGCACTGTTTCAGGTTTCCTTTCTTGGGGAGCGGGATCACTAGAGACTGTGTCCATTCTACTGGCCATTTCTTTTGCTCCCAGATCTTTTGACAGAGTGTAGTGAGGACCTTCGTTGTTACTTCTCCTCCATGTTTCAACAGTTCAGCAGGTACGTTGTCTACACCTGGAGACTTTCCTCCCTTCAGGCCGCGTACGGCTGCTTCCACCTCTTCAGCTAACACTGGCAGGTCTTCAGCCTTCCTGGCCCCAGCCTGGTTGTTTTGGAGGATGCTGGTGGGCAACTCGGCTAGCTGTTACAATAAGACGATACTGTTTTGCTGTGAATGCCATACAACATGCGGGAAATGTAAGCTCAGACCGGTAAAGAACGGTCGATTGCTTCCTGATCATACAGTTGCTACAATACAACCTGCTTTTATTTTTGCTGAAATCATACTGATGAGAACGAACTCGCAACATTCATGAAAACTGCATTTGACGATGAAGCCGGTGACGGTGGCTTCTGAAAATGGTCTGCCGTGTCGTTTCAATAGCTATAATAAGTATTTATTATTTATCTTTGTTATACCAACAGCAGATGTGTTTTATGCAGTTATTTTCACCGATTCGACTAGGCAAATGCCATTTACTTGCGCAGCAGGATGGCCAGCCTACAGCCGGGAGTAACATATGTCAGTGAAACGGTACAGCCTCATTATATCGTGATAAGTGGCAGCCATGAGGTCAGACCGCTTTATTGGCTAAACTTGCAAGGCTTGTGAAGAAAAATCCTTTGGCCGACGACAACCTTAGGTGGCCCGCGCACTGTCGTGCGCGGGCCAGCTATGGCTGTCGTCGGCCAGAGGAGTTTTTGCTAGTAGTAGTAGTAGTAGTAGTAGTACTATTAGTAATATTTGTGAGAACAAATTATGCCGCGAGGCCTTTGCAAATGTCCTTTCTTTGTTTAATTACTTTATGGGTCTGTTATGTATGCAAATTTTCCTATAAATCATTCATCATAACAATAGAAAATCTCTTTAAATTTTGGTAATTCGTCCAGCTTTTAAAAAAAAAAGAATTTATATTAGGTGTTTTTTTTTAATGAAACTGGTAACTCATTCCAAACAATGGCAACTCTGTTAGAAAAACAAAACTTCAGCAGGTTAGTGTTGCAATGTCGTACAAAGATTTTCCGCTTCAGAGTTTCGGGTTCTGTCTCAAAACGGTGCTGCAAAAAAGTCGTTTCAATTTAGGTCGTCGATGCCATTATACATTTTTAAAAACTTGGATTAAGTCTCCACGTATTCTACGTCCACGTAAGGAGTGTAGTCGAAAGTATTTGAGTCTGTCTAAGTAAGTCATATTTCTACATTCTTTAGCCAGCTTTGTTGCTCGTCTCTGTACCCTTTCGAGTGCAACTGATTCTCTCTTTAAACCTGGGTACCATGCAGTGTTTACATATTATAAATGTGGTCTGCCTAGTGATTATACAGTTTACCAAAGATGTCATTATCCAAATAATTAAAGGCTCTCTTAACTACGCCAACTATTTTGTTGGCCTTATTGATACAGTTCTGAATATGGGGGTCAAAAGCTAGAACTGTATCAAAAACAACACCTAAGTCTCTTTCCTCCTCACAGGATACCACCTTTTCAATGTCACTGTTAACTTTCATCAAGTAATCATGTTCAGGATTGTTCCTTCCAGCATGCAAGACCTTGCATTTCTCTACATTAAAATGCAAATCCCATTTGTCGGACCACTCTTGCAAGTGATCCAAATCATACTGCAACACGTCTTTATTGCTCGATTCATTATAGATTTTAGTATCGTCTGCGAATATTTTCTACATGCTATTAACACAGTCTGGCAAGTCATTTATTAATATACTAAATAAGATAGGTCCTAGGATGCTTCCTTGAGGTATACCGTTCAGCACCTTTATTTTGCCTGATTTTGCGTTTTTAACTTTACCACTTGTTCTCTTTCACTTAAGAAACTTATTATCCAGTTGGAAATGTTTCCACATACAACATAGGCCTTTAGCTTTTGAAGAAGCCTTCTATGAGGAACAGTGTCAAATGCTTTTCTAAAGTCTAAGTCTAAGTCTAAAGTCTAAATGATGTCAACCGTTTTCTTTTTGTCAAGTAAGGAAGTTATATCATCCATAACCTGTAGTAATTGAGTAACACATGATCGTTTCTTTCTGAAACCATGTTGGCATCCAGTGTTTTTATTATTCACAGTAAAATGATTAACGATTTCGTCTCGGACTATAGACTCTAAAACGTTACATACTATACACGTTAAACTTACTGATCTGTAGTTTCCTGCATCTGACCTAGAGCCTTTTTAAAAAAAAAAATAGCACTTTCCTCAGCGGTTCGCCAGTCTAGTGGTACAATACCTGATTTAAGGGAAAATGTAAATAAAGTGCAAAGTGGTTCTGCCAACTTGTTACACAACTCTTGTAAAACTCTGGGAGGGATACAGTCTGGACCTTAAGCTTTGGAAGGATTAATTCTTTTAGATTTTTCTTGACAATATCAGGAGTTATTACGATATCTGTTATAGTGCGTGTGTAGGCTGGACTTCGCGAACGAAGATTTTATAGGAGTTGCCCACGACGTCTGCAGGCTTGTTCGTGGCTGCGGAGGCCAATCCGGGACAGGCAGGTTCGACCGCAGTGGCTGCAGGGGAAGGTATGGCCAGAGTTCTGAGTGCACCCATTCGATTTTGACCCTCTACCAAGCAGTGGAATATTACTCATATTCTCATCCACAAATACACTTGTGAAAAAAACTATTCAAGGTTGCTGCCTTTTCCTGATATGCTACAGCAAGGGTACCATCTTTTTTTAAGTGCATTTATTCCAGAATTATATTTAGTTTGTTCCTGTATATACCTCCAAAATATTTTGGGGTTCATTTTACATTTATCTGCAATATTTCTGTCATGTAATTTCTTTAAATTACGTTTATTAATTTATTACAGTC
>BTPG01000003.1:230260106-230405106 GCA_036245525.1 Semisulcospira habei
CGTAGAGCATAGAAAATTGTCACTACAATGAAGAATCGTCACCGCGAACACATCAGACAGACAAAACGAGAGCAAAGGGTTGACTGTCAGTGCTAGCAATTTAGAAGAAACTACCAAGCAAGTAGGAAAAAGCACTGTCAGGGGAGAGAATTGTGCATTAACGATCAATTATAATAATAATAATAATACCGTTATTATATAGGCGCTTTTTCTCAATTTTTGGGCGAATCGACTCAAAGCGCCGCGAACTGAAACCCAACACGCACACTCACGTAACAGACACGGATTTACGCCATTTAAGACAAACACAGTACAAGACGGACAAAGGGCCAGTTAAAATACTGAAGTTACAGAGATTTTTTTTATCGCTGGTATTTGAAATTTGTAAAGTGGCCTGAAACCGGTACCAAAGTGTGTGTGTGTGTGGGGGGGGGGGGGGTGGAAGAACCGGAGTACCCGGAGAAAGAACCCCCGACGAAGATCAAAGATCTAGTTTGTCAGAGCACAAAAAGGGATAGGAAATAAGGGTGCGCTAACCCCAGTATCAAAACGTCTTCGGGCCCACGGCGGTCGCTGTGGGCCCGCGCACAGCCGTACGAGGGGTCACTGCAGCCGTCGTGGGCCCCTTTGCATACTGCGAAGTAAGTGACTGGAAGCAATGGATATAATTATGGAAGCCAGGCAATATAATTTACCAGAGACCTTTACATGTGACATATGACTGATTTGTGTTCAATATTGTGTTTATCTATCTTTTTGTGCTGTATACAGGATGATCGCCAACTGAGTGTATGACATGATGAATGCATGTGCAGCCCTGCAAGTGAGGATGTGTTTTATTGTCGCCATGCCAAACAAAATTCCTTGTAACGTTTTACTTGGTGAATAAATGTCTTATGTTATGTTATGTTATGTTATGTTATGTTATGTTATGTTATGTTATGTTATGTTATGTTATGTTATGTTATGTTATGTTATGTTATGTTATGTCTTATTAGGTTGTCGTCATTTAAATTATACCACCAAAGCTATTGTGAATAACGTTTCGCATTATATATTGGGAGAAAAAACGCAGAATGCATAACAAATATACTGATGACACTACTATCTAAAAGTAATTTGCAATCTTTTGAACTGATGCTGAGACTGAATGAAAGATGAGGTGATAGTCGATGGGAGCTGTGTCGTATGGTCCTCGATGTACTGATCGAGACTGACATGTACAGGGAACGCACTTCATGCTACCAAAGTATCCAATCTATCATCAAGGTGTGCATCCGAGCATGCGGTGCATTTTGCATGAACATAATAAAGGGTTAACTGGAGGCAGCGAGAGACATAGATCATCATGAGCCGCAGGGTGCGGGGGCTCATGAAGATCTATGCCTCTTGCAGAGTGATAGGCGTTTTCCTTGTGTTTTCGGTACAGTGGTTCTCCGTCGTATCGTCCATACCTGTAGCAGTCACGCATGTCGGCGCACTGGTCGGTCACGTCCTGAAAGTCGTCACACAGACCCGAGCACATAGCTGCCACCAGATCTGTCGTCGCGTCTCCAAGGGAGACAAGCGCCGGAATCAAAACGATCAACGCAGACGCAGAGAGGAACATTCTGTAGTCTTAGCTTGGTAATGTCGAAAAACAGGACCTGGAAAAGTGGTAAACGTCACGATTATACTTTGATTAATCATCATCATCATCATCATCATCATTATAATCATCATCATCATCATCATCATCACCATCATCACCATCAAAACCACTGATCTTTATTATGGTGCAGATCCCCATTTTTAGGCTCAACGCGGTTCACAAATGACTCCAAAGATTACACAAGCAAAAATGTTGTACTAAGTGCACAATCAAATGGACCTCTCTCTCTCTCTCTCTCTCTCTCTCTCTCTCTCTCTCTCTCTCTCTCTCTCTCTCTCTCTCTCTCTCTCTCTCTCTCTCTCACACACACACACACACACACACACACACACACACACACACACTCACATGCACACATGCACACACGCACACACGCACACGCGCACGCACGCACACACACACACACACACACTATCTCACATTGACACACACTATCTCACATTGACACACACTATCTCACATTGACACACACGCTTACAGCAGGAAATGAGCTGACAGAAGCAGACTCTATTAACCCCTTTACTGCCGATAAACACCGTGAACACGATCTAACCGCAAGAGGCATAGATCCTCATGAGCCCCACGCGACTGCGGGGGCTCATGAGGGTCTATGCCTCATGCTAAGACCACTCTGTGTCCAAGTTGTTTTGGACATCTGTGGCTTCTTTAGGTCGTTCAGTAACAGCAACACCGTACGTAGGAAGGGAAGTGGCCATGATAGTTCAAGGGTGATGCCAGAATAGCTTGGCGCCCATAGGCGCCAAGCTATTCTGGCATCACCCTTGAACTATCACGGTCAATATCTGCCCCGTTAGTGTTCAGAATACAACAGACACTTCATTCCAATAAAACAAAACATCAGCTTGACTCACTCTAGCTGCTGATGCTCCCTACATTTCGCATATCTCACGTCCGACTATTTATGCCGAGGCTACAGATTAATTTAGAAGACAGCGGTCGGCGAAATTCAGTTCTAATGATTGATAAGCGACCCATTTTCAATAAATCAGAACTGCTCATCTCCGCTACTGATAGAATCTTCCGTGCCATCAGGGAAACTGACAGTACCCATCATGTCCGTCACGCTCGAGTAGCGTTGCTTAACCCCTTCACCAGCGGACCCACACTGTGTTTTTGAAATCACTGTTAAACAAACGTCCGAGATCCCCAGCCGTCACAATACAAAATGGTGTCAGCAAGAGGTATAGATCCTCATGAACCCATGCAACTGCGTGGGCTCATGAGGATCTACACGTCTTGCAGTTGTGTTCCTTGTCCAGTTTTCCCGGTAGTGCTGTCGGAAGCGGCTTTTTCTTTTTTCGGTCGCGATGTTTCCTGCAGTAATATCGCAAGAATGATCGCGAGAAAAACCGCGGCCGACATGGTTACAACTGTACAGTATCCGTTTCAGCCTGGCCGCCGCTGCATTACAATGGCAAAAGCCAGTGTTAAAGTGCATTCGTGAAAAAAAGACATTTTCAATCATTACAAACACATTACAAAATATCGCTTTTAATACGAATGGAATATATATATACTGATTGACTTCTGTCATTGTAAGACAGTTGGCTGTCGCCAGTATCGGCTTATACACTGTTTAGAATTCAAACATTTCCTTCAATCATGAAACCTACCTTTGCGGTTTTTTGCTCTTCTGAAGTGTGATATGTACGGCCAAACAGCCTTTATATAGAGAAACGCATGATTACAGTGACCGTTGAGATAATTGCGAATAATAGAGGTCTCAGTATGACACTTAACTCACTCAGCCCTGACACACCACAGCAAGACGTGGATCAAGCATGATAGTTCAAGGATGGTGCCAGAATAGCTTGGTGCCCATAGGCGCCAAGCTATTCTGGCACCACCCTTGAACTATCATGTTCGATCTGTCTCTAGAATTGTAATACAGTCCTTCAGAGGGCAATTTCAAAATTTGGGCATTTCGGTCCTCGGGTAGAATGTGTTAACACGGTTAATGGCTCATTATGTACGGGGATGCGAGGCAATTTTCTTCATAGGCGAAGTGAACTTTGATCGTGTATCACAAAAGGGTGTGTGAGGGGATGGGGAGGGGGCTGTGTGTGTGGGGGGGAGGGGGGGGGGGAGGGGGGGGGGGGCGAGGGAGGAGGGCTCAGTTTTGCAGAAAGTCACCATAGATGGATGGAATACAATAGCTCTAGCGTAGTGCGGGAGTACAAGTCGTGGCGCCTAGCAATCTATTTAGTCCTAGGCTCGACGTTGGCCGCCGTGGGCCCGCGCACGGCTGTACGCGGGTCCGCTGCAGCCGATGTCGGCCCGAACGTCTCTTGCTTACTGGGATTCATCTTATAAACAGTGTTTGCATAAGCCCGCTGTTACCGTCTGGCTCACGCTTTAGATCCATTAAGGCCAAAACCACTCGTTTTCAAAAGAGCTTTTATCCCTTGGCTGTTTAGGAATCATCGCGACCATAACAGCTACGGTCACGCAAAGGAGAAGTTTTAGGCTACTGTTTTGAATAGTAGGCTAGGACTGATTACTTTGACCAATCACAACAGCAGAACGTATTTGGGCCCACGACAGCCGCAAAATGGGCCCGATGACTGTTGCTTAGTGGGAAGCCGCCGTTTTTCGCTCAGTCCACATAACAGTGTATAAATTATACACCACTGTTTTCATTGATTACATTTGTAGTGCTATCATCAGCACCATGATCAATATTTTATTGGCCCCTTAATTGCCGAGAAAAAAATGAAAATCACCCAACTGCAAGAGGCAATGGTCCTCATGAGCCCCCGCATTCACGTAACTACATGACTCAGGTAGTATCGATGTTCCTTTGACGGCTTGGGGTCTTCGAATTTACAATTATTATAAAACACACAGTCTGCATCCACTGGCGGTGAATGGGTTCATGACGATGATGATGATGATGATGACGATAACAATAATAACTTATTATTATTACTATTATTATTATTATTATCACGTATACTATTACTTAGTATCCTAATCCTCCTTCTCATCATCATCTTTGCTGTATTTGTTGTGTACCACATTGCTACTATGTATATATATATATACTACTTGCAGGACGAGTACACCAGATTCCGTGCCAAGAGGAACGTGTTCAAACAGCATGCCTTTAAAAATTACGACCCAGAGTTCGACAGTTCGGCTCATGAAGCAGAAGCGGACAGTAAGAGACCTCTGACGGAACGCAGCGGACACTCGGTACAGTCTTGTGGGAAGGGCTTCACTTAATGCTGATAGAATGAGACCCCTGACTGAACGAACTCTACCAAGGGATAAGTCAATGGCTACAAGTTCACTTGACTTTGACCGAAAACCAGAGGAAAATCAAGACGAAATTCTTTGCCAGCCATTATAAAGTCCCATGGAAAAGTCAGCACTCCGCAACGCATGCACAACACTGACTCTTCCAACGCAAAATTGAATGCATCAGAGCCTAAACCAGATTCTTCTGGACTAGCATCAGAATCTAAACCGGTTTGTGTAAATCCCAAAAAAGGATTTGTCGACATTCAGAGCGGTTTCTTTCATTCCAAAACCAGTTCCGTATACCTCCACACCGGTTGTATTCAATTCAAAGATATCGTCAAATAAAGCAATATCTAGGCCGTATCTAAGTCCCGACAACTTAAAAACATGTAAACAGAGGAGTGCTGAAGGTAGGCCCAACAGACCTTCTTCGTGACGCAGTCTGACATGTTATCCAGCCCTTTAGTTGAGGAGAATGAAGATGTTTTCAGTGAGGAGGAATCAGAGACACACGAAGGAAGCGAAACAGAGAAAGTTATTCGTAACAATCTTCGACCAAGACAGACTTTGAACATGCAGCAGTCGTCATGGCAGACGAAGACGTGCGCCTCTGAGACGACAGGGGAAGAAACCTGTGCAGTACCAGAAGAAGCCATGGACACTCAGCCAGGAGACAGAGACGGTAAAGGCCCGAGCGAGGATAGTTTTCACAGTATTGAGTTTATGCTGGAGCCAAACGACAAAGCAGAGGATGCGTCAGAAACATCCCCAGTAGCAAACAATCGTCGGGCCCACGACGGCCGCAATGGGCCACGCCCGGCCGGCGGTGCGCGGGCCCACTACGGCCGTCGTGAGCCCGAGTACCTTTGCTTACTGGGATCAAAAGCTGTAAATTTTGCAGATGCACCACAAATCCAAAATTCAATTAACTCAAGTTTAGTTCCTAAAAGTGGACATGTGGTTGATTCACCGTCTCTCGTGACGAATACGACGGACAGATCTAGAATCTCTGTTGTGTCCGGATCTTCCGAAGAGTCCGCGGGAGGATCGGATCTCATCTGGATTCAAAACAGTGTGAGCGCCCACAGGAAAATCTAAGAGAGATTTGCGTGGTAGAATGACCACCAAAGATAAACTGTTGGTCGTACGCAAGACTTCTAACTACGGTACGAGTAATAATGCTTCCTAGAAAAACAGACGCAACAAGATGGCAAACGATCATTCACAGTTGCCTGCCATAGAAACATCTGATGACAGCAACACTGATCAGAATCAAAGATCCGCGGTAACAGTACATGACGATAAATCAAAATCAAGATCTACTGACCTCTCAAAAACAATGGACATGAAATCTTTACTCAAGCATCAAACCAATGACCAATCAGAAAGAAAAACCATCCATTTGTCTTCAGCAACCAGTCAAAAGGAAACAGAGAACACGTCAGACACACCAGATACTGATGAATGTGAAAAAGATATTCGACATTCACCTTCAGTTACCGGCCAATCAAAACAGAATTACAAACAATTATCATCACCAACCAGCCAATCAAAAAATTCTACGGCACTCTCTGCGTCATCAAACAGCCAGACAGAACATACCATATCAAACAATGACCAAACAGAGATCCAGCCCGAGAAATCTGGTTTAAGCCGGTTTCGTCAGACTGTACAGACGATTGAAGAGAAGCAAAGAGTAGAGCGTGAACTTGTGGGATCTGTCCTGGCGCCCATGCTACCCAACAGGTAGGGTCTCGTCTCTCTTCTATATAAAAAAAAAATCTGTGTATACAAATAATGGCTTTGATGGTGTGTGAGTTTGGACCTAACGGCCTTGTGCATCAGGCCGTAAGGTCCAAAATGAGAAGCCAGCACACACACAATGCGCAAAAGGCCATCGGGCCGACGTCGGCCACCGTTGGCCCGGGCACAGCCGCGCGCGGGACAGTGGCGGCCGACGTCGGCCATATGGCCTATGTGCACTGGGCATATACAAAAGGAATAATAAATCATATATATAGCATCTACAGCAGAAACTCCCATGACCCTGTTCGCTCCCAGCTCATAGCGCAGTACAGTTGTAATGCCGGGTTAAGGATTTCGGTGTTGGGGTAGAATGAGTTAACGTCTTTTCACGCATTGGCGATATTAGACAATGCCAATCGCGTAAAATGCAAACAAATTCTCAACAAAGAAAGAAGCATGCTTAAGAAGGACAATCACAACACAACTGGTTAAATGTCAGGATTAAAACGATTTTTCAGTTTTCAGCCCGGCAAAAAGTCTTACGTTGCGTCATTGAAAAAGATCAGTACAAACAGTCAATTTGTACAACGTTTGAACGCAATATCTAGCATCCTCTAGCCTTTGGCGCTGACGAAAGTCTTAATCTGTATTCCGCCTGGTGTACCTTCTACTTCGCTTTATCCGTGAAGTCTAGCTAACTACTTTCAATTATTACGTGTTGCTTTGCCCGTTCAGCGCCGGACAAATAATGTGAACACCCCCAACTGCAAGAGGTATAGATCCTCATGAGTCTCCGCAGTTGCGGGGGCTCATGAAGATCTATGCCTCTTGTTAACACCAAATGTAATCCATGTTCCTGGCACATATATTTTGTTGCGTTTTGTTTTGGTCTTGAAGGTCCTCGGGCCGACGTCGGCCCGAGAGAAACACAGTCTGCATCAGCCGACACTGAGCGCGTTAGATGTTTCATATCAGTTGATAGTTCGGGGTTTGTGTGTGTGTGTGTGTGTGTGTGTGTGTGTGTGTGTGTGTGTGTGTGTGTGTGTGTGTGTGTGTGTGTGTGTGTGTGTGTGTTTCGTGTTAGGAATGCGCCTACATGGTGCGAGCAGATGTTTATTTAAAGAGTGAGTGCGTTCTAATTTTTCTCCTTTTTAATATTTTTTTGGTGCTGTAAAGCGCTCCGAGCTTGCTGTTCGTGGGGAAGGGCGCTATATAAAAACTATGTATTATTATTATTATTATTATTATTATTATTATTATTATTATTATTATTATTATTATTATTATTATTGTTTAACGTCCACGGCACTGGGGCGATAATGGACGGGCCTAGCGGGCGGGTTATTGGGTGTCAGGGACAGCTGTAACGTATGGAGTGCGATCCAAACACTGATCAAGTCGGCCGGACTGTAACCGTGCCACTTAAAACGGCCATGCTATCTGAACAAGCCCGCCGTTTTGCCTGGACCATTATTTTCATATCAACCTCATATCAACCTCAGTACATACTTTTGCGTGTTCCACAGATGTCCCATGTTTATAAGATTGAGACAGACAATGAAAAAATATGTTTCAGAACAACATGGCAGGTTTTCTTATTTAAAAAAAAAAAATATTATTATGTTTTTGGTAAGTTATTGTATTGCATCTGTCGGTAACAGTTTCTTGTTGCCTCCCTGAAAAAGACAAAATATTCATTTGTGTATGTCGGGGCGGTCCGTGGCGCAGTGGTCACCAATGCTAAAGGTGCGAGGTTCGAGACGGGGTTCCGGCGTCGGACTTTTCTCCTCTAGTAAGTGTCACCGTTAATTCGGGCGGACCGTCGGGGGTTCTTTCTCCGGGTACTCCGGCTTTTCCTTCCCTTCCCCTATGGTACCGGTTTCAGGCAACTTTATAAATTTCAAATACAAGCGATCAAAATTTCCGAAACCTCAGTAGTGAATGTCCTGTGTTTGTCTTGTACTGTGTTTGTCTTCAGAGTGAATGCGTGTGTGTCACGTGAGCGTGCGTGTTGGGTGCAGTTTGCGGCGCTTTGAGCCGATTCGCAGAATTGGGAAAAAGCGCCTATATAATAACCGGTATTATTATTATTATGTATACCTGTATATATTTTGAGAAAGATATAATATATATATATTATATATATATATATATATATATATATATATATATATATATATAGAGAGAGAGAGAGAGAGAGAGAGAGAGAGAGAGAGAGTCCTGTTCGAATAGTGTATCTGACTGGAAATGTTCTTGTAAAATGGGGTCTGGTACACGCCGCCGCTGGAAATTGAAGACAAAGGTGAGTGCTTTGACTATCTACATTTATATATTTATATATTATATATATATATATATATATATATATATATATATATATATATATTATATATATATATATATATATATATATATATATATATATATATATATATATATATATATATACATATAAGACAGAAATTTAAAAGTTGTACTTGTCCTTTCTAAGCGTGTTTCTTTATTTGTTGTGATTTATTAAGTTCTTTGTTGCTACCTGTAGTCGATACTAACATACTAAACACAGACACTTGATTTGGTCTTTGTAACCCCTTCACTACCAGTGGACACATGATTTTTTTTAAAATCTCCCTACATTCAACGCCAAGAACCCAAATTGTTCAGAGAATAGGATACAAAATAGTGCCAGCAAGAGGCTCATGAGGTTCTATGTCTCTTGCAGTCGGGTGTTGTACACATAATAGTGAGGTTTCGTTTACAACGAAAGACTCCCAACGACGAACGGGAGTGATATGATGGCGGAAAACCAGCTTCGACCAAAAGCAAAGACAACACTCCAAACATCTCCAAGAGGCATAGATCCTCATGAGCCCGGAGGGCTCATGATGATATATGCCTCTTGGAGATGATTGGAGTGTTGTTTATGCTTATGGAATACGGTTGTTCGCTGTGACTTCCCTCCCGTTCGTTGCTGTGAGTCGTTCGTTGCAAACTAAACCTCACCAATTTCGTAATGCGATTAGCTGTTTCAGGCCAAAGAGGTACGCGAACCTCAAGGCGTCCTCAACAGCCGGCAAGTCCTGCGTCTGATGCGTCAACGCGAGCAAGAGCAACCACGTGACCGCCGCGTCAGTCTTTCCTGGCAAGACCACGTGGGCCATGAACCGCTTCCTATCACGTGAGGTGCAGCATCAGATTGAGGCCATGCGGCCGGAGAACAAACGACGCCACAGAACGCGGCACCAGCTTTAGGAGAAGGCTCAGATGCCGCAGTTTGTGGACCGGGTCAGATCCACGACGGCCATTCTGAGGGAGTTTCGGCGGAAGTACAAGAAAAAGGGATCGAGTGACGCCGCAGGGCACAGCCTGCGGGAGAACGTCACAGTGCCGCGAGAGAAGATTGATGTTGGCCAGGACAGCGTCAGAAGCATTGGTCCCTTACCGCTATTTGTGGAATTCAATTCCTGGGTTGAAACTGTGCCCCAGGAGCAAAACACATTCTGTGGGCCCACGACGGACTCAGTGGGCCCGCGCACAGCCGTGCGCAGGCCCACTTCGGCCGTCGTGGGCCGGATGGCCTTTGCTCACTGGGTGGGCGATTCCACAGATTCTCACGAACCCTTGCAGTTTGATGAATGTCTGTCTGGGCGGTGGGGGTTTGATGTAGGTGGTGGTGGTGGTGGTGGTGGGGGGGGGGGGGGGGACAGTGGTCAATATTCTTTTTGTTGTAGTGGCTGTTGATGTTATTAACGGTAAACTATTGTGATGGTGATGATGATAAATACACAATTAATAGAAAACGACTTGATGATGCGATAATGATGATGATGATGATGATGATGATGATGATGATGATTGTGGTGATGGTGATAAACTAGCAGTTGCCAGCTTTGGTCACTGACATCTGCCGATCGACATACACGTTTTATTTAAAATCGTTTTGTACCAAGGTTTAACCCCTGGCCTGCTGGAACACGAAAGCCATCCAAATGGAAGAGGCATAGAACCTCATGAGCCCCCGCAATCGCGGGGGCTCATGAGGTCCTATGCCTCTTCCTGCACTATTTATGTATCCGTGTTCGATGGACGGCTGGGGTTCTATGGCTTTAACTTTCAATGGATGAAAAAATCGCGGCCACCGGCAGGGAAGAGATTAACTTGAAAGAAAATGAATACTGCTTATTAATTGCATTCCGCCGTTGTGTCGCGTTGTGAACCATTTTACCCCAACGCCCCACATCAGGAGATGGATCGACCGTGATAATTCAAGGGGAGTGGCCAGATTAGATTGGCGCCGTCAGGCGCCAATCTAATCTGGCATTTCCCTTGAATTATTAGGGTCGATCCAACTCCTGCAATTGGTATATTATCTCTAGATGACACCTCCGAAATTTGGGAAATGATGCCGTGGGATTAAATGGGTCAAAATGCATGGTGGTGTGTGATAGCTACACTCGTTGATATTTTGTACCGAGAGGAATGATATTTGTGTCGACATGAGACAGTCTCGCGATGACGAAATTTGACTAGGATCGTTTGACAAGTGCCGAAAACATGGATGTATCATAGGTTATGCATGCTTGTATAGATCACGAGGTACAATAATTACCCCCACCCCCCACCCCCCACCTTACTTACGCACCTGCTGTTTACACTGCCGGGGGCCGCATTCACAAGGGGTTAAAATAACTAACAAAGCGACCCCTTTACTGCCGAAATGCAGCAACTGTGACCCATCTGCAAGAGGCACAGATCTAAATGAACCCCCGCGGAAGCGGGGGTTCATTTAGATCTATGTCTCTTGTTAGGTTTATATGTATTCTTGTTCTGCACGCGGCGTCGATTATCAAAGACGAAAGTCTTCGGACACTGACCACGGTCGGACCGTGGCAACGTGAAGGTGTTTTATGACGACATCTGAGAACTAGCATTTTAGTTTGACGATCGCAACAAAAAAATAACGGTTTTTTATTGTGTTTTGTTACGAGCAATTTGAAATACAATTTGCAGACGACTAATAAAAGATTCAGAGATTTTATCGTTTTGCAATTTACATTTTGACGTTTTCGCTGTCTGCCTGTCTGTCTGCCTGTCTTTGTTTCTGTCTGTCATGATCCTTTGTGTATGCTGTTAACGTGTGTACGTAGGTCAAGCACGGGTAGGTGGGTGTAGGTAGGCAGGTGGATAGTGTAGATAGGCCTACGTGTGTTGTGTGTGTGTGTGTGTGTGTGTGTGTGTGTGTGTGTGTGTGTGTGTGTGTGTGTGTGTGTGCGTGTGTGTGTGTGTGTGTGTGATAATGATAACGACAACGACAATTTATTTTTCAAGAATAAGTGATATAGGTACAGTGTCCTTTCTTCAATCATGTCCTTGCTACATCTACTAACAAATAAACACAGGAGAGAGAGAGAGAGAGAGAGAGAGAGGAGAGAGAGAGAGAGAGAGAGAGAGAGAGAGAGAGAGAGAGAGAGAGAGAGAGAGAGAGAGAGATAATATTGACATAATCAATTTTAAATGTGATAAATTTGTTTTCAAGCGCGTGAGGTTTGCATGTTATCAGTTAATAATATTTTGTCCGCGTCGTCTTCTTACGGTTCCCACAATCACCCCTCCACCGACAGGGGAAAAGCGACAACACCCATCTACACAAGACATAAATTATCACGAACCATTGTTAACGCGGGAGGTCACGGGCATCTATGCCTCTTGCTGAACCCAGTCAAATTTGCAGTTTCAGGGGCTCATGAGGTTTTGGTGTCAACTAAGATTTCACAAACACACTCTGCTTCCACTAGTAGTGAAGAAGCCAACGTTCCTAGTAAGCAGAGGTCCTCGGGCCGACATCGACCGCAGTGGGCCCGCGCACGGCAGTGCCCGGGCCCACTGCGGCAGACGTCAGCCCGAGCACTTTTAGCTTACTAGCTTGTGACCAACATTTCTCGCTACATGAGAGTGGGTGTGATTATAAAGTTTTCATACCAAGTACACAATTCTATTACAGAAAGCGAGGGAGAGAGTCCTGTTCGAATAGTGTATCTGACTGGAAATGTTATTGTAAAATGGGGTCTGGTACACGTCGCCGCTGGAAACTGAAGGCAAAGGTGAGTGCTTTGACTATCTACATTTATTTCTCTGGGCCTATTGTTTGAAAATGTGCTGAATAGCTATAGTTGCAGCAACTTCATGTTCAGTCAACATTTAAAAAAAGAAAAGAATGTACGCTCGTTAGTTTAACCCATATCATACTGAGGCTAGAAGTCAAAATGTGTACACTGCCAAATGCAAGCTACATTATAGTACTTACATATAAGGATATACACCAATGGCTTTAGTTCAAGGGTAGTGCCAGAATAGCTTGGCGCCTAGAGGCGCCAAGCTATTCTGGCACTATCCTTGAACTATTTTAGTCAAACTTATTTCACACACTGGTGTATTCCGAATGAAAGGGTTAACAGGAATAAGGTCACTGAAAGTAGGTTGCGTTTCTTGACGTCTAGGACCGTCTAAGCAGCACACAAGGGACGTTCGATTAGACAGCCGCGATCGCTGCAGCATTTGGCGTCGTAACAGTCGTACCGTTAACTCATTCAGCTCGACGGCCGTATTTCCCACATTTGGGAGGCGTCATATAATGACTATGCACCAGTTGCAGCGACCATGAAAATTCAAGGGCAGTGCCCGATTAGCTTGGCGCCTACAGTGTAGTGCTTCAGGGCTGAATAGGTTAACCTGGGATGAGCACCCCAGAATGAAGGAAAATGTTAACGTCCCGCCAGCAAGAGCCATGATTATATTCTCGTCAGTCCCTGCGGCCGCAACGCGTCCCCCAAAAAAAACAAACAAAAAATTTAGCATAAAACGAGATATGGCTTCAATCCGTTCAGTGCCGAGAAAATCTGCACACCACCAAACTGCAAGAGGCATAGATCTTCATGAGCCCCCGCAGTTGCGGGGGCTCATGAGGATCTATGCCTCTTGCTGACACCACTTTGAATCCATGTTCCTGGGACGGCTGGGACATTCTGGTGTTGAACTAACAAAGGAATGCAGAAACACAATCTGCGTCAACTGACACTGAACGGGTTTAAAGAGGATTGTTCCCAATGGGCAGAGGCCATCGGGCCGACGTGGGGCCCGATGGCCTTTGCGCACTGGGTTCGCCACTTGCACGGCGTCGAACCAGCACAATCAGTCAGATAATCCTCCCAGAGTAAAACTGATAAGACCGGCCAAGGTAGCCTTTATCTCTGTGTTCGATTCTGTCCGCCGCCATTTCGACACAAAACGACTGTCAGTGCTCTGAAGATAAGAGGTGACATCAAAACAATCATGCAACTCTCTTCACCTAGCTTGTCACTCACTGTCTCGGTTAGGCCTTTTTAATGCCGCTTGAAAGATGCATAGGGTCTCATTATCCCTTGCAATTATCCACAACAGGCATAGATTTTCATGAGCCGCTGCAATGTAGGGGCTCATGAGAATCTATGCTTCTTGCTACTTTACACAGATCGGTCCTCCTTGTATTAAAGCGGAGGGAGCTGTGAGGCAAAAATACATTTGACTGGACAATAACTTTTGAGTATGAACCCCGTGATCGCCACTTCAACCGTAGACTGCGTTTCTGCAATGTTCGTGAACTCTGCACTAAAGAGCCCAAACCACCCCAGCAACATGGATTCAAAGTGATGTCAGCAAGAGGCATGGATCCTCATGAGCCCCCGCAAATGCGGGGGCTCATGAGGATCCATGCCTCTTGCAGTTAGGTCTTGTTCACGGTTTTCTAAGGTTCATGGGTGTACATCTTGATCAGTGAACTCAGGAATTCTAATGTTTGACTCTTTGACATCCTTCAAATGGCCCAGGTCCAAAGAACACAGGGTTACTAGGTCGATATAATGTTCTTAATATGTCTTACAATAATGTGGGACAAAAGGAACTGATTGTTTTTCTTCAGCGATCTGCCCCAGGGTCGGGATTGATTGCTAACATTTCCTGATACATGTACATGGGTTTCTCAGTGTTGTCTTGCCACAACTTAGACTTATCTACCTTTCCGTTCACAATCCACGTAAGCAGGTATACATCACAAACAGAGGGTTTTTTCTACTGTCCTTTGTTCGTAACGTGGGAACTCTCCTACGTAGCAAAGAAGAAAAAAGCAGAAAAGTCTTTCATTATTTTACGACATTCACACTTCATAAGTAAAGTTCAGTCTTTTTGTACAGCAATACTTTTGTAAGACGTATTAAGAACATTTTAAGAGCATTTATAAAGAAGGACATTGCGAACTATTCACCCGTCATTGCTTGGAACAGGTCACTTTAAACTGCCTATTGCTGGAATAATTGGAGTAAGTGAGAGCCAGATATCGGCGCCTGAGACCTTCTCAAAGCGAGGGAGTCTACGCCGTTTGACTATCAGTCGGAAATGCTAGAAACGGGCCATGTATATGTAGGTCAATGAACCAATTTTGTGCCAGTCTGCAATGCTGGACCTTCGTTCTCCAGGCCGCAAAGCCCGAAATCACAGATCTGCACGCGGTTGAGACATAGAGATAAGCAAACTTTACAACTTAAAAATTTTCTACGTTATCTGTGTCTCCGTTCGACGTCGGGCGCAGTTGGCCCGCGCACGGCCGTTCTTCGGGCCAACTGCGGTCGACGTCGGCACGATGGCCTTTTGCGTACTTGGAACACGTACCAGACATTCCTTAAGGATCGTCGCAGTTGTCTCCAGTACCAAGTAATAATTTCACAAAGGAACTAATTTCAAGTCACAATGCAGTGAGCAAATGCCATCGTCTGTAAGGAGAAGGATATGAGCAGAAGGAAACATGTCGGCGGCAGTGAGTCGTAAATTTGGACGCCGTGTGAAACCTGCGTGTGGATGTTTATTTCGGTTGCAGTTGCGGTTGCTGTTTCTCTTCTGCACTATTGCCGTTGTTCTGTCGTTGGTGTACATTGTCGTTACCGGACAAAACATTCTGGAATTCTTCAGGATCAAAGCCTTGGCGCTACACGGAAAAGAAGCAATAAACTCAGATATGATTGGTTCTAAGGATAATGTAAAATCACAGCCGATTGTTCACAACGAGAAGTCGAACGGGATTGGTCACAAGGATGACGTAAAATCAACAAAGACTGGTCATGCGGCAAACGCTGTCGACATGCAAACGCCTAGTACAGCAATGGATGAGGATTATATTGATTTGCCTGCAGTTGGCAAAGTACAGGAAACTGCCCTCGTTACAGAAATGTATGACTGGCCTGAAATCAAGACAGAAAGAGAGCTTGACATGGTCTGGCCTTCCAGAATCAGTGCTGCAGCAAGAAACCGGACAGGCTCAGCTGCCTCTGGCGGAGATGTGACGATGGGTGCAAAACGGCGGGTCATAGTTTACTCATGCAAGTAAGACTCTAGCACGGATCTAGTAATTATACATCTGAAAATGTCAGCTTTCTCTCTCTCTCTCTCTCTCTCTCTCTCTCTCTCTCTCTCTCTCTCTCTCTCTCTCTCTCTCTCTCTCTCTCTCTCTCTCTCTCTCTCTCTCTCTCTCTCTCTCTCTCTTTCTCGCGCGCGCGCGCGCGTGAGTATGTGTGTGTGTGTGTGTGTGTGCGCGCGCGTGTGTGTGAGTGTGTGTATGCGTGAGAGAGACAGAGAGAGACAGAGAGGGAGAGCGAGAGAACTGTTCTAATTGTTTTGTTGCATGTTGGTTAATTTCATGAGTATGCTATTATCATTATTTTTTTCATGTATAGTATTACACTTTTACGGTAGTTGTAGCAAGGACATGTTTGAAAAAAGGGCTATGCATCTACATCATTTATCCTTAAAATTAAAGTGTCGTTATCGTTATCTATGTGTGTGTGAGTGTGTTTCTTGGCAGGCGTGAACCTTAGGAGGGGGGGAGGGCGATGGAAGGGAGGGGAGGGGGTGGTTTCTTGTGATTCCGCACACCTCCCCTGCCCCCTTACCCCTGTCTTAAAAAAGATTACAGGAAACTAAGTAAGAAAAGCGAGGAAAGGAACCGCGATGCAACACTCCTTCCTTACAGCAAAATCGTCACTCGGCACACCGGCAAGAATTGACTGTAGAGTACGTCATGATGACGCTGATGATAAAGCTGTTGCTAACAACGAAAACGACGACGGCGATGTTCTTTTTGTTCATTCTTGTTGTTGTGATGGGTTTAGCAGCCTGCTCGGCGTTAAACCCCACTACCTAATTGTTGTTGTTGTTGATGATGATGCTGATGATGATTCTGACGATGGGAACGACGGTGATAATGATGATAACGATGACTATAATTATCTCCTATCCCACAGCAAAATCACTATTTGTGGAGGGTGGGCGGACCGACAGAAAGGAATTGTCACGGCCTATGTTCTGTCCGTGCTCATGGAGCGGGATTTCAAGATAGACATGCCACGTCCGTGTAATATCACCACTTTTCTCCAACCCAACGAGGTGAGTTAATTATGACGAAACATTTATGCTTTTCAGTTTTGTACGTATTAGCCTCTATTAAAGCATGTGAAACGGTTAATACAATTAACTCATTCAGCCCGGACACACTACACCAAGACATAGATCGAGCATGATAGTTCAAGGGTGGTGCCAGAATAGCTTGGCGCCCATAGGCGCCAAGCTATTCTGGCACCACCCTTGAACTATCATGCTCGATCTTTCTTTAGAATTGTAATGCAGTCCTTCAAATTTGGGAATTTCGGTCCTCGGGTACAATGTATTAAGACTTCAATGCAAGCCACCGTGATAGTGTTACACGATTAATAGAGAAGACCAAAGATTGAGGCTATTATGATGTTGCTACGTGGTAAAAATAAATATATATAGGAAGACCTACTATCGTCGAAACAACCAACAACGATCGTGCTAACAATGTAAGACTGCCTAAAATCAACCAGACAACAACGATGGCGCTAAGCGGTCAACAAAGGAAAGACCCACGATCATTCAAGCCACCACGATGATGCTTCATGTTCAATGAATAAGATTAACACTATACGGACATAGCTCCTTGTGAGCCTCGGCAGTTTCAGGACTCATGAGGATCTATGCCTGCTGCTGACACCACTTTGTATCCATGTCTCTTGGACTGCTGGTGCTCTTCGGCGCTGAATTAAAGCCTTCAGTGCCGAGAGAAAAAAAAAAGAATACAACCCAACTGCAAGAGGTATAGATCCTCATGAGCCCCCGCTGTTGCGGGGGCTCATGAGGATCTATGCCTCTTGCTGACACTTCTTTGTATCCTTGTTTCTTGGGCGGCTGCGGCTCTTCGGTGTTAAATTAACAAAGATTTCAGACACGCCGTCTTCGTCCACCGGCAGTAAAAGGGGTCAGTCAAGTTGTCACCGAGCATTCGTTTTGTGGTGTTTCCAGGTGGTCTCAGCAAGAGGTATAGATCCTCATGGGCCCCAGCAACTGCGGGGGCTCATGAGGATCTATGCCTCTTGCTGCCCAACTTTGTATCTAATAATAATAATAAGGAAGATTTATAAGGCGCCTATACATGGTAAGATGCACTAGGCGTCGTACACATGAACAAGAAAAATATTATACAAAAAGTGACAAAACCAAAGCCACATGTACAATTACACAAAAGAACAGAAAATCACTAAATACACGAACACTGATAATCAAGATGGGAAAAGATGGGTTTTAAGACTGTGTTTAATACTTGCACTAGACTCACTGTGTCTCAATGATTTAGGAAGATCAATTTGACTGATGGACCCTGGTAAGAAAAAGATCTCTGCCCAAATCCTTTAGTCCTTACTGTAGGAATACGAAGCATTTTATTGTCAGACGAACTGCGCAATTGCCTCGAAGGGATACAACAGTGAAGGAGCTCTGAGAGGTAAGTGGGTCCAGTGCCAGAAAGGGAAACATGACAAATGGACAAGACTTTGTGCTTGACTCTCTCCTTCACTGGCAACCAGTGGAGAGCGTGCAGGATGGGGGACACATGGTCTGACCTTTTCGCTTTCATGACCAGACCTGCGGCTGAATTTTGGACTCTCTGGAGCCGATCAAATAGATACTGCGGGCACATAGATAAGAGTGAGTTGGCATAGTCAATGCGAGACTGAACAAATGAACAAATCAGAGTTTTTGTAGCCTCTGAGGTAAGGAACTGTCTAACAGAGTTAATACGACGCATCTACAAATAGGCTGCCCTGCAAATGTTTATCACCTGTTTATCCATGGACAAGTCATGCTCAATTGCAACACCCAGGTTCTTCACTGACTGAGAGAAGCTGACGGTCGTGTTCTCAATCATGATATGCTGAGGCAAATCGGTAGAAGACGACATTCTGGGTGAGCATGGCTTCCGTTTTTCCTTCATTCAGTTTGAGCTTGTTTTCTGACATCCACAGCCGCACATCAAGAATGCAATGTGACACGCTCTTGATGATCTCGTTGACCTGACTCGCACTACCTGACTTATAGAGCTGTGTATCGTCACTGTAAGCGTATCTATATTCCTTGGACGGGCTGGGACTCTTTGGCGTTTAATTAACACACATTTAACACACATTTCCACGACACATCACAGCAAGATCGATCATGGATCGAGCATGATAGTTAGAAGGTTGGTGCCAGAATAGCTTGGCACCCATAGGTGCCAAGCTATTCTGGCATCACCCTTGAAATATCATGCTGGATCTGTCTCTAAAATTGTAACACAGTCCTTCAAACGACAACTTCAAACTCTGAGTATTTCGGTCCTGTAGCAGAACGTTTTAACAAGTCATCACCGAACATTTCGTTTTCTTTCCCAGGTTGACTGGGTGCTGAAACCACACGAGACCAAGGGTCACACGGTGAGTGAGGTGGAAGGGATAGACGCGCACGGATACGACCTCGTGGATCGAATGGTGCAAACTCGTGACCTCAACGTGCGCCAGATGGATGCACAGTACGTCTTCGTCACGTGGAACATGGAACTTGTGCACAAGCTTCGGAAGCATCATCTTGCGCGGCGCGTTCCTTGGCTGGCTCCCAAGGTAGGACAACAATACTAAGTTAATAAAAGATGGTTTAACTCGTTCGAGACGAACGGCATCTGGATACGCTGCTTAAGCCGCGAATTCGGATGCCGTTCGTCTCGAATACGTCAACGTGCGTAGTACAGTACTGGTCAGTGACGTGTGAAGACCAACGCATCATATGTCCACGTGTTTGCAACTAAAATACTAAAATAACGTAGGGCAATGAATGCCCAATATTAATAGACAGGACACGAATACTAAGTTAATGAAAGGTGTTTTAACTCATTCTACCCCAGACACACCATAGAAAGATAAGGATCGACCATGATAGTTCAAGGGTGATGCCAGAATAGCTTGGCGCCTATAGGCGCCAAGCTATTCTGGCATCACCCTTGAACCATCATGGTTGATCTGTGTCCTGCACTGCAAAGCACTCTTCAGAGGACAACGGCAAAATTTGCGGATTTCGGTGTTGGGGTAGAATGAGTTAAGGGTTATGTACAACATGGTCAGTGACGTGAATGTCCAAAGTTTCAAAAGTCCACTTGTTTTCAACATAAAAAATAGAAAGACGAAGGGCGATGAGCGGCCACTATTGATAGATTATTGATAGATTAAGTTAATGAAAAATGGTTTAAAGTGTGTTTACTGTTCAGTGACGTTTCAAGTCCAAAGTGTCAAAAGTCCACTTGTTTTCAACTTACACAGTACAATGACGAATAACGATGATTGGCGAATACTGATAGGAAGGACAAGAACATTAAGTTAAAGAAAGGTGGCTTAAAGTGTGTTTACTGGTTAGTCAGTGACGTGTAATGCCCAAAGTTGCATATGTCCAATGTTTTCAACTTACATGGATCAGTGCAAAAATAACGAAGGACTATTTACTAATATTGATAGGTTAGGCTATTTCACAGTTTAGCTCATTCAGCCCCGACACCCCACAGCAAGACATGGATCGAGCATGATAGTTCAAAGGTGGTGCCAGGGCATCACCCTTGAACTATCATGCTCGATCTGTCTCTAGAATTGTAACACAGTCCTCCAGAGGGCAACTTCAAAATCTGGGGATTTCGATCTTAAGTAGAATGTGTTAAGAGCAGCCAAAGACAAAGGACCTCTCACCAAAAGGTCGTACGGACACTTTGGGACTGTTGAACATTCCATCATCAGTGCTAGAGTGCAGTGCTGATGCAGGTGTATACACATTAACCCATTTAGCCCCGACACCCTACAGCGGGTGATGGATTGACCACGATAATTCGAGGGTAGTGATTAGCCAATTCCAAAATTTGAAAATGCGCCCGTGGGGTCTAACGGGTTAAAACATGAGTTCGGATTCTGTAACTCCGCGAAAATTTGGTCGAAATGCTGGTATGGGATGCAATTTCGTAAAATTTCGTGAGAATACTTTGTCAGCATGCTGGAATGTGTTGGATGCAGTTTTGTAATCAGTGCTGAAATCCACCTATTCGAGGCGTGCCGCGAACGAATACGCGGCATTTTGCCTCGTATCCGTACGCGGCACGCCTTGAATGAGTAAACTCGCGGGTGATCTTCTCTTGTTACAGGTGTCGCTGTCAGAAATCTACCGTCTCGTGCTGCACAAACTGTTCTACCCCGCGCCCGGTCTGCGCTTGATACTGGATGACGTCACAAGGTCACGACCTCAGGGGAAGAAACTCGTGTGCGCCCAAGTTCGGATGGGCGAAAGCGCGGGTTTTAACGACACAGAGAAGTTTAACTCTCCGGCGGGAGTGCAGCGCCTTGTGGGTTTTCTGTCTAAGTACAACGACTCGCGGCTCTTCCAGATACTGTTCGCCTCGGACAATGAAGAGGTTAGGCAGTTGGATTATATATATATATATATATATATATATATATATATATATATATATATATATATATATATATATATATATATATATATATATATATATATTTAACTAAATTCTGAGAATGCTGTGCTAAAGCCATGAAATTCCAGGCTGGTAAGCTTGCATTGTGTCATCAGGACATCAGCTGTCCTTTTTATGACTGCATCGCTCACAAGATCTTTTGAGCCTTCCACTGAACACCTACTACATAGAGCAATAGGGACTACCCCCAGGCGCCTCGCTATTATCCGCTGGAGAATATCCAGTCCTACCCCTGAGGGGGGATGCTAGAAAATATTCCCAAACAGATATTGGACCCGTTGAGTAGATTTAAAGTTTTTGCCGCCTACGACCGGTTTCGCCCCAAGGGTGGGGTGGGGGGACGGGGTGGGGGGGGGGGGGGAGGGCTCTTCAGGTAGGCATACGGCGTAACCTGAAATTGCAAACACAACGCATGGACTATGGAATTCCATGGCTTTAGAACAGCATTCCCAGAATTTAATGAAATATTACGTCCCTTGGAACTAATCTGATTGAGTGCATTTTTGGGCTTTGGGCGACGCCTTTGTTAAAAGTAAAGAATAAGTGCACCACAAAAATGCCTAGGTCGTAGGCGGCAAAAACTTTAAATCTACTCAGCAAGTCCAATATCTCTTTGAGAATACTTTCTAGCATCCCCTCTCGGGGGGAGGACTGGATATTCTCCAGCGGATGGCGGGGCGCCTGGAGGTAGTCCCTATTGCTCTATGTAGTAGGTGTTCAGTGGAAGGGTCAAAAGATCTTGTGAGGGATACAGTCATGAAAAGGACAGCTGATGTCCTGGTGACACAATGCAAGCTTACCAGCATGGAATTCCATGGCTTTAGCACAGCATTTTCAGAATTTAATAAAATATTACGTCCCTTGGAACTAATCTGATTGAGTGCATTTTTTGGCTTTGGGCGACACCTTTGTTAAAAGTATATATATATATATATATATATATATATATATATATATATATATATATATATATATATAAAATCCAGACCAAAAAGGTGACCAGTGATCAGGTAGTACTCCATAGGCTATAGATTTACCTGTCTCCGATAATCCGTTCGTCAGAGCCGCCCATTATCACTTGAGTGCCGTGGACGTTAAACCCCGAACCAACCAACCAAATTATTGTTCCACAATACATGTTGCCACATACAGGAAAAATTGTCTCGCCACCTCTGGTGCAACTCCCAATCACTCTCACTCACACAACAGTATACAACAAAAAAAAATGGACAATGGCTCAGTCGGGGCGGGTGAAGCCCGCCGCCAAGGCGTCTCATGGCCGCGCCAACGGCCCCAACCGGACCTGAACCTCCCTAACACAAAGCAAACTAAAGACCGCCCTATCACAATATCTTTTAATCACGTAAAATAATGTTTTCAAACTTTCGTTTCTGCTTGACTGAGACTAGTTTCACAAATGATAAATACGCATAAACAACAATTTAAAATGTGTCTGTGATTTTGGATCTTACGGCCCATACAGGGGCTTTGACCGAACGACCCGTAACCACATGCCATCACACTTTTATTTTCATTTTTATCATGATATAATAAAATGCCTTCACTGCCAGTGATCACAGAAAGTGTTCGTGAATCTTTGTTAATTCAACGCCAAGGAGTCCCAGCCGTCCAAGGGCCGTGGATACAACGTTGTTACGTTTGTGGTTGTGATATTCTTTGAGAGCATGTGTGTGTTAATCATAGGAAAGATCCGATATTCATTTGAGTTATTTGGACAAGAATTACGTACCTTTTTTAGTAGGATTCCTTTTGTTTTGCTTGGAGAATTGCGATTGACTTCTGTTGTGTAGCTAAAATGACGCGTCTCTTGTTACATTGTTGCTATGGTCCGACCTACATTACACTGGAAGGTTCTAGTAGCGTGTGTGTGTGTCTGATGTGATTGTATCATACTACGACTACGACTACCGCGTAACATCTGGCACCTCCGACGGGACTTCTTCAGTTGGCTCAGTGAAAAGGGTAGCCGGAGACAACAGCCAGCAGTGAAACCCAGAGATGGCGACATCGGAAATAGAGACATTCCTGAGAATTGGGAAGGAATGTGGACTGGAGTGAGCTAAGCTCCTAGAGTTTGTACAGGAGAGAGAGAAGGAGAGACTGGAGAGAGTAAAGGAGAAAGAAGAAAAGAGATTAGAGAGAGAAGAAAGAGCCAAAGAGCGTGAGATTAAGCGACAGCAAGAACGAACAGAGAGACGGTGAGAAGAGGCAAAGAAACAGCACGAAGAGGCAGAGACAACACAAAATACATCTCAACAGAATGGATTTAGAGGTACAGGGCCAGAGGATAGCTGACGCAGCAGCCTTGGCCAGCAGAGAACAAACAGCCCGTGCGCCAAAACTACCTCCTTATGCAGAAGGTAGGGATAAAATGGACGCTTAACTGGAGCGATTCGAGCAGCAACAACTGGAAACAAGAGACGTGGACCACCAAACTGAGCGCACTTCTAACCGGCAAAGCGATTGAGTTCTACACAAAGTGGCTGACAACACAGAAGCAGCCGTGGTAAACAGGGACAAGCTGGTTGAACTACAGAGAACCGACCCTACGCTTGACAAGTTCCGAGGTCAGACCGAGCCCGTGATACGAAGAGGGAAGGAGATAACCTTCTGGACCAGAAAGGACATCCTGTACCGGATGTACACCAGCCATGGAGACAAACCTGTCCGTCAAGTGATGGTTCCTGAACCACTCAGGATGCAGGTGATGAAACTGGCCCATGATTTCATCTTGGGAGGACACCTGGGAATCAGCAAGACTCTCGACAGGATCCAAGCAGTCTTCTACTGGCCTGATATGGAAGGGGGAGGGGGCGACGTCACCCGCTTCTGCAGGTCGTGCGACATATGCAAGAAGACAATCTCCAAGGGAAAGGTGCCCAAGGTTCCTCTAGAGAAGATACCACTGATCGATATGCTTTTCAAGCCGGTAGCTGTGGATCTGGTGGGGCCAATATCTCCTCCAAGTGAAGATGACCATCGCTACTTTCTGACACTTGTGGATTACGCAACAAGATACCTTGAAGCCATACCACTAAAGAAAATCGACACTCCAACAGTAGCAGAGGCGCTCGTGGACATGTTCAGAAGTCTGGGGATTCCTGAGGAGATCTTGAGTGATTTAGAAACCCAGTTCGTCTCCGACTGCTTGGAGGAAGTCAGTCGGCTGTTGAGCATCCGTCACCTCACTACGACCCCTTACCACCCCATGTGTAACGGGTTGGTTGAAAAGTTTAACGGAACATTGAAGGCTATGCTGAAGAAACTGTGTGCTGAGCAGCCAAGTTTGTGGCATAGTTACATCAATGACTTGCTCTTTGCATGCCGTGAATTCCCCAGGATTCTACAGGGTTCACCCCCTTTGAATTACTGTACGGCGGGACTGTAATGAGACCAATGCACACTTTGAAGAAGCTGTAGACCAAGGACATCGACGCGCCTGAGGTAAAGATCAGCTACCAATATGTCTAACCTGTGAGAGAAGCTGGAGGATACCCTCTGGATAGCTCGAGAAGAATTAGAGAAGGCGCAGAGCAAGGGGAAGCGTTACTATGACTGTAAAGCCACACCTCGACGGTTCCAACCAGGTGATCAGGTGTTGTTTTTTCTTCCCACCGACAACAAGAAAGCTCCTGATGCAGTGGAAGGGACCGTATGTCATTGACACAGTGGTTGGCATCAATGACTACAGAGTCAAAGTCAACAACAAGATGAAGACTTACCACGCGAATCTGCTGAAAAAGTACGGTGAGAGGGGTCATCAGGACAAACCACAACAAGCGGCATTGGTGCGTCTGGCTGCTGATGATAGACTAGACGACGAGAATCTGTTCGTCCTTAATAAACTCTGCCACAAAGAGGGTGTTGAAGACATCCAGTTCGGTCAAATTTTTTTACCCAGACACAACAAAAAGAGCTGAGAGCACTAACTACGGAGTTCAAGCATCGGCTTACGCCTGACTCGGGGACAACAGACACCATCCAGCATGAAGTTAATCTGACGTCCAACGAGCCGGTTCGCAGCAAGCCGTATCGTCTACCTTACAACACGAGGGAAGAGCTGAAGAAAGATATCAAGGAGATGCTGGACCTGGGAGTCATCAGGGAGTCCAAGTCGTCATATACATCCCAAGTGGTCATCGTGAAGAAACCAGATGGGTCCAATTTTGTGTGTGTGGTATATCGTAAACTCAATAAGCGGACAGTATTTGACCCAGGACCATCAACTCTTGAATTATCTAAACTGCCCATCTCATGATTTGGCAATGTTTCTACAGAACTTTAACATTAGGTTACAGTCCATCAAGGGTCCACAGAACTTTAAAGCGGATTACCTGAACAGAGCAGTTTAAAGGAACATGTCTTTTCTTTGTCCAGGACAGTTTAAAGGAACTGTGAGACAATTATTCCAGAGCAGTTTATTAGATTTAAGTTTTGAAGTGAGATTATTCGTGTTTATTATTCTGTGAAATTTGGCACAGTCACAACCGTTTTTGGAGATTTGAGAGGAAGACATTTTGTGAAATTTCGTTCTAAAAGGGGGGTAATGTTACGTTTGTGTTTACGTGTGTGGTTCCTTGAGAGCATGTGTGTGTTAATCATAGGAAAGATCCGATATTCATTTGAGTTATTTTGGATAAGAATTACGTACCTTTTTTAGTGGGATTCATTTTCTTTTGCTTGGAGAATTGCGTTTGACTTCTGTTGTGTAGCTAAATTGACGCGTCTTTTTGGTACATTGTTGCTAGGGTCCGACCTACATTACACTGGAAGGTCCTAGTAGCGGAGCAAATATTCTAGTGACCTCAAATATGACGTCAAAGTTGTTAGCAACATTTTGTAACATTAATGGTATGCGCCTAGAAGTTTGTAGAAGTTATAATTAGTTCTAGGTGTTTTTGTTATGAATATTAAAAAGTTTTAGTTACGTTTTCGTTTCTGATTGATTGTGTTGCGTAAATTTGCTGCATTGTTCTGGAAATCTGTAATAGTAAAAAAAGACGGTGTTAGGAAATAATATGTGTGTACATTGTATGAGAGACACAGTGTGTCAAAAGTGTTGATGCATTGTAGAAGAGACAGTGTATCAGTGAGTGGATGCACATGTGGATGCATTGTGCTGAGATTGCATCGCTGCAAATAAGATATTGTTGGAACTGCTACTCCAGTGTGGTCTACAACCCTGTGCCACGTGTGACGAATTGCAGCTGAGTGAATTTTCTTTACAAGAACCCAACGTGTGNGCGTATGGTGTGATTGCATCATACTAAAAACTACGACTGAAACCTAACAAACGTGGAGTCAGCAAGAGGCATGGATCCTCATGAGCCCCGCTACTGTGGGGGCTCATGAGAATCTATGCCTCTTGCAGTTGGATTTGGCTATTTTGTTCTCGGCGGTGACGCGGTTAAATAAAACAGTGATTTGATGATGCATTTAGTCAATCTACAACGCGGGAACAGTTAGCTGGTTGATCGGTTGGATGTTTACTGGGCTTGCTCGTTCTTTGTTTGGTTGTTTGATCAGCTTGGTAGCATAGCGCATACATGCTCAGTTTTTCTTTGTGTGTTCAGGTGGTTCGGCTTGGGAAAGAAAAATTTCCTAGCGTTGCCATGGAAATGCCAGGGCCCATTACTCACGTGGACAAGTACAAAGGTCATGACGCGTGCGCAGGGCTGGGGCGCGCTATCGCTGACCAGATGGCGCTGTCAACGTGTGACGTGCTTATAATCTCGGAAAGTGGACTCGGAAAAATTGCGGCTTTCCTCAGAAATTCTGACAGCGGCTTGTATCTATTTCACAACTCCATGATCGAGAAATTCCGACGAGAGATGAATTTTCCCAACAGAGTCTGGTGGTGACAATCTCAGTTGTGCTTTGTCCATTTTAACCCCTTCACTTACCATGACGCATATTGTGTGTGCGTGTGTTTTACCCCCTTCACTGCCGAGAAAATGGGAACTAGATCTAATTATACTAGGCATACATCCTCATGAGCCCCCGCGACTGCGGGGGCTCATAAGGATCTATGCCTCTTGCTGAAACCACTTTGTGTCCATGTTCTTTGGACAGTTCCGGCTTTCAGATTTCAGAGACAAAATGTACGTTCGTTGGCAGGAAAGGGGTTAAATGATTGTAAATTCCACTTTAAAGATCCCCAGCTTTCAACGGTATGTAGACACACGAAGTGACGTTAGCAATAGGCATAGATCGCCATGCATATCAGTGTGTGTATCTACAACTTTCATAGCCGGTGGTCTTGGGACAAAACGTGTTATAGTCCATTTGAGCAAAGCTGGCCTCGTGTTTTTCGCCAATAGCTTTTAAAAGCAAATGATTTCAAGACAACTCTAAGAAGAAAAGATTGGTCCTAACTTATTGTAATTTTCCTTTAGTCTTGACAGCAGTGGTTTAGCCCTTGCCCTCTGGAAAGTTTGAACATGACCTATTTAAACCTGGTAAATTATACCCTGATATAAATGTCACGCTCCTCGTTTTAAATGTGCAACAGCTTGGTCTTATAAAATGTCTTATCCGTGCATAGCTTGTCACAGTTTCAGCGTCAGTGATGCAGATCAGTGGTCACTGAGACCTGAACAGGGTCAACTTTTATGTAGGTCATCGCCATGATCTTCTCGAGGGCAGTCGCTAAACCGTTAAATCTAAAGCCAGCTAAACTTTAAAATAAACTAGGACCAAGTGTGATGATCACTTTTTTGTCTACCGTATTTAAAATCTACGGTAGACTTTGAAATGGGGGCTTGTCGGTGCGCATTCCGGAGCATGCACATGACGTTTTTGGCGTGCAGGGCCGAAATTCTGGCAAAAAAGCAACAAGATAAAAATGACTTCACGTCTAGCTACGCAAACCTTGCTAGAGAACGTCCTTTTGGCGCCCGCGCGCGCGTGTGTGTGTGTGTGTGTGTGTGTGTGTGTGTGTGTGCGTGCGTGCGTGCGTGCGTGCGTGCGTGCGAGCGTGCGTGCGTGCGTGTCCGTGCGCGCGTGCCCGTGCGCGCGTGCCCGTGTGTGTGTGTGTGTGTGTGTGCGCGCGCACGCACGCACGAAAGAGCTAAAATGGGTGACTGTCTTTACCATCTTTATGAAAAATGGGTGTGTGTAAAAATCTGGGTGACCAAGTCAGACACCCATTTTTTTCTGAGGGTTGTTTCTGCATTGTCTTGGGGTAAAGATTCATAAAAAATAAAAAGATCAGTTTTTCTCGTTTTGGCGTTAAAACATGCACTTTTGTGTTTAACAGACACGCCTGTAGTGTGTTTGAAAACTTGTCCCTCCCAGCAATGTGCGTGTGTGTTGTGAGCACAGATCCCTGAAAGTGGGCGTGTATGTATGACATCACCCTTCTCAGCTATAAATAACTTCATAGCTGATATGGGTCAGGAAGGGTGGTGGGGGGTGCGGGGGATATTTTGTTGTTTGAGGGAGTAAATTGTTTATGTTCCTACAAAATTAGGTTTGTTATTTGAGGGTGTGGTTGTTTTGTTAAAAAAGTGTTGAGTTGTGATGTACTTCCGGGGTGATGTGGAGAAAGGTCATGTCTAGTGACAAATTTGAGATTCATGTATACGTTCACCAGCGACTTAGCCTATACGTTTTCTACGTTTGTTTCCATGTCAGATGAAGAATATTTGATCTGAAACGTCGTTCTTTGTTTCTATTTTAAAGGGTTTTCCGCCACTATCTTCTGTTTTAGTTTGACTTAGCCTATAATTATATTCGTGCGCCAGTTGCTAAGAAGTGAAGTGATTGTATGAGTGCGCAGTGAGAGAGAGGAGGTATAGACTTTGGGTGATGCTGCTGTTGTCTTGTGTCTTTTGGTTCAACCTGTTGCTTTGTTTAAGTGGGTTTGTTGGTGCTATGCTTTCGTTTTGACTGCAACTCCTGTCAGATTGTATGCACAAATTGATTGAATACAATGACGTCACACAGTCAGTGTCGTTAGGTGTGTCATCTGCTGCAGTCGGTCGTTTAGTGCAGTATGTAATGCTAGGTCAGAGAAAAAAAAAAGAAAACAAAACCACCTAATGTTGCCAAAGGGTGTAATAGTAAAGTATTGTTTGTGTGAATGCTGCGTGTTTGAGGGAAGGATTGGAGAGTCGAGTGCTGAGTAAAGAGAGAAGGGGACAATGGGGAAAACTATGATATCCAGCACTATTACGTTGGAATAGATTGATTGATTGATTGTACATTGCTTAATGTCCCGACAGCAACAAGGCTTTCTCAGGACGTGCCTGCACTGCTTGTGAAAAAAAAAATAAACAGAATATTGAATGTATGTCGCCAGCCGGTCCAATACGTTAAATAAACCTACGACATGGGGCCTAAATAAAGCTAAGACCATTTAGCAACACATCCAATATCAAGAGTTGCAGGTAGCGCAGACAGTAGGGAGAGTTTAAAAAAGGAAAATACAGATGAATGGACCAAGGGTAGACAGAAACACATGCCCCAGAATACAGAAGAAACCCCACCCTGTGGGGCTGATCAGGGTGACCCTGGGAACTAAAAAGTAGTTACCCCACCCAAGTCCCCCAGGGCAGACCCGGGTGGGGGACGTTGGAATAGATGAATAACAGTTATGACACGCCTGCAAATGAAAACACTTTTAACATTAACAAAAGTTGAGTATAAGGAGAGGTTTTAAAAACAGTTTTAATAAAAAACTGTTGCCCGACACGCTTCTAAAACAACAGTTTCTTAGTTTTAAACCTTGCACCGCGCCATAAACGCCGCGATTGCTTCTCAGTCTTAGCTGTCCTATAGTGTGGAATGTGGGAATTGTCCAACTGGATCCATCTGGTGCACTCCAAATGTGTATTTGTGGGTGGTTTGATGTGCAACTCGTTGCGCGCCTCAGAAATGACCTCCTGATTCCAGGGATAATTAAAATCTTTCATTCAGCAGCTCTATAAAACCCAAAGTGATGACCCCCCCCTCCCTCCCCACCTTCACCCCCACCCCTCCCCTCCACTCCCTCCCCCCCCCCCAACCCTACCCAAACAATCATTAGCAAATCAACCAGAGGTATTTTTAGTGAGGTATTTGTTCACTGTGTTGTTGTGTCATTGTGCTTTACATTTTGAATGCAGGAAAAAGAAGGAATATACATTAAGCTGAAAAAAGAATGACAACAATCAAATAAATGTGGAAAAGAAGCATCAAATATTCCGTGAACTTTACCTTATTACAGACAACTAATTTTCTTGAGATGTCCATGATAAAATGAATGATTTGACAAGGACACCCATTTGTACTGTAATGCCAGTTTTTGTGTGAGAGGCACCCACTTTATTGGTAGAAACCCATTTTTTCTCTATCCAGTGGCTCTGTTTCTAGAAAATGTCTTTTTTATTTTAAGTTGTAGAGCTTAGTTACAAGGTGAGTTCTAAACATTCGCATCAACTCCAGAGCCCTAGAATAAATAGAAATATGGGAACCCATTTTCACATAAAATGGTAGGTAACCCACTCTGATGGTTTTGTCTCCCTGTGTGTGTGTGTGTGTGTGTGTGTGTGTGTGTGTGTGTGTGTGTGTGTGTGTGTGTGTGTGTGTGTGTGTGTAGACGAAAGAGCTAAAATGGGTGACTGTCTTTACCATCCTTATGGAAAATGGGTGTGTGTATAATTCTGGGTTCCCAAGTCAGACACCCATTTTTTCTGAGGGTTGTTTCTGCATTGTCTTGCGGTAAAGATTCATAAAAAGTAAAAAAAATCCGTTTTTCTCATTTTGGCGTTAACACATGCACTTTTGTGTTTAACAGACACGCCGGTAGTGTGTTTGAAAACTTGTCCCTCCCAGCAATGTGTGTGTGTGTGTGCTGTGCACACAGAACCCTGAAAATGAGCGTGTATGTATTACATCACCCTTCTCAGCTATAAATAACTTCATAGCTGATATGGGTCAGGGGGGATATTTTGTTGTTTCAGGGAGTAAATTATTTATGTTTCTACAAAATTAGGTTTGTTATTTGAGGGTGTGGTTGTTTTGTTAAAAAAAAGTGTTGAGTTGTAATGTACTTCCGGGGTGATGTGGAGAAAGGTGATGTCTAGTGACAGATTTGAGATTCATGTATACGTTCACCAGGGATTTAGCCTATACGTTTTCTACGTTTGTTTCCATGTCAGATGAAGAATATTTGATCTGAAACGTCGTTCTTTGTTTCTATTTTAAAGGGTTTTCCGCCACTATCTTCTGTTTTAGTTTGACTTAGCCTATAATTATATTCGTGCGCCGGTTGCTAAGAAGTGAAGTGATTGTATGAGTGTGCATTGTAAGAGAGGACGTTTAGACTTTGGGTGAGGCTGCTGTTGTCTTTTGTCCTGCCCGACCTTTTGGTTGAACCTGTTGCTTTATTTTGTAGGTTTGTCGATGTTATCAATGCCGCATCTCCTTTTGGATTGTATGCACAAATTGATTGAATGGAAATGACGTCACAGAGTCAGCGTCGTTTCATGCGTCGTCTGCTACAGTCAGTCGTTTACTTACTTACTTACTTACGCCTGTCACCCCTACCCGGGTATAGGCCGTCGACGAGAGACCTCCAGCAACTCCTGTCCTGTGCTTCTCCTTCGATTCTACTCCAGGTGGTTCCCAGTCTCTTGATGTCTGCTTGGAGGTCTCGACGCCAGGAGTTTCTCGGCCTACCTCTTTTCCTCTTTCCCTGGGAGTTCCATGACAATGCCTGCCTAGTGATACTGGAAGCTGGCTTTCTCAGACTGTGACCGATCCATCCCCATCTTCTTCGCCCAATTTCATTCTCTGCTGTTATCTGCTCTGTTCACTCCCAGAGTCTGACGTTGCTGATCTTCTCTGGCCAGTGGATTTTCAAAATTCTTCTAAGGCAACTGTTCATGAAGGTCTGTACTCTGTTGACTGTGGTTTTTGTCAATCTCCATGTCTCTGCTCCATATAGGAGAACTGCTTTTACATTGGAGTTGAAAATCCGGACTTTGGTGTGTTGTGACAGCTCTCTGGAACTCCACACTTTTTTCAACTGAAGAAAGGCTGCTCTGGCTTTACCGATTCGTGCTCTGACATCTGCATCAGTGCCGCCTTTTTTGTCTATGATGCTCACAGTCAGTCGTTTAGTGCAGTTAAAAGAGTGCAGGCTTGGATGGGCCATTTTCTGATGTAATAGTAAAGTATTATTTGTGTGAATGCTGTCCGTTTGAAGGAAGGTTGATTGATTGTACATTGCTTAACGTCCCGACAGCAACAAGACTTTCTCAGGACGTGCCTGCACTGCTAGTGACAAAAACTCAAACAGAATATTGAATGTATGTCGCCAGCCGGTCCAATACGTTAAATAAAACCTACGACATGGGGCCTAAATAAAGCTAAGACCATTTAGCAACACACATCGAATATCAAGAGCCACAGGCAGCGCAGACAGTAGGGAGAGTTTAAAAAAGGAAAATGCAGGTGAATGGACCAACGGTAGACAGAAACACATGCCCCCGGAATATAGAGAAAAACCCACCCTGTGGGGCTGACCAGGGTGCCCCTGGGAACTAAAAAGTCCCCCAGGGCAGACCCGGTTGGGGGTGTTTGAAGGAAGGACTGGAAAGTCGAGTGTTGAGGGCAGACCGGTTGGGGGTGTTTCAGGGAAGGACTGGAAAGTCGAGTGTTGAGCGAAGCCCGAGAGAAGGCGAGGATGGGAAAAATATCCAGCACTATACGTTGGAATAGATGCATATCAGTTACGACATGCTTGTAAATTAAAACACTTTTAACCCCACCCGGGTCTGCCCTGGGGGACTTGGGTGGGGTTAACTACTTTTTATTTCCCAGGGGCACCCTGGTCAGCCCCACAGGGTGGGTTTTTCTCTCTATTCTGGGGCATGTGTCTCTGTCGGCCCTTTGTCCATTCACCTGTATTTGCCTTTTTAAAACTCTCCCTACTGTCTGCACTGCCTGTAGCTCTTGATATTGGATGTGTGTTGCTAAATGGTCTTAGCTTTATGTAGGCCCCATGTGTTAGGTTTATTTAATGTATTTGACCGGCTGGCGACATACATTCAATGTTCTGTTTAGTTGTTGTTTTTTCATAAGCAGTGGAAGCACGTCCTGAGAAAGCCTTGTTGCTGTCGGGACGTTAAGTAATGTACAATAAAACACTTTTAACATTAAGAAAAGCTGAGTTAAAAGAGGTTTTAAAACAGTTTTCATAAAAACTTTTGCCCGACACGCTTCTAAAAACAACATTTTCTTAGTTTTAAACCTTGTACCGCGCCATAAACGCCGCGATTGCTTTTCAGTCTTAGCTGTCCTATAGTGTGGAATGTGGGACTTTGCCAACTGGATCCATCTGGTGCACTCCAAATGAGTATTTGTGAGTGGTTCGACGTGCAACTCAGTGTGCGCCTCTGAAATGACCTACTGATTCCACTGATAATGAAAATCTTTCATTCATAAGAGCGCATTGAGCAGCTCTATAAACCAAAAGTGATGACCCCCTCTCCCCCCCCCACACACACACCTCCCCCCCCCTCCCCCAACCCCCTTACAACCCCACTCAAACAATCATAATAGTAAAATCAACCAAAGGTATCTTTAGTGAGGTATTTTCACTGTAATCCCAGTTTTGTGAGAGAGGCACCCACTTTTTGGGTAAAAACCCATTTTTTTTCCATCCAGTGGCTCTGTTTCTAGAAAATGTCTATTTTATTTTAAGTTGTAGAGCTTAGTTATAAGGTGAGTTCTAAACATTGGCATCAACTCCAGAGCCCTAGAATAAATAGAAATATGGGAACCCATTTTCACATAAAATGGTAGGTAACCCACTCTGATGGTTTTGTGTTCATGTGTGTGTGTGTGTGTGTGTGTGTGTGTGTGTGTGTGTGTGTGTGTGTGTGTGTGTGTGTGTGTGTGTGTGTGTGACAGAGACTAGAGCCCGCGTCTTAAGACGGACAAGCTTGAAATTTTAGGATATTGTCCCTAAAAGAATTATCTCGACACCTTTTTTCGATTTTTTTTTATTAATATGCTCACTGGCGAGAAATTGGCCATTTCTAAAAAATTCCGCTTGATCCACACTGGAGTCCGTAATATTTCCAAATTTTACTAAATATTTTCCATATAGCTAGATAAAAGGGAGATATTGAATGAGTTCGTTAACCAGCATCGTACCCCTAGAACGTTTTGAGTGATAATTAAATATTTTAAAAGATATTTGTTCACGTTTTTGATATTAATTTCACGAATTATATGGGTTAATCTTAAAACAATTGAATCGTTTTTTACGAAAAACAACATTATTCTCATTAATAATCGCATGATTTTTAGGTTACGATATTTACATAAGCCTACAGTTTGTCTCGGCTGTCGGGTACGATTAGGTCAATTGTGACCTGTATGCCCTAGGTGTGAAAATCAGACAATTTTCTGCACCACTTTTTCGGAATCATTTGTAAAACAGCTAACATTACTTTGATTTTTCTTTACAAAAAAAAACCCCAAGCTATCTTCTCATTAATACCCACATGATTTTTCATAAAGAGTGTTTGCATAAGCCTGCTGTTATTTCCCGGCCCTGGGGTGGGATTAAGTTAAAATATTGACCTGTAAGCTCTAGGCGTGAAAATCAGCAAGAAAATTGCGAAGTCTCAATTGTTAGTACTGCGATGAGTGACGTATAAGATCGAGTCGTCACTGTGAACACGGCGTCGTGGGACTAATGATGCCATGACGTGAGCTTGAAGGGACGTCATTTCGCTGCTCGTGCTATTATTCTTAGGCTTAAAGGCTATTATTAATAGGCTTTACTAGACTTAATGCTCTCCACCGGCGGGCAGTCAAGTTAATCCTCTCTAATAGTAAAGACAGCACTGACGACCGACTCAAAGCCCTTGACATGCTGCCTTTACGTAAGCTTTTTATACAATAATAGTGTAATGATGTTTAAAATCAGCCTCTCCTCTCTCCAGCGCGAACTCTACCACAGGTGTAGACAACGTACCTGCTGAACTGTTGAAACATGGAGGAGAAGTAACAACGAAGGTCCTCACTACACTCTGTCAAAAGATCTGGGAGCAAAAGAAATGGCCAGTAGAATGGACACAGTCTCTAGTGATCCCGCTCCCCAAGAAAGGAAACCTGAAACAGTGCCAGAACTACAGAACTATCAGTCTGATAAGTCACCCTAGCAAAGTAATGCTTAGAATCATTCTCAACCGCCTCAAAACTTTCGCCGAGGAACTGCTGGCAGAAGAACAGGCTGGCTTCAGAGTTGGAAGAAGCACTGTAGAGCAGATTTTCAACTGCCGCGTCCTGATCGAGAAACATCTGCAGCATCAGCGCGAACTCTACCACAACTTCATTGATTTCAGGAAAGCATTTGATCGCGTCTGGCACGACGGACTCTGGCAAGTCATGAGATCGTTCAACATAGAGGAGGGACTGATCCAAATGATAGAAGCGCTTTACAAGAACGCCTGCAGCGCGGTTCTACTTAACAATCAGTCAGGCGAGTTCTTCAGGACGACGATCGGTGTCCGTCAAGGATGCCTGCTCTCTCCTGTCCTTTTCAACATATTCCTGGAGAAGATCATGCAGGAAACCCTCCACGACCACCATACTTCAATCTCTATTGGTGGCAGATCCCTGTGCAATCTTCGATTCGCAGACGACATTGACCTCATGGCAGGCAGCAATAGTGAGCTCCAAAACCTGACAGACAAACTTTCAAGTAGCGCAGGGTCTTATGGCATGGAGATCAGTACTGATAAAAGCAAAGTGATGATCAACACCACAAGCGACAGCAGCAGCAACATTCACATGAATGGCCAAAAGCTAGAAGAGGTCAATAGCTTCAAGTACTTGGGAGCCACCCTGTCCAAAGACGGTAGTTGCATAGCAGAGATCCGTATCAGGATAGGTACAGCAACATCCGCAATGGCCAGGCTAGACAGGATATGGCGAAGTAACTCCATCAGCTTCACCATCAAGTACAGGCTTTACAAGTCCCTCATAGTGTCTATTCTACTCTACGGCTGTGAGACTTGGACACTGCTTGCAGACTCAGAAAAGAAAATCCAGGCCTTTGAGAACAAGTGCCTGAGGAAGTTGCTCCGCATCTCGTACCGCGAGCACAAGACCAACGAATATGTACGGAGCATCGTCACTTCCCTGGTGGGCCCACATGAACCCCTTCTGGCAACCGTGAAACGGCGCAAGCTTGCTTGGTTTGGCCACGTGACCCGACACAACACCTTGTCCAAGACTATCCTCCAAGGCACTCTCGAAGGAAGTCGTCGGCGAGGTCGTCAGAGAAAGAGTTGGGTCGCAAACATAAAAGAATGGACCGAACTTGAGATGTCAGACTTGCTTGCCACCGCCCAAAATAGAACTCAGTGGAGAGCACTGTCTGTTGCTGCTGCCTTTCAGTCCCCCCAACGCCCAGTTCGGGCAAGGGACTGATGATGATGATGATCTCCTCTCTACCTAACGGATCTCTTTAGTCCCGCTAGCACCCCGTACAAGACAACGAGGACAAATCTGCACGTACTTAGGCCACGCCTCGACATATTTAAAACGAGCCTATCTTACTCGAGAACCACATTGTGGAACTCATTACCAGCAGATATTGCTGCCGCCCCATCCCTGTCTACATTCAAGACCCGTTCAGCACAGCACCTAAATAAGCTATGAGCATCTAACGTCATGTTTTTACGGTCACAAACTCTCAGTAAACTCTCGCCATGACTATAAGCCCACTGTACCATTGCCTGTTTGCTTCTCAACATTTGGACTCTTGATTTGCCTTTACATTAAGAACAGCGGTGTCAGTTTGTGCATACGCCCACGAGCGCATGAGCGTGTGCGTACGTGCGTGTGCGTATATTATGGGTTGAATGAGTAACTTGATTTTTTTCTTTTTTCCTCTCATATCATTTTTGTTTGTTTGATTTGACACGTATGTACATTTATATGAATATGTAACTGTGGTCTTATATCTTGTTCATATGTGTATCTTTCTGTACTGTTAGGCCATTGACCTGTGGGTGTACGTGAGAGAATGAGGTGTGTTTGTGTGTGTGTGTGTGTGTGTGTGTGTGTGTGTGTGTGTGTGTGTGTGTGTGTGTGTGTGTGTGTGTGTGTGTGTGTGTGTGTTACTGTTATATTTATTGTAGTGTGTAGCAAGGACAAGATTGAAAATAGGTATGTCTATAATCTTTTATCCCTGTAAAATAAAGTTTCATTTCATTTCATTTCATTTCATTCTTCTTCAGAATAGCTATGCTACGCCAGACCACAGACAGCTTACAAATGGCGGGAAACGCAGTGTGTCCGTCTTTATTTCTGTGTACCAGTGTGCGTGGATCAGAGGTTGGCTTAGAGAAGAGGGAAATGGTTCAGCATAATAAGCCTAAAAATATGAACAACTCTGAATGTTCCTAAAAGATAAATGCATCTGAGCTCCAAACAATACGGTACACTATGGGATGAAATCTTCATCTTGTTGTTCTTAGCGTTTCCTTAAATATATCTTGTTCAAAAGTAAATTGGAAAAAAATACGAGGCAAGCTTTGCTCAAACGGATTATACTTACGAATAATGTGGTCATAAACATACAGACTATATGGACATAAGCATATACATGTACATCCAACTTTTATCAGAGAGAGAGAGAGAGAGAGAGTGAGACACACACACACACACACACACACACACACACACACACACACACACACACACACACACACACACACACACCTCATTTTCTCACGTACGCCCACAGGTCATTGGCCTAACAGTACAGAAAGACACAAATATGAACAGGATATAACACTACAGTTACCTATTCATATAAATGTACATACGTCAAATCAATAGTAGAGAGAAAGAGAGAGAGACTTACCGTCGGAATATCAGTCAAACGGAGGAAGAGATGATACCACGTTCTATAACTCCTGGAAGGCGTTGTGTTTTCTGAACTGCTTGCTCCAGTATTTATATGTTTGTTTTTTTTTTTTTTTTTTATTTGTTTGTTTGCTTCCATTTCGGCTGTAACTGATTTACTGCAAAATAAAATTGTGGCTTCATTACATCTGATTGCATCGCAGATGTTTCAGGTGAGTCAGTGTTTAGTTAAAGGGGTAAGAGGGATTCATTAGGTTAACCCCTTCACTGCCAGTGGTGGCAGGCTGCGTTTCTGAAATCTTTGTTACCTCACCGCCAAAGAGCTTCAGTCGCCAAAGGAATACAGCTAGAAAGAGGTGTCAACAAGAGGCATAGATCCTCATGAGCCCCCGCCAAGGCGGGGGCTCATGAGGATCTATGTCTTTTGCAGTTGGATTAAAGTTCACTTTTCTCTGCAGTGAAAGGGGCTCATCCTTATAATAATAATAATAATAATAATGAGTACTTGTATAGCGCCTAACCTCAGATTAGAGCTCTAGGCGCTTAACAAAAACTAATGTACAAAAAATAACTAATTACAAAAATGGAATTAACAAAAAGTACAAAAACAAAATACAACGCACTCTGTAAACAAGCTATGAAGTCACCATTTAAAAGTGCTACGCTCATGGACTCATACTGGCATTCACACACACACACCCACACACACACTACTTCTATAAATAGATAGAGATGACTTTAACATGACAGGTGTGTGACAAAGTCATTTGTAGCTGACAGAAAACATATGGGTCTTTAGGGCACGCTTGAATGCCTCTCTCGAATCCACGTATCTTATGTCCATATGTATGAAAGAATGAAAGTTTAAACGCAGTGCGTTGATGTTACATTACGATAACCTTTTCACTGGTTTTAAAATGAGCCTGTATCAACCATGATAGTTCGATAGTAGTGCGTTGATATTTCATTGCGATTACGATTACCGTTTCCGTGGCTACAAGCTGAGCAGCTTGTATCAACCCTAATGGTTTAAGGGTAGTGTGTTTGGTGTAATATTGACGATTCACGAGTAATGTGAAATCAACGCCCTATGGATAAACGCCAGAGTTCGTTTTCCGTAAGATTACAATTTGTGTTTTGAAACACACACGCACACACACACACACACACACACACACACACACACGCGCGCGCGCACGCACGCGAGCACGCACACACCCACCCACACACACACACACACACACACACACACACACACACGCACACACGCACACGCATGTTCTCTTAAGCGGTTTATTGTCAGTGGATGCAGAATTATGCTTTGAAGGCAGGGCAGAATCAACACCGAATAAACCCATCAATCCAAGGAACACGGATATGACCGGGGTCAGCAAGAGGCGAAGAACATCATGAGCGGGGGCATCTGCGGTGGCTCATGAGAGGTTCTTTGCCTCTTGACGTTAGGTGATGTGATGGGTGATGTTTGCATTTTTTGGAAACGGTTAAGTAATTACATAGAGGTAGATCGTTCACTCAACTCGTACAAGCTGCCCCCAATTGTTCATTAGTTGTTAATTCACCACCAAAACTAATAATGTCATGCCTGATGTTTCAATATTTAATACTCAGATTCACGCTATCAACACATTAGTGATGCTCGAATTGTTCGCATTTTTTTACGGCCACGAAGGGGTTAAATAATTGCAAACAGGGAGATCGTTCACTCACCTCGTACAAGCTGCGCCAAATTGTTCATTAGTTGTTAATTCACTGCCAACACTAAAACTGTCATGATTGATGTTTCAATATTTAACAATCAATTTCACCCCATCCAACCCACCTCTAAATAATCCAGACCAAAAAGGTGACTGCCAAGCGTGTAATATGCAAAGAAGTACTCAACGGAGAAAGAAACACGCTTAGAAAAGGGGGTACAACACAATTTATTAATTATTTATTTATTGTGTTGTACCCGTCTTTTCTAAGCGTGTTTCTTTCTCCGTTGGGTACTTCTTCACCTCTAAATAAATACGACCTAACATATAAATATGTAATAATACATACACACACACACACACACATACACACACGCGCGCGCATGCACACACACACACACACACACACACACACACACACACACACACACACACACACACAAAAGATTACAAGATTTACAAGATTTTATTTGATTCCTTTCGCCCCTGTCGGGGTATGGAGGAATAATGCAATAATGAACATGTAAACATTACCTTATCTGCGCACATGCACACTCTCAAATAAATGTTTTACACCTTCATTAACTCGTTCAGCCCGACTCACGTATTTCCCAAATTTTGGAGGCATCATCTAATGACTATGCACCACTTGCAAAAGATGGATCGACCATGATAATTCAAGGGTAGTGCCAGATTAGCTTGGAACCGACAGGCGCCAAACTAATCTGGTACTACCCTCGAATTATCATGGTGGACCCATCTCCTGCTGTAGTGCGTCAGGGCTGAATGGGTTAATATTTTAGCACATTTCACGCACACACACACGCACACACACACACACACACACACACACACACACACACACTGGTTGTCTCCCTCGATTCACTACCGCTGTTCAGCGGTAGCGAATTGAGGGAGACAACCAGTGTGCCACAATCATTCTGGCACACTAAACCGGGCATAGCACACGAATAACCCAGTCTAGTCACCGGATTATACCCTTGTCATCTTCCGCCGTCTGAGGACCGGATGTTATTAAATGGGACCTGATCTCTACCAGCAAGAGGTACAGATTGTCATAGACCCATGCGGCTGCAAGATCTCATCAGACTCTGCACCTCTCGCGGATGGTGTAAGCTAGAGGTCTCGCCTGACTCATGAACTGTGTGTGTATGAATGATTACTGCAAGACGTCTAATCCGCTAAACTACAGCAAATACTCTACTGCGTACTAACTACTTGTACACACGTTACTGAACTCATTCAGCCCGACGGCCGTACTCCCCAAATTTGGCAGATGTCATCTAATGACTATGCACCAGTTTCAGGAGATGGATCGACTATGATAATTCAAGGGCAGTGCCAGATTAGCTTGGGGCCGACAGGCGCCAAGCTAATCTAGCACTACCCTTGAATTATCATGGTCCACCCATAATAATAATAATAATTACGGTATTTATAATGCGCTTATCTTATAATAATTATAACTCTAAGCGCGCACTCACAACTCGACTCGCACACGCATGCGCACGCTTTAGACAATGATTCACGTACCACAAATAGTGAAAATACATTACGACGGTCAGCTTGGGGTGGGGAGTGTGGTGATATAGTGCTAGAACTGTTGAAAGAGGTGAGTTTTGAGGGCGGACTGGAAGGAGGAGAGAGAGTGTTTCTGACGGAGAGAGAGTGGGAGAGTGTTCCTGGTGGATGGACCGTATATTGAGAAGGAGCGGGGGCCGAAAGTGCTGAGTTTGGTGTGGGGTATGAGGAGGCGGAGAGGGTCGGAGGCGGAGCGGAGGGAGCGGGAAGGATAGTAGGGGTGAAGTAAGTTGGAGAGATAGGTAGGAGCGTAGTTGTTCAGGGATTTGTAGCAGAGAAAAAGAATCTTGTATTGGATGCGTTGGGGGATGGGGAGCAAGTGAAAGAGCTTGAGCAGGGGAGTGATGTGGTCGGATTTTTTCTTTCTAAGGACGAGGCGGGCAGCATTGTTCTGGACGCGCTGGAGAGTGAGAGTGGTGGAGTGAGGAAGGCCGGAAAGGAGAGAGTTGCAGTAGTCGATGCGATATAAGATGAGAGAGACAACGAGTTTGGTGGCAGCTTCGGTAGTGAGGTATTTTCTGATCTGACTGATGCGGCGGAGGTGGAAATAACATGCCTGGGCCGTGGCGGAGACGAAGCTGGTCATGGAAAGCGAGGAATCGAGGATAACGCCAAGGTTCTTGACCGAGTCAGAGAGGGAGATGGGGGTGCTGTCGAGTTGAAGGTGGAGAGAGAGAGAGGGAGCTGGGAAAGTTTCTGGCGACTGCCTACCAGCATGTCTTCCGTTTTGTCGTCGTTCAGTTTGAGCTTGTTTGCTGTCATCCAGTTTTTCACGTCTTCATAGCAGTCAGCCGTGCGAGTCAGTAGTGTCTGAGTGTTGTCGAGTTTGTCTTTGTCTAGTAGCTTATCACTCTTCCGTCAACACAATGGCGGCTGCTGCTAACTGTGACCTCATGCGTCGGGATGCCGTTCTACAAGCCTGTCATGGATTGCCCCCTGATTTGAAGTCTCAACTGCGTCGGGCTCCTCTTGGTGGACGTCTCCTCTTTGGTGAGACTTGGCAGAAAGTGAAGGACGGAAATTTAGACCGCTGGCCCAACCGCTTTACCACTTCTCGCTTTCACGCCGCCCGCAAGGCCGTGGGTCGCGCCCTGCGGAACTCCAGACCCTCTTCGACCTTCATTCCCCGTCATTCCAACGCGCCCAGGAGGGCTCCCGCTTTCGGCCGCGGTAAACCCGTTCAGACCTCTATCCCCTCCTGGCCCAAGCCTGCCCGCCGCCCTGGTCGAGGGCGCGGCAGGTTTCAATGACTACCTTCCGTCCCAGTTCCCGCCGGCCCCTCGGGAGTCTCCGGTCGGCGGGAGACTGGCCCTTTGCAGCGACGTATGGAGGGCGCTGCTACCGGACGACCCTTGGGTCCTTACTACCATCTCCGAGGGTCTCTCGATTTCGTTCCGTTCACCTCCGCCGTTGAGACGCTCTCCGTTGTGGACAGCCGTCCATCCGACGAGTTAAAAGCTATCGCCTTGCGCGGAGAGGTAGCCTCGCTTCTACAGAAGGCTGCCACGGAGGTAGTGTCTCGTCTCGACTCCCCGGCATTTTACAGCCGCATCTTCGTAGTTCCGAAGCCAGACGGAAAGTGGCGTCCTGTCATCGATCTCTCGGCGCTGAACAAGTTTATACTGGCTCCGACTTTTTGCATGGAGACCACCCGGACGCTCCGGGCCGCAGTGCAACCTATGGATTTTGCAGTCAGCCTAGATCTTGCCGATGCGTATCTCCATGTTCCCATACATCCGGCATCCAGACGGTATCTCCGCTTCGCTTTCGAAGGCGTGATCTACCAGTTTCACGCCCTTCCCTTCGGTCTCAACCTCAGCCCGTGGGTTTTCACTCGCATCATGGATGCAGTCGTAGCCAAGGCTCGACAGTCCTCATCCAGTCCGATCTCCAACTACTTAGACGACCTTCTCATGAGGAATGCATCGGAGTCGGTGCTGCGGATAGACAGGGACGCTCTACTCCTGTTCTTGCCCCGCTTGGGATTTCTACTCCATGCCCGCAAGTCGGACCTCTCTCCATCTCGCCGGTTTATTCATCTTGGGATGGAATTTGCGACCGACCTCAACCGTGTGTGTTTACCGGAACCTCGGATCACGAAGTTAACCTCCCTCACTACTCGGGTTGCCCGGTCGGAATCCGTTCCCGCCAGAGTCTGGCTGCAACTCCTCGGCTTGATGAATGCAGCGGCGGATCTCCTCCCCCTGGGTCGTCTTCACTCCCGCCCTCTTCAGTTACATCTCCTGCTTCATTGGAGGCCGTCCTCCGGCGACCTCGATGCCCTGGTGCCGGTGTCTCCAATCCTTCACTCTCACCTATGGCGTTGGATGGACACATCTTGGCTAGCTTCGGGAGTTCCTCTTGCCTCACCGCCCCCTCAGCTCTCGCTCTGTGTGGATGCGAGTCTCGCTGGGTGGGGTGCACACCTACTTCCGAGTTTCCTTTCGACGTCCGGCCTCTGGACACCGGACCTGACAGACAGACACATCAACTGGCTCGAGCTACAAGCAGTGTGGCAAGCGCTCATGGTGTGGGAAGTCCACCTTTGCCACCAGACGCTTCTTGTCCTGTCGGACAACACTACGGTCGTCTCATACATTCAGAAGCAGGGAGGTACACACTCTCCCGATCTCTGCATTCTCCTCTACCGCCTGATGTGCTGGTGCGAGGACCGCGGCATCTCTCTCCGAGCTCGACATATCCCCGGACACTTGAACGTATTGGCCGACTCCCTCTCTCGACGCGGCCAACTCCTCCACACGGAATGGACTCTTCACCCGGACATCTTTCAGATGATCTGCGCTCACTGGGAGACTCCCATGATCGACTTATTTGCCATGAGGTGGAATCATCAACTTCCCCTCTTCGTCTCCCCCATTCCAGACCCTCTAGCCTGGGCGGTCGATGCGCTATCCATTCCGTGGGACGGAATGATTGCGTATGCCTTTCCCCCGACGGTTCTCGTCCCCAAAGTCCTAATCAAGCTCAGAGGTTGCAACGCGATCCTGTTCTTGATCGCCCCGTTCTCTTGGACCAGGTCTTGGACCACCGACCTTCTCTATCTCGCCACGGGTCCCCCTCTTCGTCTCCCCATGTCGAGGACTATGCTCAAGCAGCCTCGCCAGCCGCTGTTCCACCCGTGCCCGGAGAGGCTCCTTCTTCATGCCTGGAGATTGTCCGGCAAGCCCTCACCGCAAGAGGTTTCTCGGGTGCTGCAGTGGAGGCGATCGCTTCAGCCCGTCGACCCTCGACTCGACGCGGTTACGAGGGCAAGTGGAGAGTGTTCCAGTCATGGTGCTCGGACCAACATCTCTCTCCCCTCGAATTAACTACTCCACAACTCGCAAACTTCTTCCTCTGGCTCTTTGGAGACCTCGGCCTCGCTCCCATCACGATACGAGGATACCTGTCCATGATTGCTGACACTTACCGTCATCTAGGCCACCCGGACCCTGGCGCATGTAAAGATCTCGCAGACCTGATGGCACATTTTGGCCTGCAGCGTCCGGTTCCCCGCTCTCTGATTCCTCGCTGGGACCTACCCTGGGTCTTGACGTGGCTTAATTCGGACAGATTTGAACCCCTTTCCCTGGCTCGCTTCGCTGATGTGACACGGAAGACATGCTTCCTTTTGGCCCTAGCCACGGCGGCCAGGGTAAGCGAACTACACGCTCTGTCAGCGAGTTCTACCTGCCTCCAATTCCGAGCGAATGGTTCTGTACAATTACTCACAGACCCGGCCTTCCTCGCAAAGACCCGGTCTCCTTTGACTGCTCCCCAGGTCATAAATATTCGGCCTTTGAAACACTGAAACCTTTCGCCGCGCTCTGATGTGTCAGATGCGCCTGTGTTGACTACGCTCCCTTCGTCGTCGCGCATGGAAACGCTTCTTTGCATTAATGAAGCTGCTCGTATTATCGTGGCCGCCCTCCCGAAAGACGAGTGCCCTCCGTCACCCCCGCTCAAACGGAAGGTGTCCGCCTTTGTTGATTCGGACCGGCAACAGAAGAGATTCAGGTCGCTGCCTCAACCTCTTGGATTTCAAGATCTGCGGGATTCCTTCTCCGCTCATCTACACACGGATTCTCAAGAATACTCCTTTTTTGCGGATCGCAAGTGGCCGGCTGACCTTGACATCGCGTTCCGCCAATCTTGGTACGCGGGCCATTCACAGTCTTTTCAGTGCACACTTCCCACGTTGGACCCTCCGGTTGTGGCGCAGCTTGGCGGCAACTCTAAGCTAATTAGAAACGAATGTCGTCAGCGTAGAGGTGGTGGTGTATGTGGTGAGACTGGATGATGTTGGACAGGGTAGAGTGTGAAAAAGACCGGGCCCAGGACGCACCCCTGTGAAACGCCGCAGGAGAGCGTGACTGGGTTGGAGGAGACTCCGTCGATGGTGACGGACTGCTGTCTGTCGTAGAGGTAGGAGAGAAACCAGGAGTGAGCAGAGTCAGTGATGCCAAAGGAGTGGTGAAGGTGGTGGAGGAGGATAGAGTGGTCTATGCTGTCGAAGGCGGCAGAGAGATCGAGTAGCGTAAGAATGGAGATGTTGCCCGAGTCAGTGGAGAGAAGCAGGTCGTTTAGGATATGTAGAAGGGCTGTTTCAGTGCTGTGATGTTTGCGATAGGCAGACTGGAAGGGACTGAGGAGGTTGTTGTCGGCGAGGTGGAGGTTGAGTTGGTTAAGGACAACCTTCTCAAGAAGATCTGGCACTGCCCTTGAATTATCATAGTCGATCTATCTCAAATACGCAGGTATAGAATAAGACGATCATTTCCATCCTCAAAAAGAATGGATCAGGTCTCTTATATAACCCATGTCTTTCTCCGGAACTTAGGAAGTAGGCAGGAGAAACATACATACACAAACATGAAGGTGGATGGAAATGATCGTCTTATTCTATACCTGCGTATTTCTCTGTGGGCTGGCGATTGGGTGCCTGATAGGTGGGGGCAGGGGATCTAACTGTTGTCTGTCCAGCGCTGAGTGATTTCCCTTGGTTTGCATACAATTCTGCCAGCGCTAGCCTCACCTATCTGGTTTGTGAGTATCTATAACTCGAGGCAAATTTGTATCGTTACATTGTTGTGTAATGTTCTGTGCATCTACTGTGGGAAATCAGGGTATTTACCCGACCACATATAGTAGCGCACCTACATGTTTGTGTATGTATGTTTCTCCTGCCTACTTCCTAAGTTCCGGAGAAAGACATGGGTTATATAAGAGACCTGATCCATTCTTTTTGAGGATGGAAATGATCGTCTTATTCTATACCTGCGTATTTCTCTGTGGGCTGGCGATTGGGTGCCTGATAGGTGGGGGCAGGGGATCTAACTGTTGTCTGTCCAGCGCTGTGATTCCCCTTGGTTTGCATGTAATGTAGCTTGCATAGAATTATGGCAGTGAACAAATTTGAAGCTTTTAGCCTCAGTATGATGCGGGTCAAAAAGTGTGGAAAAATATGAAAGATAGAAAAAGACCCAGACGAAGAAACTAACACTTAACTTATTCTACCCCAGACACACCACAGCAAAATAAAGATCCACCATGATAGTTCAAGGGTGATGCCAGAATATCTTGGCGCCTATGGGCGCCAAGCTATTCTGGCATCACCCTTGAACTATCATGGTGGATCTGTGTCCTGCACTGCAACGCAGTCTTCTGAAGACGACTTTAACATTTGGGGATTCCGGTCTTGGGGTAGAATGAGTTAAAATGACAGAACAGAACACTGGCATTAATTAATTAACATAAGAAATCACTTGAAACTTCAGCCTTTATTTATTGTCTTTCGTCCCCAACCAACCATTCTTCCGTTTGCAGAATTTTAAATGGTATGCAGTATATTACAAAATGATCCAGCCTCCCCCCCCCCCCCCCCATAATAACACTCTTGTAAACAATCTTTACGTTGTCAATGGTTTTCTTATCTTATCTTATTATTGTCTTTTGTCCCCAGCCGGCTGTTTCGTTTTGCAAATCCAAAGGTTATACAGTATACAAAATGATCCAGGCATCCATCAGATAAAAAAAGCAGGCTATACATGCTGAAACCACCCCAATAATAACACTCTTGTAATAAATCTGTATGAAGCCGAAAATGCCGCGAGTGGCGGAGAACCTCAATTCATTTCTTTTGTAACTTTTTCAGTCTGTTGCGGACGTAATCCTTAATGTTTGTCCAGCGCCTATGTCTAAGTGCGGGCTCTTCTGCCATTGCGTGCTGTATCTCGGCCTTTCCAGGAAGATTGTTCATGACGAGGTGTGTCTTGAAACGAGTTTGAACAGCTTTCTCTTCAGCTTCCCCCCATGGTTTCCTTGTAAATCTAGCTTTCTTTCGAACAGGAGCTGACGCAGTACTGTCATCATCAAAACTATCTAGATTGTCATCAGGCTCTGGACGTCTTTTCTCCGTCATGCTCATTGATTCCTGTGTTGTTGACTTGCTACTTGCTTCATTCACAGGTGCTGTTCCCCCCGAGACCTCTCTGCCAGTTTCTGATGTGTCTTCATTGTCAAAGTCAATCTCTTCATCATCGCCCAGCTCAGCTCTAATGCAACTCTCAAAATCTGACATCCCATTGTTAACTGACAGAAGAATCTTTGCCACTTTTGCCTTTTGAAGGACGTCTTGAGGTTGGCGGTAGATATGGCGATGTATCCGAATATCATGGCCAAGGAAATCTGCCAGCTGATCCTGGTCTAACTCCGAGATGGCCATTGACTGAGCCAAAGTTGCAACCTGCTTCCGTAACTGAGTAAATGTGAACATGGCTGCGTATGACACCCGTGCTTCTAGGGCATGGGCCTTCAGAACATCATGGCCTCTGTAAGGCCTCTGACCAGAAGGTGTGGCAAAGATGTACTGGGAATCAGCGAGAGCTGGCACTGATTGCCTCATTTGAAGGATTCTGTCCACAGTTGTCATCATCTTCTTCGTCAGCAAAACGGGAACACTCCTATTAAACTTGCCTCTGATTTCTACTCGCTGAAAATGATTCACCATTTTCTTCTCAACCTCTGTGAGATCTTTCAAGATATCTTGATTGGTGATCGATCCAATCTTAGCATTCTGGAAGTCTGACACCTTCATTCTCTGAACTTCTCCCCCTCGTTTTCGGTTGAAAAGTGATACAGCACAAAGAGTTGCTTTAACCACTGTCGGATAATCTTCCGAAACCATCCTTGTCTCAAGAAGCTGTTGGGCCTTCCTCACATCTTCACATGATGGGATCAACTTGGGTTTATTCATGGTCATTTTCCCGACCGACTGGGCTGCTGTAGCGGACACACAATCATACCAGTCCCTGTTGAAGACAGAGTCAAACCGCTGCACCTCAGAGAGCTCCTGTCGCCACCTGTCGTCTGAACCCTGCCCAAGCTGGTTGGATGCCTGTGACTGTTTGATCTGTGAACACTTTTTCAAAGCATGGCCTATGCGCATTGCGAGATTGCCTTTTTTTAACTGATGTATGTCCTCATCAAAATCTGCTAGCTCTTTTACAGCCAGGATAACATGATCAAAGCTAGATTGATCACAGCATTTAAACTTGCGATTTTCATTTCTGACCTCACTCTGATAATCTTTAATAGTCTCCCTAACTCCCGCATCCTGGAGCTGATTTGTCCAGCCGTGTGTTCTTCAATGTCATCATCATCATCATCATCATCATCAGTCCCTTGCCCGAACTGGGCATTGGGGGGACTGAAAGGCAGCAGCAACAGACAGTGCTCTCCACTGAGTTCTATTTTGGGCGGTGGCAAGCAAGTCTGGCATCTCGAGTTCAGTCCATTCTTTTATGTTTGCGACCCAACTCTTTCTCTGACGACCTCGCCGACGACTTCCTTCGAGAGTGCCTTGGAGGATAGTCTTGGACAAGGTGTTGTGTCGGGTCACGTGGCCAAACCAAGCAAGCTTGCGCCGTTTCACGGTTGCCAGAAGGGGTTCATGTGGGCCCACCAGGGAAGTGACGATGCTCCGTACATATTCGTTGGTCTTGTGCTCGCGGTACGAGATGCGGAGCAACTTCCTCAGGCACTTGTTCTCAAAGGCTTGGATTTTCTTTTCTGAGTCTGCAAGCAGTGTCCAAGTCTCACAGCCGTAGAGTAGAATAGACACTACGAGGGACTTGTAAAGCCTGTACTTGATGGTGAAGCTGATGGAGTTACTTCGCCATATCCTGTCCAGCCTGGCCATTGCGGATGTTGCTGTACCTATCCTGATACGGATCTCTGCTACGCAACTACCGTCTTTGGACAGGGTGGCTCCCAAGTACTTGAAGCTATTGACCTCTTCTAGCTTCTGGCCGTTCTTCAATGTACCTGCGGTCAAATAATCTCTTTCCATACTCAAGAAGCAAGGGGTCAGTTCTGATGAGACGGCTTATCTCATCATCTCTCTGTCTGGCCAAGACCTTGTGATAGAAGGAAAATTCAACGTCTAAGGGTATTGGAAGCATTAGCCGACCACGGCGCGCCGCGTCCCCTCTCTGAGTGATCTGAAACCCTCCTGGTTTCTGAGAGCAACGTTTTGAGTGTACAGAGATCAGCTTTTTTTGATAGAGCCCTATGCAATGGCTACAGGCGAGAAGGTCGTCTACTTACTAGTTTTGGTGCGATACTTAGGAATCAAACATCCGGATTTGTTTTCAAGAACAGCAACGTTATGCATGTAATCACCCTCATCTTGTAGTCTGATCCATGCTTGACATCTTTGCTTTGTCCCTTTTTTTCATCAACAAAATTGTAGCAACGTCTGCCTCATCTGCATGGACATCTTGTAAGTGCGTGCTCATTTTCAAGACAAGCTTGCCACACAATTTGCATGCATGTTTCTTGTCCCATTTGTACTTTCCTTTCCTTCTCTGCGACACGTGCACACCTGTTTCTTCTGTAAGTGCTCTTTCCCCACTCTTTCCAGCATCATGTTCCTTCTGCCTATCCACATTCTCATTGCCACCCCGTAACGCACACTGCACCTTGCTGGTACTAGCGTCACCGACACCTGGCCACCCCGAACCTGCCACTTTGATGAAATCTAACATAGTCGATACAATACTGTCAATGTCAGAGATCCCAGCAATTGATGCCGACACACCCTCTGAATCCGGTGAGCTCGAGCCAGGAACAAACTCCTCGTCATCACTGCCCTCGTATTGCGATGCGCTGGCACTACTCTGTCTCAGGTCCATCCCAGGGTCCGTTTGCCAACTGGAGAAAGAAAGAAAGAACGATTGAAACCAAAGCTGCTTTAAGACAGAAACAGCCCAATTTTGGTTTAAGGGGCCTTGCACAAGAATAAAAAGAGTAATCCCGTGTATGACCGATTTACATATGTGTGACCTCGGTGACGAGGGCTGGCTTCTGCAGCAGCAAAATCCACGTTTTCTGAAAATGCAAGCAGTTTTCACACATTTGTCAACCCTGCGTGACCCTTTGAGAGAGGTCACTCAAATTGGCATGTTTTAAAAGGTCTTGCCACAAAGTATCCTTGGGCCAAGCTTGAAGAATGTGGCTTGAATAGTCTCCGAGAAAATGCCACCGTTAACTCATTCTACCCCAGACACACCACAGCAGGATAAGGATCGACCATGATAGTTCAAAGGTGATGCCAGAATAGCTTGGCGCCTACGGGCGCCAAGCTATTCTGGCAACACCCTTGAACTATCATGGTCGATCTGTGTCCTGCGCTGCAATGCGGTCTTGAGAGGACAGGGGCAAAATTTAAGGATTTTGGTGTTGTGGTAGAATGAGTTAAAGTTTACCATGGATGACGGACGGACGACCAGTTGCCCAGAACATAAACTCACTTTTGCTTCGCATGCACGCCAGCCAATAAAATGAAGATGATCATAGAATCACTTTACTTACCAGTTTGTAATTGGGAGCATTCCGCTGCCGTCCATGCACCCTCCTACCAGACGCACCCTCTGTGGCAGAGGCTGGGGGGCTATGATGTTGCAGCTGACTAATTTGGCCATGGGCCTTGGTCATGTGCCAGGAAGGGGCGTGCTTGTCCACTTCCATAGATCCCGATGGGTTTGGACATCCTGCTGCCATCTGGCACTGGGTGTGTGCAGAAAGTCCTGAGCCAGTGTGACCAAAACGGTGTTGCTGCAAACATGTCCAATACAACCATGTAAACCAATTGACATTTTGAATCAGATTGATTGTACATTGCTTAACGTCCCGACAGCAACAAGGCTTTCTCAGGACGTGCCTGCACTGCTTGTGAAAAAAACACCTAAACAGAACATTGAATGTATGTCGCCAGCCGGTCAAATACGTTAAATAAACCTAACACATGGGGCCTAAATAAAGCTAAGACCATTTAGCAACACACATCCAATATCAAGAGCTACAGGAAGTGCAGACAGTAGGGAGAGTTTTAAAAAGGCGAATGGTGAATGGACAAAGGGTAGACAGAAACACATGCCCCAGAATAGAGAGAAAAACCCACCCTGTGGGGCTGACCAGGGTGACCCTGGGAACTAAAAACTGGTAATACAGTAAAAAGCGACACTTCAGTTGCACAATCCGAAAGACCTGTTTGTGGATGTTTGTTCTTCGAATCACGAGGCAGTTTTGCGAACGAGGATTGAAATCTGGCGCCATTAAAAAAAAAAAAGTCAACTCATACTGTGCATGCATGTGTCAAGTTACTTTTCGATCACTGACAATCACACATGTCAGAAAAAAAAGAAACAAAATCGCATGGCAGATTGACCTTGTAATGGTGTTATTGAACGAATTTCTTTCATTGAAGAAGAAAGCTTTTGTTAAAATCGTGGGGTTCTATTAACATTTACTACAAGACTCAACGGTCAGAGAGGAAGACACGGACCGAGCCACGGTTGAAGCAGACGCCTTATTTTTCTGGGCCAAACGGGTATCGGGGATTGGAGACTGCACTGAACAAATACATTTGGGCGTGCTCTTAACTAAGAAATATTGCATAAAGTGCCTCTGCAAACGTGAAGAATGGCCAGCGGTGGGGACGAAAGACGTTTTAGGAAGGGCAAGGGAAACAACTCCGTTCATCGGTGTAGTTGGGCTAACCAATCAGCGATCATCAAGTTGATCTGAAAACACTCGCTTCCGTGTCAACACACAGGCCCAGGGCATCGCCAAAACACAACATGAAGTAAATCTGGGGAAATGGGGACATCCTATTTTGATATTTTTTTCTGACTTTTGAATGAAAGATAATGCAGAAACAACCCTCAGAAAAAATGGGTGCCTGACTTGGTCACCCATAATTTTACACACACCCATTTTGCATAAGGATGGTAAAGAAAGTCACCCACACACACACACACACACACACACACACACACACACACACACACACACACACACACACACACACACACACACACACACACACACACACACACAGATACACACACGGCGTTTCCCGCCAAATGTACGTTCAACAGCGCGGTTAGCGAAGCCGCTAGGCATAATGCAAGTTTTACCGTGCTTATTCACTGTCAGTCTGTGTGCCCGCCTATGTTCGTCATTTGCATGCTATGGAACGTGCTCCGACTAGCTCCATCTCAAATGTCTACGGTATTTTCAATACGGTAGACAAAAACATGGGCCAATAAAGCATCATCCGGACTACAGTTTTGCGCAAATCCAAGATAAAACGCACAGCGCTATACTTGGTATCATTAAAAATAGATCTTCCCGCCCTTTATCACTGTGCTTCGCGCATGTTTCAATTCAAGAGAAAATTGCGCCATATTTTGATGGGAAATCTTCAAATGTTCTACTCACGAGGTATTTAAAGTCCTCGACCCTCACCTCCTACATTGACCCCCCTTCCCCCCCCCCCCCCCCCCTCCCCCCCCCCCCCCCCCCCGCCTCCGACCGGACCTTTGGATAAATAAGAACCACTGGCAACGCTAGTAATATTACACTTTTTATCTATTTATCTATTTATTTCCTTTCACTAGTGCGGATATTTGCCATAAGGTATATAAGAAGTCTGTGGCACGATCCTTTTGTATGCTGTTAGCGTGTAAAGTTGGACCAAAATATTTGTTTTTCTTATCAGACCTAGTGTGTTCAACCCTAACGAGCCATATATAATCGTTGTGGATATTACATATTCATTCCTTTACGCAGGAGGTTGGTGAGACGATCCGTTTGTGCGTTATTAGCGTGTAAAGTAGGAGAATTTTTTTGTCACTCTAACGCCTTAGAATATGACCGAAAAACTGTTTTATCTTACAGTTTATAACGAATTTCATATACCTCGTTAGGGGCGGATCTGGGGGGAGGGGGGGGATGCTCCAGACCCAAAAACTTTTTAAATGCTTGAACAAATCTGGCTGCCAATAAGTGAGCTGTCAAGAGCTCGGCAGCATGTTTTCAGAGTTTGGTGTACAGGGGCGTGTCTTCTGGTCAGAACTGCCAGCGGACCGCTTCTCTGTATGGACAGGTCTGGAGAATATGCTCAGGAGACTGATTTTTCCGCGCCACATTCGCATAGGGCTGTTTGCGCATGATCCAGTATTACTAGGTGAGTCCAGAGTGATCAGTGCAAAGATGAAAAATAGTGGCCTGGCTCTCCAAGTTCAGCTTGTTGATGTTGTCTGCCCATGGGCTGCAGCCGCCGTTCTGCTGTTGCCAATCACCTTGTTGCTGTAGTGTCTTGGTTTTCTTTACAGAAGGTTTTGATCTTGAGGTAGTCTAGCGCCTGCTTTGGCCAGGCGTCTTGTGCGGACCCGCCTGTGTAGATGTGAGCACAGCTGCTGTGAGGGCAGCGCTTGTGCACAATCTCCAGCGAGATGGCTTTGTGCAGTGCCGCGACATTTGGCCAAGAGTCCTGCAACATCGTTTATGTTGTCTAGAAGGCTGTTTCGAGACGTCCAGGTATCTTTGAGCTTGGTTCCAGGACGTCAGTTTTAGCCCTTTGCAGGACCTTCAGTTCACACTTGGGCATTTCTGACGGTTCTTGGTCTGCTCCTGTAGTCTCCCATGCTGTCGGTGTTTAGTAAGTCTCTTCATCGTGTGTGCTGTTCTGCGCTCCAGTGGCTCCAATGTCCTCCATTTCCTAAATTGGCGTGCTCCAGATGGCTCTAAGAATGTCACTGCAACATGAGAGTGACCCATGTTCTGCATCTTTTCAAGCATGGCTTTTTTGGTCTTGCAGGCCGTGTTTCAAAATTTTCATGTATCTTGGTACCGCACTACTGGTCTGACCGAGCTGGTGTTTGCTTGCGCCAGGATGCTGTAATTTGCGCCAATGTGGTCCCCACCAGTTTCTTCATTAGAGACTCTTTTGCAGCTCTAGCTTCCATGGCTTTGATGTGAGTCCTCCACGTGAATCCAGTAATTTATTTGTTGCCAGTAAAGTTGGCCTGTCTGTCTTTGGTACTTGAAAGTCTCCAGTTTTAAGGTGACCTCTTCCATCTGATTGAAATAGATGGTCTAGCTCAGTTTGAGTGGCCATCTTTCAGTCCAGCTGCTGACTCCATTGGCAGCATCCTGGATTCTGCAGGATGCTATTTCTTTATGTTCTGCTGCGTTCCACACTGCAAAGTCATCCGCATGGAGGATGTTCGAGACGAACCTTGGTACTGCTGTACTGATATCACTATTGAATGTAGACCGAGAACAGCATCAGACACACCATCTCCCTGAGGTACACCTTCCCCGAGTTTGACAAGACTGCTGAATGTGCAGACCACTGATAGAAGCTTCAGCGGCAGCCCCTGTTAAACATACAATACAATAATACTTTATTAATCAGTCATGGGGAAATCACACTTTTTTTGTCACCACAGGTGCTGCTTACATTCATTCACTCACTCGCTCATTCCACGAATTACAATAACATAGCATACAAAATGGACAATGACTCGGGACGGGTGAAGCCCGTCGCCAAGGCATCTAATGGCCAGCGCCAGTGGCCTCATCCCGACCCGAACCTCCCTGACAAAAACAACAACAAAAACTAAACTAAGACAGCCCTACTATGATGTCCCCTGAACACACTATTATAATGTTCTTTATTAAGTTCCTACTTGGCTAAAACTAGTACATAAAACAAGTTAAAAACAGAAAACAAAATACCCGCGTCGATACGGAGATGATCTCCGATCTAGGCAACATAAAAATGAACAACGGTCAAACAGCACCTGGGGGCCCGTCGCCGCCATAGTACAGCGCCGGTGTTTAGACAGTCGCTCCGGCATACTGAAACACTGAGTCACCACCTTAATTATACTGAATTTAACTAGTATATAACTTCATAGTTATTTTAAAAGCAAACGTAGTAGAACTACATCAATAACGTGAAAGCAGTCCAAAATTAATGGTTTCTAAAGAGTACACACGCGGCTGTTCAGTAAGAAACACAGTCACTGCGTCTGGGAGGTGTCTGTCATTACATCATTCGGCCGGCTGGAATGTGGGGCCTGAAGCTTGCTGGTACTCGCTTCGTTGAGTGCACTTGCGCAGGCAGTGATGTTTGAGCGTGGCGTGCCAAAAGAGCCATTCCTGAGATAAGATGATGAAAGGGGAGGAAAGCACGTTGGTTGTAATGCCACAGCATAGCGCGTGCTGTTCTTCTGATATCCGCTTGGTAAACATGCTGTAACTCATTCTACCCCAACACCGAAATCCCCAAATTTTGCCATTGTTTTATGAAGGCTGCATTGCAGTGCAGGACACAGACTGACCATGAAAGTTCAAGGGTGATGCCAGAATAGCTTGGCGCCCATAGGCGCCAAGCTATTCTGGCATCACCCTTGAACTATCATGGTCGATCCTTATCTTGCTGTGGTGTGTCTGGGGTAGAATGAGTTAACTAAAAAGGATAACAATTATATTGATGGGTCACGTTGAAATTAATGAAATGATCACAAATTTTTATGCTCAATATGCATACTTTGTTGAGAAAACTGGCAACAAAAATATTTAAACAGACGAGTATGACATAAGCAATTGTTATTATCATTTTGCGTTCCTTTGCATACTGGTAAAATGGGGGTAGGGCAGCAGATTTAGCCACTGTGGCCCGTAAATGCATCACATCATCATAAAATCAGGTTGGGAGTAACTGTGGTACTCTATCCTAACCAATAAAACCTAAAAGAGACCTATCAGTTGTATATAAAATTTCTGAGGGCATCGGAAACAACGTACGTTTTCCAATTCGGCAATTTTAAATGGGATAAAGCTATCATTCACCACGAGCCTACTGTTAAGGATGCCGACTTTCCTTATTTTCTTGCACTTTATGCTCACATTATTGAAACTTAATAGGTAAAGATAGGTCAAAATGGAATAACTTTAGTAATTTTTTTCTAATTAATTTTGTGTATTTTTACAGCTTGGGGTAGGGATACGAAATCAACCACTGTGGCACTCACAGAAACATAGCATCGCCTAGTCACGTTTATAATAATTGTGACATCCTGTTGTGATGATGTAAATCTGAAAATTGCTTGCCAGTGCTATAAAAAATGTCTGAAGGCATCTGACACATTATTTTTTTCTTTTTTTGCGATTTCGCGGAAATGACCGTTTACTGGGTGCACAAATACCTTCACTGTGAGCCAGAGATTCAATATTTTTTTCATCCTGTTTTTTTTTTTTTTTGTTTTTTTTTTTTGCAGAGAATGCAGAATGTGTGCTTTAACATAATATTGCCTGATTTGGGCTTCTGGAATGAATTCTGATTTCTTTAGAGGAAAATGTTTCTCAACCTCATTTTAGCATCCGCGAAGAGCGTGAATGCTGGTACCCTTGCGCATCGCCTATATCTCTGGTGTGTTCTTAAGGATTTTCGGGGAACATGGCTTAAACATCTCAGAACATACTAAGGTACACGTTGAAACCCATCTTATTGAGTACTGGGGGCGGGGGGATGGGGGTGGGTGCACGGTAGACCGGGCTAGCTCATGGAGTAATAGCAAGACATTCTAATATCACATTTGTACATGCTATTAACATGCTTAATTTGTACAAGCTTTTAGCGCCATGGGCACATTTCCCGAATTTTGGAAGTGTTACTTAACGAATATGTAACACCTGCAGGAGGTGGATTGACCATGATAATTAAAGGGTAGTGCCAGATTAGCTTGGGGCCTGAAGGCGTCGCTGAAAGGGTTAAGACAGATAATAGAATGATTTGATATATGAAGTATCTCTATCATCTGCGTTCACACCTTGATACAGGGCTGCATTATCTTAACACATAATGGTAATGTCTCTTCACGGCCTAACCTTTTAGTTGTTGTTCGGCCTCAGGGTAGACTAGCATATGACAATTATTCAATTCGTTAGTACCTTGCATCAGGGCTGCACTTTTTACACATAATGGTTATGTCTCTTCACACCTAAACCGTTAGTTCTTGTTGGAGTCGGGGAAAATTACTTCATGACACCAAAGACAATACATTATAAGACAGATCACTCCTTCATAAGGCTTACTGGAAAAAGCGAGGTCAGTGTAAGGGTTAAGTCCCTTTGCTTACTCGTACTGGGTTGCTAGGATTTTTGAAGGGGAACTCAGCATATACATGTGCTATGTGCGTGAATTGCAGAGGACTGATTCTTTTTCAATTATATATATATATATATATATATATATATATATATATATTATATATATATATATATATATATATATATATATATATATATATATATATATATATATATATATATATATATATATATATATATATATATATATATATATATATATATATTATTACTTTTTTACATGAGCTTTGATTCTAAGATATTTTTCTCTGAATTTTACCATGAAATAATTTCCCACGAGGCCAACAAGAACTTAAGGTTTAGGTGTGAAGAGACATTACCATTATGTTTAAAAATAATGCAGCCTTGAAACAAGGTACTAACCAACAGTATAACTGTCATATGCTAATCTACCCTGACTACACCCGAACAACAACTAAAAGGTTAGGTGTGACGAGACATTACCATTATGTGTTAAAATAATGCAACCCTGAAACAAGGTACTAACCGAAAAAAATAAGTGTTCATGAATTAATCTGCCATGAGGCCAAACAAGAACTAAAAGATTAGGTGTGAAGACACATTACCATTATGCATTAAGATAATGCAGCTGTGAATCAAGGTGTGAACGCATATATCAAATCATTCTATTATCAGTCTTAACCCTTTCAGCGCTAACACCCTACAGCAGGAGCTTGATTGACCATGATAATTCAAGGGTAGTGCCAGATTAGCTTGGCGCCTTCAGGCGCCAAGCTAATCTGGCACTACCCTTGAATTATCATGGTCAATTCACCTCCTGCAAGTGGTACATAGTCGTTAAGTAACACTTCCAAAATTTGGGAAATGTGCCCATGGCGTTAAAAGGGTTAGATTATTAGCATGCCAAATAAGAAGAATGCGCCTGAATAACTGTCTTAACAACGTTATACCAACAAATGTATTAATAGCACATGTCAAAATTAGTAGTATTGAGAATATCAAAATTCAGGCTATTCTGATCTGACCATTTCATTTTATTATCACGAGCAGGGGCGGATCAGTTACCTTGAAAGGGGGGGGGGAGGGGGTTCCAACTTTTTGTTTGGGACCTTCAACCTGATACAAAAGGCCTCCCCGACGTTAGACCTTGCTTCCAGGGGCCGAACAATCGAAAATTCGCCAAAATATCAAACACAACGTGGGGGGAGGGATAGGGGAACTTTGTTATAGCATTTTTACATAATTTTGGGTCTAGAGGGGGTTTCCAGAACCCCCAGCATTCCCCCCCCCACCTTCCACCCCCGTCCCAGATCCGCCCCTGACGAGGTATATGAAATTTGTAGTAAACGTAAAAATAAAACGGTTTTTCAGTGCCATACAAAATTATGCCTGGGGCGTTAGAGTGAAAACAATTTTTTTTCCTACTTTACACCCTAATGACGCACAAACGGATCGTCTCACAAACCTCCTGCATGTATACCTCATAGTATAAATCTGCAGTAGTAAAAGGAAATGAATATATAAAACATGTACCATACGTAAAGATTTTATACTGGGTGTTAAGGGTTGAACACGCTAGGTCCAACTTTACTCGCTAACAACATACAAAAGGTTCGTGCCACAGACTTCTGATATACCTTAAGACAAATATCCGCACTAGTGTAAGGAAATAAATAGATGAAACGTGTAATATTATTAGTTGTATTACGAGATAGGCTTTGCCAGTGGTTTTTGTCGCTTCGAGGGTCCTGTCGGGGGAGGGGGAGGGGGGTCAATATAGGAGGTGAGAGTGGAGGGCTTTAATCATATATATCTCATGAGAAGAAACATACGGTGTGTGTGTGTGTGTGTGTGTGTGTGTGTGTGTGTGTGTGTGTGTGTGTGTGTGTGTGTGTGTGTGTGTGTGTGTGTGTGTGTGTGTGTGTGTGTGCTCGTGAGTAGTTTAATTATATTTTGATGTGTTTAATGTTCTTCCTTTTATGTTGCGCGGCACCGCAAAGATTTCCTAATGTATTGTTACATATGGCAATAAAGTTCTATCTATCATACCATCATTTTTCTAGTGACCTTATATGACGTCAAAGTTGTTGGCAACATTTCGTTACATTGTATTAAAGGCGCTTAAATAGTAGTGGAATTTTGTAGTTCATTCTAGTTCATTCTTTTTCGTCAATATTAATGAGTTTTGGTTACGTTTTCTTTTCTGATTGGTTGTGTTGTGCGAAGTTACTGGATTATTCTGGAAATCTGTAATAGTATAAAAGACCGTGCTAGGAAGTATGTGGGTACATTGTATGAGAGACGCAGTGTGTAAAAAGTGTTGATGCATTGTAGAGGAGACAGTGTATCAGTGTCGGTGCATTTGTGAATGCAATGTGTGGAGATCGCATCGCTGCAATAAAATATTGTTGGAACTGTTACTCCTGAGTGGTCTACAATCATATGCTACCTGTGACGAGTTGCAGCTGAGCGAACTTTCTTTACAAGAACCCTACGTGCGTGCGGCTGGTGTGATATCATACTACGACTACCACGTAACACACCGTGATAAAGGGCAGGAAAACTCTTTCCAACGATACCAAATATAGCGCTGTGCGTTCTATCTTGGATTTGTGCAAGCTGTTTTTCTAACACCACTGTAGCGCGGCTCTGTGCGAGGCGCTCACTGACAGCTGACCAAGGTTTTTGTTTGTTTTTTGTTGTTTTTTTTTTTCCCTCCACATCCAGTCTGCCCTCAAAACTCACCTCTTTCAACAGTTCTAGCACTCTAACGCCACCCCACATCCCACCCCCAGCTGACTGTCGTAACGTATTTGTGGTATGTGAGTCATTGTTAAAAGCGTGCACATGCGTGAGTGAGCTGTGAGTTATAATTATAATAAGATAAGCGCATTATAAATGCCGTAATTATTTATTATTATTATTATTATTATTATTATTATTATTATTATTATTATTATTATTATTATTATTATTATTATTAATGCATCATTCTCCAGAACAAAACAAACACTACAGAACTGTCCGGATGATGCTTTATTTTGTCTACCGCATTGTTTGTGTGTGTGTGTGTGTGTGTGTGTGTGTGTGTGTGTGTGTGTGTGTGTGTGTGTGTGTGTGTGTGTGTGTGTGTGTGTGTGTGCGCGCACAAAACCCCTAAAATGTGTGACTTTCTTTACCATTCTTATGGCAAATGGGTGTGTGTAAAATTCTGGATGACCATGTCAGGCACCCGTTTTTTCTGCGAGTTGTTTCTGCATTATCTTTCATTAAAAAGTCAGAAAAATATCAAAATAGGATTGTCCCATTTTGGGTCTTTTACATTCAGTTTTGTGTGTATCTTACACTACGCGGAAGCGAGTGTGTATGTGACATCACCCTGCTTAACTATAAATAACGTAATACCTGATTGGTCGACTGCGTCATCACTTCAACTGTGATGTAGTAGTAGCTTCCGCTGACCGTTTGCAACCGTTGGTTATCATCCGTTGGTTGCCATTGTCAAATTGCCTTTTGTTCCGAGCTGTTGTACAACATATATCATGCCTATTTCATTTAAGAGCACGCCCAAGTGTACTTATTCATCACAATCTATAACTTAGATGCTCCCAATCTGATACAATTGCACAGTCAGCCGAAAACCTGCTTCGAGTAAAGACGTCTGCTACGGTCGTCCGCTTCCATTAACATTTTGTTTCCTAAAAGATAATAGAACCCCACGATATTAACAAAAGCTTTCTTCTTCAATGAAAGGAATTCGACCTATAACACCATTAAAAGGCCAATCTGTCATGCGATTTTGTTGCCTTTTCTGACATGTGTGATTGTAATGAAAAGTAACTTCACGGAGAAAACACTGCACTATGATGCGTAAGCAAACAAAAATGCCGTAGATTTCAGTGTATATTTCAATCATAGTACGCAAAAATGTCTCTCGATTCCAAGAACAGACTTCCATGAACAGCTTTTTCGGATTGTGCAAAGTGTTGCTTTTTAATAATAATGCATAGCATTTATATGGCGCATTTCTCATATTTATAATATAACTCAATGCGCAGAATATAGCCGCGAACTGAACCCAACAAGCACGCTCACGTGAATCACACGCATTCACTCACACACTGTACGTAAACACAGAACATTCACGTGGTGCTAAGGGCAAGCTCAAGCGAGCTACTGACGGTATTTGGAAATCGTTTTGTATTTGAAATTTTATTAAGTTGGCTGAAACTGATACCAAAGTGGAGGGGGAGGAAGAGCCGGAGTACCCGGAGAAAGAACCCCCGACGGTCCGCCCGAATTAACGGTGACACTTACTAGAGGAGAAAAATCCGACGCCGGAACCCGGAATCGAACCTCGCACCTTTAGCATTGGTGGCAGGCGCCTTAACCACTGTATTACCAGTTATTGTACGTAGGGGGGAGGGGGTTTTGGTGTGTGTGTGTGGGGGGGGGTGGGCGAGTGAAGGGGGCGGAGGGGGACGATGGCATGAAGGGGGTGGGGTGAGGGGGGGTGAGGGATTCTCTTAACCTCTTCAGTGCCAACGACGTGCTCTGTTCATGCCAAGAGCAAGAGTGTCTCAGATTTATGTCAGAGATGTAGACAAAGAGAGCTAGAGAGACAGGCACATATATACACAGATGTGTACATAGGACTAATCCTACACAACCACAGTGATATTAAAGTGGAAGGTATGTTGTGAGGATACGTGAACTGATGGTTCAGTAATTTATGTTTATTTCTAATCAAAGTAACTAACGGTTTCACATGGTTTAATTGAATTGAATTACATTCACAAAAAAAGGATACAGCAATAATTATGTATATCTGATCCAAAATGTCAAGTTCACATGGTTGTATTTTACATGTTTGCATGTTTCTCTGTCTTCCTCTCCTTCGCCCTAATGGCAGAGTGCTTTGCAGGATTGTCTTGGCAATCCCTTCTGATCACGTGACATGCCCATACCACTTCAGTTTGCGTTTTTTCATAATGGCTAATAGGCCTTCATAGGGCCCGATGGCTTGCCTGATTCTGTTCCCACTTCCTCGTTCGTGATGTGATCAATGTACGCAGCCTTCGAAAACATCTAATTTCAGTGGCTTGTATCCTGCTTTCGACATACTAGGTCTGCTGTGAGGGTCCATGACTCACAGGCATATAAGAACACTTGATGACGAAGGAGCACATCAGTCTGAACTTGTAGCAGAGTGTGATGTTTCTGTCCTTCCATATGGTCTTCAGTCTTGTCAGCGCTGTTGTCTGCGCCATCCTGGACAGTAATGCTGGTTTTGATCCCTCATCTGTCACAATGGCTCCTAAGTATTTGAATTTCTTAACTGTTTGCCAGTTTTGGGCCTCCAACCATGATTTCAGTGCCAAAGCCACTGGCGTTATTGGTCATCAGTTTGGTCTTCTCTGCGCTGATTTCCATCCCAAACGCAATGGCTGTACTGTCCAGATTTGCCTCCAATACCGACAGTTCCTTCATGATCTTTCAGAGCGTCAATCATAATTCTTTCCAGGAAGATGTTGAAAAGAGCAGGTGAGAGCAAGCAGCTTGTCTGACTCCGACTGATGCCCTAAACCAATTTCCTATTTTACCGTTGAAGCAGACTGCGCTAGTGGCCTTGTAAAGGTTTTCTATTACTTTGATCAGGTTGGCATTGATGTTGTACAGCTTCATGGTGAACCAAAGGGCCACACCCTGTCAAACGCCTTTTTAAAATCCACAAAGACATGATAGAGGTCTTGCTGGTGCTGGAGGTACCGCTCACATAGAACTCTCAGGTTGAAGATCTGCTCAGCTGTGCTGCGCCCTGGTCTGAAGCCTGCCTGTTCCTCAGCTATGATTTCCTCTGCCTGTGGCTTCAGCCTGTTCAGTAGGATTTTTAACATGACTTTGCTTGGGTGGCATATAAGACTGATAATGCGATATAATTCTGGCATTGTTGTAAGTTGCCTTTTTCCGGGAGAGTTATTATGAGTGATTGTGTCCATGGTATGGGCCATTCCCTTGACTGCCAGATCTTATTGCAGATAGTAAGTAGGGCGCTTATCATGTCTTCTCCCCCTTCTTGGACTAGTTCTGCAGGGATGTTGTCTGCTCCTGCTGCCTTCCCTTTTTCAGCGACTTCACGGCTGCCTCTACTTCTTCTCGGAGGATGGGATAGTTGTCATTGTTGGTCAGGGGTGGGGTGACAAGTATACTCTGTCAATCTCTTCTGAATGTCTTGGTCTTCCGTAAGACAGGTCCCTTCGCTATCTTGAATGATAAAGGAACGTCCTTGTTCTGCACTGGTCAGGTCTTTCACCAGCTGTTATGTTTTTTTGCTATTATTTTTGTTCAGAGTTTCTTCTACGTATTTATACTGGTCTTCAATACACCTCTCCTTTGCCTTTTTCATGCTTTTCATAATATCCTGGTTAATTTCCCTGTATTGTGTAGCTCCTTCTACCTCTGACTTCTTTTTCTTTAATTCTCGACCTTGTCACACAGATCAAGGATGTCAGCTTTAACCCAAGGTTTCTTTGCTTGTCGGTATTTGCCAAGGATCTAATTAGCTGTTTCTGTTTGTGTTAAATGTGTTGATCAGTGTGTCCACATCCGTGTCTTCTGCGCCTAGAAGTAACAGTGGTGCGAATTTTCCTCCTATCTTTGCCTGGAAGGCTTCCGCTACCTCTGGGTCTTTTAGCTTCTCGAGGTCGAACTTGATTCTGGTGGGACTTTGTCGACTTTCTTCAGGCGGAGTTGGAAAGTCATCATTACTAAGTCATGGCCTTTCCAATGTCTGCTCCTGGAATCGTCTTCTCTTGGCAATGTTCACACTGGTTTGGAAGCGTCTCTTCACCAAGATGTAGTCAGTTTGGTTATGGTGCTCTCCATTCGGGCTATGCCATGTCCACCTTCTGGATGATTTGCGTGGGCCAAACGTGTTCATCAGCTTCAGATCATTTGCGCTGGCAAATTCCAGGAGCCTGAAGCCTCTGTCGTCGGTCTCTGCATTGCAGTAGCGTCCACATGTGCCTTTCCAGTTCTTAACAGCATTCTCTACTATTTTGGCATTCCAGTCTCCCTGCACCACAAGAATGTCTTTCTTGGGGGTCTGGTCCAGGACTTCTTGCAGTTGGTCATAGCAGTCTTTTATTTCCTCATCATCATAGTTTGTTGTTGGAGCGTAAACTTGTACAATGGTGATATTAAATGGGGTTGCCCTCAAGCGTATGGTGATAAACCTGGTGGAGACTGGCTGACATCTCATGACAGTGTTCACGATGTCTTTGTGGGCGAGTTTGGTTATGGTGCTCTCAGTTGTTTTTTATTGCAGCGATGCGATCTCCACACAATGCATTCACAAATGCACCAACACTGATACACTGTCTCCTCTACAATGCATCAACACTTTTTACACACTGCGTCTCTCATACAATGTACCCACATACTTCCTAGCACGGTCTTTTATACTATTACAGATTTCCAGAATAATCCAGCAAATTCGCACAACACAACCAATCAGAAAAGAAAACGTAACCAAAACTCATTAATATTGACGAAAAAGAATGAACTAGAATCAACTACAAAATTCCACTACTATTTAAGCGTCTTTAATATAATGTAACGAAGTGTTGCCAACCGTCAGAAATGCCGAAGTCTAAATCCGCCAACGGAAGGTCCTGCAAAGGGCTAAAACTGACGTCCTGGAATCAAGCCCAAAGATACCTGGACATCTTGAAACAGCCTTCTAGACAACATAAACGATGTTCCAGGACTCTTGGCCAAAGGTCGCGGCACTGCACAAACCCATCTCGCTGGAGATTGTGCACAAGCGCTGCCCTCACAGCAGCTGTGCTCACATCTACACAGGCGGGTCCGCAAAAGACGCCATGCGGAATGAAGGAAGTGGCGTGTACATCTGTTGTTCAGACCGCACTACTACCTCCCTCTCCTTACCAGCTGGCGACAGCAGCTCCAACTATCGTACAGATCTGCAGGTGCTCAACACAGCTGCAGAGCACTAGCTAGGGTAAGGCAGCAGCTTGATCCACTGATCCCCTCACCAGGAAGCTTCACGATAGACTGAATGCCCTGTCCACAAAATAGTGCTGCAGTGGATTCCAGTGCATTCTGGAGTAGCTGGGAACGGAGACGCTGACAGACTGGCCAAAGCAGGCGCTAGATTACCTCAAGATCACATCCTCTTGTAAAAAACAAAACAAAAACAAGACACTACAGCAACAAAGTGATTGGCAACAGCAAAATGGCGGCTGCAGCCCATGGGCAGACGACATCAACAAGCTGAACAGGGAGAACCAGGCCACCATCTTTTATCTACGCACTGATCACTCTGGACTCACCTAGTAATCCTGGGTCATGCGCAAACAACCCTATGCGAATGTGGCGCAGAAAAAATCAATCTCCTTAGCACATTCTCCAGACCTGTCCATACAGAGAAGCGGTACGCTGGCAGTTCTGACCAGAAGACTGTACACCAAACTCTGAAAACATGCTGCCGAGCTTTTGACAGCTCACTTATTGGCAGCCAGAACAATATAAGATTTAAAGACGGCCATCAAGGAATTGAACGTTGCAGAAGAAGAAGGCCAAAAATGGGGGTGGAAGTGGTGATCTCGTGGTGGATATGTGGAAACTAAGTATTTTGATAACATTGTTTTGGCTGTTAGGAACCATGAAACTTTATTACGCATATTCATATTTACACATTTCTAGATGAAAATAAATGAAAAGAAAAGGGGAGACCTTACTTGAGTCGTTTTACGCTAGGTAAAATATCACCTAAAAGACCAGCCAGTTAAAAATATACTGATCAACAAAAGAAACGCAAATTTTTCACCATAGCGCTTTTCTTCGTAAATATGCTTTAATCCGGGTTATTTAGACGTCATTTATTAGAAAATGTTATGAAGAGTGTGTTATGTCATGTGCAAATAGCATCTTTAGTCTTAAAAATCGCACATCGATGACTTATGACGTCATCAGTGACACTACCATCGCAGGATGCTGAAAGTGAAATGGGAAGCATCTGCAGAGGACACAGCTAAAAGCCAACCAATGTGCAGTGTCACTAGGGTCGGTGTGCATGAAAGTCAGGCCTGTTTAGTCTTGACCTACTTTTCCCTTTTGTCAAAGGCACCTAAATAATCAACATGACCTACAAATATGAAAATCAAAAAGTTCTTTATTTTTAGGTTAGCGGCCATATTTACCTGATCATATGGATATGGGTGTGTTCTTTATTTGTGTCAGTCACTGGAGCATAAAAACATGGTTTGAAAGTAATTCAGATTAATCAAATAAGATTTATTAAGAAAATGATGTGCACCGGACGTTCTGGTTCTCTAATGAATTTTTCGAGTCAAATTTCATTTGCGGCAGTTAATAACATTATAAGCAATCCACACAACTTTTGTTGTTAAAACATATCACAGGAAACTTGCTTCACAGAGTGTGTACAGTTTTGTTTATTTTCACAACTAATGAAACCCTGTGTGGTCCAAGGTAGCCATGGGCGATAACTCATCCATTTTTTTGTGAGAAGGTAGCTCAGACAGTAGGCTGAACATCTGAAGTAAGCAACGAATAAAATGTTCTCGTTTTGCTGTCAGGCTGGCTCTTTGTTTGCGGGTACACTTTCAGACACTATTCGCATTTTTAATGGAAGTCAGTATAGTTACAATTAAATTGATGGGTCGCATTGAAATTAATGAAAGGATCACAAATTGTATGCTTAATATGCATACTTTGTTAAGAAAACTGGCAACAAAAATATTTAAACAGAGGAGTAGAACGTAAGCAATTGTTATGATCATTTTGCGTGTTTTTGCGTACTGGTAAAATGGGGTTAGGGCAGCAGATTTAGCCACTGTGGCCCCTAAATGCATCACAGCATCATAAAATCAGGTTGGGAGTAACTGTGGTACTCTATCCTAACCAATAAAACCTAAAAGAGACTTATTAGTTGCATACAACATTTCTGATGGCATTGGAAAGGGCGTACGTTTTCCAATTCGGCAATTATAAATGGGAAAAAGCTATCATTCACCTCGAATGTACCGTAAAGGATGCCGACTTTCCTTATTTTCTTGCACTTTATGCTCACATTATTGAAACTTAATAGGTAAAGATAGGTCAAAATGAAATGGAACAACTTTAGTAATTTTTTTCTAATTAATTTTGTGTATTTTTACAACTTGTGGGTAGGGATACAAAATCAACCACTGTGGCACTCACAGAGATCACAGCATCGCCTAGTCAAGTTTATAATAATTGCGACATCCTGTTGTGATGATGTAAACCTGAAAATTGCTTGCCAGTGATATAGAAAATGTCTGAAGGAATCTGACACATTATTTTTTTCTTTTTGCGATTTCGCGGAAATGACCGTTTACTGGGTGCACAAATACCTTCACTGTGAGCCAGAGTTTCAATATTTATTCATCCTGTTTTTTGCAGAGTATGCAGAAGGTGTGTCTGAACATATTATTGCCTGATTTCGGCTTCTATAATGAATACTGATTTCTTTAGAAAAAAAAATGTTTCTCAACCTCATTTAGCATCAGCGAAGAGCGTGAATGGGGGTACCCTTACACCATCGGCAATATCTCTGGTGTCGTCCTAAGGATTTTCGGGGAACATGGCATATACATCTCAGGACATATTAAGGTACATTTTGAAACCCATCTTATTGAGTACAGGGGGGGGGGGGGGGGGGGTGCACGGTAGCCAGGGCTGGCTTATGGACTAATTAATTAATGTTTTTGTGTGATTTTTATTTTTATTGTTCCCTCAGTCCACAAAACTGTAATTGCCCTTTCAGGGACAAATACGGTTGTTTTAATTGAATTGAATTTTGAAATGGTTAGATTATTAGCTTGACGAATAAGAAGTCTGCGCCTGAATAACTGCCTTAACAACATGCCAACAAATTTATGAAAAGCACATGTCAAAATTAATAGTATTGAGAACACCAAGGTTCAGGCTATTTTGATCTGACTATTTCATTTTATTATCACGAGCAGGGGCGGATCAGTTACTTTGAAAGTGGGGGGGGGGGAGTTTCCAACTTTTTGACCTTGCTTCCACGGGCCAAAAAATCGAAAAGTTGAGGGGGTGGGGGGAGGGAGAGGGGGGGAGGGAGAGGGGGAGGGGACTCACCATTCGCCAAAATAACAAACACAAGGGGGGGGGGGTGTGAGGGACTTTGTAAGAGCATTTTAAAGAATTTTGGGTCTCGAGCATTCCCCTCCCCCCTACCCCCACCCAGATCCGCCCCTAACGAGGTATATGAAATTTGTAATAAACGTTAAGATAAAACAGTTTTTCAGTGTCATACAAAATCATGTCTGGGGCGTTAGAGTGAAAAAAAAACTAATTTTTCTCCTACTTTACACGCTAATAACGCACAAACGGATCGTCTCACCAACCTCCTGCGTGTATACGTTATGGTACAAATCTGCAGTAGTAAAGGAAATGAATATATAAAACATGTAATATGCGCAAAGATTATATATATATATATATATATATATATATATATATATATATATATATATATATATATATATATATATATATATATATATATATATATATATATATATATATATATATATATATATATATATATATATGTCTGGCTCGTTAGGGTTGAACACGTTAGGTCTGATAAGGAAAAAAAATTATTTTGGTCCAACTTTACACGCTAACAGCATACCAAAGGATCGTGCCACAGACTTCTTACATACCTTATGGCAAATATCACTAGGGGTTAACCTAGTGAATCCCTCTTACCCCTTTAACTAAACACTGAATCTCCTGAAACATCTGCGATGCAATCAGATGTAATGAAGGCACAATTTTATTTTGCAGTAAATCAGCCATAGTCGAAATGGACTATTTATATATTATAAATACTGGAGCTAGCAGTTCACAAAATATAACGCCTTCCGGGATTGACAGAACGTGGTATCATCTCTTCTTCAGTGTGACTGCTTTTTTGACGGTGCGTCTCTCTCTCTCTCTCTCTCTCTCTCTCTCTCTCTCTCTCTCTCTCTCTCTCTCTCTCTCTCTCTCTCTCTCTCTCTCTCTCTCTCTCTCTCTCTCTCTCTCTCTCTCTCTCTCTCTCACATGGTCAGAGATTATTTAAACTTATATGTTTGCCGCTTTCCAAGTCTCAGCATGGTAGCTAGGTCTTTGCGTGAATTCAGGCCAACAAAGATAGTTCCAACATTGGCCTGCCTCCACGTTTCACGATAGATTAGTTTACTCTCGTCTTTCACTTGTTCAACAGCAAAGATTTTCAGGAACGGTACTGTCCGATCTACTGGATGGGTGGTGCTAACGACATTTTGAACAAGTGAACACTTAGAGCACTTCTTGTTGTGGATGTCACTTTTGTGATTTGCCCAACGCAGCTTGAGATTAGTAGTAGACCCAATGTACATGGCGGTTGATGACACGAGCACTGGATGACATACACAACATTTGCTGTTGTACACGTCATGTTCTGCCGTATATGCCACCGTCGTCCATCCCATGGAAATTTAAACTCTTGGACTTCGATGGCGCGCGCACACGTATCACAACGCTTGGCCGAGCAAGGGTAAAAACCGGGCCTGGGATGAGGACCATGTTGGACAAAGCGTCTAGGGACTGTGGGTTTGTACAGTTCACCTAAGTTTTTACGGCGCCTGTCTGCTGAAATTATCATATTCCTGGGGAAAATATCTTCATTCTCCGGATTTGAATAGAGAATGGAGATATTATTCCGAAGAATTGCTGATTTAGACGGGAGGCGATGATCATACGTCGTCACCCAGGCCAATTGTTTACCTTTCTTCTGCCGTGATTTGTTAAGAATATCAACCCTGCTTTTGTTAGCTCCATAATTGGTTTCTTTGAGGACATAGTCGAAATTCCAACCGGACATAGAGAAATATCTGGAATACTCGTTGAGTCGAATCAAAAGAGTGTCATCATGACTGCAAATCATCCGAAGACGTGTACCAAATCATGAAATCAACCCTTTAAAAACTGCCGGAGAGTGGCAGCTCGTTGGTGGTAAGTAGGAGTGGCAGTGCTTAGAAAACACGTCTGTAATGTTCCGTCCGTCTTGCAGTTCTAGCCTGACATCTAGATACTCTGCAGTAAACCCATGCGAAACTGTCCATCTGATATGTGGAGGATGAAGAGTCTGAAGGTGTGCTTGAAACTCTTTTGCGTGGTCTTTACTGAGAAGAATTGCGGATCCATTATCTCTGAACCTGCTCCAATCAAGATGACGTTGTCGAGGGCGATCCTGCTCATCAGCGAAAGAAGAAAGGAGAGGTACTGGCGATGAAGATACTAATGCTTCAACAAGCTCACCCATAAACACATCTACATAGTCACATGCATGGCACGGTCCCATTGCTGTGCCTTTGTTTGCTTCACAAAGGTAGTGTTACCTTCACCATCCGTGTACGCAGCACAGTTTTCATGCAGAGCAATGTTAAGTGCCTGAATAATGAATAATAAATAATAAAATAATTACGGTATTTATAATGCGCTTATCTTATAATAATTATAACTCTAAGCGCGCACTCACAACTCGCGCACGCATGCGCACGCTTTAGACAACGACTCACGTACCACAAATAGTGAAATACATTACGACAGTCTGCTTAGGGTGGGGAGTGTGGTGGTATAGTGCTAGAACTGTTGAAAGAGGTGAGTTTTGAGGGCGGACTAGAAGGAGGACCGTCGCCTCAAGCACCAGACGGCGAAGAGAGGACTGAATAATAACTAGGAGGAGAGAGAGTGTTTCTGACGGAGAGAGAGTGGGAGAGTGTTCCAGGTGGATGGACCGTATACTGAGAAGGAGCGGCGGCCGAAAGTGCTGAGTTTGGTGCGGGGGATGTGGAGGCGGAGAGGGTCGGAGGCGGAGTGGAGGGAGCGGGGAGGAGTGTAGGGGTGAAGTAAGTTTGAGAGATAGGCGGGAGCGCAGTTGTTCAGGGATTTGTAGCAGAGAGACAGAATCTTGTATTGGATGCGTTGGGGGATGGGAAGCCAGTGAAGGAGTTTGAGCAGGGGATATAATTATGTGGTCGGATTTTTTCTTTCTGAGGACGAGGCGGGCAGCATTGTTCTGGACGCGCCGGAGAGGGAAAGTGGTAGAGTGAGGGAGGCCGGAAAGGAGAGAGTTGCAGTAGTCGATGCGAGATAGGATGAGAGAGACAGCAAGTTTGGTGGCAGCTTCGGTAGTGAGGTATTTTCTGATCTGACTGATGCGGCGGAGGTGGAAGTAGCATGCCTGTGCCGTGGCGGAGACGAAGCTGGTCATGAAAAGAGAGGAATCGAGGATAACGCCGAGGTTTTTGGCCGAGTCAGAGAGGGAGATGGGGGTGCTGTCGAGTTGAAGGTGGAGGGAGGGAGGGAGCTGGGAAAGTTTCTGGCGAGTGCCTACCAGCATGGCTTCCGTTTTGTCGTCATTCAGTTTCAGCTTCTTTGCTGTCATCCAGTTTTTCACGTCTTCGTAGCAGTCAGCCGTGCGAGTCAGTAGTGACTGAGTGTTGTCGAGTTTGTCTTTGTCTAGTAGTTGTGAGTCGTCAGCGTAGAGGTGGTGATGTATGTGGTGAGACTGGATGATGTTGGACAGGAGAGAGGTGTAGAGTGTGAAAAGAACCGGGCCCAGGACGGACCCCTGTGGAACTCCGCAGGAGAGCGTGACTGGGTTGGAGGAGACGCCGTCGATGGTGACGGACTGCTGTCTGTCGGAGAGGTAGGAGAGAAACCAGGAGTGAGCAGAGTCAGTGATGCCAAAGGAGTAGTGAAGGCGGTGTAGGAGGATAGAGTGGTCTATAGTGTCGAAGGCGGCAGAGAGGTCAAGTAGCGTAAGAAGGGAGATGTTGCCCGAGTCGGTGGAAAGAAGCAGGTCGTTTAAGATATGTAGAAGGGCTATTTCAGTGCTGTGATGTTTGCGATAGGCAGACTGGAAGGGACTGAGGAGGTTGTTGTCGGCGAGGTGGAGGTTGAGCTGGTTGAGAACGACCTTCTCAAGAAGCTTGGACAGGAAAGAGAGATTGGAGACTGGGCGATAGTTTTTGAGTTTGTTTGGGTCGAGGTTGTTTTTTTTTAGGAGAGGACGTACGATGGCGGACTTGAAAAATATCAGGGACGGAGCCGTTCTCTAGAGATGTGTTGATGATGTCGGTAATGAATGGCAGAAGTTTTGGAAGGCCGTCCCGGTAGAGAGAAGCTGGGAGAGGGTCTAGTTCGCAGGTTTTGAGAGGCATGGTGTTTATGGTTTTGAGGACTTCGTCCTGAGACGGGCCGGAAGGACGAGAGGGGGGTGCCGGAAAAGGGGGTGTCGGGAGGGCAAGGCGGAGAAGGCAGAGTGTCGAGTGTGTTGCGCAGAGTTAGGATTTTGTCGGAAAAATAGGTGGAAAAAGCGGACGGGAGTTCTTCTTTGCTGTGTGTGTTGAGGAGAGCAGACTCTTTAGAAATGCCTAGGAGTGTGTTCATGGTAGCGTAGAGGGGTTTGGAAGAAGTGGATTCCAGGATTTTGTTTACGTTTGGAGTCGGAGATCTTTCTGCAGACTTTGGATCTAGTTGTTTGGAAGATCTGTCTGTGAACGGTGAGGTCAGATGAGCGCCAGCGGCGTTCCGCTTGTCGGCGCTCGCGCATGTCCTCAGCTATGTCGTCAGTGAGCCAGGAGGAGGGGGGTTGGTTGGGTATGGAGCAGGTGGTGACAGGTTCATGGGTGTCTAGAAGTTTTCGAAGGGAGGAGTCGAAATGGGATGCAAGATCAGGAGAGGAGGCGGGGTCCAGGAGAAGGTCGACAGCTTCGTCGAAGAAGCTCTCTCGGTTGACAAATTTTAGTTTGCGACGAGAGACAAGGAGCTTGGGTTTTTTCGGGGGAGGTATGTTGAGGGAGACGAGAATAGCGAGGTGGTCAGAGGGAAGCACAGAGGAGGTGTCAGAGTCGAGAAAGAGTTGATCGGAGGTGCGGGTGATGATCCAGTCGAGGGTGTGGCCGAGTCGGTGGGTGGGTTTGGTGATGTGTTGTGTAAGATTGTGGTTTGAAAGTGATGTGCAAAGGCGTTTTGTGTCAGGGTGGTCGGGTTTGTCGAAGTAGAAGTTAAAGTCGCCAAGAAGGATGTGTTTGCCGGTTCGTGTGCTGTAGTGGTCGAGGAGGATGTCAAACTCGGTGAGGAACATGGAGTTTGTGAGTTTGTTTTGAGAGCTTGGAGGGGGGCGATAGATACATGAAAAGATGAGGGACTGGCCAGGGAGTGTTGCTACGGCCTCGACTGATTCAAAGGAGGGATGAGCAAAAGGTAGAGACTGAAATGAAATGAAATGAAATGAAACGAAATGAAACTTTATTTCTGAACGGAAGAAGCAGTTAGCACACGTGCCATTTTTCACGCTTGCCGTTGCTAATCTACAAAGGTACAACTCTGCTAAAGGTACACAGCTACTAACATACAAAGGTACGAAGCTACTAAGATACAAGTGCACATAATATAACAAGTCGTTCAAAAAAGAAAGAGACTGACAGAAGGAGAGGTGAGCGGAGAGACAGTCCCTGTAGATGATGGCAATGCCACCCCCTCTGGAAGCGCGCGGGAAGGAGGCCAGGCGGTAGCCACTCGGGGTGACGCTGGCGACGAGGGTTCATCGCCAGCTGAGCGGAGCCACGTTTCGGTGATCACGACAACATCTAGGTCATTGTCTAGAATGAAACCTGAAATCACGTCGGCTTTGCCATCTTTGCAGACAGACTGTGCATTGAACAGACACAGTTTTAGGTTGGGTGAGACAGAAGAGGAAGAGGAAGAAGAAACGGACGAAGACGAGGACAAAGGAGGAGGAGGGTGGGGAGGGGGAAAAGAGAATGGAGGGGGGGGGGAAGATGGAGGAGGGAGGAGGGAGTGGGGAGGAGGAAAAGACGGGGAAGGAGAACCGGGCAAGAAAAAGGATGCGAGAGGAGGGTGAGGGGGGAGGGGAAATGGGGAGGAAGGAGAGTAGGAAAAGATGAGGAAGAGCGAGGGGGAGGGTGAAGGGGAGGAGAAAGGGGGAGGAGGGGACGAGGAGGAAAAAGCAGGCGGTGGAGGAGGGGGTGAGGGGAGGGAGGGGGAGGAGGCGGCCGAGGAGAGCAGGGAGCGGTAGGTGAGGAAGACAGGAGAAGAAATGGGAGAAGAAGGAAGGGATGGGGAGGCGGGGGGAGGCGGAAGGGGTGGAAGGACATAGGAAAAGGGGAAGAAGTGTGTGGTTGTGGGTGTGGTGGTGAGTCGTGCCTTCTGCTAATTCCACCCCTGCGGCCTCTCTTTCGCGACCGGATGCCACGTAAGGCATTTGCAACACTGCATTCATTAGTTACGTCAAGGGGGGATGGGTGTAGCTGTAGTTGTTTTTCCGCGGCGGGTATGCCCATGCCATTGTTGACATTAGGATAAAGAGCAATGACGTCACATATAGCAAAACAAGAGGACGGTGGTAAAGGCGCAAATGCTTGGTTTATTTGATGAATTTTCTGCAGAAATTCTTTCGTGTCGATAATCTGGTAAGGGAGATATTCAGTCAAGTGTCTAATGGCAATCTGAACAAACTTAGAAAGTGGCTGTACAGGAGTGCCACTACCAGACAAAAGAAGTCTGTTTGGGTAAGGTTTAGGTTTATGTGTTTTAACTAGAGGTTTAAGTTTACCAGGACGGGTGTTGTTGATGCCTCCTACATACTCAGCTATATCCTGAGAAAACTTCCCCTTTCCCTTCCAAACCTCACAAAATGCTTTCACAGAGGAAATAACATTAGATGTGGAATCATGAGGTAGAATGGCATACTGTTCTGGGTCATTACGTTCTTCAAAGACGGTAATATCGTCATCAACTGAAGAAGTAATAACAGTTACACCGGATTTGTCAGCAAAACGACAAGCAGCGTTATGCGTTAATGGTAGTTGTTTCAGTTCTTTTAGGGCTGCACGCTGATTAGGGGTAAGGTTGTCCTTATTACGCCTTCTTTTCTTTAAGTCTAGAAATTCCCTAGAGCACCTTTCAATGAATGCTTCAAGGGCATGATCACCTTTAAGGGCGATGTTTTTAGTTGGTTGATACCAAGGCAGTTTTTCAAAAGGTGCCTCAGAGTTGGCAGATTCAGCGTCATCTGACTCCCCCCCCCCCCCCCCACCCGGGTCTGCCCTGGGGGACTTGTGTGGGGTTAACTACTTTTTAGTTCTCAGGGTCACCCTGGTCAGCCCCACAGGGTGGGTTTCCTTTCCGATTCTGGGGCATGTGTTTCTGTCTACCCTTGCTCCATTCACCTGTATTTGCCTTTTTAAAACTCTTCCTACTGTCTGCGCTGCTGTAGCTCTTGATATTGGATGTGTGTTGCTAAATGGTCTTAGCTTTATTTAGGCCCCATGTCGTATTTAACGTATTGGACCGGCTGGCGACATACATTCAATATTCTGTTTAGTTGGGGTTTTTTTCACAAGCAGTGCAGGCACGTCCTGAGAAAGCCTTGTTGCTGTCGGGACGTTAAGCAATGTACAATAATCATAATCATCAGTCATCTGACTCTCCGTTTTTTAGGTAGTGCTATTGATGCCAACGCAAACGTTTCGCCCAAGCATAAGTACCAACAACCTGGTCACAAACACCAATGCTTTCCTTAGGCGATGGAGCGAAACAATCGGAAAGTCGACATAAAGATATCTGGTCCTTGGTTAATGTCACGTTATTAGTCAGATTGATTGGGTCAAAACATTTCAAGTATTCTTCAGTGGGAACAAAAACTTTAATATCTTGGTCTTGTGTTTCCCGTTACGTTTACCTCGCTTCCGTTTCTGTCTGTGTTTGCGAGTACATTTACACTGTACGTTATTAGAAGAATCGCCAGAGCTTTGTAATTACCGATCAGATACTAATCGAAGAGATCCAGTCCCACAGTTGGAACGGGTTATATTGCTAGTAAGTGTTCTTAATTTGAATTCATGATTTTTCTTATTTTATATATATATATATATATATATATATATATATATATATATATATATATATATATATATATATATATATATATATATATATATATATATATATATATATATATATTATACATGTTTTATCGTCTCCTGTATCGTCTGATGTATTTTTTTATATGTGTACAGTAGCAGGACAGTTTGGAAGATAGGCATTGATATGCCTAAAACTTTTTTACAAAACTTAAAATAAAATGTTACTGAATAAATTAGCAAAGTACTGATTAAGTATTCTTACATTATTTGTCGGGTGTTGTCGGTGCGTCTGCTATAAAAAGTGGCCCTTAAGATTTGACTATTAGTATACTTGGTATAAAAACGTCATAAACGCACACACTCATGTAGCGAGTAATGTTGGTCACAAGCTAGTAAGCTAAAAATGATCGGACTGACGTCTGCCGTAGTGGCCCGCGCACTGCCGTGCCCGGGCCCACTGCGGCCAACGTCGGCCCGAGGACCTCTGCTTGCTGGGAACGTTGGCTTCTTCACTACTAGTAGAAGCAGAGTGTGTTTGTGCCCTTAATCAGTTAATTGATAAATGGTTCTCTGAAATAAATGACATTAAAGTATCAGGTGCAATCTTTCTTGACCTGAAAAAAAGCTTTGATCTTGTCAACCACTCTATCCTACTAAATAAATACACCATTCTATCACATTGACTCAAATACTGTCTCTTTGTTATCTTCTTATCTCAGTGACAGAACGCAGAAAGTACTGCTAAATGGCACATATTCCTCCGACGGGTTAGTAACTTGCGGTGTTCCACACGGGTCTATTCTAGGGCCCTTATTATTTAATCTATTTATTAATGATTTTCCACTGTGCATATCTCATTTAGACGCAAACTGTGATCTGTTCGCAGATGACACGACCATACACACATCTCATAAAGATATAGCAACCATTAATAAGGTACTCCAACAAAGTCTTCATGAAGTAGCAGGCTAGTGCAGTGATAATCACATGATTATTAGTATTCCAAAGACAAAGAGCATGTTAGTTACACTCGTCAGAAACACCAGCGTGGCCTACGGCCTTTAACACTCTCCTTAGATAGCCAACCTGTAGAACAAGTAACTAGGCATCGCTTATTAGGCGTTATAGTAGACAACTGTCACGACCCCCGCTTCCGTGACGCGAACTATGAGCGCTACCACTCGAGAACAACCAACCCACATAAACACAAACACCAGAGGAACAATTACAACAACATTTATTACATATGAAACTAACAATAATCAAAATGTCCTCACTCAATCATATCCACGCGCTCACACATCACATTCACACACACACACACACGTCCAAACTCCCCAACCCGAATATCCATTATACACAATACAAAATAACAAATATATAATAAAACAAATATTGTTAATAAAATACAAATGAAAACTGAGAAGACGAATATACCATTCACAAGCTACTGAATTTCCTCAGCGGGAACACGAACTTAAAGTTCAAATTAAATTAATGCTTTCGCTTCCTCGATAAATACCTTCATAGCACATGGCTCCTTTAAACACAATATTTCCGAATACACAATATCGAATATATAATGGAACAAATACCCTTAATAAAACACAACTGAAAGTGAAGCAATGGTTGGTTGATTGTACATTGCTTGACGTCCCGACAGCAACAAGACTTTCTCAGGACGTGCCTGCACTGCTTGTGAAAAAAAAAAACCAACTAAACAGCATAGTGAATGTATGTCGTTAGCAACACACATCCAATATCAAGAGCTACAGAAAGCGCAGACAGTAGGGAGAGTTTAAAAAGAAAAATACAGGTGAATGGACCAAAGGAAGACAGAAACACATGCCCCAGAATAGAAGGAATAACCACCTTGTGGGGCTGATCAGGGTGACCCTGGGAACTAAAAAGTAGTTGAACCCACCCAAGTCCCCCACAGCAGACCCGGGTGGAGGACGAAAGTGAAGCAAACTTAGTATAGTTCACAAGCCACCGGACCTTCTCGACGGAAGCACAATCGTCAACCTCGGCTCAGCTTAACGCTGTTGCTTCAGCGATAATGTCTTTCGTAACATAAGGCTGCTTTTAAATACAATATTTCACAATCTTTCTGTCACTGCAATAAAGTTCCTCTCATAACATTGTCACTTCGAGGAAATGATGTTGATCTCACAACGTCCTTTACAAGTTTACAAATAGACCAGACTTTAACTTAAATAAGTTAGAAACTACTAATGAATGGAGCGACACGACCTGGCTAAACACGGGGCGTGCCGTACAGTGGCTGCATGCACAAGGGGGGGGGGGGGTAAGTTTTGTACCACGTGATCTATACATGCATGCTCACCTCTTCAGCGCTTTTCTACATGAAACCGTTTGACACACTTGTGTACTGTTGTCTGCTGGTTACTGTGTTGGTGGTATTATTCGGGTTACGCTTTTATTAAGGGTGCAATCCGAGGATAAAGACAGGTACCGTGTTTGTGTGTGACTGAACAATAAGTTATCGGAGTCTCACAGTACTGAGTAGTTCTGAGCATTCATTCTCTTTTCTGGAATACTTTTGGTATTGTGTTATCCCTGTGCTTTATGCTCAGCTTTTTAGCCTCCAGTATTCTCTGTGATACTGTTCAGTAATAGTATCAGGTACTACTGAACTCTTGTATGCTCATTTATATTATCGTGGTTCCTTTGTTCCAAATGGTGCAGTCTAAGGAAAAGACAGTACAGTTATGGCGGGAATACTAAAACATTCACAAGAAACTGTCGCACATACAAAAGCCTTTCATTTTAAACGTTTAAATTCTTTATGTAGAGTATGTGGAGGAAGGTCAAAACGAAGATTTGATGAAAAAACAATCAAACTTTGTAAAATGTATGTAACTGAACTTCAGGAAATAGATGGAATCACTAAACTAGCAGTCTCCCCTTTTCGTATGAACAAACAAAAGGGACACATAATTAACGAAGAACCGGAAAAAGGAGACGTAATTCAAATCAATAACAAAAACTGTATTCACCCCTGAAAGCAAAATTCTAAAAACTGCTAATATAAAGGAACCACCAGTGTGATATGCTTAGGACCCGTTACTTGTGTTCGTGTTGATATAAAGGCCCGGTGTGATGTGCTTCAGACCTGTTATTTGTGTTAATGTTAATATAAAGGAACCAGTGTGATGTGCTTAAGACCTGTTACTTGTGTTAGTGGATATGCGTTTATTGTGTAAACCCAAGTGTACGGCATAAACACAGTACACAAATGCTGGTATCAGCATGTTTGTGTTGCGTCTTGATGGACCTAACGGATTACCAGCTTCTCAGCAGTGGAGTACTTTCTGACGCTAGTGTTGCTCTTGCAGGAATGGAACCCAAAATCTAGTAAGTGATAACAATAGAGGCTAGAATGCTGCGTAGATACATAAACTTTTCATCCCACATAAAAATGACATGCACAACAGACTGAGCTTGAAAGTTGATGCTTTTTTTTTTGTCAGTGCATGTTCATTGTATTGCAAATATGAAATGTAACTGCTCTTGAAGGTGCGCTGGTAGTAAGCAGCATGGGCATGTTTAGTATGAAAAGAAAGCAAATTTTATCAGCTACAAATTTACACTCATGTTATAATGACATTTTTGAGAAAAAAAAAAAACGAATTTTGTGAATGTTCAGTTACTAACACTTTTCAGTGTTTCTGCTGCAGTGCGCCAGTAGGCGGCTGTCAGCACGTACACATAGTGTAGGGTATTGGAAGAGGACTTCTCTCTAGGACCATGAATAGCTCTTTCACTCTGTCTGAAGAGGGGCGCGCTAATTGCCACCACGCCCGGAAACTGCCACAGATGGCTTATCTGCACTCAGTGGCCCCCGGTCCGCTCCTAACTAAAAGTGTGGTTCTGCACAGCCGTGCCCACGGCATCATTTCCAAAATTTTGGATGTGTCATCTAACGACATACCAATTGCAGGAGTTTAATCGACCATGATAATTCAAGTCAAGCGCCAATCTAATCTGCCACTACCCTTGAATTATCATGGTCGATCCAACTCCTGATGTAAGGCGTTGGGTTAAAATGGTTTTCGACGAGACACAACGAATGCAGTTAATAAGTAGTATTCATTTTCTTTCGTTAACCCCTTTCCTGCCAGTGGACACGATTTTTTCACCCATTGGAAGCTCAAAGCCATAGACCCCCATCTGTCCAACGAACACGGATACAGAATAAGTGCAGCAAGAGGCGATTGCAGGGGCTCATGAAGTTCTATGCCTCTTTCATTTGGATGGCTTTAGTATTCCAGCAGGCCAGTTGGTTAAACCTTGGTACAAAACGATTTTAATAAAACGTATATGTCGATCGGCAGATGTCAGTGATCAAAGCAGTCGCATTTTTCAAAGTGCATAACTGTTAGTGTATCACCATCACCACAATCACCATTATCGTCATTATCGCATCATCAAGTCGTTTTCCATTAATTGTGTATTTATCATCATCACTATCACAATAGTTTACTGTTAATAACAGCAAGAGCCACTACGACAAAAGAATATTGACCCCCCTCCCCCCTCACCTCCCCCTCCCAACCTCATACCCCACCCCCCACCCCCCCCCCCCCACCATCACCTGCCTCAACCCCCCACCGCCCTGACGGACATCCACCAAACTGCACGGGTTCGGGAGGATCTGTGGAATAGCCCACCCAGTACACAAAGCCCATCGGGCCCACGACGGCCGCAGTGGGTCTGCGCAAGGCTTTTTTTCTTTTTTTTTTTTTTTTTTTTCTTTTTTTTTTTTTCCTTCTTTGACACATGTAATTGTATAACAAGCAAATTAATTATTCATGAGCTTGCTCGGTATACCCTGTCACTTGTTGATGAATTCTCAAGCCAAGGTCTTGCGAAATAAAATACAAAATGCTGTTCTGCTGAAACACTAATGCATCCTTTTTTTAAACTAAGACAACGTTCACACTTTGATTAATTTAAATTGATTTGCCGTTCGGCTTCAGCAATGCCGAAGATATTTCTCGTCCGTGTACGTGCCTCCATCGTGTGCTTCGGCGCTCGCATTGAACGTGGAAACCCGTAAAAGCGATACAAAGAGTACAAATAACTAAAGAAACTAACCTGTAACTTCAAACCTTCATGTTGTAGATGCGTAACGCCAACTGTAGTCGCGAAATCAACATTCCAAACTAAACTAACACCGAAAACTGTATTATCGTAGGAGGAAGCTGTAACAGCCAAACACTGAAAATTTACTGAACACAGTTAGCTCCCTTGCTTCAAGAAACCTGTCGTCTGCTGTCTCGCCAGTATTTGTTGTTTGTTTTTGTTTGTTCGCTACTTTTCTTTTCTTTTTCAAGTTATTAAGCACATTGTTGATATGGGTGTTTCATTGTCAAACTTTACTTATGAATTAAACTCAATTTAAAATCATTTTGTGAATACGCATATGTCTTGTTTCGGTGTGCACGTGATCAGTGGTCTTAGGTGTGCAAACCTAACATGCAAAGAAGTACCCAACGGAGAAAGAAACACTCTTAGAAAAGACGGGTACAACACAATTTATTAATGTTTCGGGTAAATACCCTTTGTCAAAATAGACAAACAAACAGAGAGAGCAGCCGCTACTTATCTTCATTCGCAGAAGGAATGTGTCTAACATGGTCGCACAGAGTGGAGGACAAGACTGAAGCAAAGGTAAAGTTTTGTTTTGGACTGGGTACACAAATTATATTGAGCAGCATTTTGCTTGATATAGTGCGGAAAACAGACAGATGTGATTACTTGATCAGAATCTAATGTCCTCGTGTTCGACTCGGACATTTTGATTCGGGTCTCGTAATCACATCTGCCTGTTATCGGCACTATATCAAGCAAAATGCTGCCCCTTATAATATAATATAATATAGTTACCTACGGCAGGCTACTAACCACAAATGAGGCATTAGTAAGAAGGCCTTACCTCCCCCCACCCCCCACCCCCCCACCCCCCACCCCCACCCCCACCCCCCTTGTACCCGCTGCCTCCGGTACAAAACAGTTTATAGGCCGTTTGACATCGGACGCACAACGTTTTTGCCAAATATCTCCACAAAGAAAGACTTTTGTACCACTTCAAGAACAAATATCATTTAGTGTCAATTGACCTAAAACGGAATATTTTACTGAACTCCTGTGATTTGTCGATTTCGCTCAATAGTCGTAAACATTTGGTGACAAAAAGTCTTTTTTTCCATACCCATCAGATTTCAATATGGAGATCAAGCATGTAGACTGCATGTATACCTGCGCTGTTTCAGCTTTGAATACTTGACTAATTCACGTGAAAATGAATCTTTCTTATTCTGGGCTTAATATTTAATGAAATAAATCCGACATTTTATGACAGTCCAGCAAAACTGACACATTGTTCGAGTTTCTTAAAAGTAAATCGTATTAGGTCAACTGTCTCTGAATGATATTTGTTCTAAGATTGGTAAAGAAAAGTGGTTCTTTGAGGAGGTATCAGCGAACAAACGTTTTGCGCTCAAATGTCAAACGACCTAAACACACACTGTTTACAATACTGGTGACAGCATCCACAAGGTGAATACGGTAATACGGTCATCTCGAAGTAATTATTATGTATTTTGTCTTTTCTTTCAACGTTCCCCCATCCCTTTTTGTTCACCCGCCTCCCCCCCACACACCCCCACCCCACCCCCACCCCCTCCCCTCCCACCACAACCTCACATCCTCCGCCTTCCTCACCTGGATCAGCCTCTCCAAAAACACGTACTACAAGCGTGCTGCGCTATGAGCTGGGGGCGGACTGGGTCCTGGGAGTTTGTGCTGTATATGCTATATTTATATATGTGTGCTATATGATTTATTATTCATTTTTGTGTATGCCCAGTGCAAAAGGTCATTGGGCTGACGCCGGCCGCCGTTGGCCTGCGCACGGCACTGTGCGCGGGTCAACGGCGGCCGACGTCGGCCCAGTGGTCTTTTGCGCATTGGGTGTGTGCTGGCCTTAAGGCTGTTAGGTCCAAACTCAAACACCATAAAAGCCATTATTTGTATACTCAGTATTTGTATAGAAGAGAGACGAGACCCTACCTGTTGAGTAGCATGGCCGCCAGGACAGGTCCCACAAGTTCACGCTCTACTCTTTGCTCCTCTACAATCGTCTGTACCGCCTGACGAAACCGGTTTAAACCAGGTTCTCGGGCTGGATCTCTGTTCGGTCGTTGTTTGATTTGGTATGTTCTGTCTGGCTGTTTGAGGTCGCAGAGAGTGTCATAGCCTTTTCTGATTGTTTGGTTGCTGATGCTAATTGTTTGCAGTCTTGTTCTGATTGGCCGGTAAGGTAAGGTGAATGTCCAATATCTTCTCCACATTCATCGGTATCTGGTGTGTCTGACGTGTTCTCTGTTTCTCTTTGGCTGGTTGCTGACGATAAATGGGTGGTTTTTCTTTGTGATTGGTCATTGGGTTGATGTTTGAGTGAAGATTTCTTGTCCATTGTTTATAAGACGTCAGTAGATCTTGATTTTGATTTATCGTCATGTACCATTACCGTCTGTTTAGTACAGCAGTGTTTTCCGTAAGGAGTTGGCCGCTGTTGTCTTCGATGACTGTGGTTGTTCGCTGTTGAGTCTTGGTGAGGGTCCTTAGCGTTTCATAAGCCTTCTTGCTGTTGCCGTTTGCCATGCCCTCTTCCACGCTACAACACTGGTCTTCAATCCAATCTTCTTTGGCTTCTTTCATCCTCTTCCTGATCTTCTTGTTGACAAGTCTGTACTTGTTTGCTGATGTGAGGTCTTGGCCTCTCTTTTTCTTCCAGGCTCTCCTCTCATCACAGAGATCGAGGATGTCATCGGTGACCCAGGGCTGTTTGCGCTTCCTCTGCTTCCCCAGCACTTCTTCTGCTGTAGAAAGTAACACCTCTTTTATATTTCCAGCAAGGGTGTCTACGTCGCAGTCCAAAGTAGCCAAGGCTGCAAATCTGCCTCCCACCTGGGCTTGGAAGAGCTCTTCTACTTCCGGGTCTTTTAGCTTCTGGAGGTCGAATCTGATGCGAGGGCTCTTGCTATCTCGTTTCAATGCCAGCTTCAACTTGAGGCTAGTAAGGACGAGGTTGTGGTCGCTGCCAATATCAGCACTGCTTGCAGACTCAGAAAAGAAAATCCAGGCCTTTGAGAACAAGTGCCTGAGGAAGTTGCTCCGCATCTCGTACCGCGAGCACAAGACCAACGAATATGTACGGAGCATCGTCACTTCCCTGGTGGGCCCACATGAACCCCTTCTGGCAACCGTGAAACGGCGCAAGCTTGCTTGGTTTGGCCACGTGACCCGACACAACACCTTGTCCAAGACTATCCTCCAAGGCACTCTCGAAGGAAGTCGTCGGCGAGGTCGTCAGAGAAAGAGTTGGGTCGCAAACATAAAAGAATGGACCGAACTCGAGATGCCAGACTTGCTTGCCACCGCCCAAAATAGAACTCAGTGGAGAGCACTGTCTGTTGCTGCTGCCTTTCAGTCCCCCCAAAGCCCAGTTCGGGCAAGGGACTGATGATGATGATGATGATGACCATTACCGTGGATTTTTGGTTCTGTTCAGTGTTGCTGTCAGCAAATGTTTCTATGGCGGGCAAATGTGGATGATCGCTTGCCATCTTGTTGCGTCTGTTTTCCGAGGAAACATTATTACTCGTAGCGTATTTAGAAGTCTTGCGTACGACCAACAGTTTATCTTTTGGATGTGTTCATTCTACCACGCAAATCTCTCTTAGATTTCCCTGTGGGAGCTGAGACTGTTTTTGAATCCAGGTGAGATCCTCCCGCGGACTCTTGGGAAGACCCAGACAAAACAGAGGTTCTAGATCTGCCCGTCGTATTCGTCACGGGAGACGGTGAATCAACCAAATGTCCACTTGTAGAAACTAAACTTAAGCTAATTGAATTTTGGACTTGTGGTGCATCTGCAAAATGTACAGCTTTTGATCCCGGTAAGCAAAGGTCCTCGGGGCTCACGACGGCCGTAGTGGGCCCGCGCACGGTTGTGCGCTGGCCCACTGCGGCCGTCGTGGGCCCGAAGATTGTTTGGTACTGGGATCAAAAGCTGTATATTTTGCAGATACTACTGGGATCCTCTGCTTTGTCGTTTGGCTCCAACATAAACTCAGTGCAGTGAAAACTGTCCTCGCTCGGGCCTTTAACGTCTCAGTCTCCTGGCTGAGTGTCCATGGCTTCTTCTGGTACTGCACAGGTTTCTTCACCTGTCGTCTCAGAGGCGCACGTCTCATCTGCCATGACGACTGCTGCATGTTCAAGGTGTTTCTTGGCCGAAGATTGTTACGAACAACTTTGTCTGTTTCTCCTCCCTCGTGTGTCTCCGATTCCTTCTCACTGAAAACATCTTCGTCAGACTGCGCCACGAAGAAGATACCCTCGCTTTTGTTGGACATACCTTCAACACTCTTCTGCTTACATCATCATCATCATCAGTCCCTTGCCCGAACTGGGCGTTGGGGGGACTGAAAGGCAGCAGCAACAGACAGTGCTCTCCACTGAGTTCTATTTTGGGCGGTGGCAAGCAAGTCTGGCATCTCGAGTTCGGTCCATTCTTTTATGTTTGCGACCCAACTCTTTCTCTGACGACCTCGCCGACGACTTCCTTCGAGAGTGCCTTGGAGGATAGTCTTGGACAAGGTGTTGTGTCGGGTCACGTGGCCAAACCGAGCAAGCTTGCGCCGTTTCACGGTTGCCAGAAGAGGTTCATGTGGGCCCACCAGGGAGGTGACGATGCTCCGTACATATTCGTTGGTTTTGTGCTCGCGGTACGAGATGCGGAGCAACTTCCTCAGGCACTTGTTCTCAAAGGCCTGGATTTTCTTTTCTGAGTCTGCAAGCAGTGTCCAAGTCTCACAACCGTAGAGTAGAATAGACACTACGAGGGACTTGTAAAGCCTGTACTTGATGGTGAAGCTGATGGAGTTACTTCGCCATATCCTGTCCAGCCTGGCCATTGCGGATGTTGCTGTACCTATCCTGATACGGATCTCTGCTACGCAACTACCGTCTTTGGACAGGGTGGCTCCCAAGTACTTGAAGCTATTGACCTCTTCTAGCTTCTGGCCGTTCATGTGAATGTTGCTGCTGCTGTCGCTTGTGGTGTTGATCATCACTTTGCTTTTATCCGTACTGATCTCCATGCCATAAGACCCTGCGCTACTTGAAAGTTTGTCTGTCAGGTTTTGGAGCTCACTATTGCTGCCTGCCATGAGGTCAATATCGTCTGCGAATCGAAGATTGCACAGGGATCTGCCACCAATAGAGATTGAAGTATGGTGGTCGTGGAGGGTTTCCTGCATGATCTTCTCCAGGAATATGTTGAAAAGGACAGGAGAGAGCAGGCATCCTTGACGGACACCGATCGTCGTCCTGAAGAACTCGCCTGACTGATTGTTAAGTAGAACCGCGCTGCAGGCGTTCTTGTAAAGCGCTTCTATCATTTGGATCAGTCCCTCCTCTATGTTGAACGATCTCATGACTTGCCAGAGTCCGTCGTGCCAGACGCGATCAAATGCTTTCCTGAAATCAATGAAGTTGTGGTAGAGTTCGCGCTGATGCTGCAGATGTTTCTCGATCAGGACGCGGCAGTTGAAAATCTGCTCTACAGTGCTTCTTCCAACTCTGAAGCCAGCCTGTTCTTCTGCCAGCAGTTCCTCGGCGAAAGTTTTGAGGCGGTTGAGAATGATTCTAAGCATTACTTTGCTAGGGTGACTTATCAGACTGATAGTTCTGTAGTTCTGGCACTGTTTCATGTTTCCTTTCTTGGGGAGCGGGATCACTAGAGACTGTGTCCATTCTACTGGCCATTTCTTTTGCTCCCAGATCTTTTGACAGAGTGTAGTGAGGACCTTCGTTGTTACTTCTCCTCCATGTTTCAACAGTTCAGCAGGTATGTTGTCTACACCTGGAGACTTTCCTCCCTTCAGGCTGCGTACGGCTGCTTCCACCTCTTCAGCTAACACTGGCAGGTCTTCAGCCTTCCTGGCCCCAGCCTGGTTGTTTTGGAGGATGCTGGTGTCTGGCTCAGCCTTGTAGTTATACAAGTCTCGGCAGTACTCAGTCCATCTGTTTAGTACAGCAGTGTTTTCCGTAAGGAGTTGGCCGCTGCTGTCTTCGATGACTGTGGCTGTTCGCTGTTGAGTCTTGGTGAGGGTCCTTCTGCTTACATGATGTTTCAAATTGCCGAGACTTCGATACGGCCTTGATATTGCCTTCTTTAAAATTAACGATGTCTTTGAATTGGATACAACCGGTCTGGAGGTAGACTGGTTTTGGAATGAATGAAACCGGTCTGAATGTCGACGAATCCTTTTTGGGATTTACACAATCCGTTTTAGATTCTGATGTGAATTCAGAAGAATCTGGTTTAGGTTCTGATGGAAGAGTCAGTGTAATACATGCGTTGCGGAGTGCTGACTTTTCCGTGGGACTTTTTAATGGCTGGCAAAGAATTTCGTCTTAAGTGTCCTCCCTCTGGTTTTCGGTCAAAGTCAAGTGAACTTGTAGCCATTGACTTATTCTTTGGTAGAGTTCGTTCAGTCAGGGGTCTCATTCTACCAGCATCAAGTGACACCCTTCCCACCAGCCTGTATCGTTGTCCTTTGCGTTCCGTTAGAGGTCTCTTACGGTTCGCTTCTGCTTCATGAGCCGAACTGTCGAACTCTGGGTCGTAATTTTTGAAGGCATGCTGTTTGAACACATTCCTCTCGGCAAGGAATCTGCTGTACTCGTCCTGGAGGTAGCATATATGCAATGGAAGCAATGTGGTAATCAGCAATCAGCAAAGATTATGATGAGAAGAGGGAGAAGGGTACTAAGTAATAGTATTTCTGATGATGATGATGATATAATAATAATAATAATTATTATAATAATATAATAATAATAATAATAATAATAATAATAATAATAATAATATAATAATAATAATAATAATAACAAGTTACTATTGTTATTATTATCATCATCATCATCATCTTCATCATCATGAACCCATTCACCACCAGTGCTTGCAAACTTTGTGTTTTTTTTTTATAATTGTAAATTCGAAGATTCCAAGCCGTCAAAGGATACACATCGATACTACCTGAGTCATGTAGCTACGCTAATGCGGGGGATCATAAAGATCTTGACCTCATGCAGTGGGGTGATTTTCTTTTCTTTTCTTTTTTCTCGGCAGTGAAGGAAGGGTCCAATCAAATATTGATGATGATGCTGATGATAGCACTACAAATGTAATTAATGAAAACAGTGGTATATTACTGTTATGTGGACCGAGCGAAACACGGCGGCTTCTCACTAAGCAAAGGTCCTCGGGCCCAAGACGCGCAGTGGGCCCGCGCACGTCTGTGCGCCGGCCCACTGCGGCCCTCCTGGGCCCAAAGACGTTCTGCTGCTGTGATTGGTCAAAGTAATCAGTTGCCTACTATTCAGAACAGTGGCCTGAAACTTCGCATATAGACCAAGCCAACGTTTTTAGTCTGCCTTCATGCACTAGGGGCCAGCACAACACTCACTTGAATGGCGTGGTAGGTTTTCTGGGCGCATTTCAACTGCACCTTCTCCGTTTATGCGACTTTCCCCATCACCGCCTCGTGGCGCCAGCGTTCCTGGTCCATGCGCTGCTTGGTGGCCCACATGGTATAGTTGCTCATGCGTAACACGGAGTTGCAATGCTCCTACCGCCCCCACCATCCTCTGTACGCGTCGGATATCAGTTTGCGCGGCATCTGTCTTCAGACGCTTGTCTTTACAGTGTTTCTTTAAAACTGCAAACAAAAAACATAGCCCCGTTCATTGCCAGCGACTGAAAACGACGTTTCACTGAAGACTGTTCCTTAGATAATTAATCCTTTTGCAGCCAAGAAAACATAAACGCGAGCCGCCGGTTACCAGGACAGTACAAACGTGGCTCACAGCAGCTAAAGATGCCCTAAAAGGTTTCTTTGACTGCACCGAGTGGAATGTTTTCACGGACACTACAAGCGACGTTGCCGAGCTGGCTGACACAGTTTGCAGCTACATAAATTTCTGCGTAGACAGTGTTGTGCCTACAAAAAAAAAAACTGTTAAAATCTATTCCAACAACAAACCTTGGGTCACGAAGCACATCAAGATGGTCTTAAACAAAAAGAAGAAAGCTTTTGAAGACAAGAACAAAGAACAGTTACGGACAGTACAGAAGGAACTGAAAAGGGAGCTTAGGAAGGGGAAGGAAGCATATCGGAACAAAGACAGAAAAACCGTTTGAGACTGGTAACATGAAACGAGTGTGGGAGGGTATGAATCTGATGGGTGGGAACAAGAAACAAAAAGCGGTCCCGGTATTGAGCAAAACAACGGATTATGCCAACAACTTAAATCAGTTCTATGCAAGATTTGATTGTCACGACTTTGAGCATGAGAGGGAACAGGTCAAGGAAATGCTAGTTAGTGAACCTAAACACATGCAAAGTGAAGTGATTGTGGTAACTGAGGAGGAGGTGCTTAGCGTATTTAAACATACCAACCCAAACAAAGCGTCTGAGCCAGATGGTATTAGATCAAATGTGTTAAAATTTTATGCGCTAAACAACTGGAAGTGGCGCAGTGGTTAAGGCGTCTGCCTCCAATGCCAAAGGTGCGAGGTTCGATACCGGGTTCCGGCGTTGGATTTTTCTCCTCTGGTAAGTGTCACCGTCTGGGCAGTGGGCAGATGTTCACATCTGCACGGGACATAGACGACCCCGGCCCCCACGAGTCCCCTGCTGCCTTGCAGGCTTGGCCGCTTGGCTGCGGAAAGGCTAAGGGAGGAAACCCCTGAAATCAAAGCCCCCGTGTCTCCGGGGAAGGCTTTTCAGCCAGAGACTAAGACAAGGACAGTCTGATATAAAACCTACGACCCGAGGACCTCGATGCCACCGTCCCAGCTTGCTAGGCCATGGCAAACGAACCAAGGGTTTAAAGGGTGGGGCCAGTACTGCGCACACTGCACTCCACCAAAAAGCTCCACCGCGCAGGCTTTAGGAAACGCCCACGGACTATGACACTGAACTTTCCAAGTCCTGTAGCGATGGGCAAGGGGCAAAACGGCAAGTGAAAGATGTCACTGGAAGCCACAGTCTCAAACCTGCATGCAGGCGGTTCAGGATATTGGTCGCCTGGTGTTGACCTGGGGATGACAACGTCATTCGGCACACCCTGAACGACCAAGCAGCCTTCTCTAGGGACAGCACTGCTTGCTCCACACGGAGAGGGGCCTAGAAAAGGTGGCCTAACCAAAGCTTATCCCCACGTAACCCAGTTGGCTAGCCGCGGTCAACGGGCATCTTCTCATGCGGTCAGAAAACAAGAAAAAACAATGGATCCACTCTCATGACGACCACGACCGGACTCAACGTAGCATGCTGGAACATCCGAACCATGCTCGACACAGCAGACAGCGGACGCCCTGAACGTCGCTCCGCCCTCATTGCCCATGAATTGCGGAGGTTAAACATCGACATCGCCGCGCTCAGCGAAGTACGCCTCCCGGAGGAAGGCAGCCTCCAAGAACTTGGCGCTGGCTACACCCTCTACTGGTCAGGCAGGCCTGCATCAGAAAGACGGCTCTCAGGCGTGGGCTTCATGGTGAAGACCCACATTGCGACTAAGTTGGAAAACCTACCAACGGGTCACTCCGACCGCATCATGTCCATGCGCCTCCCACTGAGACACCAGCAATACGTCACCCTTCTCAGTGTGTACTCCCCAACCCTCCTGGCAGAGCCTGCAGAAAAAGACAAGTTCTACTCTGACCTGCGCAGCCTCCTGCAGAGCACCCCTGCAGACGACAAAGTCATCATCCTTGGCGACTTCAACGCCAGAGTGGGCCAAGACTCTGAAGCCTGGAAAGGAGTCCTCGGCAAGCATGGCGTTGGGAACTGCAATGACAATGGTCGCCTACTGTTGGAGCTCTGTGCAGAGCAGCAACTTGTCATCACCAACACTACTTTCCAGCAAAAGGACAGTCGAAAGACCACCTGGATGCATCCTCGCTCCAAGCACTGGCACCTTATCGACTATGTCCTAGTGCGTCAGAGGGACCGCAGTGATGTCCTCCTCACCAGAGTGATGCCCAGCGCAGAGTGCCACACTGACCACCGCCTTGTTCGCTGCAAACTCAGGCTCCGCCTCAAGCTGAAACCCAAGAAATGGGCCCCGCCCCCCCCCCCAAGAAAAAGCTTGATGCTGCCAGCCTTCAGCGTGACGACAAGAAAGCTGCCCTTCAGGCCGATTTACAGCGCATGCTCAAAGACACAGTTGATCCAGCAGACTCCTCCCCTGAAACACTCTGGGAACAACTGAAAACTGCTATTGTAAAATCTTCTGTGAAAGTCTTGGGCTTTGCTAGAAAGAGGAACAAAGACTGGTTTGACGAAAACGACGTAGAGATCCAGGAACTTCTAGCAAAAAAAAAGAGCCGCCCACCAGGCCCACCTAGCCCAGCCTTCCTGCCCTGTGAAGAAGTCTGCCTTCCGCCTCATCTGCAGCAGTCTCCAGCTCAAGCTTAGAGAGCTCCAGAACGAGTGGTGGTCCAGCCTCGCACAGAGGACCCAGCTCTGCGCTGACAACGGTGACTACAGGGGCTTCTACGAAGCACTGAAAGCAGTGTATGGCCCTAGGCACCTGGTACAAAGTCCCCTGCGAAGCGCTGATGGACAGGCACTCCTCACATATAATACCTCCATCTTGAACCGCTGGTCGGAATACTTTCAGGACCTCTTCGGCGCTGAGCGCACTGTTCAAGAAACAGTCATCCTCCAAATCCCACACCTTCCACTAAAGGTTGAATTGGACGAACCGCCCACCGCCGAAGAGACCCTCACAGCCATCCACCAACTCAAGAGTGGCAAAGCAGCAGGCATTGACGGAATCCCGCTAGAGATCTGGAAACATGGAGGCCCAACACTGCACAACAAGCTCCACGACCTCTTTCTCTGCTGCTGGGAAAAAGGAACACTACCAAAAGATCTCCGTGATGCAGTCATCATCACCCTGTACAAGAACAAAGGAGAGAAGTCTGCCTGCTCTAATTATCGTGGAATTACCCTGCTGTCCATTGCCGGGAAAATTCTCGCAAGGTTGCTCCTGAATCGGCTGGTACCTGCCATCGCTGAAGACCACCTCCCAGAGGGCCAGTGTGGCTTCAGAGCCAACAGGAGTACCACCGACATGGTCTTTGTGCTGAGACAGCTTCAGGAGAAGTGCCGCGAGCAGAACAAAGGGCTGTACGTAACGTTTGTCGACCTAACAAAAGCGTTTGACACTGTGAGCAGGCAAGGTATGTGGCAGATCCTGGAGCGACTAGGCTGTCCCCCAAAGTTCCTCAACATGATCGTCCAGCTCCACGAGGACCAGCAAGGCCAGGTCAGACTAAACAGTGACCTCTCAAAACCATTCCCCATTCGCAACGGCGTGAAGCAAGGCTGCGTGCTGCCACCGACCCTCTTCACCATCTTCTTCAGCATGATGTTGAAGCAGGCCACAGTGGACCTCGACGATGACGACGCAGTGTACATCAGGTATCGTCTCGATGGCAGCCTGTTCAACCTCAGACGACTGCAGGCCCACACGAAAACCCTAGACCAACTGATTCGTGAGCTGCTCTTTGCTGATGACGCTGCCCTCGTTGCACACACAGAGAGAGCCTTGCAGCGCATTACGTTCTGCTTCGCAGATGCCGCCCAGCTCTTTGGACTTGAGGTCAGTCTGAAAAAGACAGAGGTCTTTCATCAGCCGGCACCCAAGGAAGAGCATCGCCCTCCCCACATCACCATCGGCGAGTCCGAACTGAAGTCTGTACACCAGTTTACACCAGCCCTTTAGTTCTTTAGTACTAGCCCTTGGCTGCATCATCACGTCAGACGCCAAGCTAGACAAGGAGCTGGACAACAGGCTGGCAAAAGCGAACAGTGCTTTCGGGCGACTATTCAAGCGGGTGTGGCACAATCAACAGCTGAAAAAAGGCACCAAGATCAGCGTGTACAGAGCTGTGGTCCTCACCACCCTGCTGTACGGTTCCGAGTCCTGGGCCCTCTACCGCAGCCAACTACGACTCCTCGAACGCTTTCACCAGCGCTGCCTGCGTACCATCCTGGGCATTCACTGGAGTGACTATGTCACCAACGTCGAGGTCCTTGAACAGGCGGAAACTGTGAGCATCGAGGCTTTGCTGCTGCGGACACAGCTTCGCTGGGCGGGGCACGTCTCCAGGATGGAGGATCATCGCCTACCCAAGATCACTCTGTTCGGCGAGCTCGCCACTGGACACCGAGACAGAGGGGCACCAAAGAAGAGATACAAAGACGGTCTCAAGAAGTCACTTAGTGCCTGCCAAATCGACCACCGCCAATGGTCTTCGCTTGCTGCGGACCGTGACACCTGGCGCTCCACCATTCACAAGGCAGCCGTCTCCTTTGAGGACTCTCGCAGAGCTAACCTTAAAGACAAGCGGCTCAGAAGAAAAAACAAAGCTGTCGTAACTCAGAACCCTGACCAGACCTTCCCCTGCAGCCACTGCGGTCGAACCTGCCTGTCCCGGATTGGCCTCCGCAGCCACGAAAATGCCTGCAGACGACGTGGGCAAGCCCTATAGAATCTTCGTTCGCGAAGTCAAGCCAAGAAGAGAAACAACTGGACCGAATTCTTTGCTATATTTTTGACATGTCACTTACCCAGTGTGTCGTTCCCTGTTCGTGGAAGACCTCTTGTATTGTCCCCGTGCCAAAAAAGCAAATTGTATCTGTGATGAATGATTTAAGACCAGTTGCTCTTACCTCGTGAAGGTTTTGAGAGGGCTGTTCTTTCACATTTTTAAATACAGGTTTCTGATTTTATGGACCCCTTTCAGTTTGCTTACAGAAGGCAAAGAGGTGTTGATGATGCCATTTTGCATGTTGTAAACAACATCTACTCTCATTTAGAAAATCCATGAGCCGTCATTAGACTGATGTTCTATGATTTTTTGTCTGCTTTTAACACCATTCAGCCACACATACTCGCTTCCAAACTAGTTCACATGAACATAAATGCCTCTACCATTCTTTGGGTTTTGGACTATCTCACTAACCGCCCACAGTATGTCAGAATTAGTTCGGATTTAATCGCAAATGTACTTTTTACCAACACCGGTGCACCACAAGGGTCTGTCCTGTCGCCCTTTTTGTTTTCTTTGTACACAGCAGACTGCAGAGCCACTCATGACGCCTGTGTCAAGGAAAAATACGCTGACGACACGGCACTGACAGGTCAGATTACAGTTGAGGACGACAGACACTATCCACAGGAGATCGACAACTTTGTAGAATGGTGCGATAGAAACTATCTTGAATTACATGTTGGCAAAACAAAAGAGATGGTCATAGATTTAAGGAAAAACAAACATCATCCCGGTCCTGTTGTCACCAAGGGAACAGAAGTTGAGGGTGTAGAGTCCTACAAGTATTTAGGTGTTCTTTTTGACAACACGTTCAACTGGAAACAAAACACAGTTGCTATTGTAAAAGAACGCATACCCGTTTTTACTGTTTGAGAAAGCTTAGATCATTTCACGTAAGCACTCAGCTTTTACAGATGTTTTACTGCTCCAGTATTGTTAGCGTTCTAACGTTTGGACTGATGTGCTGGGGTAGAAATTTATGTAAAAGAGATCAAGATCGCCTTAACAAAATAATCCGGAAAGGGGGCGGTGTGATTGGTAGGGCACAGGATTCTTTGGACACAGTGTACAACAGACGGATTACGATCAAACTGGCTGACATTATTGATGACAAAACACATCCACTTAGATATGAATTTGATAGCAGACGTATCGAACAAAGTGGCAGACTTCGAGTACCCAAAAGTCGTACATCACGTTATACCAACTCTTTTGTCCCTCAGGCTGTTACCCTTTCAACAGTAATATCAGTAGATAGTGTCTGTCAACATTCTTTAGTTCTTTAGTACTAGCCCTTTCAGTAGTTTACTGCAATATTGCTGACACCAGAAGCACAGGGGGAATTCACCATAAGTGTTTCTGATGCAAAGGGTGTTACAAAGGTAACAATACGTCTGTTACAGTTCATCTCGTTGAGAGTTATGGGTTATTTAATTATTTCTATGAGTGAATGATGATGCCATGTGTTGTATGGGCAGACAGGGAATTTCCCGATGAGGGATTAATAAAGTATTATGGTATTGTATTGTATTGTATTGTATTGTATTGTATTGTATTGTATTGTATTGTATTGTATTGTATTGTATTGTATTGTATTGTATTGATTCAGCTGCAAGAGGCCTAGACCTTCTTGAACCTTCAAGGTTGCGAGTGCTCATGGAAGTCAGTGCTTTTTGCTAACACCGCCTTGTGTCCATGACTGGCGTTGAGTTAACACATAGTTCAGAAACCCCGCTTGTGGACACTGTCAGTGAATTGGGTTAACTCACTCAAGGCCCTTCTCCTCAATAGCTGCGGAAGTGTCGTATAGCGTTGCCGCAGGCAACGCTATACGACACGTTCGTAGCTATTGATGCGGCGCTCTTAGATGAGTTAAACCTGATGTGATGAAAACCACATCTAGACCTGTGTCATGAAACTTTGTGTATGTGGTCCTTCCTAAATCAGACTGACATTAACATGTCTTTTGGTGTGCGATGTTAAGCACCATTTTCCACAACTTGACACGGGCCAAAATTGAAAGTCAAAGCAAATTGATGCTGTATTTCATAATAGTATAAATGGCTGACATCACAGCAAATAACACGTTCAACATGCACTCTGCACTTTCTGATAATATACTGACACCATCTGTAATCTAACAAGTCGCCCGTCCAGTTATACTCACACCGACCCCGGTGTCAGTGGAACTCTGAATGCAGCCGTGGTTAAGTGCGCCAACTCATCACTAATAACAGAACAACTGACACTGTTAAGGTACGCATGGTGGCGCAAGCATAGTGTGTCTCGGACGCAGATGAGCTGCTTTATAATGCGTCTGTCTACTACTTAGTAACATTTTCACTTCGTCATTTTGAATTTCGGTGCATCAGAGATGCACCGACGCACTAAAAATGGAGCCCTGAGGAGCCAGACACAAGAGCAGTAACCTACTACTAAGTATACCTGCTACACAATAAATCAGAGGAAAACAAAAGCCAGTGAACAACCACATTATACGCATGGCACCCAGAATATCATGAGGAACCAAGATAATGTGCACTGAATGGGATCAAGGATCAACAAAAACGCTTAGAATGTTGCGTTTAGCCCCAACTGTAACATTACCATCATGCAGAAGCAGTACTGAGCTACATCACCTGTTAGACCCCTCATCCAAATGTCCGTGTCTTTGTCATATTTTGATGTATTTAGTCCAAAAGAGGATTTCGGGAAAATGACAGTGATAAAACAGCTGCCTGCATATATCTTACAGGCACTTGTACTATGAAATAGGTGACCAAAGTGTCTAGGTAAGCCGGGATCCTTATTTGCAACATAACTGACAACTCATTTATTTAGGCCTAGTCACCCTGGCTCCAGTGCCCTAAAGTTTTTTACCAGGCTGTTGTTTCGAGCGATTGGCACATTAAAAACTCCAAAATATTTTATTTCAGCTGAAAAATCATAGTATTTACACATAAAAAGTGATCCCACATTTAGGGTGGTAACAGAACATCAAATGCACTGTCATACCATACTGATACTTACAGGAGGCCCATTACATAGTTGGCAGTGTGTACGATCGCCAAATCTTCCATTGATAGTAACCCCAAGGACTGCAGCCTGTAATGGAAATGACAGTATATATAGCTGTACAGTCCTTGATAATAGTCCTTTATTTCAATGTTGGTGCCTTCAAAGAGTAAAACAAAATAATAGTGGTTGAATGCAGTTAATTACTTCTTAGCAACATAAATGTAATTAGCATTTATTTTATTCAGACAATGCTCAGCTATACTGAGAGCTCATGCGCATTCAGCGCACTATACTGAGAGCTCATGCGCACTCAGCGCACTATACGGAGAGCTCATGCGCACTCAGCGATCCTCATGACCGCATGCACCCTGAAAGATCCTAAGGAACCCCTGTATTCGAAGAGTTCCTGAAAAGACTGAAGATGAGACTCGAGGATCTGAAGCATAAACTGGGCTCATGAGAATGTATCTCAATGTGCACAAAGAAAGATACAGCTCTGCTAAACAAGTGCTTATGACTGGGAGTTCACATGGAGATTGTCTTGTCATCATCTGGTCATGCTGTGCAACACAATGATGATGATGATGATAGAACTTTATTCCCATATGTAACAATACAATAGGAAATCGTTGCGGTGCCGCGCAACATAAAAGGACTGAAGAACATTAAACACATCAAAATCAAAATATAATTAAGCTACTAACGTGCACACACACACACACACACACACACACACACACACACACACACACACACACACACACACACACAGAGTATGCCTTAGTACTGAACTATTGTGGTCTAAGCATAAAGACAATAAACACGATTTCACAGTAACACAAATTACATAGGACATATCGTAATATAAAACTGAACACGTCACTAGCATCATAGACACATCAGTGTAGTTAGCCCTATTTCCAGGCCCGCACATTAGTTTGGCCAGCCACCTGCTGCTGTGGAATGCAGGCACTCCCCCCCCCCCCCCCCCTGCCAGCAGGCTATTTAGGTCACTGTACATCACAGAGTAACACAATTAAGACACTGTACCGGTATGTCACGTGCAGTGTTCGAAAAGTAAAACATATATACACAGCAGTGCCCACTTCAACATCACTAATCAGTACTTAGTTATAACCATACAATCTTCGTTTTCGCTGATGTTATTTTCAGCTAAACTGCCAGTACACAATTACAAATGACTTCTCGCACAATGTACAAGACAATCCCTCAGCAATTTCATTAATACAGACATATATTGCTTTAAATCAAACACTATACCGGCACTATTCATGGGTGCCTGCTTGGCAGAGACGGTTAAATAGTATTTTCCCCTCCTTTAGTTTTATGGCATGAGCATCTGCACTGCTATTTCCTGAATTCCACATTATTTTCTGCACAATGTAGATTTGAATGCTGGTGATGTTCTGTGAAGCATCAAACGCAGAAATATATGCCTATGACCCGCAATCCTTAGAACATGACATATGATCTTTGTGCAAGACTGTAAATACTTACGACATAAATAAAATGTCAATGCCATCCTCTCAACAACTTTTTTCACAAAAGCAGGTCTCTTTTGGGCTCAGCACTCAAGTCCTCTTCTGTCGATACTGCCGCCTTCTTGAGTTCTTCTTCTCTGGCCTGTCTGTAAAATGGTTGGGTGTTGGGTTGGTCAACTCTAGATCAGCACAAGGAAGTGGAGCTGAAATATTTATTAAAACAGAAGACTGTAAAGATGAGACTTATAAGGACCTGCTGATCTGCATCGGGCCATGAAGCTCAGACTGCAGTGGCTCATGAGGATCTAAAACACAAGCTCAATGTGCACATACAAAGGCACAGCTCTTTTGAGTACCCTGTCAAAATCTGGTCATGTACATAACACAAGGTATTATATTTCACATATAGAGTAACAAAAGTCACTGTGTGTCACCTACAGTATTTAAAAAGTAAAACGTAAACAGCAGTGTCCACTTCAACAATACAATATATTCTGAATAATAATTATACAGTCTTCTTTCACTGATGAACATATTTCTGTTTTCTTCTATCACCATTTTGTATCACCATCTTCAACGCTAACACTGGATAGAAAAATGCTGACAGGGCCATGGATCTCAAACTGTGTCTACATACCTCACTGTGACAAAACGTCGAGTGCGTAACCACCGAAATATTTTTAGTCAAGAAAACCGCACTACAAAATTAGTTCTTTATGTGATTCCACTATGAATACATTGTTGTTGAAACACTGGCATTTCCCACGAAGTTTCCTTTTCGTCAAAATGGCTAATCTAGGGATGATTCACATGTGTACTAACTACTATATTCAATAGTATGTCCAGCGTGACAACAAACATTTTCTCTACTGTGTGACAGGAACATAATTATTTCTGTTTCTGTTATCTCATCTAAGGACAATGACTAAAGAACTTTTATTTTGTAAAATGTGATAATCACACAAAGAACTATGTTTTTGTGATTTAAATTGACTGAGTATGTCCACTGTAACAGCCAACACTGATTAGTGATTGTTACAGAAAACTTAATTTCTAACGGAATATAATAATCTTCATACTTACAACTGTGAGAATAGGTTATACAATTAATTTCTTTTGATAGAGAATAATTTTTATAAAGTCAAACCAACTTCATGTGATTATATTTTTCACCGTATGTCCACCGTAACAACCAACATTTTCAGAAAGAGCCAGATTTATTTATTCGCTGCTGGAAATCATTTATTTCTGCATTTGCATTAATTAATTTCACATGCCAGATACACCAAAACTAGCCAGTGCCTAAAATAAGCCTACTTTAAAGACATCTCTGTTGGTTGTTACTTTGGACATTTCTGTTGGTTGTTACTTTTGGTACAAACAACCTTGTTTCACAGGCTGACCTGTATGTACCTAAGCAAGCATAAAAAAAGATTGGATGAACCATAAACCACAAAGTCCCTTCTATATGAGAGCCGTCCACGCTGTCAAGGGGAACGCACCCGGGTCTGCCCTGGGGGACTTGGGTGGGGTTAACTACTTTTTAGTTCCCAGGGTCACCCTGGTCAGCCCCACAGGGTGGGTTTTCCCCTCTATTCTGGGGCATTTCTGTCTACCCTTGGTCCATTCTCCTGTATTTTCCTCTTTTAAACTCGCCCTACTGTCTGCACTGCCTGTAACTCTTGATATTGGATGTGTGTTGCTAACTTGTCTCGTTAGGCTTATTTAGTGTATTAGACCGGCTGGCGACATACATTCAATATTCGGTTTAGTTTGTTTTTTTCACAAGCAGTGCAGGCACGTCCTGAAAAAGTCTTGTTGCTGTCGGGACGTTAAGCAATGTACAACCAACCAACCAGCTGTCAAGGGTCTCTACCTTTTGTCTTTGACATGATTCTGATGTTGAATTATCTTCTATTGTAAAAGTCTTGCAGATCTGCCAATGCGTAGGTGAGTTCTATAAGGGGCGCTGTACATACGCTTCATTGATTTCTCAAACATCATTTTGTCATGACGTAAGTTTTAGATTTACGTAATTATATATTTTACGTGATATGGGTTTCACTTTCGTTTCATAGGCTTGAGAAAATGGTGACAAAACTAAAACTTCGCGGTACAATTTCAGTCTTGCTATATTTGTGTGAAAGCAGGTTGATTGTACCTAGCTACATAATATACTAAGTACACGGGTCACTTGCATGCTCTTCTAAAAGTGCGTCGATGTGTGTGTGTGTGTGTGTGTGTGTGTGTGTGTGTGTGTGTGTGTGTGTGTGTGTGTGTGTGTGTGAGAGAGAGAGAGAGAGAGAGAGAGAGAGAGAGAGAGAGAGAGAGAGAGAGAGAGAGAGAGAGAGAGAGAGAGAGAGAAAAAATCAATGAATCAATGAATCTTTATTTTACAACAGTGAAGATATTAACACAGTCAGTGACTATGTCATTTTTCGTACTTGCCGTTGTGAGCACAGAGAGAGAGAGAGAGAGAGAGAGAGAGAGAGAGAGAGAGAGAGAGAGAGAGAGAGAGAGAGAGAGAGAGAGAGAGAGAGAGATGAGAGAGAGAATGACGTCATATTTAGATTATTATGTCAATGTCTGCGTTGTTAGGGAGTTGCCTCTTTTACATCACCGCCACTGTCACTGGTTTTTACTGTTTTAATTATTTTCTAAAAAGAATTAATTTTTACTAACGAAGTTGAAAGGATACAAAGCTGGCTAACGAACTCATCCAATATCTTTCTCCAATCTAACTATATCCGAAAGTTCAAGTAATTATGACAAAGTTTACAGACTCTAATCTGCGTCAATCGACTTCCTATAAATGGTTGTTAATGTCTTCAATGAGACATTCATTTACAATATGCTCATAGACTCTCTTAGCCACCCCTTAAAGAAAGTACTTCGCCATGTTTCAACCTTATGTGTACAAAAATATCTGAGATTCTCTTGTTTACATACATACGCACACATATACATACATACATACATACATACATACATACATACATACATACATACATACATACATACATACATACATCTCAGCGGTGCTCAGTGTAGCCGTGCCCGCATCAGGACTGAATGGATTATTGGTATTTACTGATTGCAATCCCGCAATGAAATCAGTAGAGAGCACACGCTTAAAAAAGAAGAAGAAGAAACAAAACAAAACAAAAAATCATGCGTTTTTTATACACGTAAAGCGTTGTTTTTTATCTTTATTTTATTTCTTTTTTTACGGGAAAGGAAGGCCGCGTAACAATCTTTCAGTCAAGTTCCAGAAATAGGCCTATGGTTTACTTTTTTTTGCATGTTGTATGGCCGTTTCAGTGAGCGAAACTTGCCTCGTGTTTTCCACAATTAATTTTTAAACAAGACATATTTCAAGACAACACTAAAAACAAAAAGAGATCACTGACCAAACTTGGTTCTGGCTAATATCATAGCATCTTACAATTCAGATGGTTTCAGACCCAATGGCCGGTTTGGCCACTACCGCGGCCTCGGGAGATCGTGGCCCGGCCAGGATGGCCCTAGTCAGCAAAACCATTATTGTCAGGACTAAACTAAAATTTGAAATAAATTAGGACCAAGGTTGGTGACTATCTTTTTTTCTTAGAGTTGTCACGAAATTATCGGCGTTCAAAACTGAGTTATTTGCAACTGAAACTTAACACGACTGATGTGGCAAGCTTTGTTGGAACAGACTATCTTCTATGGACCTAGCAGAGAGTTTCGCACAAATCTAATCTGACACTACTGAATACTTCTTCTCAGTTTTCCACCTTCTTTACCATAGTGTCTTCTATAAGCTCAGCAGAGAATTCAGTCGGAATATCTTTTTCGAGTTTAGCAGACCCTGCTATCATATTAGTGGTCTTCTCAGACTATTCCGCTTCTTTACCTTTGTATCTTTTCTGGACCTAGCAGAGGTTTTTAAAATAAGCTGCCGTGTCTCGTTGGCTCACAAGGAGGGTCATTTGGAGGCCTTGTAGTGGGTAAGGATCAGGAATTTATTTAACGTTCTTTCACACATTGGTAATATTAGACAACAAAAAAAAAAAAAAAAAAGAAAAGAAGCAAACACACAACTTGTGAATATCAAAGAATCGCAAGAATTAACATCCAACCACACACACAAAGTACTTATTATAATAGTTTACCCACCGGACTATGAATTATTATATTAACTATTGGAATTGCAATATTACTATGTAAGATGTCATACAAATTTTCTGCTAAGTGATCAACTATTATGTTATTTTTTTGTCAACAGATTCATTGTAATAGGACACACACAGATTATATGTTTAACAGAGATGGGGCTTAAGCACTCGCATTTGATGTCTTTTGCGAATTTTGTTTTCCAAGAATTTAGTCTTAACTTGTATATCAATGAAGCTGTTTTTCTTGAACAAGGTGGAACATGATAAGTATATTTCATATCATCTTTGTGAAAAAAGCTGTTTAGCACAGAGTACATTTCATGTAGAGATAATTGCATATTATTACAAACTGCTGAGTTTGTCTATTTATAGCTCCCTTTTTTGCTTGTCTGTCACAAATTTCATTCCAATAAATTCCGCAGTGTGAGGGTATCCAAAGAAAATCGATCCCTATTTTTCTGGACATAATACAGCTCATAATATGTTTTATTTCATATACTAAGTCTTTTCTATTGGTACAATGCCCAGCTTTTTAGACTATATACAACAGAATTAGAATCGACACAAATCAAAATGTTAAATATATCAGAAGGTAGAAGTTGAATAAAATTTAATGCCATGAGAATCGCATACAGTTCAGACGTAAATATAGAAAATCCTTTACGGAGATAAAAAGATTTCAGCTTCACTTTGAGATCTGGAATAACAAAGCCTGCACCACAGTCTGAAGAATCTAAGAGAGACCCAACTGTGAAAATTTTCAAATGTTTAAAATATGTTGTCTGTAATTTTTCTTTCACTAAATTTGCTGAAAGGTTCACATCCTCATCTTTTTTCAAATCTGTGTAATCTATATCGAAAGTAGCATTAATATGTTCCTACGGAGGTATAGTAGGTGTTACTGGTAAAACGGGAATAGACTGGATATCCATATTGCAGTTTTCTATAGCATCTTTGACATAATTACGTATAGGTAAAAAGTACTGGATTGTTTGCGCTCTCTTCGGGAAGTCAACATCTGCGTCTAAAAATATGTCTTCTCGTACTGAATGTTTGACAGACAGGCTTTGGACAATGTATTTTGCAGTTGCTAAGTTACGTTGGTCAGATAAAGACAAAATACCTGCTTCTTTGTAGGTTTTTACAGTATTAGTATGAACTGGCACTCCAAGGGCTAATTTAAATGCTTTACTATCAATGCTTTGCAGCTTCTGTAGAAGTGTAGCTGGGGCAGTAAAGTAGACTTCCTGACCATAGATAAGTGTTGATCGAACTAAAGATGTACCAAGGTGTAAAATAGTTTTAATGTCCTGACTCCATGGTTGTGAGTTTATAATTTTTAACAAGTTAAGTCTTTTTCTTGCCTTATTTAATATGTCTTCAATATGAATTCTCCAAGATAAATTTGATGTAAAACGTAGGCCTAAAAACTTTACATACTGTTGGGTAGTTTAAAGGCGTCCCGTTTAGGGATAATTTAGGTAATGTTTTAGCACTTTCCCCATTATTGAAAAGCATTAGACAAGTTTTTTCCACAGATAATTCTAGACCATTTTCTTCCATATAGTTTAATAATTTGTCCAATTCAATCTGATAAATCTTTTGAACGTAATCTACAATTCTTTTTGGGGTACGTTTTCTGATATTAGTGTTTATCCATATAGAAATATCATCTGCATATTGTACCACAGCTGTGTCCTGTGAGAGAGATTTTGGGAGGTCGTAAATTAACACAGTGAATAAAAAGGGTGAAATTATTGATCCCTGCGGAATACCCATATCTTTTTTCTTAAAGGTTGAATAACTTTTACCAACTTTGGTGCAGACAAATCTTTCAGACAAAAAGTTTTTAATGTACTCATACATAAACCCGGTTATGCCAATTTGTTTTACTTTGTATAATAATCTAGCATGCCAAACCCTATCATAAGTCTTTTTTACGTCCAAAAAGGTAGCTAATATACTTTTTCTTCTAGAAAATTGTTTTTTAATGTTATTTGTGAGTTTAACTAAATGGTATGTCGTACATCTACCTTTCCGAAAACCAGCTTGATGAACTGGAATTATATCCTGTTTTTCACAGTAATGAAATAACCGATTTAAAAGAATCTTTTCCATTACTTTGCAAGCTTGTGATGTTAGTGCAATAGGTCTATAACTACTAATCAATGTACGTGCTTTTTACGTGTTTTGAGTACTGAAACTACTACTGACTGCTTCCAGATGGTAGGAAGAGATCCATTAAACCAACATTTTGGGTAACATTTATGTAGTAGTTGTTTTCCACGACTTAGGTAAATGATAAAGTAGTTCATAACAAATTCCATCTATACCCACTGCACTAGAGGTATTTGCAAGCGATTGTAAAACAGCTAGGAATTCATTATATTCAATTGGAGCATTGATATACTGAGAATGATTAGAAACTGGATCTTGATAATCTGCTTTGACTTCTTCTTGTTTTCTGAGGTTTCTGTTTGGTAAACTAAGACTTGATGTGAGACTACTTTCTGCAAACATATTAACAAAGGCCTCCGCTTTATCTACTGCACTAGGAAATGTGTTGCCTTCTACTGCGATTGGATGCACTTGTAATTTGTATCTATTTTGTAATTCTGATATTTTTTTCCAAACCTTATATGTATCTTTTGATTCAGACACTTCATTTTTACAGAACTCAGCCCAGTGAATCTTTTTGACTCTCGCCACAATTCTGTTACAGTGTATTTTAGTTTTCTTCATTTCCCTAAAGTTCTCTTCAGATTTGTTTCTTATCCATTTTTTTTAAGTGTTCCGCCTTAATATTGACTGCTAGTTCACATTCCTTATTCCACCAAACGTTACCTGAATATTTACCCTTTGAGTTTCCTTTGCATTTTGGTATTGACTTCTCTGCAGCAGAAAGAACAGCTTTTGTAATATGTAGTAGAGGGTACATAATTATGTGTAATGATCAAGTGGCAAAATTACGGGGGAAAAAAACCACAATAGGTGAATCACCAAAAGGAGAAAAGAAAATGGCAAAGGAGAATTTGTAACGCCACCGATGCAAAAAGCAAGAGAAAGAAACAAGTGTTAAACTCATCTAAGACTGTGTCATAGAATCAGCAGCATCAATAGCGTATAGTGACACCGACAAGACAATATATGATCAGTTAGCAAATGGATGGAGAAAAAGAAAATATTTGACGTTTACGTGTTAACAGCAGTATTATTCTTATATGGCAAACTGAGAGAGAGAGAGAGAGAGAGAGAGAGAGAGAGAGAGAGAGAGAGAGAGAGAGAGAGAGAGAGAGAGAGAGAGAGAGAGAGAGAGATGATGATGATGATGATGATGATGATGATGATGAAACTTTTTTTTCAAAGGGAAAACGTTTTGACAGAAAACAAATCGTCATTTTACAAACTTGCCGTTGCTAACATCTACGGCATAAAAAGGGAAAACTATAAAAATATATTTTCATACAAAACCCAATAGCATCATTATATCTCTTGGCTTGACTTCGCGAACGAAGATTTTATAGGAGCTGACCACGACGTCTGCAGGCTTGTTCGTGGCTGCGGAGGCCAATCCGAGACATACAGAAAAAATAATAACACTCATCACACACACATGCACACACGCACGCACGCGCGCGCGCCGCTCACACATACACACACACACACAAACAAACACGAGCACACACACACACACACACACACACACACACACACAACCATCTTATGAAATACATGAGGTAAGGGAGAGAGAGAGAGAGAGAGAGAGAGAGAGAGAGAGAGAGAGAGAGAGAGAGAGAGAGAGAGAGAGAGAGAGAGAGAGAGAAAGAGAGAATCAATGAATCTTTATTTTACAACGGTGAAGATATTAATACAGTCAATGACTATATCATTTTTCGTACCTGCCGTTGCTAAAACTACGACTAACTAAGATCAAAATATACATAAAACAGGGACATCAAAGCACAGTGATACAAAATATACAGAGAGAGAGAGAGAGAGAGAGAGAGAGAGAGAGAGAGAGAGAGAGAGAGAGAGAGAGACTGTGTGAAAGAGAGAGACTGTGCGAGAGAGAGAATTACGCCATATAATTATAGAGTATTACGTCAATGTCTGCTTGTTGACAGAGTTGCTTCTTTACGTCACTGCCACAGACTTTCTTCAAAAGTCAAGGTTGTCTACTGTTTTAATTTTTTTCTGAAAAGAATTAATTTTTTTTACTAAAGAAGTTTAAACGATAGAAAGCTGGCTAACGAACGCATTCAATGTCTTTCTCCAAAATTTCAAGTAAATATGGCAACACTTACGGACTCTAATCTGGGTCAAACGATTTTCTATAAACTGTCTTTTATGACTGCAAGGAGACATCCTGATACAAAATGCTCAGAGGCTCTCTTAGCTATCCCGTAGGGAAAATATTTCGCCAAGTTTCAAGTTTGTGCGTACAGCAATATCGGAGATTCTCGTGTATACATACATACGCACACACACACACACACACACACACCCACACACACACACACACACACACACACACACACACACACACACACACACACACACACACACGCACACACATGTATACGTACGCACATACGGCGCTTCGCGCCAAGTGTACGTTCAGCAGCAAGGTTGCCGTAACTAGACATGACGTAATTTTTATCTTGTTACTTCAGTTTTTAGAGGATTAGGCCTGCCCGCCTTTCACATCATGGTCATGCTATTAAATTCGCCCCACCGCGACCCGTTCCTAAAAAGTCCCTTCTATAAATAGAAGGGGCTTAAAAATGGGGGTCTGCGCCATAATAAAGACCATTGGCTCTGATGATGATGATGATGATGATGATGATGATGATGATGATGATGATGATGATGATTAGTCAAAGTATAATCGTGACGTTTACCACTTTTCCAGATTCCAGTCTTTCGACATTACCAAGCTAAGACTACAAAATGTTCCTCTCTGCGTCTGCGTTGATCCTTTTGATTCCGGCGCTTGTCTCCCTTGGGTCCGAGTCGACAATAATTATTACGGCGCCAGAAATATGCAGGAGTATGTGTACGGACTTTCTGAACGTGACTGTCCAGTGTGCCAACATGCGTGCCTGCTACCGGTATGCACGATACGACGGAGAACCACTGTACCGAAAACACAAGGAAACACCCATCACTCTCCAAGAGGCATAGATCTTCATGTGCCCATCAGGGTCCGTGGGCTCATGATGATCTATGTCTATCGCTGTCGCCAATTAATCCTTTGTTATGATCATGCAGAATGCACCGTATGCTCGGCTGCACACTTTGATGACAGATTGGATACTTTGGTAGCATGAAGTGTGTTCCCTGTACATGTCAGTCTCGATCAGTACATCGAGGATCATACCACACAGCTTGCATTGACTATCATCTCATCTTTTTTTTTTTTTTTTCAATCTCAACAAGAGTTCAAAAGATTGCACATTATTTTTCGATAGTAGTGTCATAAGTATATTTGTTATGCATTCTGCGTTTTTTCTCCCAATATATAATGCGAAACGTTATTCACAAATGGCTTTGGTGGTATAATTTAACTGACGGCAACCAATACAACGCACATTAGGAAGAAACTATTTGTTGTCAACACGACTAGTGATTCGGCCCGGCGACCGCCATGAGACCAAAGACGGTTATAAGGTCTTTGGTAAATCACACTGCCTGGCTTCCATATATCCATAGCTTCCAGTCACTTACTTCGCAGTACGCAAAGGTCCTCGGGCCCACGACGGCCGCAGTCGGCCCTCGCACGGCTGTACGCGGGCCCACAGCGGCCGCCATGGGCCCGAAGACGTTATGATACTGGGGTTAGCGCACCCTTATTTCCTATCCCTTTTTGTGCTCTGGCAAACTAAATCTATGATCATTGATCGTTAATGCACATTCTCTCTCATGACAGTGGTTTTTATTTTTTTTTTATTTTTTATTTACTTGGTATTTGCAAGCACTGACAGTCAACCCTTGTCTCGTTTTGTCTGGCTGCTGTGTTCGCGGTGACGATTCTTCATTGTAGTGACGTTTCTCCTATTCTCTGCGTGACGAAACTGATTTGCTTAATGATGAATCCGAGACCTCTGTGGAAAAGAACTTTGTTAAGCGTACGAGCAAACTCTAAAGTCCTCTTGCGCAAAGCTTGCATCGTGTTCTTGGGGGGGGGGGGGGGGGGGATTGGCAAATAACTTTTGAACGCACATGATTTCAGAAACCTCTGAGAAAAACAGTTGATCACCAACATTGGTCCTAATTTATTTCAATGTTTCTTTAGTCCTGACAATACTACTTTAGCCGCTGCTGTCGGGAAATATTGAACATGCCCTAGTTAAACCTGCTAAAATATACTTTGTTCGAGCCTCACTAAGAAACAAAGACACACATTTATTTCAGCAAGTTTCACGTTCTCTATGTTGATTTCAATAGTTTGGTCTTGCAGTGTGCGTGATCCGTTTATATAGCTTGTCATTGTTTCTGTATCAGTGATGAAGATCAGTGGTCTCTGAGGCCTGAATAGGATACATATTGCATCCATTAACCCGTTGAGCCCCGGATCCCTACCGCAGAAGATGGCTTGACCATGATAGTTCAAGGGTAGTGCCAGATTAGCTTGGCGCCTTCAGGCTCCAAGCTAATTTGGCACTACCCTTGAATTATCATGGTCAAGCAATCTCCTGCAACTGGTAGGGTAGGAGCCCTGATTATAAAACAGTGCCTATTATGAAACACCCTGCTCCCGTCGAAACGGAAAAACTTTTCCAAATTCTGTCTGTGCAGTAATATAGAGTTACTTTACTGAGCCTTATTTCCGGTACAGAAAATGTCAGGCGTGATGAAAACAAAAACACGGGGAGAAAATGTTATTTTTGACTCATCTGTTTCTTATTTTTCAAACATCTTTATATAAGCATTCAGTTTTGTAATTAAAAAAAAATAACCACTCGTGTCATGAAAAGCAGTCTTCAGAGATCAGATAAACAGCGGCATTCGTTTGGTTCTCTTTTTTTATTGTTTTGGAGGCACGCGTTTTCCTGGAGAGGTGTCTTGTTCCTATTGATGATGTGCGCCCATCGCGGGCGATGAGGACCACTGACATCCCTAGCCATTTTGTGTCTAACAATGATGTGTCCGGATATGGCTCGTGAGGGCATTCGGGGCACGGAGGTGCCTCCCACAGGTGGGACACACGTGAGATGGTGCAGCATTGAAGGTGCTTGCCGCTCGTTCTTTTCTCTGGATGCGCTTTCTCTCTGCTTCCGCTGTGCGCCTATCCTCAGCACTTGTGGATCCCCTGTTGATAAGGCTGCGCCATGAGGTGCGATCCAGGGCTGATTTCTCCCAGGAGTTGGTATCTATCTCAAGGGCTTTCAGGAAAACCTTGAGAGTGTCTCTGAAACGCTTGCGCTGGCCGCCATGACAACGCTTGCTTGAGGACAGTTCGCCGAAGAGCAGCTTCTTGGGGATGCGTTCATCTGACATCCTTACGACGTGGCCCGTCAATCTGACTTGATGCATCATCAGCATGGTGTGGACAGAAGGCACACCCGCAGAAAGGAGCACTTCATTATCTGAGGTCTTGTTCTGCCATCTAATCTTCTGGGTCTTGCGCAGGCATATTAGGTGAAAATGGTTCAGTCTGCGTGCATGCCTCCTTTACACAGTCCAGGTTTCGCAAGCGTACAAGAGGGTGGGGAAGATAACTGCACGGTATACCTTGAGTTTCGTCTCCAGAATGATTCTCCTGCGCTCCCATACAGTCTCCCGCAGCCTCCCGAAGTTGGCGCTGGCTTTTGCAATCCTGCAATTAATTTCGTCGTCAATGTGGACTGCTTAACATAGGGTTGGTCTGGTGCTGGCTGGTGCATGATTTCGGTCTTCTTGGTGTTGATGGGTAGGCCAAAGTTGTCACATGCTGAGGAAAACTGATCCATGCTGGCTTGCATCTCCCACTCGGAGCCTGCATTAAGAGCGCAGTCATCAGCAAAAAGAAAATCTCTCAACACAGTTTCCTTAACGTTTGTTATGACCTTAGGCGCAGGTTGAACAGCTTCCCGTCAGTTCCGTACTTGATACGGATTCCCTGGTGGCTATCCCTAAGGGCATCAGTCAACAAAGCAGAAAACATCATGCTGAAGAGGGTGGGAGCTAAAACACTAAACCACATCCCTGCTTGACCCCATTTGAGACAAGGAAGGATTCGGAGCAGTCCCCGTCATCAAGGACTCGGGCCGTCATACCATCGTGAAACTGCCTGACCATGGTGATGAGCTTGTCAGGACAACCGAACTTGGCCATGATCTTCCAGAGGCCCTCACGGCTTACGGTGTCAAAGGCATTGGTGAGGTCGATGAACGCTTTGTACAGCTGGCTGTTCTGCTCCTGCACTTTTCTTGGAGTTGCTGAACAGCAAATATCATGTCTACAGTTCCTCTTTCCTTACGGCAACCACACTGGTAGTCTGGGAGACGGCCCTTCTCTATGTGGACATTTAACCGGTTTAGCAGAACTCTAGCGAAGATACTGCCTGCTATGGAGAGTAGTGAGATGCCTCTGTGGTTGCCACAAACCTAACGGTTACCTTTCCTCTTGTTTAGGTGAATAATGGACGAGTCTTTGAGCTCATGGGGGATCTCGCCCTTGTTCCAGAACGTCGTGAAGAGTTCAGTAGTTTACCGATGACCACCGATCCACCAGTCGTGTAGATCTCTGCTGGAATGGCATCAGCTCCGGGAGCTTTGCCGCTTGACTGCTGGTCAACAGCTTTTTGCACTTCACTTTGGAGGGGAAGATAGTCCAGCTCTAGATTTAAGTCCACTTGATCGAGGCGGTCAATCGCTTCATCGTTTGTCCTGGACGGTCTGTTCAGCACATCTTCAAAATGTTCTGCCCATCTGTCAAGGATCTTGGCCTTCTCAGTTATGAGCGTGTTACCGTCAAAGCTCAGGAGGGGGGAAGAAAGAGGGCCGTAGTGAGTCTTGAGAGCATCGAAAAATCTCTTGGAGTCGTGATCTTCCGCGTAACTCTGGAGCTCTTCTGATCTTCTGACTGAGCCACGAGAAGAAAGAGGGCCGTAGTGAGTCTTGAGAGCATCGAAAAATCTCTTGGAGTCGTGATCTTCCGCGTAACTCTTCCCCCATACATAGAACATTTTCCACACACTTGCTGACCATGCCTGACCTTTGATCTTTGGAAGGGGCCAATAAAATTAATATGCATAGACAGTGTAACCCTTAGCAATACATTTCTTCTGTGGTCTTACTGCAAAGTTCACATAGGACTACTACCTTTTACAGCAACAGCATAACATAAATAGCCTTCATACTTCCCGTGACCTTTGACCTTATGGAGAGGTTAACTTAACAGAGTTGCAACAAACGTTTTATCATCAGTTTTCTCTTTGTGTCGACACCTGTGTGTCATCAAGTCAGTCTGATTGCGGTATAATAATAAGCGCATTAAATAGGCGCTTTATCCCAATTGAAAATCGGCTCAAAGCGCCGCCGCGAACTGAACCCAACAAGCACGCGCATTCACTCACACACTGTACATAAACACAGAACATTCACGTGGTGCTAAGGGCTAGCTCAAGCGAGCTACTGAAGTTTTGGAAAGTCAAAATCGTTTGTATTTAAAATTTGATTAAGTGGGCTGAAACTGATACCAAAGTCGTGGGGGAGGAACAGCCGGAGTACCCGGAGAAAGAACCCCCGACGGTCCGCCCGGATTAACGGTGACACTTACTAGAGGAGAAAAATCCGACGCCGGAACCCGTAATCGAACCTCGCACCTTTAGCGCCTTAACCACTGCGCCACGGATCGTATCCGCTTTCGCGCTTCGTCCCACTCAATGAAATTAGTGAGGTTTCATTTGCAACAAAGACCTCCCAACAACGAACGCGAGCCAAATCACGGCGGATAGCCAGCTTCTACTATAAACATAACAATTTCTAATACTTCTACACGCACCGATGCGATAGGTTTAAGCAGCGAAGTGTATTCATGTTGTCTATTTTCAAAAAACAAAAAGGGATTTTATTCGAAATATTAATATATTGTGTTGTAACTGTCTTTTCTAAGCGTGCTTCTTTCTTTTTTGGGGTTATTCTTTGCTTTTTACACTCTTGGCAGTCGCCTTTTTGGTCTGGATTTAGTACTCCAAAAATCTCCAAGCGGCATAGATCCTCAAGAACCCTCAGGGCTCAGGAGGATTTATGTCTCTTGGAGATGTTTGGAGTGTTGTCTATATCCTTATCATATACACTGGTTGTATCTCCGTCATTTTCTCTCATTTGTAGTAGCTGAGCTGACCCTTCGCACCACGTGAATGTCATGTGTCTGTCTTGCACTGTGTCTTCAGAATGAATGCGTGTGTGTGACGTGAGCGTGCGTGTTGGGTTCAGTTCGCGGCGCTTTGAGCCCATTCGCCGAATTGGGGAAAAGCGCCTAACCGGTATTATTATTATTATTATTATTATTATTATTATTATTATTATTTGTTGTTTGGAGTCGTTCGTTTTTAAACATTGTGTTTCCTCGTGACAGATACGGCGGCCGTATTCTCAAAAAGTGCATAGATCCGTGTACAAATCTCAGCCTGCCCTGTCATCGGTTGTGCCTCCGGAACTTTACCCAAATTGACGCAATCTGTGGGAACGAATGTGGTGTCAAAGTTTCCTGGAAATGCTACACACGTTGTTTAAAACGAATCTTCCAGGAGCTGAAACAGAGGTCAGTAGAACTGTTTGTTGATGTGTCATGTTGAACCATACCGGTGAGATTGATTGATTGTTTGACTGATTGATTGATTGATTGATTGATTGATTGATTGATTGATTGATTGATTGATTGATTGATTGATTGACTGACTGACTGACTGACTGACTGAGTGGCTGGCTGGTTGCTGGCTGGCTGGCTGGGTGGCTAGTTGGTTGGTTGGTTGGTTGGTTGGTTTGTTTGTTTGTTTGTTTGTTTGTTGGTTGGTTGGTTGGTTGGTTGGTTGGTTGGTTGGTTGGTTGGTTGGTTGGTTGGTTGGTTGGTTCGTTCGTTCGTTCGTTCGTTCGTTCGTTCGTTCGTTCGTTCAATATGCTTCATTTTGTTTCATTTTTGGATCGCTGGCTGGATCATTCATTTATTTATTCATTGGCTGATATTTTTCATTAACTGACCGACTGACTGACTGACTGACTGACTGACTGACTGACTGACTGACTGACTCAATGAATGAATGAATGATTCGTTCGCTTGTTCAATATTTTGTCATATTGACAATATTAAGCGTAAATTGGACAGAGACAAACCAAAAAAAAAACCATTTTCCTGCTCATTAATCAGATGACTGCTACTGACGATACCGTTCGGCTGAGGAGTTTCCAATTAAGCAAAGGTCCTCGGGCCCACGACGGCCGCAGTGCACCCGCGCACGACCGTGCGCTGGCCCACTGCGGCCGTCGGGCCCGAAGGCGTTTTGCTATTTGGGTATGATTCCTTGTTCAATTTGATTTTTTTTTTTAATTCCAGTCAGTTGTCGCTCCCGAGCCCGAACATCGGACCATTCGATTATTTGAGCGCGGCGCTAGTTTTAATATAAACAGGATCCAACTGCAACGTTACAGATCATCATGAGCCGCTGACGTTGCGGGTGTACATGAAGGTCTGCGACTCGTACCGACACCATCTCAAGTAGTGCTTTTCTGTCCACGTAACTGTGCACAATGTGAATTAAAAACTTCATGGCAGAGTTGATCTGTTGCTGGCGAAATGACAGCGTTGGTTTATCATTAACACCCTTGACTTAAAGTTGTGTCCACGATCCAGTACGATCCAACAGCAAGAGTCAAAGATCCTCATGAGCCCCCGCAAATGCGGGGGCTCATGAGGATCTATGCCTCTTGCTGAGACCAATCTGTATCCATGATTCTTGGGAGGATGTTGAATGAGCAATGATGTCAGAAAGAAAACTGTACGTACAGTGGCAGGGAAAGGGTGAATTGGCCGCGTAATTGGTTGGTTGGTTGGTTGGTCAGTTGGTTGTTTGGTTGGTTGGTTGGGTTTGTCGCACAGATATTCGACAGTGTATTTTGGAGAGCAGTCATACCTAGCGGTTCGAAAACCGTCATAATCAATCAGTTATGTTAACAACAAGTACGAAATGAGGGCCGTTAAATGAGAGGAAGCCGTACGAAATGAAGGCTGTAAAATGAGGACAAGTACAAAATGGCAGCCAATGAGCAAAAGCTCCTCTGGCCGACAGTGCGCGGGCCAGCTAAAGCTGTCATCGGCCAATGGACCTTTTGTTTACTGAGCGATTTTTCTTGACAAGCCTTGTACGCTTATCACGATATAATGAGGCTGTACCGTTTCACTGACATTTGTTACTCCCGGCTGTAGACTGGTCATCCTGCTGCGCATGAAATGGTATTTGCTTAGTCAATTTGGTGAAAACAACTATGCAGGCTAATACCGAGGTCGCGAGTTCCCGGGGCCAAACTAGCCAGCTCTTCGGTAGCTCGAGAGGCGAGAAAGTGCAGTGGGCTATGGGTAAGACAGCGCGTTACTATGGATGATCGGCAGTGCGAGCAGGAAACCTTTACATAAACAAATTATTTCCGTGAAATCGCCCTGTATAAGCAGAGTGTACTTGAATAAAATGCATCTGTTGTTGGTATAACAAAATTAAATAATAATAATAGCTATTGAAAGAGTCTTGAAACGACATGGCAGACCAGTTTCCGAAGCCACCGTTACCGGCTTCATCGCCATATGCAGTTTTCATGAATGTTGCGAGATCGTTCTTTCAGCAAAAATAAAAGCAGGTTGTATTGTAACACCTGTATGACCAGGAAGCAATCGTCGACCGTTATTTGCCGGTCTGAGCTTAAATTTCTAACATGTTGTATGTCATTCACAGAAAGGGAAAGCCCTTATGGCTCACGTGTATGACCGATCTGACAATAAGTAAAGGGATGACTTCTGCACTAACAAAATCCATGTTTTATCCAAATTTAGTCAGTTTCACACATCTGTGAAACCCCCGTGACCCTTGACCTTTGCGATGAGTCGACTAAATTAGGATACATAGTAAGGTTTTATCATCAGCTGCTTTTGTGCCGATTTGATTGAGAAATTTGCAAAAATGTTGATAACTACAATTATTGGCATGTTATACATATTTGTCGAACTCTTGTGACCCTTAACCTTTTCCGAGTGGTCAGACAAATTAGTATGCATAGATAGGTCTTACCATCAGGTATCTCTGTAGCAAGTTTGGGTTTGAAGTTGTGAATAGTAATTGAGAAAAGAACATTTCTTGTTAAAATATGGCTATTTGTTTACGTTTTTCCTTAGCTTTTGTGACCCTTGACCTTTCCGAAGGGTCATCCAAATTAGTATGCATAGATAGGTCTTACCATCAGGTATCTCTGTAGCAAGTTTGCGTTTGGTTGTGAATAGTATTTGACCAAAAACCTATTTCCTGAGCTCTTGTGACCCTTGACCTTTGCAAGAGGTCATCCAAATTATTATGCATATACGGGTCTTACCATCAGGTATCTTTGTAGCAAGTTTGGGTTTGGAGTTTTGAATAGTAATTGAGAAAAACAAATCTTGTCAAAATATGGCTATTTGTTTACGTTTTCCCTTAGCTTTTGTGACCCTTGACCTTTCCGAAGGGTCATCCAAATTAGTATGCATAGATAGGTCTTACCATCAGGTATCTCTGTAGCAAGTTTGCGTTTGGTTGTGAATAGTATTTGACCAAAAAAAAAATTTTTTTGTCAAAATGTGACATTGATGGACCTATTTCTTGTGCTCTTCTGACCCGTGACCTTTCCGAGGGATCAACCAAATTAGTATGCATACAAAGGTCTTACTCTCAGATATTTTTGTATCAAGTTTGGGTTTGAAGTTGTGAATAGTATTTGAGAAAAAAAACATCTTTTGCAAAAATATAGCTATTTTGGACCTATTTCCTGAGCTCTTGTGACCCCTGAACTTAAGGAGGGATCAACCAAATTAGGGTGCTTATAAAGGACTTACCATCAGGTATCTTTGTACTAAGTTTGGGTTTGAAGTTGTGAATAGTAATTGAGAAAAAATAAATTATGTCTAAAATAGCTATTTTTTATATATTTCCTGATCCCCTGTGACCTCGACCTTTATGAGAGGTCACTGAAATTTTATGTTTATAAATGTCTTGCCTCAAGGTATCCTTGGGCCAAGTTTAAAGACTGTAGTTTGAATAGACTCCGAGAAAATGCCATAGTTAAAGTTTACCACGGACGACGACGGACGGACGACGGACGGACTACCACTGGCCCAGAACACGCTTGCTTCGCACCTAAACCCAAATTAAAAGCAGGTTGTATTGTAACACTTGTATGATCAGGAAGCAATCGTCGACCGTTCTTTGCCGGTCTGAGCTTAAATTTCCAGCATGTTGTATGGCATTCACAGCAAAACAGTATCGGCTTATGCAGTGTAACAGCAAGCCGAGTAGCCTACTTTTTGTGGCTAGCCAAGTTTTGTCTGGGCTCAAAGTCGCGTAACATAGCGAGCTTCTCACGCTGCTCAGAAACTCGCAACCGGCCTATTATGATTGTGCATTCATCTTGATTGCACGCTTTGATGCACTGCAGAATGCTGTAAAGTGAACCACGAGCGTATTTCGCGGAGGTGCAGCAAACGCCGTGAACCGCGCAAAAACCTCATTTGTTGGCATTTCGAGGTTTAATTTGCTTGTTTGTCCATATTGCGCTTACACAGTACCTACGAGATCGCTTTGTCCAAAACAAGCACACTCTATTTGATGACCGCAAATCTGAATCATTGCTAAGGACGAGAGCGACTCAACAAAATAAAATTAACCCCTTTCACTGATAAGAACAAGTAACCACGATCCAGCTGCAAGAGACATAGATCCTCATGAGCCCCCGCGGATGCGGGGGCTCATGAGGATCTATGTCTCTTGCTGAGATCAATAATTATTTGGGATCCATGTTCCTTTGACGGTTTTGGCTTTAGGGTCATTATTGCGGGAACAGAGAATCATGCGCCTGCTGGCAGTGAAGTGGTTAATGTTGTACACGCAGACCGAAATTGTCGTGACTGGCTTCTCTCGAGCACCGTGTCTCAGACTGACATCGTCCCAAGGACCTTTTTGCTCACCGGGCAAGCACGGACCTCTTTCGCTTTCATCTCTGACACTGGCATAGATGAATCGATAGCCCATCCCAATAAGCGAAAGACATTCGGGCCCTCGTTAGCCGCAGCGGACCCGCGCACAGTCATGTGCAAGCCCGCTGCTGCCGACGTCGACCCTAGGACTTTTGCTTACTGGGATGGCTAAATAGCTTGCTAGGCGCCACGACTTTTACTCCCGAACTACCCTAGAACTATTGTGGTCCACCCATCTAATGAGACTTTCTGCAGTACTGGGCCCTCCGCCCTCGCCCTCTTCCCTCGCCCTCATTCCCTCCCCCCCCCCCACCCCCCCCCACCCCACACACACACACACACACACACACACACACACTCTTTTGTGATACCCCATCAAAGTGAATTTCGCCTATGCCTGAAATGGCAGCCAAACCCCGTACATAATGAGCCATTAACCGTGTTAAGCGTCATACTGAGACCTCTATTATTCCGCAATTATCTCAAAGGTCACTGTAATCATGCGTTTCTCTATATAACACATAACGCTGTTTGGGCGTATATCACACTTCAGAAGAGCAGAAAACTGCAAAGGTAGGTGTCATAATTGAAGTCTAAACAGGGTAGAAGCCGATACTGGCGACAACCAATTGCCTTACAATGACAGAAGTCAGTCAGTATAATATAATATATTCCATTCGCATTAAAAGCGATATTTTGTAATGTGCTTGTAATGATTGAAAATGTCGCTTTTTTCACGAATGGTCTTTAACACTGGCTTTTGCCATTGTAATGCAGCGGCAGCCAGGCTAAAACAGATACTGTACAGTTGTAACCATGTCGGCCGCGGTTTTTCTAACGATCATTTTTACGATATTCCTGCAGGAAACATCGCGACTGAAAAAGAAAACAAAAGGCCGCTACAGACAGCCACAGGGGTTACTAGCCCCTTCACTACCGGGAAAACTGGACAAGGAACATAACTGCAAGAGGTATAGATCCTCATGAGCCCTCGAGGTTGCATGGGCTCATGAGGATCTATACCTCTTGCTGACACCATTTTGTATTGTGACGGCTGGGGATCTTGGACGTTTGTTTAACATTGATTTCAAATACACAGTGTGGGTCCGCTGGCAGTGAAGGGGTTAAGTAACGCTACTCGAGCGTGACGGACATGATGGGTACTCTCAGTTTCCCTGATGGCACGGAAGATTCTATCAGTAGCGGAGATGAGCAGTTCTGATTTATTGAACATGGGTCGCTTATCAATCATTAGAACTGAATTTCGCCGACCGCTATCTTCTAAATGAATCTGTAGCCTCGGCATAAATAGTCGGACGTGAGAAATGCGAATTGTAGGGAGCATCAGCAGCTAGAGTGAGTCAAGCTCGTGTTTTGTTTTATTGGAATGAAGTGTCTGTTGCATTCTGAACACTAACGGAGCAGGGATTGACCACTTCCCTGCCAACGTAGGTAGAGATATAAAAATTAAAAATTAAAAAAAAAATATTAAAAAAAAACTGCCTTGAGAAAATTCTTTTAAAGACAGAATCCTAAAGTTTCCGGCTTCATCATCATCATCATCAGTCCCTTGCCCGAACTGGGCGTTGGGGGGACTGAAAGGCAGCAGCAACAGACAGTGCTCTCCACTGAGTTCTATTTTGGGCGGTGGCAAGCAAGTCTGGCATTTCGAGTTCGGTCCATTCTTTTATGTTTGCGACCCAACTCTTTCTCTGACGACCTCGCCGACGACTTCCTTCGAGAGTGCCTTGGAGGATAGTCTTGGACAAGGTGTTGTGTCGGGTCACGTGGCCAAACCAAGCAAGCTTGCGCCGTTTCACGGTTGCCAGAAGGGGTTCATGTGGGCCCACCAGGGAAGTGACGATGCTCCGTACATATTCGTTGGTCTTGTGCTCGCGGTACGAGATGCGGAGCAACTTCCTCAGGCACTTGTTCTCAAAGGCCTGGATTTTCTTTTCTGAGTCTGCAAGCAGTGTCCAAGTCTCACAGCCGTAGAGTAGAATAGACACTACGAGGGACTTGTAAAGCCTGTACTTGATGGTGAAGCTGATGGAGTTACTTCGCCATATCCTGTCCAGCCTGGCCATTGCGGATGTTGCTGTACCTATCCTGATACGGATCTCTGCTATGCAACTACCGTCTTTGGACAGGGTGGCTCCCAAGTACTTTCCGGCTTATCTGTCCAAAAACGCAGGCTCTAGTCGCTGTCACACACACACACACACACACACACACATACGCGCGCGCGCGCGCGCGCGCGCGCGCGCGTGCTCACCAGCGCTTTTTGGTGGTAGATCTGCGTTCAACAGCAATGCTAGTGTAGCTAGACGTGACGTAATTTTATCTTGTTACTACACCGTGACGTCTGCCCGCCCATGTTATCGCGTACTAGGTGTTGAACCTTCTAAACCCAGCCCCATTTCAAAGCCAAGTCTATTGTATTTCCAATACGCTAGACAAACATGGGGATCTGCGCCATAATAAAGACTATTTAATGATGATGATACTGATGAGGAGGAGGAGGAAGAGGAGGATTAGTGTTAGTCAAAATTTAATCGTGACGTTTACCACTTTTCCAGGTCCTGTTTTTCGACATTATCAAGGTAAGACTACAGAATGTTCCTCTCTGCGTCTGCCTTGGTCGTTTTGATTCCGGTGCTTGTCTCCCTTGGGGACGCGACGACAGATCCGGTGGCAGCTATGTGCTCGGGTCTGTGTGACGACTTTCAGGACGTGACCGACCAGTGCGCCGACATGCGTGACTGCTACAGGTATGCACAATACAACGGAGAACCACTGTACCGAAATCACATCAGCTCGCATTGACTATCACCTCATCTTTCATGTAGTCTCAGCAACAGTTCAAAAGATTGCAGGTCATTTTTCGACAGTAGTGTCATCAATATATATTTGTTATGCATTCTGCGTTTTTTCTCCCAATATATAATGCGAAATATTATTCACAAATAGCTTTGATGGTATAATTTAACTGGTGGCAACCTAATAAGACGCATATTAGCCGTATCTTACTAAATGCGCTTCGGCTAGACTAGTCACTGCGCTGGCAATTTCTCGCCTCGACTATTGTAATTCCCACTATTCAGGTCTGCCCTTGGAACAGGTGTGTCGGTTGCAAAGGGTTCAGAACAGCGCTGCACGGCTTGTTCTGAAGAAACGTAAACGCGACCCTGTGACACCCATGATTAAAGAACTCCACCGGCTGCCGGTGAAGTTTCGATGCCAGTACAAGATGGCAACTCTGGCATACCGTCACTTTGACGGGACTCTCCCGGCTTACCTTTCTGCTTCACCGCACATACCAGCCTTCACGTTCTCTGCGGTCCTCCAGTGAGAAACTCTTAAAGGTTCCTAAACGTAACTTGAAAACTGTTGGTGAACGCTCGATCAGCTTCATTGCATCTTCAGTCTGGAACTCGCTGCCTGACAGTCTGCGAAATCTCCCTACTCTCTCTCAGTTTAAGGCTCAGTTGAAAACTCACTTCTTCCAGTTTGCTTTTCCTCAGTCGTAGATCCGTGGTCCTGTTGTATTTATTTGTAATGTTTCATATCGTCAATGTCATGTTTGAATGTGTGTGTTAGCGCAATGAGTTTTTGTCACAAAAAGATTTTGTGCTATACAAGACCCTTCATTATTATTATTATATATTAGGAAAAAATTATTTGTTGTCAACGCGGATATCGCGGTATACGTCTTGTTATTCGGCATGGCGACCTCGTGCAACCAAAGACTGTATATAAGGTCTTTGGTGGATTAAACTGCCACGGCTGTGCGCGGGCCCACTGCGGCCTCCGTGGGCCCGAAGACGTTTTGCTATTGTGGTTAGTGGACCCCTATTTCCTATCCCTTGTTTGTGCTCTGACCAAACTAGATATATGATCATTGATCCTTAATGCACAATTCTCTCCCCTGACAGTGCTTTTTCCTACTTACTTGGTAGTTTCTTCTAAATTGCTGGCACTGATAGTCAACCCTTTTGGTTTTTTTTTTTTTTTTTTTGTCTGCTGTGTTCGCGGTGACAATTCTTCATTGTAGTGACGATTCTTCTATGCTCTGCGTGACGAAACTGATTTGTTTAATGATGAATCCGAGACCTCTGTGGAAAAGAAATATACCAATGGAACGCAGGTTTCAAGTCTGCACTACTATCGCGAAGTAATGACCATCTTTGGCAGAGATTGAAGGATGCAAATAAACGTTAAACATTTAGGGTTTAACGTCGTGTGTCCACCACGAAGGTGATTTCAAAGACGTGGCACCGAATAACAAACTGAACAAACTGTGACCCCAGCTGGATTCGAACCCGCGACCTTTCAGACGAGAGTCGAACGTTCTACCACCGAGCCACCCAGCTCCCAATTGAACGATGGAGACAATTTATAATACTTCTACGCGCACCAATACGATAGGTTTAAGAAGCGAAGTGTATTCTTGTTATTTGTCGATTTTGAAAAAGGGTTTTTACTCGAAATATTAATAAATAGTGTTGTAACTGTCTTTTCTAAGCAGGCTTCTTTCTTTGTTTGGTTATTCTTTGTTGTTTACACGCTTGGCAGTCGCCTTTTTATATGGATTTTCATGCTCCAAACATATCCAAGAGGCATAGATCCTCATGAGCCCTCGGGGCTCATGAGGATCTTTTCTCTTGGAGATGTTTGGAGTGTTGTCTATATCCTTATCATACAAAATGGTTGTCTCTCCGTCATTTTCTTTCATTTGTTGCTGGGAGTGTGGCAATGCAGCAGGCATTGACGGAATTCAGCCAGAGATCTGGAAACGTGGAGGCCCAGCACTCCACGACCTCTTTCTCTGCTGCTGGGAGAAAGAAACACTACCAAAGGATCTCCGTGATGCAGCCGTCATCACCCTGTACAAGAACAAAGGAGAGAAGTCTGCCTGCTCCAACTATCATGGAATTATCCTGCTGTCCATTGTCGGGAAAATTCTCGCAAGGCTGCTCCTGAATCGGCTGGTACCTACCATCGCTGAAGACCACCTCCCAGAGGATCAGTGTGGCCTCAGAGCCAACAGGAGCACCACCGACATGGTCTTTGTGCTGAGACAGCTTCAAGAGAAGTGTCGCGAGCAGAACAAAGGGTTGTAGGTAACGTTTGTCGACCTAACAAAAGCGTTCGACACTGTGAGCAGACAAGGCATGTGGCGGATCCTGGAGCGACTTGGCTCTCCCCAAAGTTCCTCAGCATGATCGTCCAGCTCCACGAGGACCAGCAAGGCCAGGTCAGACTCAATAGTGACCTCTCAGAACCATTCCCCATTCTCAACGGCGTGAAGCAGGGTTGTGTGCTGGCACCGACCCTCTTCACCATCTTCTTTAGCGTGATGTTGAAGCAGGCCACAATGGACCTCGACGATGACGACGCAGTGTACATCAGGTATCGTCTCGATGGCAGCCTGTTCAATCTCAGACGACTGCAGGTCCACACTAAAACCTTAGATCGACTGATTCGTGAGCTGCTCTTTGCTGATGACGTTGCCCTCGTTACACACACAGAGAAAGCCTTGCAGCTCATCACGTCCTGCTTCGCAGATGCTGCCCAGCTCTTTGGACTCGAGGCCAATCAGAAAAAGCAGATACCCTTCATCAGCCGGCACCCAAGGAAGAGCATCGCCCTCCCCACATCACCATCGGCGAGTCCAAACAGAATTATGTACACCAGTTTACCTACCTTGGCTGCATCATCACGTCAGACGCCAAGCTGGACAAGGAGCTGGACAACAGGCTGGCAAAAGCGAACAGTGCTTTCGGGCGACTATTCAAGCGGGTGTGGCACAATCAACAGCTGAAAAAAGGCACCAAGATTAGCGTGTACAGTGCTGTCGTCCTCACCACCCTGCTGTATTGTTCAGAGTCCTCGGCCCTCTACCACAGGCAACTACGACTCCTCGAACGTTTCCACCAGCGCTGCCTGCGTACCATCCTCGGCATTCACTGGAGTGACTATGTCACCAACGTCGAGGTCCTTGAACAGGCGGAAACTGTGAACATCGAGGTTTTGCTGCTGCGGACACAGCTTCGCTGGGTGGGGCAAGTCTCCAGGATGGAAGAAGATCATCGCCTACCCAAGATCACCCTGTTCGGCGAGCTCGCCACTGGACACCAAGACAGAGGGGCACCTAAGAAGAGATACAAAGATGGTCTCAAGAAGTCACTTAGTGCTTGCCAAATCGACCACCGACAATGGTCTTCGCTTGCTGCAGACCGCGACACCTGGCGCTCCACCATTTACAAGGCAACCGTCTCTTTTGAGGACTCTCGCAGAGCTGGCCTTAAGGACAAGCGACTCGGCAGAAAAAAACAGAGTTGTCGAAACTCAGAACCCTGGCCAGACCTTCCCCTGCAGCCACTGCGATCGAACCTGCCTGTCCCGGATTGGCCTCCGCAGCCACGAGCATGCCTGCAGACGTCGTGGGCAACCCCTATAGAATCTTCGTTCGCGAAGTCAAGTGAGAGAATGCTCCAAACATCGCCAAGAGGCATAGATCCTCATGAGCTCTCCAGGCTCATGAGGATCTGTGTCTCTTGGAGATGTTTGGAGTGTTGTCTATATCCTTATCATACAAACTGGTTGTCTCTCCGTCATTTTATCTCATTTGTTGCTGGGAGTCTTTCGTTGTAAAGGAACGTCACTATTGTTGAAAACTCTGATTCCTCGTGACAGCTTTGGGCAGTCTGGCGATGACGACAAGCTTTTCCAGTGCCTGGAGCCATGTTGGGATCTCAGCGGGCCCTGTCATGGTTTGTGCGCCCAGAACTTTGACAAAAACTTCGAAAGGTGTCAGGAAGAATGTGAGGACAGCGATGACTGGGAATGCGACACAAGTTGTTTCGAACGACTCTTCAAGGAGCAGAAACAGAGGTCAGTAGAACTGTTTGCTGAAGTGTCATATTGAACCTTACCGGTGAGGTTGGTTGGTTGGTTGGTTGGTTGGTTGGTTGGTTGGTTGGTTGGTTGGTTGGTTGGTTGGTTGGTTGGTTGGTTGGTTGGTTGGTCGGTTGGTCGGTTGGTTGGTTGGCTGGTTGGCTGGCTGGCTGGCTGGCTGGCTGGCTGGTTCGCTCGCTCGCTCGCTCGCTCGCTCGTTTGTTCGTTCGTTCGTATGATTCTTCTTCCTTCTGCGTTCCACTGCGCAATCCTAAGAGCTGTCGTTGGAGTTGTAGCGAGAACTGTAGCACTAATCTGCCTCCTCCTGGTTCCCAGGTTAGCAGAGCCGCCAGTCACTGAGGTGGTGCCCATAGAGGCTGAGGGCCCGACACCGTCCCCGCCTGGCTTTGATCCACGGGGACGACACCATATCGAAATATCCATCTGAGGCATAATCCATGAGGGTTGCGTGTGTGCTCGTTTCCTTGGCGGGTTTCCACACTATACCAGATGACATAGACATCAACACTCCGACTTCGTTGGTCATTGGTTTCAGTTCGGAGTTTTCCTTCTCGTAGGAGAATTTCCTTGACTGGGATTGAGAGCTTTCCCTGCCCTTGTTTTAATTGTGGAGTTGACTTCTCATAGGCCAGTTGCCTGCCACCGCTTATGCGTCTGGTCTACCCAGGGAGTTTGTTCGGATCCCATCCCTAGACATGGCTGCCGACCAAGGCTGATGAGTCCAGTCTGCCCACACTCTTTTAATGAGTTTCACCTAGAGTGGCTGTCTACCAGGGCTGCTGAGCCCACTCTGCCCATGGTTGGTTTTCTGTCGGGTTTTTTCCCCCTAGCCTTGCCTCTCCCGAGGCACCCACACGGGAGTGGGGCTATTTACCCATAGTTGGGAGTCTGGTTCACGGGCATCAGGGGATCCACACACCGGTGGGCCTGCATGCCGTGTGTCTGGGGGCCAGACCTCCTCCTAGTCCCCTGCAGTTCAGCCTGAGTCCGTAAGGTGCTCAGTTACCGTGTGTCGCAGCGAGGAGGCACTACATGAGGCTTGTTATTGGAGAGGCTATGTACTGGCAGAGAGAGAGAGACTGAGGCATTATGCCCTCCTTTTCGCAATACTGCTAGCCAGCGGTGGATGCTGAAAGCGAGATGTGACAAGCACTACCACTGCGCTACCACACTAGACGCATCACAACAACCATTTTTACAGGTTCAGTAGTATTCATTTTGATTCATATTTGTCGGTCGGTTGGCTGGGTGGACGGCTGGCTGGATCATTCAATCATTTATTCATTGGCTGATTTGTTTATTCAATGGCTGACTGACTGACTGGCTGATTCGTTCACTTGTTCTATCACATCGTTAGTTGTTTTGTCACATCCTAAGCGTACAATTTACAGAGACAAAAACAATTATTTTTTCTGCTCATTAATCCCATAACTGCTACTGACGATACCGTTGGGCTGAGGGGTTTCCATTAAGCAAAGGTCCTCGGGCCTACGACGGCCGCAGTGGGCCCGCGCACGGCCCTGCGCGGGCCTACTGCGGCCGTTGTGGGCCCGATGACGTTTTGTTACGGGGGCATGATTTTTTGTTGAATTTGATTTTTTTAATTCCAGTTTGACGCTCCCGAACCCGAACGTCGGACCATTCGAACCGTGATCGTGTCGCAAAATGGCAGATCCGATAAAATGTGAACAGTATCCAACTGCAAAGCTACAGATCCTCATGAGCCGCTGACGTTGCGGGAGCACATGAAGGTCTGCGCCTCTTGCCGATACCATCTCAAGTAGTGCTTTTCTGTCCACGTGATTTGTGCACAAAGTGAATTAAAGACTTCATGGCAGAGTGGATCTGTTGATGGCGAATTGACAGCGTTGGTCTTTGACTGAAAGTTGTGAACACGATCCAACAGCAGAAAGAAAAATATACGTACAGTGCCAGGGAAGGTGTGAATTGGTTGGTTGGTTGGTTGGTTGGTTGGTTGGTTGGTTGGTTGGTTGGTTGGTTGGTTGGTTGGTTGGTTGGTTGGTTGGTTGGTTGGTTGGTTGGTTGGTTGGTTGGTTGGTCGCACAGGTATTCAACAGCGTATTTTAGAGAGCAGTCATATCATATCTTGCGGTTTGAAAACCCTAATAACCAATCAGTTTAGTTAAGAACCAGGACGAAATGAGGGCCGTTAAGCTGGAACAAGGACATAATTCCTCTCAAAACGACATGGGCCCCGAGAAGGCAAAAGACATATACAGTAAGTCCATTTTTGGCACACCCACAAAAATGTTTTCCTGGTATTAAAATGTCACAGAAAATTATTTTCTGTCACATTTTAATACAGGAAAACGAGGGTTTTTTTGGCACACACACAAAAATAAACAAATGGACACCTTTTTTACGGGGCGGACATATCGTGTTCGCTTCAGGAGATATGTAATGATTATATAATGTACTGCACATTGTTCAAATCGTGGTACCAAAACTGCCCGAGGGCCTATCGCTGACTGGAATAAAGTCTTCTCCATACCAACTTTATTAACGTTTGATATGAAAGTATTACCGCAATGCATGGCAAGCAGTATTCAAGCATTAACCCATTCCCTGTCACTGTACGTACATTTTTGTTCTGAAATCTGTGTTCATTCAACGGCCAAAAGCCAAAACAGTCCAGGAAACATGAATGCAAATTGGTCTCAGCAAGAGGCATAGATCCTCATGAGCCCCCGCGGTCGCGGGGCTCATGAAGATCTATGTCTCTTGCAGTTGGGTTGCGTTCACGTCTTCCCGGCAGTGATAGTGTTTGCCTTGTTCCACATCGACACCTGCAAGTCTGTTGATGCAGTTCTACAATGTCTTTTTAAAGTATTTATACTGACAAGCCAAAACGAATGCGACAGCATCGGAATCATCGAAAAATCTCAACTGTTTCCGATGATTCCGTGACGTTGCATTTCTTTTGCTCGTGAGTATACTGAGGGAGTTGAAGGGTCATTTCACACGGTCAGGTGCACCTAATTCTCTAAAACACCTCTCATGTTTAGATAGCGGCCTAGAGCTTTCAGCATTTACCTAGTCCGCCGTGACATACTTTAGCCAAGTGGTGACCGACCATGGTATAACCCCAGGTTATTGGGAGCGGATTTTGAAACAATGATTCCTGTAGGAATCATCGCGAATAAAACCGCTACCGACAACCAAAGAGTTAACCCATTCGAGACGTGCTTGCATCCGGATACGCGGTTTAATGCTGCGTATCCGGATGCGTTAGGTCTCGAATGAACTAAAGTTGAAATAAATGAAATTTGGTGCCAAAACCCAAAGTTTAACATAATGAAAGTTGGTGTCAAAACCCATTAAGCCGTAAGAGACTACAACAAGATGTTAACTTGAATCGACCGTGATAGTTTAACACATTCTACCCCAGGACCGAAATCCCCAAATTTGGAAGTTGCCCTCTGAAGGACTGTATCATCACAATTCTAGAGACAGATCGAGCATGATAGTTCAAGGGTGGTGCCGGGATAGCTTGGCGCCTATGGGCGCCAAGCTATTCTGGCACCACGCTTAAACTATCATGCTTGATCCATGTTGTGGTGAGTCGGGGCTGAATGAGTTAAGGGTTGCTTGGATCTTTAGGCGCCAAAAGATTCTGGCACCGCATTTGACCTGTCATAGCGGACGCGTCACCTGGCCTGTAATAGCTACAGGCGCCAAGTCAATCTGGAACCAGCTTGAATCATCTCCACATGTCTCGTGGACTATTAGTCTAGCAGATTACGCAATTTCTACAAAGGTAAGTAGTTCGTCAAAAGAGTAACATTGGTTTGCAGGTAGGAAACGAAGTAGAAGTGTTTTTCGAGCGCTGTTTGTTCGCTGAGGGGGAACCAGTCCGCGTAAGCAACCCGGATAAGACGCAAGACATTTTTGGTTCATAACATTTAAAATTTCAATCATACAAGTCACACGTTTATTCCAGTGATAAAATTAAAATCATCAGCAACTAAATGTGTATTCATATTTACGATAAAATAATTTAAAAGTAATATTTTTAATGTCGTAAGCATGCTCGCGTCGCTAGTTTCAAAATTGCGGTCAGGGAGATGTCTTCGAACGAAGTCAGTCAGACGCGCACGGTTGATGCAGTGAGACAGAGATTATTTTGGGTTTGAACTTTGAAGCACATCTTATCAACGTCATATACGTTATTTTTCCTGGTTTTGAAAGCAGCCTTTCCCATAGAACTCATTCTTTTGTGGCAGGAAAGCACATTGAAAGTGGACTCCTTCCGTACATGTTTTGCATTGTGTCTGCCGACCATCTTCAACATTTTGATGTCTTTTTGTCCAGATGCAACATGCCTGTTGTTTGTCTGTTTTCCAGTCTACCGGCTCTAAGTGTAGACCTGCTCTTTTTGATAAGTGGAGATGGGATTTTTAACTGGTCAAGCATGGTCTTTTCCGTCTGGTCTTATAGGCAGCCAGGCAGACTAAAATCCTTCGAACCTTTTCATATAAATCACTATGTTCAGCTGAACACCTAAATGTTGGAATTTTTGTTTTTGTAACTCATTCAACCAATTCGCACTCAAAGACTCACAAGAAGTCTTATGATCAAGCTTTATCAGGACTGCATGAGACACAATACCGATGTAGCTCTCTCCATTATACTACACGTTTTATTGATTTATTTTTTTTAATATTTGTTATTGATTAATGTATTTATTCACTTAAATATTTATTTATTAATTTTATTTAATTATGGATGGAAGGAATTCCTTGATGCACACAAGCACTAGTTGTATGGTGGTGTCCACCAAGGCGAGGAAAGGAAGGAATTTGTCATTACACATACATCTGTGCATGTTCATAATCTATCCTTTCCTTAGCATGCACATTCATATGTCCCATATATCTCTGACTTATTTTATTTTATTTTATTTATTTATTATTATTATTTAAATTTATTATTTATTTATTTATTTTTCTTTATTTGTGATGTATATTTTGTGCATACACATCAGCATACAACATGAGACCATACCTGTACACATAATTATATGGTAACAGATGCCATACCACCCGCTACCAACCCCACCCCACCCCACATACACACAAAAAACCGCAGAACACTCGTCAAAAGACATGCATATCTGTGCATGTTCAACATAGTGTATCCATTACTTAGCATTGATATGTCCCAGGTATCTTTGACTTTATTTTATTTATTTATTTACTTATTTTTGTTTGTTTGTACTGCAAGGTTTGGTACACACACATCAGCATACAACATGAGAAAATACACATAATCCATGGTAAGAGTTGTCATACCGCCCGCTCCCAACCCCACCCCACATACACACACAAAACGGGAGAACACCCACCAAAAGAAATGCACATCTGGGCATGTTCATTACTTAGAATTCACATACCCCAAATATCTTTGACTTATTTATTTATGTCTGATTTACTGATTGATTGATTTATTTGTTTATTTTTGTTTAAGTATAAACACAAAACCGCAGAACATCCACTGCAAGACGTGCACAAATGTATACTGATGGGCATCATCATCATCATCATCAGTCCCTTGCCCGAACTGGGCGTTGGGGGGACTGAAAGACAGCAGCAACAGACAGTGCTCTCCACTGAGTTCTATTTTGGGCGGTGGCAAGCAAGTCTGGCATCTCGAGTTCGGTCCATTCTTTTATGTTTGCGACCCAACTCTTTCTCTGACGACCTCGCCGACGACTTCCTTCGAGAGTGCCCTGGAGGATAGTCTTGGACAAGGTGTTGTGTCGGGTCACGTGGCCAAACCAAGCAAGCTTGCGCCGTTTCACGGTTGCCAGAAGGGGTTCATGTGGGCCCACCAGGGAAGTGACGATGCTCCGTACATATTCGTTGGTCTTGTGCTCGCGGTACGAGATGCGGAGCAACTTCCTCAGGCACTTGTTCTCAAAGGCCTGGATTTTCTTTTCTGAGTCTGCAAGCAGTGTCCAAGTCTCACAGCCGTAGAGTAGAATAGACACTACGAGGGACTTGTAAAGCCTGTACTTGATGGTGAAGCTGATGGAGTTACTTCGCCATATCCTGTCCAGCCTGGCCATTGCGGATGTTGCTGTACCTATCCTGATACGGATCTCTGCTATGCAACTACCGTCTTTGGACAGGGTGGCTCCCAAGTACTTGAAGCTATTGACCTCTTCTAGCTTCTGGCCGTTCATGTGAATGTTGCTGCTGCTGTCGCTTGTGGTGTTGATCATCACTTTGCTTTTATCCGTACTGATCTCCATGCCATAAGACCCTGCGCTAGTTGAAAGTTTGTCTGTCAGGTTTTGGAGCTCACTATTGCTGCCTGCCATGAGGTCAATGTCGTCTGCGAATCGAAGATTGCACAGGGATCTGCCACCAATAGAGATTGAAGTATGGTGGTCGTGGAGGGTTTTCTGCATGATCTTCTCCAGGAATATGTTGAAAAGGACAGGAGAGAGCAGGCATCCTTGACGGACACCGATCGTCGTCCTGAAGAACTCGCCTGACTGATTGTTAAGTAGAACCGCGCTGCAGGCGTTCTTGTAAAGCGCTTCTATCATTTGGATCAGTCCCTCCTCTATGTTGAACGATCTCATGACTTGCCAGAGTCCGTCGTGCCAGACGCGATCAAATGCTTTTCTGAAATCAATGAAGTTGTGGTAGAGTTCGCGCTGATGCTGCAGATGTTTCTCGATCAGGACGCGGCAGTTGAAAATCTGCTCTACAGTGCTTCTTCCAACTCTGAAGCCAGCCTGTTCTTCTGCCAGCAGTTCCTCGGCGAAAGTTTTGAGGCGGTTGAGAATGATTCTAAGCATTACTTTGCTAGGGTGACTTATCAGACTGATAGTTCTGTAGTTCTGGCACTGTTTCAGGTTTCCTTTCTTGGGGAGCGGGATCACTAGAGAATGTGTCCATTCTACTGGCCATTTCTTTTGCTCCCAGATCTTTTGACAGAGTGTAGTGAGGACCTTCGTTGTTACTTCTCCTCCATGTTTCAACAGTTCAGCAGGTACGTTGTCTACACCTGGAGACTTTCCTCCCTTCAGGCCGCGTACGGCTGCTTCCACCTCTTCAGCTAACACTGGCAGGTCTTCAGCCTTCCTGGCCCCAGCCTGGTTGTTTTGGAGGATGCTGGTGTCTGGCTCAGCCTTGTAGTTATACAAGTCTCGGCAGTACTCAGTCCATCTGTTTAGTACAGCAGTGTTTTCCGTAAGGAGTTGGCCGCTGCTGTCTTCGATGACTGTGGCTGTTCGCTGTTGAGTCTTGGTGAGGGTCCTTAGCGTTTCATAAGCCTTCTTGCTGTTGCCGTTTGCCATGCCCTCTTCCACACTACAACACTGGTCTTCAATCCAATCTTCTTTGGCTTCTTTCATCCTCTTCCTGATCTTCTTGTTGACAAGTCTGTACTTGTTTGCTGATGTGAGGTCTTGGCCTCTCTTTTTCTTCCAGGCTCTCCTCTCATCACAGAGATCGAGGATGTCATCGGTGACCCAGGGCTGTTTGCGCTTCCTCTACTTCCCCAGCACTTCTTCTGCTGTAGAAAGTAACACCTCTTTTATATTTCCAGCAAGGGTGTCTACGTCGCAGTCCAAAGTAGCCAAGGCTGCAAATCTGCCTCCCACCTGGGCTTGGAAGAGCTCTTCTACTTCCGGGTCTTTTAGCTTCTGGAGGTCGAATCTGATGCGAGGGATCTTGCTATCTCGTTTCAATGCCAGCTTCAACTTGAGGCTAGTAAGGACGAGGTTGTGGTCGCTGCCAATATCAGCGCCAGGAAAGGACCTCGTTTGTGCTTTGTTAACGCTGGATTTGAATCGTCGAGGAAGCAAGATGAAGTCAATCTGGTTATGGACCAGGCCTCCTGGCGATTGCCATGTCACTGTTCTTGACTTCTTGTGTGGATGGAGGGTATTAGCAACGGTGAGACGGTGACTCTGTGCGAACTCTAAAAGTCGCAGGCCTCTGTCGTTTGTTTCTCCAAGGCCAAACTTGCCAGCTGTTCCTGCCCATTGTTGGTAGGCGTCAGGGCCGATCTTTGCATTCCAGTCACCGAGGACAGTCAGAATGTCTTTCTTAGGTGTTTTCTTGATGATGTTGTCCAGTTGTTCGTAAAATTCTTCTAATTCTTCATCATCATGGTCTGCTGTTGGAGCGTATACTTGAATGATAGTGATGTTGTGCGGTCGGGCGGAGATGCGGATGGAGATTAGTCTGCTTGACACGGGGGTGCAGCTGATGACAGTTCCAGCCACCTCTTTCCTTACGATAAAAGCTACGCCATGTTCGTGCTTGGTTTCTTTTCCGCTGAACCAGATTTTATGGCCTTCATCTGTTGTTGTTTCTCCGAAGCCTGTCCATCGAACTTCTGCAAGTCCTACAATGTCCCAGCGATAGCGCTTCAACTCGTGGGTGAGTTCCTTCACTTTGCCGCACTGGTAGAGTGTGCGAACGTTCCAAGTTCCGATAGTTATTCCTTGCGTGGGCAGCTTGATGGTGGGTTTGGTTCCAGTAACACACTTGTCGCCCCCACCCTGGAGACCTCCTATGGGGTGCGCGGTCGTTGGTGATCCGGGCCCCGACCGATCCGGCATGTTATGGGCATCAGTGGACTGTAAAACCTATATAGAAACTTGAGGTTAAGAAAGTGCCTTGTATTGACTGCCTGTATGTTATCTGCCCACCTACAAATCTCGTTTATACAGTTAATCACACTGCAAGTGCAGCCATCAGTTCTGTGAACAGTACTTTTGGCCTCATGCACAGGGGCACAAAAACTTAGAGATAAGGCCACAGCTGATAACAATAACAGAACTAATATGCTTATGCAAACACTAGTTCGGTAAATAGCTCCTTTGTAAGCAGCACCAGTGGCCAGATGCGCACAGACATCACGGATGATGCCACCACTGATCACTTCAAATAATAGGCTGCCCAATACACATTGATCAGTGATACCGTGAACTGCCTGCACATGCAGATATCAGTTCTGTAAATAGTTCCCGTGGCTTATGCAGAGGGTCACCAAACTTAAAGATGCGGCCACAACTGACATCTCAAACAAAACGCTATATCTACACACACATATCAATGATACATACAACCTCTGTGTGTGTTAGGCTTGGCAGGCTTACAGTCTGGGACTAAATCTTCAAGCGAAATGACAAAGTCAGTAAGAAAATAAGAAAATAGCAGCAAGTACATGTATTTTGTAACTCATTCAAATAAAACATAAGAATTCATTGAGCCCAATGGTGATATGAGTGGGTGATGGTACAAGAATGCTTGCAGCAAACTTCAATTGTCATTGTCAATATGCAGACAAACTGCAAATTACGCAGCAGCAAAATACAGTTCCTCTTTTGTGCAGCTAGGCTACTGTTAGTGAGATAGGGTTTAATTGTAAACAAAACGTTGCATTAACTTTCAAACGTGTTCAGGTTGTGCTGTATTCTTTCAATGCATAGTGTACTGTAACATCAGACTGTACCATCAGTGATCACTGAGACTGCATGTCAGTGACCACATCACAACATAGTTACCAGTGCAACTGAATGAATTGAAAGTTACAGTAATATAAAATTAATCACATTCTAACATTTTGTTCAGGCATGACAGTTAAAACCAAGTGGTGTGGTTCTCTCTCTTTTACAGCATGCAGCATGTTTCTACAATCACAAACACTTTGAATCAGTAGGCAGTAGGGTGTTTAGCGCATTAGCTGACGTAAACGTGGATCTGTGCCACCAGGGACGAGGGGATGGCCCAATGAAACGAAAGGGATATCTCTTTATCCCGATATCTTTGGAAAACAAGTGCAGAAAATTGTGTTGACAAACACACAAAAAATGAATTGTATTTTTATTTGGAGATCAAAATATTCTTGGAGAAGACAGTCTGAAGATTTTGATTGCTGTGATTGATTTTTGTGAGGCTGAACTGTCACTTGCCTTCCCTGCCCAATCCCCCCACCCCCCTCAAACCACCCGCAACTGCACATCAGGGCTGTACTGTCAATGATCAATATGTAATAAGCCCTTTGTCATGAATTTAATAATTATGTGCTTGGGTATGTGCTGATGAATGGGTGTACTTCTCTCTGTTTTCCAAAAATAATTCAGCTTGTTAGGTAAACACGTGACAATATAAATTAGCTGTGACAGTGAAAGGCAAGAATTAGTCTTGCATAAGTACTGATGTGCAGCTACCTTCATTTTAAATGCCAGCTATTGATGATAAATATGCATCCGAATACGTTTCGTATGGGAATATTACTTTGGGACTGTCACATACATCGTATGGGCGGTATGATAGTCCACAACATTTTGAGTCGGAGTGTCATGTGTAAATCAAATATCAGCGACATAATCATTATTGTGAATAGTACTGATCATATGTCCCTCGGAACATCACATAAAACAAAATTAATCACATTGTTTTGCGAGAATATGCTTGCCCGCATATTACCGCTTATTGCGCTATCGGGACCACACGCGAAGATTGCCTAGTGTAAACGGATCTGAATTATTTGAATGCATTAGCACATGTTGTTTCCCGCAAAGTACAAATCATTTTCAGTAAGGTTTTTTTTTGTGAATTATCTCCAACAAAGAGTTCACAATGTTCTTGAGTTTACAGAGTTCACAACAAGTAAGAAACGCGCTTAAAAAGAACAATTACAAATAAGTTGTGTTTAAATTATTCTTGCTTGGTGCTTTTATTTTGGGGGCTTTCTTTAAAATTGTACTATAGTGTTGTAACCGGTCTCTGTGCGCGTGTTTCTTTTCTTTCTTTCTTTTTTTTTTTTCTTTTTTTTTTCCGTTTGTTTGTTTGTTGTGGGTTTTTTTCAGACACACTTTTCAGAGGTTACGATTTTTATTTGGTAAAACGTGTCTTTTTTCATCTCGGGACACAGTACCGCTTTTGGCACTTTTTAAAAAAAAGAAGAGCTGATCATATCTACATGCACTTGTCCTCCTCCCCGCCTCCACACCACCTCCCTAACAAAACAAGATTAATCGGGCACCTGATTCTTATATATCATTCTCAACCGCCTCAAAACTTTCGCCGAGGAACTGCTGGCAGAAGAACAGGCTGGCTTCAGAGTTGGAAGAAGCACTGTAGAGCAGATTTTCAACTGCCGCGTCAGTTCAACATAGAGGAGGGACTGATCCAAATGATAGAAGCGCTTTACAAGAACGCCTGCAGCGCGGTTCTACTTGATCTTATATGGTGTTAATTTTCATGTTCCGCCTGGAGTATCTGCAGGTGCAATCACCTTGTGTTTGACAACACTACACTGCCTCCGTCTGAGGAACAAAACAGCCATTTGTGAAAATTGTGATACTGCTCTATACACCCACAAACCTCCTCCATATGAGGAACACAGTTTCAGATCATGTCACTTTAGTGCCAGCGGGACAATAAACTTCAATTAGTCAGTCAGTGATGTATACCTCTTACACTGGCTGACGATTACTTAAGGGTTAGTTAGTGATCAAAATCAAGACATTTTACACCTCCCTTGTGGTGACACACATAAATGACCACATTGCTACTCTGATGGGCACTGCTGCATGTCCACGGACACTACCTCAAAAGAAGCTACACAAACTGAGTGAGACTGGAGACCCACTGTGCTCAGATAGTGATGTGTGACGGGTTTAGGGGATTAGCAATCACCTGTGACACCCGGGCCGGTCGGCTGCTCACCCTGGGGGAGACACTCACAGCGCAGTTGATTTCTCGCTTTCTGATCACAGTTGGCGTGTCCACAGTGGTAGACTTAAAATGACTGCCGCGTATGAGGATGCAATGTGAATGGTATTGCACAGAAAGAGGTAATGCTTTTTATGAGCCCCTGTGACTGAAGGGGCGCATAAAACTACATGCCTGGCCGAGGGACTGAGTTGGGCCCCAGTTCAGCAATGATCGGACACTTTTCAACCGCTGGGGTTGACCAGCATTCAGCGGCTTATTGCCAGGAGTGGCGGCCTCAGTCTGGGGATGCAATGGCGATTGTATCGCACCGCAAGAGGCACTGATTTACATGAGTCCCTGTGAGTGCGGGGCCATGGCACTCTATGTCTGGGTGAAGTACTGTGACAGGTGCAGGTCAGGAGTTCCAAGTGAGGATATAATAATAATAATAATAAGCGCATTAAATAGGCGCTTTATCCCAATTGAAAATCTGCTCAAAGCGCCGCCGCGAACTGAACCCAACAAGCACGCTCACGTGAATCACACGCATTCACTCACACACTGTACATATACACAGAACATTCACGTGGTGCTAAGGGCAAGCTCAAGCGAGCTACTGTAGTTTTTCGAAATTCAAAATCGTTTGTATTTGAAATTTGATTAAGTGAGCTGAAACTGATACCAAAGTATATTTGCTATAGGCCCATGAACACACTAGGCCCACCCACCGATCCCCTGAGATAATTGTGAAATACACCGTACAAGTAAAGAAGAACCATCGAATAGTAAAACACAACTTCCACAAATAACCATTAATTTTTTTGTGGTCAGCGCTAGGCGCCCTGGATCCGCCACTGCTTTCTCATAAACGGCTGATCGTCCATGAAGGGCATCTGCTAGACTATATAATCTAGACCAGACATTTCATACATTCGGGAATTTTCGTTCTCAGTGTGGATCAGTGAAGGTGTAAGTCTAGATGGCACCCTCCTCGATTTGAGTGAACACAATTAAGGCAGTTTCACTGTAAGCGGTATAGGTTCGCATGAGCCCGTGTGGCCAAATCTGCATACGAGGGGAGGGAATCGAAGTTTTTTCTGCCAGGAGTTTCGTGCCTTTGACTGGCTCCGAATAGGAGCCAGACAAGGACACAAAACTAATGGCAGAGAAACTTTAGTTCGGCTCCCTCCCCCTGTGAAATAGGTGGCGGCAAGTGGCGTTGATTCATACGAAGGCACGTGGCTGCAGAAAGACACGCATGAAAGTCTATGCCTCATGCAGATTGAAGGGCGTTGCTTTAGGACTGAGGCATATATTGACAACGACGGACCTTTCCTACTCGTCAACAATTAACCCATTACATTCTGAGGCTGACCTTTTAAAAGGTTTGCTTAATGTCCTACGAAGGCTACATTTCGCATTAGGAAATAGATCAAAATTTATAGTTTAAGGGTGCTGCCAGCTAGCAGCACCCTTGAACTATCATAGTCAATTTTGTTTCAAGATGAGAAACGGCGAGTAAGGATTGATGGGGGAAGGAAGACAAGGGGAGATCGGTTGGAATGGCGAGGGGGGAGGGCGAGGGGAGTAGGGGAGGGGGGAGCAGAAGGGAGGAGGGCCATCTCTTTCGAGCCTAAGCTTTGCTGAGCCTCATCATGTCCTCCTCCCCCTCCCACACACTTGTTGCACCCAATCAAAGGAAATTTGTGCCTATTAATAATTGACACTCCGTTTTACATAATGAGTCATTTATCGTGTTTCGTTTATTATCTCATATGCCAGTGCGATCTAGTTTTTCTCTATAAAATACACGCCGCTGTTTGGCCGATGTATCTCTCTTCAGAAAAAAGCAGAACACCAGATAGGTAAGTCTTACATGATGTGACTGACATTCTTGATAATGTTTGAAATCTGACAGTACAACAAGCTGTACAAATATAACGCTTTGGTTGTTGATAGCGATTTTTGTCGGGAATCATCGCGACTAAAACCGCTACCGGAAGCAAATGGGTTAACATTTCTTGTAAGTTACAGTGACTGTAACAACTACTGACCTGGCTGCCCGCCGACGACGCAAACCAGTGTGTCCATTTTTGTGAAAAGCAGAATTTTCAATGTTCGATGTTCGTTCAAAATCTCTTATGCTCAATCAAACTCTAGCTGCTAACAAAAATAAACATAATACTGGCTTTTACAGTCACTGTCAGTTTACATAAATGTTAAGCCTTTGGCTGTGGGTAGGGATTTTTTATTAACTCTTTTTTTTTTTTTTGGTTTCTTTATTTGTTTCTTTGTCTGTTTCTTTGTTTGTTTGTTTGCTCATTGTTTGGTTCGTTCGTTCGTTCGTTCGTTTGTTTGTTTGTTTGTTTGTTTGTTTGTTTGTTTGTTTTTGTGCGCTTTTGCAGGTTCCAGTTTCACTACGGATTCGCTCAGCTAGAGTTACAAAATGAAATCCTTCACCTCTGCCTGTGTGTTGGCTGTTTTAATTCCGGCGCTTGTCTTCCACGGTGACGCAGCGGATGATCCGGTCGCGGTGGTGTGTACGGAGCTGTGTGGAGACTTTCAAAACGTGACCGACCAATGCGCCGACATGCGTGACTGCTACAGGTATGAAACACGCGTAAAAAAAAAAAAAAAAGACAAGTACAACACAAGTATTATAATTTAGGTTCAATACTATATGCTGTGCTTGTCCTTTCTAAGCGTTCTTCATTTCTTGTTGGTATTGTTGGGCACGCAACCCGTTCAGTGCCAGATACTGTTCCTGCAAGCAACATCCAAATAACCCTAGATGTCCCCAAGAACAGGGATTCAAAGTATGTCAGCATGAGGCATAGATTCTCATAAGCCCACGCGACTGCGGGGGGCACGTGAGGATCTACACCTCTTGCAGTTGGGTGTGTTCAAAGTTTCTCGACACTGAACGGGTGAAGACAAGCTTGGCAGTCATCTTTTAGGTCTTCACTTTGCTACAGATAAGCATGATACGATGGAGAACTGATATACCGAAAGCACCTGCTCTGCTATTCCTCTTGCAGCTGTAAGAAACATGGATGCTCATAGTTCCCCGAATCTATGTCTTTTGCTTGCTCTAGTTGCCTCTATGTTTTCATGTTCATGCGGCGGTATGCTCTGTTGCCCACTGCGACTATCAGAACGGATGGTTTTAGTGACATCGATGTGTTGCGTTCGACATCCGGGTGAAAGGTCAATCTCATTATATCGATGGCGATACTTGCGTGTTATTAACTCGTTCAGCCCGACGGCCGTATTTCCTAAATTTTGGAGGCGTCATCTAACGACTGTGCACCTGTTGCAGTTGATGGATCGACCATGATAATTCAAGGGTAGTGCCAGATTAGCTTGGCGCCGACAGGCGCCAAGCTAATCTGGCACTACCCTTGGATTATCATGGTCGACCCATCTCGTGCTGTAGTCCGTCAGGGCTGAATGGGTTAAAGGCACTTAGCTTTCTCACCCTTGCATAAAACTGTTTCACCAATACTAACACCTGATGTATATGCAATGTGCAATAGTGCCTCCGAACTAAAGGCTGCGGTTGTTATTTCGTTCATAACTGCGTGATTACATTGCTTTGTGTCCGATTTTACTTGACCTCCGAAGCGTAACCTCGCTCAACTCCCCCAAGCGTCAGAGCCGAGGTACACGCTATTTAGAGCTCTAAACTCCAGGTCCTCGAGCAAAACAGAAAGTATCTGGCCATCCGATTAATTAACGGTCTTTGTGGGGCTATGATCACAGTCAGGTGTCTTCATTAATCTGTCCGTGAGTGAAACGTGCAGTCATGCCCGAAAATCAATGTAACAGGTTTGTACGGTCACTGCGGACGCGTAGGTAGTTTAACTCATTCAGCCCGACGGCCGTATTTCCCAGATTTTGGAGGCGTCATCTAACGATTATGCAGCTGTTTTTGTGCATCAGGGCTGAATGGGTTAAGTCAAACTGATAATAATAATAATAAATAATAATAATTACGGTATTTATAATGCGCTTATCTTATAATAATTATAACTCTAAGCACACACTCACAACTCGCGCACGCATGCGCACGCTTTAGACAATGACTCACGTGTCACTAATACATTACGACAGTCAGCTTGGGGTGGGGAGTGTGGTGATATAGTGCTAGAACTGTTGAAAAGAGTTCAGTTTTGAGGGCGGACTAGAAGGAGGAGAGAGAGTGCTTCTGACGGAGAGAGAGAGTGGGAGGGTGTTCCACATGGATGCACCGTAGACGGAAAAGGAGCGGGAGCCGAAAGTGTGGGGGATGTGGAGGCGGAGAGGGTAGGAGGCGGAGCGGAACGGAGGGAGCGGGAAGGAGTGCAGGGGTGAAGTAAGTTGGAGAGATAGGCAGTAGCGTAGTTATTCAGGGATTTGTAGCAGAGAGTTAGAATCTTGTATTGGATGCGTTGGGTGGTGGGGAGCCAGTGAAGGAGTTTGAGCAGGGGAGTGATCGGATTTTTTCTTTCTGAGGACGAGGCGGGCAGCATTGTTCTGGACGCGCTGGAGAGTGAAAGTGGTGGATTGAGGGAGGCCGGAAAGGAGAGAGTTGCAATAGTCGATGCGAGATAAGATGACAGAGACAGCAAGTTTGGTGGCAGCTTCGGTGGTGAGGTATTTTCTGATCTGACTGATGCGGCGGAGGTGGAAATAGCATGCCTGGGTCGTGGCGGAGACGAAGCTTGTCATGGAAAGAAAGGAATCGAGGATAACGCCGAGCTTCTTGGTCGCGTTATCTCTGTTCTCGTTTCGTCCTATGCCCCGTGTTGCACACTAGTTACATCGTTTTTGACACGTTTTTCATGCGCCATGCTTTCATTGGCATTTTCTTTCGGCTAAATCGATAACATACCATTCAGTGGCCCAGTATGATTTTTTTCCCTGATTAGAATTAATTTAGTATGCGTGTTATTTAAGTATTCACGAACACTACTTGAAAACTGAACGAATACATCCCCTACCCCAGTAGCAAAACGTTTTCGGGCCCACGACGGCCGCAGTGGGCCCGCGCACAGCCGTGCACGGGCCCACTGCGGCCGTCGCGGGCCCGAGGACCTTTACCTACTGGGCAGCGAGGCCTCTCGTAAACTACTATATCTGTTGATGTGTGGGACAAATCTGTGTTTCACGCTTTTCAACGGGTCAGTTTTTTTACAGGCCATTTACAACAGAGACCCATGTGCAAGGACTGTCCTGGCTTTTAATCCACTTTGTCCCGACGCACTACAGCAGGAGATGGATCGACCATGATAATTCAAGGGTAGTGCCAGATTAGCTTGACGCCTTCAGGCGCCAAGCTAATCTGGCACTACCCTTGAATTATCATGGTCGACCCATCTCCTGCAACTGGTACAATTCGTCAAGTTCACGACATCTCCAAATGTGGGCATACCGGCGGCCATGCGGTTAACGGTTTAACCCTTTGCGTGTAGCGATTTCAGGCGCAATGAGTCCTGCAGGAATCATCGCGACTTAAACCGCTACCGACACGCAAAAGGTTAATGGGTTCATCCACTCACTGCGTCAAATGACGCAGCCGTTTTGGGCCGCGCTGGTCGGAGCACGTTCCGTAGCATGCAAATGACAAACATAGCCGGGCACACATCAGACTCTGACAGGGAAGTAACACGATACAAATTACATCATGCCTAACTACGCTAACCGCGCTGGTGAACGTGCACATGGCTGGAAGCGCCGTGTGTGTGTGTGTGTGTCCGTGTGTGTGTCCGTGTGTGTGTGTGTGTGTGTGTGTGTGTGTGTGTGTGTGTGTGTGTGTGTGTGTGTGTGTGTGTGTGTGTGTGTGTGTGTGTTCGGACAAGAGCATCTCCGGTGTACGTACAGGCCTGAAACTTTAGGAAATGCTTTGACCGAGATGTATTTCGGAGAGCCTCCGAGTACATATTTTAAATGGTAGAATCGTTAAAGAGAAAAACTGTCATTTATGTAAGGTCGGTTGACCCGCATTTGAGTCCGTAATTTGCGTTGTATTCACTCGGAATTTTGGATACAGTTAGCTTGCAGATAGACATTGGATGAATTCGTTAGCCAACTTTGTACCTTTTCAGTTTTTTCGTAAAAAATAATTAATCGCAGAACGAATTCTCGACTTCTAGAGAAGGATAAGACATTGTTACATAATGTTCCTAAATTGTCGCAAAGAACCAGTTGTCAGTGTTATACAATGTTTCTGAATTGACATCAAATTCGTCACTGTGTACACAGCGTCGTGGGGACTAGAGATGCCATGACGTGACGTCATTTTGCTGCTCGTGCTAATCTTCCTCTTCAGAATTCCTGTCGCTGTATCAGCCCACAGAGCGTACTAATGGCGGGAAGCGCCATGTGTACGTCTTTATTTGTGTGCGCGGGTGTGTTTTGATCAAAGGTTGGGTTAGAGACGAGGGAAATGCCCCGGATTAGAAGGATAAGCTTAAAAACATGAACATGAACTCTGAATGTTCTTAAAAATAAAACGAATGTGAGCTCCAAACAATATGGTAGACTTTTGGATGAAATCCTCATCTTGCTTTACCTACTTTTGATTGGCGAAGCGCCTTTGCGATGTTTCTTTATGAGCAGTGTCTCACTGGGCTTTTTTTTTTTCACTGACAGTTTTGTGGAGGCTGGTGATGAAGGCAAGCTTTTCCAGTGTCTGGAGCCGTGTTGGGATCTCAGCGGGCCCTGTTATGAGTTGTGCGGCAACAACTTCGACGACAACAGCGCCACGTGTCAAGAACAATGCGCAGAAGACTGGGAATGCTATGAGAGTTGTTTCGAACGGCTCTTCATGAAGCAGAGAGAGAGGTCAGTAGCTGTTGAGCAGGGGCATAGGAACCGTCGAAAAGGGGGGGGGGGGGGCAGAGAGAGAGGGGGGAGATGGGGGTGGAGAGAGAGGGAGAGAGGAGAGAGAGAGAGAGAGAGAGAGAGAGAGAGAGAGAGAGAGAGAGAGAGAGAGAGAGAGAACAATGAGCAATAAACAATAAACAAAGAACCTTTATTTTACAACGGTAAAAGAATTCTGTTACAAGACCAATTTTCAAACTTGCCGTTGCGAAAACTACTCAAAACTCTACTAACCACTAACTCTACACATGATCACAAACAGACTAGAATGGTATAAAGCACAGAGAGAGAGAGAGAGAGAGAGAGAGAGAGAGAGAGGAGAGACTGGTATCCTGAGCCGCGACGAGCGCGGAGGGACCCTCCCCCCCCCCCCCCCCCCCTCAAAAAAAAAGGGTAGGGGGGGGGGAAGGCACAACGTCCCTCCTCTCCCTCCCAAATATTTAAGTAAAAAAATACAGATGTTTATTTTATCTATTCAGTTACGCGTCTTTTATGCCGAACAGTCAGATAGTAAGATATTGCTGACTGACATTTGCCTTAACAAATAAAGCAAAGGAATATGCGATGGTGTTACAAACCTCACAGTCA